>CM056572.1:3622500-4222500 GCA_029721515.1 Synanceia verrucosa
GTGTGTGTTTGTGTGTGTGTGTGTGTGTGCGTGGGTGGCCGTTTGAAGACGGAGCAGCGGCTATGTATGTGTATAAATGCGCGGGTGTGTGTTTAAGCACCCATCCCCTTCACATGTGAGCATGTGGCTGTACTGTGTGTGTGTGTTGTTGTGCATTTGCGTAACAGCTTGTGCGTGTGCACATGGGCGACTGGAGTCGTGCGCTCACACAAAATCACCGGCAGCTGTATGTGTGTGTGTGTGTGTGTGTGTGTGTGTGTGTGAGAGCGTGAGCGTGGGCATCGCTCCTCTCCAGCAACAAAGTAAGGAAGCCATCGCCGCTCTATCAAATGTCAGAGAATCTTAAGTGTGCCTTTTAAGCACAATAGGCGGTGGAAATGTCAACACTTGAAGGGTCTATTACACTTCAAGCCTTTGGTGCTGTTTTTTTTTTTTTCTTTCCGCTTCCTTTATTGATGCTTTCACAGAAATTTGAAAGAAACAGGCAAGAATATCAACCCATTTATGTCAAGAATAGATGCTTCTCAGCGTCTGAGTGGTTAAGCCCACCACTTGGCGGTGCATTGTTAACGGTGGTGTACGATGAGCTTTAGTTTGTTGCCTGATATAGCACTTTCCCTTCCACTGTCTGTATGTTGTTTTCCTTATTTGTCCGAGGTGTGATATTAAGAAAGCATTCATCGCTTTGAGTTCAATAACACAAGTTCATTACATTTAGAGACTCCCCTGGTGCCTCAGCAACCACACACATCCAGATAGATATGATAGAGATAGAGCTGAACCCCCCCGCTGTTGTCATGGGGAACACATTGCGCCTTTGCCTCCGTAAAGAATAATAATTCCTGCAAATCTATTGCAATGCAAAAGTAATAAAAGAACCATTGTGCACAATGCTGTGTGTGTGCTCTGCCATTGGCTGTATGTGTGTGTGCATGCAGAATACATGTTTCTTTTGTGTGTGCATGTGAGTTTATGTGTTTAGCGTGTTTGCGGGAGATAACGAAAAGCGCGAGAGCCGCCTTAGCTGTCGGGGCATAAGCAGAGAATAGGGCCTTTGTTGCTGCGTGAGCTTCTCATTACAGAGTCGGGGTGACCCCTCAGAACCCTGCTAGACAGGCCGTCTGCGTGTCACTTCCTGTCTAAGCCTGCTGAGCGATGCCATTGGCAGGCTATTGTTCCTGGGAGAGCGTGATAGGATCGGGGAATGTGTCCTAATGTTTGCAGATTGGTTTGCCGGAGCAACAATTACACTTGGTGAACGCTCCCGACGGGGAACTGGAGAGATAAGAGCCTGGGTGTGGAAGAGGGTGAAAAAGCCTCTGTGTGTGCAGCACTGATGATCTTTTATTGTTTTAATAGCTTACCCATATGGTCCCACTCGCATTGAGAATCCACAATGGAGAAGTTTTTTTTTTCCAATTTCCTCCTAACTGACGGCCTAAATTGCTTTCTTTGTTTTACTGTTCATTCGTTGCTCATCACATCTTCATCCACAGAAACAAAGTAGATGAAGGCGGATCCTCTGAGTCACTGTTACAGGGAGTGTACCATTTATCAGGGATGTTAAAGTTTGATGCTGGCCTGCTATGCAAATGACAGATATAAAATGTATGTTTCAAATGAAAACATACTCAGTTTACTGAAGTGTTCACTTACGTTGTACCCACCCTTCTGTTTGTCTCACAGTGCCAGAGTGCGGCGGCGTCTTCGATGCCAGTGAGGCTGGTTACATCACCTCCCCTGGTTACCCCCTGGAGTACCCGCCTCACCAGAACTGCCACTGGATCATCACGGCGCCAGAGCCGTCGCAGCGTATCGTCCTCAACTTCAACCCACACTTTGAGATCGAAAGGCTGGACTGCAAGTAAGACAGGGAGAGCGCCTCATGGTGTATTATTATTCTGGCTGAATGATGAGTTTTGTTGACATTTTCATTAGTACGCCACAAAGGAATTTGCATCTCAAACAAGTCATTTCCTTTTTTCTTTTTTCTGTTATAATTCACTGCCAGTGGCTTGGCTTGATCCCAAGTTGTTGAAATATTTTCCACATTTTGACCACAGGTCAGCTGCAAAGGAAATTTTAATTGTCGATACAAGCTTTCTGCAAAACGCAGAGCATTAAGTGGACTGTGGGCTTTTTTTGTGTGTGAAATGATTATTTATGGAGAGAACAGTGAGCACATAAAGTCCTTAAGTCACACCATTACACAGACTTTAAGCATCTGCCTTTTCTAAAGACTATTCCAGAGCAATTAGTGGCTTAGATTCCTTGCTCAAGGGCACATCAGCTGCACATAACCTCAACAGTTCAAGAGCAGAAAATGTTTCAGTTTCCATCTCTTTCACACAACGGTGAATATAGACGAGCAAAGTGAGAGGAAAGAATGATGTGTGTCTTTGTTTAGTGACTTTGTTATGACTATCCTGTGTGCAAAGACAAGAAAGGCGTCATGATGGAGTCAAGGTTTGTCAGTAGAGACTGAAGCCCAGCTGTTTCTCTGGATATGACGCCGTTGGTCAGTTTCCTTTCTCAGAGACATGAATAATCCAAATCATATGCTCTTCTATTGTCTTTGACCTCAGAGGAAGAAGTCACGGTCTGATCCACATTTATACAACTGAGTCAGAAAGAATGTTGTATAATTCACCCACTTTGGAAGTTTTTCATTGTTAATTTTAAAGTGAACATTTATCTGTGTAGTCTCTTTATGTCTCCAGCTGAAGAATTAATAAACCTAAATGAGTGCTTTTTTTGCATTGTTCACTGACAAAAGCACTTTTTCTGGCCAGCAGGAAAAAAAAATGAACTTTCACAACAGTGAAACGTTTTTTCCAAGACTGGGAAATGTTGTTTTGATGCCTCGGCTTTGTGTCTCCAGGTTTCTGTCGCTTTTGTCAAAGGCAAAAATGTTGCGTAATTATCCTGGCAATATGTTTCTCGGTCATAAGGCCTTTACACCAGCGTCACATTGTCAACACAGTGACACTGTGGACTGTAGCTGTTGATAAGCAGTTTCTCACAGCCCAGGGCGTGCAGGGCTGCAGCAGGCGGAGGCTGAGATGCCTCCTCTTTTCTCCACATAAGGTTTTATTGGGATGGTTTCCTTCTCTCTTTTTTTTTTTTTTTACTCTCGCCTGGAGGAACTGAGGCCTTGGCCTGCCCTCCAACACACACTCCCACTCAATCTCATCCTGTGTGTGTGTGTGTGTGTGTGTGTGTGTGTGTGTGTGTGTGTGTGTGTGGAGAGTCAGCAGGCGTGGGAGGGAATAAGGCGTTTATGTGTGAGTAACTCTGCAAGCATGTAAGTGAGTATTAGTTTGTCGCTCCACTCCCCTCTTCCATCCATCTATCCATCCATCTATCCATCCATCCAGCCTCCTTGTGATGACCCTCCTTTTTAAGGCAGATCACGCCAACATTTATTTATGCATAACCTCTAACACTAATGTGTTTGCCCTTCTGTGTTTCACGGAGGATGCATTTCCCTTTGGGGCGCAGAAATAGCCATAGAAATAAATGGAAAAAGCCAAAGCATGGCTCGATATCCCTGCTCTCTCCATCTTGTGCTCTGCTTTTCACCCGGATTGATCCGAGCCCTGTACCACTGTTACAGGCTGCTTCCATTTTCATTTCTTTTTTTGCCTGTATGATTAGGCATGGCAGTGTGAGTGAGCAGAGAGTAGCTTTTGCATGTTTTCATGGTGAGGTAGGGGCGAGGGGAGCCGGGGGGCTGCAGAGGTGGAGGGCGCACCATCCCGGTCAAGGCTGAAAATGTGTGTGACAGCTGGGATTAGAGCGACGGCAGCAGAGAGAACCAGAGTGTGTGTTACCTGAAAGACGCAGAGCTATGTGGTCTGGACTGCTGATCAGGGAAACACTAAAAGGAGAAAAAATATACAATAATATGGTCATAAAGGTTGTAAGTGGACATATGTTTTCTGGTGGATACACTTCAAAACACATGCACGTACGCATTTAAGCATGCAACCTGTCGGTGTAAGAGTGCTCATGAGCCATCATATCCCCCTTTGGGCACTTAAGGCCCTTATAAAACCCAGAAAAGTGCTTGGTCAGCCCAGACAAGGGGTCTGAACTCTGCTAATATCCCTGGCCAGCTGGTGATTTCCCCTCAGTGGGTTCAAACAGTCAGTACTCGGACGATGTAACACAGCCAAACCGCGGCTCCTCTGCAGCAATCAAATCCGCAGCCTTATGCAGGCGCTCCGTGTCTGAGGTGGCACTTTAATTCAGGATTTCATTTCAGGGGGAGTCCGGCCGAGTGCCAAATAGCTCTTACCTCCAGGTTGCCAGCCGATTGATGTGAACTAAATGTAATAAAGGCTAGATGAAATATCAGGCCCATATCTCTAATGCAATCTGCCATCACTGAGCCCCAGGATGCTACCCCGTGATATACCAGGAGCTGAGCCATTCACACTCCCTCTCTGTCTCTGGCGTCATCTTCCTCCCTCCCTCTCTTGATCTAGCTCTTTTTCTCCTTTTTGGCACTTTCATTCTCTCCTCCAGCCTGAGGATGAAATGTTTTATTTTTACACACTCAAATTAAAGATGGAAACGGGCAGAATCACATACAGACACACACACACAGTCATTCTGGAAGCTCCATTTCTCCCAGTTCTGTGGTTTTTATTTGGTTGTTTGTTATTGACTGCAGCCGGAGGTGGGTAGATTTGATGATATAACGTTATAACTTTACACACACAGAGCTGTAAATCCCTATGGCCTGTCACAGTTCACAGTGAGGAGCGTCATCAACACATAGCAACAGCTCCCCAGTGTTTGTCTGGGTGTGTGTCTATGAACAGTGTGTGCATAATATCACCCTCCTACTAATACCCACAGGGGTGCAGAGAGGTGTGGGATCAATGTCTGTATTCCACTTGTAATTGGAAATCGATAGATGATCAGCAATGGCCGGTGGGTAGAGAGGGAGATGGCAGGAGATGAAGAGGAGGGTGATGTTACGGATGAAAGGGGAGACAGATGAGTTGCCAGAGGTCATGACTAAAGGGAGTTGTTCAGCTTCTGATTCATCAATATCTGGCACTTTGCCGGCATTTAGGACAAGATCATGGTCATCAACGTTCAGCAGTCATGACTATTACAGGGGTCAGCCCTGTTATGATGATATAATAAGTAAGAAGTATGATTAAACATAAGAAAAACAGTGCTATCAGACAGCCCAAAAGCAAGACTACTGGAGGGTCTAAATTGTGTCTGAGTGAAATGCAACACTCTCCATCACAAATGCATGTTGATAGAAGCCGATTAAAATGCATCCAGCGGGGGCGGCGGGGTCGCAGCTTCAGCTCAGACAGCAGTTATAGGCTGATGTTTCGGATCGATGGTGCACTAGAAGGTCCGGGCCGAGCCCAGACTGTCTGTGGTCAGCGGTTTGGCCTCGGTCATGTGTAAGTATGAGTCTGTGATGGACAGCAGAGGAAGGGGCGAGGCACGAGGAGGCGAGGAGTGCTGTTTGTTTTGGGGGCTAGATTGAAGATGGCAGGCCCTGTGGATCTGCAGGGATTTCGCTCGCAGCATCTAGTTAATATTTCAGAGGCACTTATGGTTTATTAGAGTCCCCATCGAGGGCGGAGGAGTGGGTGGTGGTGCATGTGTGTGTGTGTACGTAGAGGCTTGTGTGTCTACTGTACACCCTCCGCCTCACTTAATTTGTGCATCTGTACATCACAGAGAGGGAGAATCAAGAAGCGACAGACGTCTTTTCATTGTTTACCAGATCAGGAGCTCAGAGGGAGGAAAACACACAATGGAGCGAGAGAGGAAAATCATTTCAGCTGAAGGCCTCAAGTGTCTGAGCACAGCCAAGTTTGGATTCCTGATGTTCACCAACAGCTGTTGCTCTTTTATAAGCATGAACAAAATAAATCAGATGAACCATGATGCACCCACAGCAGATTATGTGTTAATCTTTTGTGTAATTTGTGTAATGCTTTATGTATTTATGTAGATGAAACTAAATGAAGATCCCAAGTTAGTTCCTGTGCAGGCAGGTAGATAGACGAGAACTCCGTTGCTGATTTCATGCGCTAAAGATAAAGAAAAATATGGTGAGCTTACTGGTGGTTACAGCAGACAGGGTGAGCACTCGTCCAGCCCAGGACCCTTAAATATACATACATAGAGCCGACTGCAGTTGTGTTTCTCTGTGGTGAAGTGTCAGTGCCTGCAGGCGACGTCCCCAGTCCCCAACAGACAGCAAAGGTGCGAAAGGCAATTAGTTGTTTTGGCGGAGTGATATATGAGAGCAGAGGAAGAGGAGACATGTCTGGACTGGTGCAGAATTACTGGCCCTTAAGGGTTTTTAGTTTCCTTAACCCTGCTCCCTCTGCTCCAGCTATTCTCTATGGGGGAAATGGGGAGGAGGAGGGGGTGAAACTGGTGCCCCATAATGGCTCCCTAAACACAAGGTCAGTCATGTAGAGCCAGACAGACAGACAGACAGACAGAGAGCTTGGAGATGGGGAATGGATGGTGACAGACATAGGCGGGGTCTGGATCAAAACAACCACCTATCTGGATGTGTTTGAGGTGGTGGGGGTATGCAACGCTGGCGTGTGTGTGTGTGTGTGTGTGTGTGTGTGTGTGTGTGTGTGTGTGAGTGATTTATGTCCGTGTCGTGGAATGTGTGTGTCTGAGAGAGGCAGACAGCGGTCTCTCACACGTCAGGCCCTCATGCATGTATTCATCAGAGCCTGGGGAGAAGCTGAGCGAACAGGTCAATAATCACATCTGAGGAACACTCACTCACTGACGCTAATCCACGACAGGAGAGAGCGAGACAGAAACAGAGCGAGAGCGAAGGATAGAGGCCCACTCCAAAATCAATTAAAACATAATTAGGCTCTCAGCTCTTTTATCCTCTGCGTTGGTGATACAGCGCTGAGTGTGTACGTGCACGCCCGTGTTTGTCCATATCTGCGCGTGTGCACGTTTGTCTATCTGCATGTTTGTTGGCGCATGTTTCAGTGTGTGTTTTCCCCAAGCATGTGTCAGTTACCGCTGTAAGCAGGCGCACTTAGGGATAGCCACGGTGGCTCTTACAGGCTCACCGTGGGAGCTTGCAGCTAAAGCCTCTGCGATCGCCTCTGTAATACAGGATTACAACCAAGACACGTATAAGAGAGTTGGACGACGGAGTCTGTACTCACCGGCACGAGTGCTCTCCAGACCTACTTTTGCGCAGAGCTGCTTCAGCACAAACTGCTGGAACTTCTTTACAGTATCACAGCAAAAATATATGGATTTCTTTAGAGAGGAGTGACATCTGTCTTTGAATAATTCACATTGTGTTCTTCCGTGCTGCTGCACAGATATAATGTGAATTGGCGAAGGAGCACTCCAGCAATTTAGTGTTGCACTTCCTTACAGCTGAGGGCCTCGGGGGAGAAAGAACAGCCATCGTTGCTCCACCAGACTCTGATAGCTCCACACTTTTAGCCCAAAATGATGCACCACCGTTCATTAGACCATCCATCCCTGACAAACCCCTCTCAACTACTAAACTGATCTTCATGTGAAAAAATATCTTTCTGATGAAAATAGCTTCATAAAAATTCCACTCAGTTGTTGTGCGATCGGATCATTTTATTAGTTTTTTATGGTTTCATGGTGACGACAATGGTCTGCTGACATTACAGGCTCATTGCATTTTCCCACTGTGATCCTCACCTGCACATGCATCATTTTGACCCAGATTAATGTGGTTGGGATTATCCTCCCATCAGCAGTCTTAGTTTAAATGCTCTGTATAGGAATCCAAACACTGCAGGAGCCAAAAAAAGAGGCTTACCGACTGTACTTAATCCACGTTTTATTCCAAGTCGCAGTACAAAAGCAGACTTAGTGCTTGGGTGCCATAAAGGAACAGAGCCCAGTGCCAGTGGGTCCTTTCTCAGCTTCACTGAATGCCTTTTAAGATTGAGGAAGCAGTTAGAATAAAATCAGTTTCCTGTTTAGAATATTAGCAAGATGCTGTGTTTTTTAAGTGTCTGAAAGCCCTGAGACGCCCGTGATGTTTCTTCAGCTTCAAAGCATCCGTCACAGTAATTAGTGAGACAACAGCGCTCCTGTTGTCTTTTTGACGGCTTCGTCATACGAGATAATTGAGACGAGTGTGTGTGCATGCGTGTATGATGGGAGGGCGTCCTCTGTGTCGCTGCAGGGCTCCTGTGGAGATGCAGTTAGTTATCACGATATGGGGGGGATTGCTTCTCGTATGAATCCCCCTCTAACAAGTGAAATTCAATGTAACTTATTTAAAACAGCACTTAAGCACTGACAAACAGACATTACAGAGTTTTCCACAGCTTCTAATATTGTCACAACCCCAAATTATTACCTTTAAAATGTGGTGGTTCTCTTGTCAGCTGCTCCTCTCTTAATCATATCAACAGAGCCATGGTGTCATTTACTGGAGGTAACGCACACTGTGTTTTATCGTAAATGACCAGTTTGGTTGTGCGTCGCTCTCCCGTCCCGTTGTTGAGTAAATATCGGAGTTGGAACTTTCTCTGGAGCCAGTGTGCAGAGTACATGCTTGGCGAGTGTAATAAATAATAATTCATTGGGTAAATAACCTGCTGATCTCACAGCTGGCCTTCACTGTTGATGTTTCCCTCTTGATGTCTCGTTTGCCTTTAAATAGGCTTATGAACCTATATTTGACCTGACAGCACTGCCATGTTTTGCTTGTTCTGTATGTGACGCTGCTGCTGCATGTTTCTAATAATGTTGGAATGACACACAGGGCTATGAGCTAATTCAGGATCAGCCAGGTGGGCCCTTTCTTTCTCGTAAACACACACCGACCTGACAGTTAAGAATTTGCTTTTATCATTCAGGGTCGTCCAGTCAAAGGTTATAATGAGCTGAGAGCTCAAGCATGTGGGAGCTTAAATGTGATTCACCTTTATTTGTCCTAATTGTCACCTTCCCTCTGCTCTTTACTTTGTCGTGAGATCCTCTCTGTTTATTCATGAATCTGCATCCTCAGTACGTTCTGTTTGAAGCACATCCCTCCCTCCGTCTTCTTTCCTGTGGTCCCAGATTCAGTGATTTGGGGGACTGCTCGCCCCAAGCTGATGTAAAAGGGATCTGAGTGTGTTGTCCAGGGCAACCATGGGATGCAAGAGCTACATTTATTGAATGCAGCTGAGGGGGAAAGAGCACAAGTAAGGCGGAGAGGCTTTGACTGAGAGCCAAGTCTGTGGCAGATATATTTACTTGTGTCTTAATGCTGTGTTCCTGCACGCTTTGCCTGGACATTGTGTATTCTGTCCTGAGGCTGAACTCTGATGGTAACACCTGTCTGGTTTTTATTAGCTTAGCTTGTTGCGTAACCCCATAACTATCTATCTATGTTTATCCCCGGTCCTTTTATCTCTCTACCTCTCTTAATTCCTTCCTGCTGCATTAAGCTCAATATAAACTGAACATTGTTTTCTGCAGGGAAACGTTTTTTAAAACAACCATTTCTTTGTTGTGTCATCAGGTACGACTTCATCGAGATCCGCGATGGGACATCGGACAATGCTGATGTTCTGGGTCGACACTGCAGCAACATCGCCCCGGCGCCCATCATCTCATCCGGACCCTCCCTGCAGATCCGCTTCGTCTCAGACTACGCCCACCAGGGGGCGGGTTTCTCTCTGCGCTACGAGATCTTCAAAACAGGTCTGTGTGACAACTCCATCAGTGTTAGCTATAAAGTGCAAAATAATTTATTTTACATTAAGCTCACTCATGTTGCATGTTTTTACTTTGTTATATATCATTTATCTCAACATATTCAAAAACCCTCTGTGGAAAACAGTCTGAAGCAAACACTGTGCATTAATACTGAACCTAATGATTTTGTCTTTGCCCTGTGTTAATGCCCCAAAACCTGTGACCATTCACCCCAACACTCTTACAACAATTTACATCAGCAGAGGCAGCCGTGCATATAAACAAAAGTTAAGAGGAGGAAAAAAAAATCTACTTTCAAGCCGCCGCCTGAAAGCATGTAAGGAATGCTTGCTTAATTGGAGCAAGATCTGCTTCCTCTGTGGAGATGAGGGGGGTGGAGGGGGTGGAGGTGGTGGGATGATGGAGAGAGCTTCAAGGCAACTTAGAGTTGGACTTAAAGGTTAAAGGTTTATGGGTAGAGGCGGTGGTGAGGAGATTGGTGGGGATGAGTGTGTGTGTGTGTGTGTGTGTGTGTGTGTGTGTGTGTGTGTGTGTGTGTGTGTGCGTGCGCTGAAATGGAATTTTCTCGAGGTCGTCGAGGTGCACATTGCAGGTTAGATTGTAGTGGGAAGTGTATTTTCTTTGGTGGTGGTGGTGCATGTAGTAGTAGAAGGAGAGGTGAAGTGGTCAGGTGGCCTTGAGGCAGCTAAAAGATTTATGTTCAAGTGTGTTACCAGCTGACTGACGGGCCGCCAGTCATTTCTATTCACATTTCCATGACTCAAAATGAATCTTGACTGAAAAACAAGAAGGAGTGTTTCAATAACAAATAAAGAAAAAAAGTCAGGCTTTATGGAGCACAAAAATAAGGATTCATCCTACAGAGAGAGCAGTGAGTTATCACCTCCTACCTTTTGAAAAATATCTCTGGTTTTGTGTCAAATGGCTGTGACCCAGATTTGACGTTCAGCTCTGTTACCAAGACGATGTGATAGTGTAGATTACATCTGTATCACACATAAACACACATCCAGGAGTGAATTGAAGGCTGCTGGATGGGGGATGCGGTTGCCATGGCTTTCACAACATCCTGGTATAAATCAGGGGGCATGAGAGATTGTGTCACTGTGAGCACATGTAGGTGTCTGCTCGCTGCATGTGTGGGTGGTTCCACTCTGCTTGTTGTGTGAGATTCTGTCTGCATGTATGTGGAGGCGGATGGATAGATGTGTGTGTGTCTGTGAGAGAGAGAGGTAGACATGGTGGGGAAATGATTGGGGTGAAGGGAGATACAGGCCGACACAGCAGGAGTGAGTCAGAGAGTGAAAATGTATTCAGGATGCGTGATTGAGGCCATGTGTTAATTATGGCGTTCCCAGCGCCGGCACGCTCTCTCATCATCGCTGTTTGTCTGAGGCCTGGGCCACGGCTTTCCACTAAACACAGCTCACTTCACAACTTCTGACAGGAGCGTAGCGATCCCATTTGAGACCAGTTTATTTACCAGAGTGGAAGTAATTACACCGCTGTTACTTTTACCCTCTTTAATTTTAGTTTACCTGCAATCACTCAGCCACTTCAGGTGACATTACTTCGACTGATGTATGATTTCATGTGACTGTAAAAGTGTGAAAGTGTGAGGGAGCTGCAGTGGAGTACGGTGTGTGTACAGTGGGTTTGACTGTTTATGGGTGCGTATGTGTTTTTAAAGGGTGCGTCCTCGCAGAGATAGAAATCTCAGCTTCCTCCTCGTATTAAACAGACAGTACAGCTCACAGGCCAGGCAGACCCCGCCATGCTGTGTATGGAAGTCAGACTGTGTGTGTGTGTGTGTGTGTGTGTGTGTGTGTGTGTGTGTGTGTGTGTGTGTGTGTGTGTGTGAGAGAGAGACAGCACATCTATGAACTAATGATACTGTGGCTTGTTTTTGTTCTGTTCATTCAACCCTATTACATAAGCCATGACTGTAACTCCAGGGGGTTTTGAATTGGACAAACAATCTGTTTGTGTCAACGTATGTGTGTGTGTGTGTGTGTGTGTGTGTGTGTGTGTGTGTGTGTGTGTGATGGGTTACAGTGCAAGAAAAGCTAATTATTTCCAGCAAGGAGGAGCAGGAGTCGACCTTTGACTCGACATCCATCCTGATACCCCTCCACCCTTCAGTACACCTCCTGAGGGGAGTGTCTGCCCAAAACAACATCCCCCACCACACACACACATACACACACACACACACACACACACACACACACACACACGTACAGTACACATATGCCCTAATCCTGCTGTATGGTGAGAGTGCACGACTTCCCTCCTCCCCTTTATTATTGTGGCCTACTTTGTTCCTGCCCATGCGTGCTTAACCCTTTATTCAGCCCCGACTACCACCCACCCCCCCACGCCTCCATCCATCCCTCATACACTTTCACTCACACACAGTCATGTGCTGCTGACGCTGTTACCACGGATACAGCGGGAAGAAAACCCCCTTTTTCCCAGTTCCCTAAAGCCCACCACTAGCACAACGAGGGCAGACAACGTCGCAGCCAATCCTGAGTTAAGACGGGGGGCCAAGAGCACCCCAGGGCGTTGGGTCCCCTCCTTGACCGCTGCCGTGGCATCTGTGGAGTCGCGGTGGTAGCACAGCCTAAGGCTGGACCCCCGACCAAGTGCCAGTCTCAACATTGGCCCTGCTTGTATTTCTGATGCCTTGGCATAGGTTGGATGCCAGCCCTTATGTTAGCAATGGCTGTTACTGTTTGGCTAATTGCCATGGTGTTTATTCCTGAAATGCCAGATTCATCACACTCAAGTAATTAACTTGCAAAGGTGGATTAAATCCATGAATAAATAAACTGGATGAGTGTGAAGAGAGTTTAAAACTGATCAGTGATGAAGAGAACATGATCAACAAATGGCACAAATAAGGAAATCAAAACACAAACAGCAGGAGGCATTTTTTAAAACAACTTTATGAAGACATTTCATCCCTCAACATAACAGAGGCATCAGCATGATTCGTGGCTCAGAGGGAGCATTCCTCTCCATGTAGAGCGGCTGCAGACTGATGTCTCTCTGGCTCCATAAAAGCATCGAGCCGTGGCACGCCAACAGCATTGTTTTTCCTTCCTTGGGTCTTCTTCTTGTTTGCAATGTTGTTGTTGTTATTGTGGGTTTTCCACCCCAACCCCCCCGTTCTTTCCGCCACACATTCCCCCCTCCCTAGATGCCTCAGGAGAGATTTTCCTCAATGAAATGTGCAAGTGAGCTCCAGCAGGGTTACATGAGAGATGCACGGTGTCAGGCGGAGACAGGCAGGTAGAGAGTAGAGGAGGGCGAGGCGGCTTAGATGATGAGCCCTCAGCGGGAGCTGCGTGCTACGACGCCAGACGAGACAGGGAGTTAAAAGAGTGAATGAACACAGACTCGGCATGTCGCCGCTGAGAGGCGAGGGAACGAAGGAAAGGAAGGGAGGAGGAGGAGGGATGGGGGTCGCCCTGACACAACATGTGGAGCTGCTACTACATTAGGCACTCATGTGCAAGAGTCGAGTGGTTTCTACCCAGCAACTCACCCTCTCGCTCCCTGCATCACACTCACACTATGACCTCCCCCTCTTTGCCAGCGCACAGCTCTTGCCAAATGGCAACTCATGGTGCGATGCAAACACCAACCAGGGCCCTGCATAAGGCAAGCATGCGCAAGTGTGTGTGGACCGAAGGCTGACGGAGGGAGGTAGTAACGGGGACTTGTTTTTGACGTGTTCATACACTGTGAACTAATGAGTGCGAATGGAAAGAGGAGGTACTCATGCATACGCAAATATATGAACATGTGCACGCTCACAGCGTTGGCACGTGGCGGTGCGGAGTGTGCATGAAGTGACTGCTTTGAGTGTGTGTGGAACACAGCAAAGAGCGGTGTGTTCGCAGGCGGTGGAGTCAAGCTGTGCTCAGACTGAAGTTTTTTCGGCAGCGGGTCTCCAGACTGCTGCACAACCATGACCCAGTAAGAAACAAGGCCAGTGTGTTACTGGGTCTCATGCTTACTGTGAAGCCTTCACACACACCTTCAGACAAACATCCACATGTGAGGAGCTCAGTAAAACAACAAAAAACAGACACGCTCATGTGGCATATGGCTCATGCATCCTGCATAGTTCATTTGCTGTAAGCACATGCATCCTAATGGATTCATAGCTTCCACGTATGTCTTGTGGTACATTAGTGTCATAGTTCAACATGCCTAGTTTGTGTGTGTGTGAGGCAGCTGATCCACGGTTGTGTTTTCATGTTGTGGTGCGTATGTGGGAGTTAACTCACAAGAGGTTGAGTGCTGCTTTTAACATGCGTGGGAAGATTTCATGCGTTTGTGTCAACATTTTCAGCGCTACACACTGTACGCAAAACAGATATGTCGACAGACAGGTAGATGCGTTAATGCATGATGAGTCGAGGAAAACATGGCAAGGCAATGGGCATAAATGTTGAAGGAGAGCGAGGGAGACACTGCACAGACTCTCAGTGCTGATTGGGGTCAGTTGTCTACCATTAACCAAGTGAAGACAGGGGAGGGCCAGAGCAGCCAGTCCACCTCTCTGCTTTATGGGGCTGCCTGATAATAAGGACTGGTGCCTTTGAGGAATGCTGCAGAAGGAGTGTGCTGTTCACTAGTCTGTGCTCCCTAAACACTGCTTTTACAAATACGTATCTGGTTATCAGACGCAGCCTGCCTCTTCTCTGAGACAATGCATCACTTTCCCAGGTTTGAAATCCAGCAGAAAGCTTCTCCCCTGAGCCTCTTCAACCTGGCCTCCCTATCTGCTTTTCCAACACACTCAACGATGGGAAAGTACTCCCAAGAACAGACGCTTTTCCTTATGCTGGCTATACACTTGCCAGTTGCGAGCGCCTTGGGAAAGTCATGAAATGTGTCTTCTATTAGTTGCAATTTCAGCTGGAGAGAAGTTTGGAAAAACCAGCATCCACTTTTTTTACTTCCACATAGTCACGTGAAGAGCAGGGATTGAAGTGGCATCACATGACATTTCCAACATTATCACATGAAGATATTTGATATATTCCCTCCTGGTAAAAGTAAAAATAGATGGAGACACAAGAAGACATACGACTAAACAGAGCTGAGTGTTTATAGCCTACATATAAAGATAGAAACGTTTGAGGTGAGAGCGAATGGACAGGAAATAGCCAGGATTTGTGAATCGGACTGCGTTCCCTCGACCGTCGCCTCTCTCCCACCCTCATTGATGTGCCGGTCTATAAACACTCGGCCATGACTCAGGCTCCCATGTGCGCCGCAGAGCAGTGGCTGATGGGTAGATGATCTGAGCCACACAGCTGCAGCAGCTCAAGGTGAGCCGCCCCGGGCGCATAAATCTGCATGGGTAATGAGGAGGCGCCGCAAAGGGCCCACTTAGAGCTATTACACAACATTTGTGGTGTGTCTGCGAGACTGTGTGAGAGTGTCAGGGAATATTTGTTCTGAATTTATAGAACTGAGCAGGGGTCAGACTTCTTCCCTCTGTTGCCTCACCTAAGTGTGTGTCATTGAGTGGCATTATATAACGTGTGAGGATGGAGTGTTTTAAGGGCACACTAAAGCCATCAAACATGATATGAATACATAATAGAGTTTTGCTCACATCTTTGATGAAGCGGTTGCAAATATTGGCGCTTTGTGTCAGATGTGGTGGCGGAGCATTAGATACTTGAGCGTCTGTTGTATTCCCTCCATCTGTAATCATAACTTGTGCGTGCCTCACCACCATAGTATATTCCAGCACACTGTCAGTGATGAACGACTCTCTGAAATACCCTCTGCAAGTCAGATGAGATATGCGAGCGTGATCGATTGCTCGCGCCTGCATCACCCCCTAATATGACCGATTGCTTATTCCTCTCTAAATTTCCTCTTATCCTCACACAGGGTCGGAATTCTGCTTCCGCAACTTCACCAGCTCCTCCGGCATGATCGAGTCGCCAGGCTTCCCGGATAAATACCCTCACAATCTGGAGTGCTCCTACATGATCATCGCTCCGCCCCACATGGACATCACCCTCACGTTCCTGACCTTTGACCTGGAGAACGACCCCCTGCTGGTGGGAGAGGGCGATTGCAAGTACGACTGGCTGGATGTGTGGGACGGCCTGCCGCAAGGTGAGGGCACACTGAGGCAACACATACACACATCGTGCATGGAAACACACAAAGTATTTCTGGGCATAACACACACAGTAAACCCACACACACAATCCCCCACTTTCCCACATTTGCATAGCAGTCTCCAATTTCCTGAGCAGCCGTCGCTCTCTTTGATGTAAGCAGCCTCGCTGTACTTTCCTTCACATTACATAGAGGAAACATTATTTCACACGGGGAGCCAAAAGTGCCTCAACACCCCGAAGGAGCAGCCCTTTCCCATGCCCCTCTTCCCTCTCCATAATAACACCCTTCATCAGCCCCTTCTATGCTCCCTGTCCTCTGTCCTTATCACCTTCCTTCCTCCCCCAGGCGAGTGAGAGTGATGGCTACGATGAGTATCTGTTTGCATCCAATAGGAGTGGCCGAGTGCTGCAAAAGTGGCCTATCGGTCCAGATCAGGAAGTGGCGAGGAAAAAACATTTGAGGATATTATCAGAGGCTTTGATAGTGACCGCCATAGGCTAATGTTAGCTGCTGTAGTGCCGATGAAAAGCACATTAGTGGGAGGTGGTGAGAGGCTCATTCCCACCTCTCTCTTGTCGACTTTCTTCCCCCTTTTTTTTCGAAGCACAGAGCTGAGGATTTGCTCTAATTATTCTATTTTCAGTTGCTAAAAAGGGATTCGAGTGGATTTAAAATTCCAATTATAGCCTTGAATTTGGGAGCTTTGATAGCTGAAAACAATTTATACCATTCAAAGTTGAGAATTAGGAGGAAATTAAAGTGTAACCCAGTTCCAGTGAGCAGAGTCCTCGGGCATGAAAGAGGGGTGGGAGACGAGACGGACGGGTGAAGAATTTGGTGTCTGGCGGGGAGCTACCTTTGAGACTACAGTAATCCTCACTGGTTTGTGTGTGTGTGTGTGTGTGTGTGCAGCTGATCCCAGTGCAGAGTTCATTAAGACAGGGTTTCCAATCCCCCTGCTGGGCTCTGGCTGAGACACACATGGCAGATGGAGGGATGGACAAGAGAGAAAAGAGAGTGAAAGAGGAATGATGGGAGCAGGAAATGTGGGGGAAGCATACTGTGACTCATTAGACAACGCTTACTGAAGCAGTCTGATCCATGCAGTGCTGGATTCCTTCCCATATTTTACACAGAAAGGACTGGAAATGCAACCATATACTGCTCAGTTTTTTTGGGCTGGCATCACACCTGCTAAGGCTGAGTCCTTACCTCAGCAGCCCCGTTCAAACCAGGCCTGTGGTCCATTGCTGCTTGTCATCCCATCTCTCTCTCTCTCTACCTGTCAAGATTACCTCTGCAAAAAGCCCATAAATCATCTTTAAAAGGCCTTGCTTGTGCTATCACCCTGTAGACGGCAACATAAGACATGTTTCCATCAGTTTTCTTGCTGTGTGTGTGTGCAGTGGCTCCTCTGATCGGCCGCTACTGTGGGACAAAGATCCCCCCAGAGATCCAGTCGTCCTCCGGCCTGCTGTCCCTCTCCTTCCACACCGACATGGCCGTGGCCAAAGACGGCTTCTCCGCCCGATACAACATGACGCACAAAGAAGTCAGCGACTGTGAGTGCGAGATAACTTTTAGCGAGAGTGTTTGTTTACCTGTTTTTATCACCACCACTATTTTCCCTCTTTCAACAGATCCTCTCCACTGCTGACACTCATCTTTCTTTCTTCATCTTTCACTCCTCTTACCCTCTCGATCTTTTCAGCTTTGCTTACTTTCATGCTATTTAAATCTCTCTCACCCCTCCTATGAGAGGCAGGTTTCTCAGAAGCAGGCTCGTACTATTTTCTTTTAGAATATAAATTAACTTCACCCCAATTTACCTCTGCTCACCTTTCTGTCTCTCTTTGCCCTCTCTCTGTCTGGATTTAGCTTCTCGTCTCTGTCTTTGAGCTTTATAATATTCTGCTTAGATCTTCCCTGTCTGTCTTTTTAACAAATGCTCTTCTATTCACCTCAACTTTCCTTCTTTCCTTCCTTCCTATTTTTTTCCATCTCCACTGTGAAGCTATGTCAACAAACATACCGTTAATGCTCTGCTTTCTCCATCTCATCCTCCAGCCTTTCACTGCAGTATGGCACTCGGCATGGAGTCGGGGAAGATCAGTGACGATCAGATCACCGCCTCAACAAGTTTTTATGACAACCGCTGGCTGCCTCGGCAGGCTCGCCTCAACAACGACGACAACGCCTGGACGCCTTCAGAGGACAGCAACAAGGAGTACATCCAGGTCAGCTTTCAAAGATCTGCTGGGATGTGACCACACAAAGACTAATCTGCATGAGCAGGACTTTCTCCTGCTGGGGACAATAAATGTGGAGAATTCGATACTAGAGAGGAAGATGCACATATACATATACAGTAAGGACACACACACTGAAAGGAAATAGAGGAACTGCGAACTGATGATAAGGAAGTACTCCTGCGCTCTCAATCTTTCCTGTCTCAAACATACGCTGGCCCACGTGCATGCATGCAATCGTAGACACACACAGGCGGTGAGACTGCACCGTGATTGATGAAGGCGCTCTTCGGGAATGCATCCGAACACTACGCCATTGATCTTTGCCTCCAGCCTTCCTCCCCTGACACACGACAATGCAAAGACACACACGCACAAACCCCCTAAGCTCCGTCAGCAGCAGGCCACAGTCGGTGTCCATCCCCTGCTGTCTGTGAGACAGACTGGCAGACAGAGCAGCTGGTCCGTCTCTGTTATCTGCATCAGCGACATAAATCCCTGCAGTCGATCTCTTGCTGTGTTTTATTCTAATCTCTTCCGAGTTTTAAATTATTGCTCTTTTTTTCTAGGTTGACCTCCACTTCCTGAAGGTCCTGACGGGCATCGCCACTCAGGGCGCCGTTTCCAAGGAGACGCAGAAGTCCTACTATGTTACTACCTTCAAACTGGAGGTCAGCACCAACGGGGAGGACTGGATGGTCTACCGGCATGGCAAGAACCACAAGGTAGGAACTAGCACAAGAAGATAAGTGAAAGAACATGAAGTCCTTTCTCCAGAGTGACAACAACAGAGGCTGTTGTGTGCCTGTCAGAGGGCCATATCAATAGGAGGAGCATTCCTGAAGGAGTCATTCCCCTTCTTCATAACCCCAGTCATGAGGTAGAGAAAGAAGGGATGGGAGGAGGAAGAGATAAAGAGAAGCTGACAAACAAGAACAATGGAGTCCTCTATGTGCCCTTATCAGGGCTTGCTATTCATCATCTCTCACACACCGACGTGCACACTCACATAAACACTCTGCTGGGGTTGTGAAGCCATACCAGGTGCAGACTGAGCAAGTTTAAGCGTTTCATTAATGTATGTTTAGTGTGTAAGGTGGGGGGTGTATATACAGTGCAGGTTGTATTTGTTGTTGCAGTAAAAACCGTCTCCAGGGGATTTGAACTCTGTCCCTCATATCTGGGTTAAGGTCACTGTGGATTGCAAGCAGTAAAACAGAGTGGCAAGAGGTGGGTGGGAGTGGGTGGGTATGGAGGGTTAATCCATACTCACATACCCACACAGACTGGGGCCCCCTTCTGTGTGCCAGTGATTAGTTTGGGTGGGGCTGGTGGGGGGTATCTGATGTGGAGATTATTGAGCACAACGTGGATTTGACTTAAAACGTCAACATCTGTGGATTTTATTTCCACACATAAGACATCCACAGACCCCCCCCTTTTAAATAACCTCTGGCTGATCTTGCTGTCTGGAGATCAGTGCGTGTGTGCGCATATGTATATTGCGATATGTGCCTGTCTGTCTGTACTGTGTAATCTGAGTCCACTAATCTGTCTGGGCAGAAAAACTGTTCAGACCCTCTCAGACAGGGACTGATGCATCAGCATGCATTTGGGAGAGCCGCCTCTTGGATGAGTGGTCGTCTTGAAAATTTGGTTATGCTTTCAGCTACGCAGAGTCCAGTCGGAAAATGAAAGATCAATAAGAGATAGCAGACACATTGGACTCGGTATCAGCGGCCAAACAAAGAGTTTAATATTCCTCAAAACATTACGTTATCTGTATGATATGTAGATGTGATGAAGCATACCATCTGTTTGTGATGATCAGAAAGAAAAGATGAAGGCCGTTCCTCGCGTCTCAAATTACACTTAAGGTCCACAAGGATTTATCGAGCTCGCACATTCTCTGATGTATAACACAGAGATCTCATGTTACGCTGGATCAAACTTTCACTTTGTGTTTTTGCAAACAGTGACGGACGGCTGCGATTCAGCAGGAACACTAATTGCACACAATGTGCAGTCATGATTTGAAGGGTTTGCTCTACGAAGCCAGGTTTTCCTCCAGATCCCTGTGGGCTGAGGTTGAATCTTCCGTGACTGTTAATCCACCAGTCCTGTCGTACAAACTCCCAGTTAGCCTGTCCTAAGCTCCCCAAAGAGCCCTTAAGTGGGTGAAAACTGAATTCTCATCAGGGGTCCTGTAATGACTGGGATTTGGTTCTTCTAATTGTCATTTAACAGTGAGCTCTAAGCTAATGTGGCTTTGGAAGAGTGCACGAGTGTCGCTGGTGTTTGTGGAAGGTTGAGCCATGAGTGTGTCCGTGCATCAGATATGAATCAGCCATGAATAAAAGGATCGGCTTGCCTCACTGTGTTTGCCGTTAACTGTCAAGATTTGTGTTCTTATTTGCTGTGTTAACAAAGACCGAAAGGATTTAATGCCAATAAAGATTATTTGACCGAAAGAGAGGCAGAGCGAGACAGAAGCTGGGGGAAAAAAAGCATTGTGGGAAATGGTGCTTTTTTTGTAAAGAAATGGAAGTGCTGTCGGATGAGAAAAACAGCAGCGCTGCAGATTGCAATCACCTCAGTCACACCAGCAAACAGGCTTTTGTGCGTGTGTGTGCGTGTGTGTGAGTGTGAGTGTGAGATTTTTTTTCACTCATTTTCTGCACATCAACACATTTTCAGTTTGACACCCATGTGACTTGTTAATTCTAAATCACACTACTCACATATGCACCTCATTACTTGATGAGACGCTAGCACTCGTAGGAATTTCATATCACACACACACACACACACGGATACAAACGCATCATGATTTTTTTTTTTTTTTTTTAGCGGCACCATAACATGAAAGGCACACTGTCATCCGCCTGTGAGCAAAATCCCATCAGCCCCAGCACTAACCAAGCATTGTGTTACTGAAAAGCATTGTGAGGCTGTGCTAAATCTGTGCAACACACACACACACACACACACACACACACACAAACAGTAACCTGGGAGAGATGGGAAAAAAAACCAAAAAAAAACGCCCACACAGCTTTTCAGTGTGCTCCTCCATCACCATGTGGCATCCACCCTCACACACACACACACACACTTTTTTTTCTACCTTACTCATTCTTCAAGCGAGTACATCAAACAAACATAATTGTGCATGTGCTTGTGCACGCTGACAGACACAAAGGTGATGTACAACAATTTCTAAGGATCACTGCTTCCACCTCACACACACACACACACACTGCTAGGTCTTCTCAGTGGTGGAGAGCGGCCAGCTGGAACCAGTTCATGCTGTCAACATCTTCATACGAGGGTGGGGGGGGCGTCTGGCGAAAGATGGAGGAGGGACAGAGGGAATAACTAGAGCAAGAAGACTGGATGACGAGTGTAATGGACAGAGAAAAACCAGGACCGAAGGGACGGCGCAGGGATGAAAAAGCATCAGGAAAAGGAGTAATGTCTTGTGCAGAGCTCGCAGCAGCATCTCCCCGCGGTGCCGTCAGCTTGAAGGAAAACACTGGCAGAGGAAGGAGGCATGTGCCAAAAATACAGATCTGAGAGAGACCGAGCAGGACGGTAAATGAATCAAGCTGTGATGGATACATCTGCCAGCACCTCGTTCTACACAGAGCAGATCTTCATCACTCCAACAAGAATTTAGTCTGTTTTTCAGCTTTTACTAAAACACACCTTCCACACTGACCTCTTTCTCCTCAGAGGTCATCAATAGTTAAATACCTGTAGTGCCTGTGTCCCGCCAGTGTCCACACAAATAAGTCTGACTGTGTGCGTGTGTGTGTGTGTGTGTGTGTGTGTGTGTGTGTGTGTGTGCGTGGCTTCGTTATATTTTCATGACCCCCCACACTCAGAGACACAACATGACAACATTAATTATTCAGACCACCTCGCCTGCAGGTCACGTGACACAACCAAAAAACATGCCACCAGTCGTCAGGCAGATTACAGCGGTGGTTTTCAAAGTGAGGTGTAGGGACCCCTAGGGGTCCTTGAGGGGCATCTGGGGGGTCCCCAGGATAAAAAGGGAGTCATTTCTTTGCATAGTGGCAGAATATCACATGCAATATTACATTTTTGTACTTTTTCAATATAATTTACAACATTACTCTCTTCATATTGTGCACAGTATAACTTCTAATTTATTTTACTTGTTACTTGCTTAGTCAAAAAGTAACCACGCTGGTCAATAAGCAGCCGTGTGCTTCTTCAGGCTGTTGACCTTTAACCTTAGAAGTAATGGGTCAGGGTGAGCGACCTCTCAGGTACCCCGACAATAGATAGGAGGAAGTGAAGGAGCCACAAGAGCTGAATGACAGCTTCTCTTTGTCCTGTCTTCAGTTTGTTCTCTCTCCTCTCACATTCAAAGGAAAAATGGACGAGTCTCTGGAGAGCTGATCCGTATTGAACAAATTGTTGTTGTTTTTTCGGTCAGTGATGTTGTTGGCCGTATTCTCTGCTTTTATCCAAAGATGAAAACAAAGCAGAGCGGCTGGAAATATTGTAATGCACCAGCTAATGGCCTTTTAGTTATGACGGGCATCTCCGAAGACATTTCTGGGAAGTTGTAGCGGACGAATGTTTCACAGACTTTTTGAAACTTTTGACGCGCCTCATCACGGCATGTTTACATCACTTTCTTACTATTCAACCATGAATGACGGTCACAGTGTTGTTGGATTATGAAGAAAGATAGCAATTCTTATCAAAATGGAGGAAATCCCGTTGGATTGTTTTGCCTTATAAAGAGATAAATACTTCCTGTTTCAGTGATGAATCTGTCCGTTGTTCTGTCCTCCTCTCCTCCACTCCCTGCCTCCTCTTCCACATTCCTCATTCAATTATATCTGCTGCCCTCCATTCAACCTCTTCTTTTTTCAACCTCTTTCTCTCTCTCTCTCTCGCTTGCCTGCCTCCACCCCCTCTCCTCATCTGTTTTTAACTATTCTTCTGAGGACTCGTCCTCCCTCCAGTCATCTTCTTGTTTTTCCTGTCCTCCCTGTCTCTCCTCCATGCTGCCCTTTGTTTCATAGACAGAATATCTGGGAGCGGTATAGATGGGTCTCTTGCATGTGAGGCGAAACCCTCCCATCACACGCTGCTCTTTGTGTGAGCATGCGTAGGTGTTTACATAACCCCCATAAGAGCCCACATCCTCTTAGGTAAACATAACGGCTGTCTATCCTCCATCCAGCCGCAGATACAGCAGCGATAGACTCACTTATCTGTTCAAACACTCCTGCTGCTTTGTATTACCACTGTCAGCTCCACTTGATTAAATCAGGCCATGCCAAAAATCAAATAAAACCCCTCGAGTAGGATTTCTAAGTCATATCTGTCATATTCCCACTGGTTATGGAATTTCTGGATATTTTTTGGACGCATGCGCCAGACAGGGAATTTTACAAATAGGTCATATCACACCAAAATGGCAGAGTGATGTATTTTAACTGAAATCAAGCTGTTTATCACTTCTAATGAAAAACCACAGTATCAGAACAAAAGGGAATCAAATTCTTAAGCTAAGGGAGGTTTTGGTTTGATCCTCCTGTGCTTGGATTAGAGTAAAAGAAAAGTCATGTAGGATTTTTTTTTGAAAGGAGTGATGCCTTTAATCTTTAATTCAGCTGCTTGTAGTTGTCTTTATAATGCACAGTGGCTGTGAAGTCAGTGTGGTTTTGTGAATGTCTCGTATCAGCTGGCCCAGTCGACCACAGACAGATAGACTGAATGACACTTAACAGTCAGTTAAAAGACGCTTCCTCTGCTGAGTGTGTGTGTTCCTGTGGTTTCCTGTGTCTTTGTGTGTGGTTTTCAGTTTGTTGCCACCAACAAGAGGAAGAAAGACGATGAGGGTGAGAGAGGATGTGTGTAGAGATATCAGCTGTACGGTTTTGAAGAAGACATTTAAGAGGGAGATGGATGGAGGTGGATGGAGCGAGGGAAGAGCTGCTGGAAGAGGACGTTATTTATATTACAAACATGGAGTTATGGAGGAGAGGAAGACTCATGTATGTCATTGAATGTCCCATCTAACACCCTTGAGCACCATGAGAAGCTTTCCTGGCCAAAACAGGAAGTAACTTGACCACCCTGGTTCTATTTGCCCTCTGACCCTTGCTGCCCCACCCGCCGCTTAAGAGCAAATGGAAGGAAGGGAGTGTTCGCAGAGAAGAAGTGAATGTTGATGCTTTGGGAAGTCAGTTTCACTCACATCCTGCCCACCTGGGCAGACTTCCTGCACCCGACAGCCAATCATGTTTGGTCGTGTCAGGTCATGTCTCCCGCAGCTTCCCACGGCCACCAGCATGGAGGAGGATGGCCGTCAGTATGTGAGTGTGTGAGAGAGAAACCCTCATCCATCGGTGGGCTTTCCCAGCCTCCCAGCGCCAAACCTTTGACCTCAAAACACATCGACAGCTGGGCTGGTGACATTGGATCTGTGTTTGGGTTGTCTCTGCTTTGTCCGGCCTGCCACTGTGTGTGTGTGTGTGTGTGTGTGTGTGTGTGTAGGTAAGAGCAGCACATGTCCTTCAGAGTGTAACCTTTGCTTGTCTTCTTTGTTTTCCCAGATTTTCCACGCCAACACTGATCCAGCTGAGGTGGTTCTGAACCGGGTCCCGCAGCCAGTCCTGGCCCGGTTTGTACGCATCCGACCACAGACCTGGAGAAACGGCATCGCCCTTCGCTTTGAGCTCTACGGTTGCCAGATTACAGGTGTGTGTGTGTGTGGGGGGGGTTCTCTTTCTAAACTTTGTTTTGCCTGAAGAAAGTTGACTCATCAGAATGGGTTTTCTGCTGCACTTTTGGACTCGGCTTTGAGTTCAAAGAAAACTCAGCAGAGCTGATGAGAGATTAAGGGATTCGAACTAGCAATGCTGTGCTCTTAAGCCTGCCTTCCCTGCTGTCCTGCCATGAAAAATGCCAAATATAATTTGCTTCAAAAGAAGAGCATGTGCAGAAAATAATGTCCTAAACTGTAAAAACCAGGACCACTCAAACATGTGGATTCTGTCTCTATCTTTTAAACATAGCAAGCCTCGGGCTAATTAAAGGAAACTTTTACACTATTCTTCTTTCCAGTGTCATTTCCCTCTCTCGACACTCCTGCTTTTTCTCCTCGCTCGCTTTCGGTCTCCGTCTCCCCTAGCGACGCTTCTTTTCCTCCTCACAGTTTTTGATGCGTCCTCTTTGCTCTGTGAGCTCCTCTATATTGAGAAATGAGTACCGATCAATCATTCATGGCTCCCTGTTCACTCTTACATCAGAAACTGTGATTCGCTTCAGCCTCAACAGCTGCTATTGAAATAACTATTAGCTCTTACAGCACAGGTACACACACACAGACGGGTTTCTAAATATAGCAGATGACCTCAAAAACATGCACATCCTTTGAAACGTACGCAGACACACACACATATATACTTCCTGTGCTGTTTATTCATTATTTACATCTCCTGCTTTTGCAGTGACATAACAGCATGAAACTTTGATCTGTGTTCTCTTAAACCGTCAGCACAACTAACATCTCCCCGTCTCCCTTCCTCTCCTCCTCTACCTCTCTCCTCTCTCCTCCTCCCTCTCCCACTGTTTGTCTCTCTAGGAGTCTCATCTTGCTCTCCTCACAGCTTCCCCAAGCCGTCATCCTCTCCAACTCTATTTTCTTTTTTCCCACTCTTTCCACTCTCTACTTCTCTGCCTCCCTGACTCCCTGTATTATACCTCTCTTATCCCCTTAATCCCCATTTCCCCCTCTCACATACTCCAAGTTACTTTCAACGCTACCCGCTCACCCATATCCAAATGAGCTTCATTTCCAAGTGCTTTTGCATGTACATGCAACTTCCCCCTCAAGTCTGTGAATGTACGTTAAATGAGTGCAGCGCAGTGAACAGACAAGCTTTTGTAGAGAATATGAAGACAATAACATATTTAAAATGTTTGTGTGAGATGTGAAGCTCCTGAATGCAGAGCGGAGGAGTTTGCTCTTATCTTGCTGATGGCAGTCTAATTGCGTATTGAACATGAAGAAATAGTGCTGCGTCTCTTTTCCTTCAGTCTACGCTCTTAATGCTCAGTGGCCAGTAGTGCAGATCTGTGGTGAAGCTTAACAGCTCCCAGGTGGGAATGTGTGTAACAGCATGAGTGTATGTTAGGTCTCCATCAGCTCCTGCCTGAGGTGAAGGTTAAAGTTATCTCTGCCCTCTCGGCTTTCCACTCCAGATGCTCCGTGTTCAGACCTGCAGGGCCTGCTGTCCGGCCTGCTGCCCGACACACAGATCTCCGCCTCCTCCACCAGGGATATGGTGTGGAACCCTGCAACCGCCCGCCTGGTAGCCAGTCGCTCCGGCTGGTTCCCTGCCCCTGCACAGCCACTCGCTGGAGAGGAGTGGCTTCAGGTACAAGACAGGTTTCATTGCATTTAGTGTACATTTTAACTGATGTCACCATGCAAGCACATTAAAATAAACACAGAATGTGGTCAGGTTGAGGGTCAAGACAAAAGCAAGTAACAGTCTGGCTGTGACATCACATATTCTGGGTAACTATTGTTACTTTCACATGCAACAAGTAGTGCCTTTAAATTCTGGCTTCCACATGGTGTCACTCCAGCCGCCAGAGGCAAGCAAAGCTAAAACAAAGCACAGATGCAGTAAAGCAAAGCCACGTGTTGCTTTACGTGAAGCACATCCATGACCATGCATTTCTTTAAATCTACAGGTGGACCTCGGTGTGCCGAAGACGGTGCGTGGAGTGATCACCCAGGGGGCGAGGGGAGGAGACGCAGGAGGTGGGGCGACCACAGATAACCGGGCGTTCGTCAGGAAGTACAAAGTGGCACACAGCCTGAATGGGAAAGACTGGAACTTCATCATGGACAGCAAGACCAGCCTGCCGAAGGTGGGTGAGGGAGGAAGACAGACGTTGGTGCAAATAATAAAGTACGTACCCTCCGTCATACAGACAAACCATCAAGATGATTTGTATCTGTGTCTTTTGTGGGCAGATTTTTGAGGGGAACACACACTACGACACCCCAGAGCTGCGTCATTTTGAGGAGATTGTGTCCCAGTTCATCAGGCTGTATCCAGAGAGGTGGTCTCCAGCAGGAATCGGGATGAGAGTGGAGATACTGGGCTGTGACCTTCCAGGTAGGGCTTTCTGCTGTTGCTTATATGACAGGGAATCATTTTATACATGCAGCCTGCAGTGCTCTATTCCAGGCTGAGTTATTTGTCAAGAACTATAATGAACTGATCTAACCAGAACTGATTAGACCTCCAGGAAGGTGCTGCACCAGAGATTAGATATGCATGAGTGTCATTAGAGTCCGCTAGAGGTGAGGAGACGCAGAACGTGAAAGCTTGGCCCTCAGAGGTTGTGAATTTGAGAGATTGTTTCACCTGGAAATTATGAGTTAGTTACAACATGTGTTCGCATCAGCAAGGAGTGGACAGGGCTCGGTTTGAAGGAATGCTTCCCCGGAGAGAGCGAGCGCTGGTTTGTTCAGCTTCCAGCGTGGTCTGTTATCCAGATGTGAGGTAGTGCTGGAGAACACCAGCACTCGCTGTTTACTGCTCCCTCTGTGCCTGAACAGGACGGCTGAGCTACAGTATATAGCACAACATGCTCAGCACTCACAGACACACATTTAGACACATGTACTCTGGGAGCTGGTCTTTTTTTTGTCTCCGTGCAGGAAACTGATGTTTTGCATTTACCTTTTGACTGAAAATTGTCTTGTGGAAAGGGCAGAAACAGGACAGGAACCCCAAATATGGAAACAAAATGAAAAGAACAAGAACCCTGTGGTGACCACTTTTTGCCGAGGAGTGATTTTTATCAGATCGTGTGGAGGATTTTGGGGAAACTGCAGGGGCACCACACTGTTCACAGGCCTCTAAACTCAGCAGGAATAGTGAGTTACTACTGACATCCTGTAAATCATTCACTTCCCTTTCACACTCAAGCCACTCACTTCTTTCTCCTCTGTCTTCAGTTATGCCCTCTTTTGAATTCTTCTCATATATATGATTTAGGAAGTAGAATCAAACCTTATAGTGTGGATTAGCAGCAGCTACCACACTGATCTCTCCCCATTCCCACACATGCTTGCACTTCTTTCCTTTCCCACCCTGAGGCCCAGTGCGTGGGTCCGTAAATGTTTTTGTTCTTTTTTTTCCGTTACCATGCCTCCTCTCCTGCCCTCCTCCTCACTAGCACCTCCTTTCCATGCTCACCGCTCCTTCTGTTTACCCATGTTGATGCACAACTATCTCTCACACACACATACACAACTTCTACCGTGACAGTTTTTTTTTTTTCGTATATGTGCTCCAAAAATGAAATATTTATGAGCTCAGGGAGGACCGAGCTGTAAAAAAAATGCAAAAATATCATCTCTCCCCTTTTTTTCCCAGGAAGGACCATTTCGGTCTGAATTGTCGCTCACACATGCACATACACACCTGTAATGTGAATCTCAGGTCTCAGTATGAGATGATTTCTCACAGTTCGCTCTTCTACTTATTTTTGCTGTTCATATAAGTCAGCGTCCGTTCAGAGAGCTTCTGAGTGTGTGGATGAACATTGATCTGAAAACTTAACCCCACCCAGCAGAATATCAAACAATGGCTACTTCCCCATCCTCTTCTTTTGGTGTGTGTGTGTGTGTGTGTGTGTGTGTGTGTGTGTGCCTGCCAAGCTGAGATTTACAGAAAACCTTTCTACATAATTGAAGATTTTTTTTCTCCTCTCTGACATACTGCTGAGTCAGGGTCTTTTGGAGGGAGCAATGTCTTTTAGTACAGAGCTCTTAGTTTCCACCCTGTGTGCTTGTGTGTGTTGAAAAATAAGCATTTGTGTGAGCAGTTTGTGCGTATGGGTGTGCAGCTGCAGTGTGTGTTTTGTACGTGGGAGTGTGCGCCTCCATTATCTATGCCAGTGGCTCCCCTGGGTCCAGTTCTAAGTGTTGGTGTCTCATCCCGTGCATGATGATGACTTGCATCATCACCTGCAGCGGCAGACACATTATGTAAGATAACACTCCGCTGCAGAGGGACATTTCCTGCAGTACGAGGCTGCCTCTGCAGCACAGGCCTGAGTCTGCACATGGGCCTCCGCACGTAGACATGAGACACATCAAGGACAGGGCTCAGGGAAAGGTAGGCTGGTCACATACGTTCACATGCATTCTCTTGCTGTCCTACGTATACATTAAGCACCCACATGGCCACATTCCCATTGCCCCCGACACTCCTGTCACACCCTGGAAAGGTCAGCACATTTACACTGTGACAAGGCTTGACCTTTGAGCGAGAGCTCAGGAGCTGGCTAGAATCTTAATGGACTGGCCAATGTGTTCTGTGTTTATGTGTGTTTAGTTGTAGGCACACATGTGAACTTGCATGTGATGGTGCCCTATAGACACTCAGTTTATTCCAACGCTCAGCCCCGAGACTGAAGTGGAGGACTTGAAGGTTAAACTGGAATAAAAAAACCAAACAGAATAAAGAGGAGAAAGGCAACAAGAGATGCAGTTTTGAGGGAGAGGGTTGCTTCTCTTGCCTTACGTTCCCGGTGGACTGGCAGTGATAAGAGTCACATTAGCTAGTTAATGACAGACGTAAAGGACATGACATTATCGCTGGGTTAATGTCAGGAGCCGTCGCCAGCTGTGGCCGGCCCTTTCATCTGTGCCATTTCTCCAGCTGGGGCGCCGTGGCGCTCATTTCCACAGGAAGCTCCTTTAAGCGGATCAATTGTGCATCACGCCGCGTTTGTTGCCCTCAGTGCTTTTAATGATAATGGCTGTCATGCAGACAGACCAATAGGAGGCTCTAGTGTCGCCGCTAACGTTCAGCAGAGTAAAGCGTGGTGATGAATCCATGTGACTTTTCGTTTGTGGCATTTCTTTTCCAACTGATGAGCTCTGTCTCTGAGCTCCTCAGGCTTTTAACCCTCAGAGTTGTTTGGCTAAGACATGAGACATGTCAGGGAAAGCTAACAAAGCAATAAGAAATGAAATATACTAAGAACAGTAAGCCAGGGTCGTATATCTGTAGCTGGTTATGCAGACACAAACAGCTTACACAGTTTATTCAGATGATAAATTTTGATCTGTGGATGAGACGTGACCCAAACCTCTGTGCAAACTCCCACAACAAACCAGTGTCGACCCATCTGCTCCTAATAACAGCAACGCTTTCTCCAGCTTCACATTCCAGCTGCGGCCTCTCAACATGTGCCTGTTTTGTGCACACACACAATGTGTTTTAATGTGCAAACTGTTATGCCTTAGCGTGTTGCATGCCTTTCCTCGTGATGCATGCACACTTCAATAGATGTTAAGGGCAGAGAGGAAAAATAACGCCTTTCACTCTGTTTGCTCTCCCTTCTTCTGAGCGCGCTTGAGTTATAGAGTTCGCAGTAACACAATAAATCACACACACAAGAAAACAGAGCGGCAGACGGAGTGTGTTTGCTCTGTATCCTCCCTGACAGCCAGTGAGTGGTCCCAGAGTCTGACCACGCCGTCCAAGGTCACGGGCAGTTTGTTAGACACATCCATCCATCAGCCTTAACCCCAGTTCTGTATGTATATGAGTGTGTGACTCTGCATCTGTGTGTATTAGCATGTGGACATGTGTACGTCTGCATATTTGAGGCAGTGTTAGACAGATACTGACGCCTGAGGACCCAGACGCAACATGACCGGGCCCCATCGGGTGCTCCTTCTGTGCCTTCCTCTGTCTGTCTCTGGCTCTCTGGATGGGATGGACACAGGAGTCAGATGATAAAGTTAGTTTCAGGCGATGACCTTACACTCTCAATTCTGGCGTGCACAGTTTCCTGTTTAAAACATCAGCTCACTGCTGCTGCTCAACTGTTTATGCAAAAGAGATTATTACATTCCAGCCAAGAGACAGTCCAGTAAAATGTTCGTCTTTGAGTTTTTATGAAAAGCGCTGTATTACTTTTCCTAGTATGTAGCATATAGGGGGCTCTATTTCCAGAAATGGAATATGACATTTCTCCACCTAAAATCACCTGGAAACAAGAGTTGTTGGATTTTTTTAATCATGTCTATACATACGTGATAATCTTCATTAACAACTCTCAAGAAAACGTTGAAATATTAGCTTCCTCTGGTTTACTATGCTAGTAAATCACCAGTATATAGGTAGAATGGAGGTTCATTAAAGACGCTGTTTACTTCCTCCTGCCTTTGTTGCTTATCACGTCCTCTCACATCTGTTTTCCTGTCACGTATGCTACTGTGGAAGGAGAAACTCCACATAAATAATCTGTTAAACAAACACCGGATGATTAATGCATCCTCTTTACAGTAATCTAATGTCTGAGGATTGTTTCATGCACCCACCTCTGACCTTTGAGTTGTATTTGTTTCCGTAGAAACCACGACGCCAGCTGACACCGTCACGCCAACTCTGCCTGCTGACATTGACACCACTGTTCCCGTTACAACCACTGGTGAGTTCAGTGTTTCACATGAGCAGAGGTGCTGGATTAATAGCGTTATTAGGAAGCGGTAATAAGAGAGATGAAAGGGCTGTTTTATGATATGAAATGATTTCTCATGCATGACTCTCTTTTCCTTCCTCGCTGCTCTCCACCTCTACAGTCGCCACCTCTCCTCCATCAGACAGTGTGTGTGACTTTGACCACGGCCTGTGTGGGTGGACGCACGACCCCAACGCCCCTCTGCTCTGGTCCCTGCACAGCCACGGTGAGCCGCCTCATCACACATGTGGAGGATGTGTCTGGTTAGCAGCACGACCCAGAGACGCTTATCATTTGATTTTGGTGCTTCATGGGATCCACTTCTTTTGTGCGTGTAGCTGCAAGGAGAATTTCATCTGACATTGCACAAGTACAAATGCATTTAGTATACATGCATTTATGTTTTATCAACTTCACTGAGTCTACACAAGGCACTAATGAAATGAGTCATTCTGCTTGTGCATCTTCACTGACTCCTTTTTCAATTTGATTAAAATAATTCCTGAAACTGAAACTGGTCTACTGTAGCAGCAGCCTCGCTGCACGAGAATGAAAATGAATCGAGTGCAAGGAAAAGAGCCGCCGCCGCCGCCGCCGCTGCCGCCATGTGACGTACACCAGCTCTCTCTACTCTGACTGTCAAAATGTGCAACGCTTCAGTAGGACGGGGGGTTAAGACCCGGTAGTTCCAATTAAGTTCAGAGCACATATTCCCAGCCGCCCGTCACTGCCCCTCCATTACCGCAGGCGCATCCCAGATGATGCTGTGTAGATTGTGTGCTTAGACACTCCTTGAAGAAATAATTATTCATTTTCCCTTCATGCATACCCATGGATGAAAAGCACAGCTTTTGGCGTGTCATTAAAAACTATAGAAGATGTATCCTGCTGGGTTTAGGGAGGGTTTCTTTATAGCAGTATTTATAATTTTTCAGAGGCAGGGAAAGGGATTGTTATGCCAACCTTGTTTCAAGCAAGTCTCCATGAAAGATTCAGCATTCCTCCAGCTGGAGTGAATTAAACAAGCCTCCTTTTTTGTCCAATTTGTGATGTCACCTGGGTCGTGTTCGCCGGGGCAAACAGATCTCACAGCGAAGGTAGGAATGTTCCTGAAGCGTGACCGATTTAGGTCATAGCCATCCTTGACAGGGGGCTTCAAAGCAGCTTCTTTCATCACGGTGCGGATTGGAAAGGGTTGCTTAGACTAGTCAGGTTGCAGCTTTCATGTATGGAGTATCATTTCCAGCCGCTTTGACGCGTCCCACCAGCCTTTGATTCTTCTGCCCATGTCAAAGGTCAGAAATCCCAGCCAGTGCAGGATCATTATTTCACTGCTATCAAATCACTGTTTAATCCTCTATAGAGGACTCTGTGATCTCCTCAGCTCTTGACCTCAGTCATGAAACCAATTATTAGACTCGAAGGTGAAATTAGCTGCCTTATATTCGGCATAGTATACACACTGTGTTATTTGGCTTAATATGGCCCTGCTAGTAAAATCATTCTAACTCATAGATTGAATCCTTGTTCGCTTCTCGCTGCAGGAGGCTGCTGTGAAATGGATTAATAATGCTCTGTTGTGCTGCGTACGGCGAGGCAGTCTCGATTATGAGCTGTCTGGCGAACAAGAGGCACAACAATGGGGGGTTCACTGCGAGACGCCGTGACGGAAGATGCTTTGGTGCAAAACACCTCGCGGAGTCACATATACACAGCCATACATGCAGTGTATACACAAGGAAACAGTGTCATGTGGAGCAACACACACACACACACACACACACACACACACACACACACACATACACACACATACACACACTCCAGGGCTGCAAAGGGCCAAGAGACACACTGTCACACACACTGTCTGAAGTGTCACATACAGGCGAGCCTGGGCGTATGGCGGGCAGAGGGGAACTGTCAAGTAGGAGGAAGATTTGTCCCTGCAGATACTGCTTGTCGGATCTCCCGGAAAGACCGCACACACACACACACACACACACACACACACACACACAAACACACACACACACAGTGAAAGGTTATCGACCCAGTCACTCAATAAGTTGAGCATGGCTGCATGCTACTGTAAGGTGCGTTGGATAAAAAGCAGGCGCTGTGTCAAAGAAAACCCTGGTGGTGTTACTGGGAAGCAAAAGCTAACACAGACATGCACTCTGGAAAAATATACACCTCCCTGATTCGCTGCTTTTTCCGAGCTTTTAAAACAGAAAAGCACGACGTTGTTCCAACACACACTCACACACACAGTTATACATGATAAAGCAGGTGATTTAATCAGCAGATTGTTGATACTGGACATTTTCCCACAGGGCCCACTTAAGAAATTCTTCACCAGACGCCTCCTTGAGTCACACACTCACTCAAACATACTGTAGGCTCACCAATCTCTCACAATGGAATTTGTGTCGGCATCCAATTTGCAAACTAAACATCCTCTGGTCTAAACAAATGGAGCAGCGTGAGTTTTGTAGGACTTTTCCGTTGTTGAAGTCATTTACCTGGAAGGGAATGAAGAGAAATGGTCCCCGAGGGTCTTGGCTGGAGGTCTGGTTGCAATGACGCTCTCACTGGACCTATTCTTCTGTGTGTTTATATTTGTCATTTCCCTGTTGTTTAGTGCGACTATTGTGTGGTGGCAACCCCAGTCCTGCTAGCAACATGGTGATTCATTTCTTTTTTGTTTGAGATATCTGTAATTGTGTGAAAACATATTGTACATGTGTTTATGAGGATACATAAATATACACAGTATGAGTCTGCCAGTATGGGCAAACAGTGATGATTTATGGTTGTGTGAATGTGCACTCACAGTATGTGCATGTGCCGCATTTGAGCCTCACAAACTCACTCCAGCAGCATCCATTTACAAAAGTCTACACATCCTTTCATATTTCCTAGTTTTTATCGCCTCGAGGGCTGAAATGAAAAGCCATTAAATCAAGCTTTTTTCACTTTCATTTCACTGCAGCAACCAGCAAATTCAAGGTTAAAACAAAGCTCTGCTCATTTCTGGCAATGTGTTACAAATACTAAAACAGCTCAGTTCCAGATTTTTTTTTTTTGAAGTATGAAGTTTCATATGTCCAGAGTTTATACGATTACTCAAGTCTGGCTCTGTATGGCTGTAGCACATCTGGATTTAAGAACTGTTCTCAGTTTTCAAGCAGTTGGGAGTGAGATATTGACTGTATTTACATTAGGTTTTACCACACTTATTCAGAATAAGACAAACTAATCTTATCATCTCCCTCCAGAGCTCAACAGCTATCTGTACATGGACGCCAGCCTGAAGACAGAGCAGCAGCGAGCCCGGCTCGTGAGCCCCGTGGTGGCGGCCGACACCGGGCCCCTCTGCCTCCTCTTCTCCTACCAGCTGTGGGGGGAGGCCCAGGGCCACCTGAAGATGCTGCTGCGGGACGCCTACAATGAGGAGACCATCCTGTGGACGCTGAAAGACGATCAGGGCCCAGTCTGGAGGGAGGGTCGCACCATCCTGCCTCGCTCTCCTAAAGACTTCCAGGTAGTGATGGATGAATGAACTTTATCTTAAAAGCATCAGACTTCTGGCCAGTGTCAGTCTGCTTGATAATTGATATCTGGGTCAAAACCTTTATTATATGTCTCCCCAGAAAGAGACACGTCTTTATCTAGAGGGAGTTACGTTCATATGAAAGCATCCGTTTTAATCTCTGAGGCCAGGTTTGGCTTCAAAAGGAGCTAAAGTAGCCATACTGTCTCTGCTGGCTGTGTGATTGTTTGGGGAGCTTTGTGCATTAGTCAGAGACATCACAAGCAGTTAATGTTCTCATGAAAAAGTCAGATGAAGAAGCTTGCAGAGAAGGGGAGGAAGATTGCAAGCACTGAGTGCAACTTTGAAATCACAGGCACCGTATTAAGTTTTTATCCTCTTTCTCCTCCTCTTCCTGCTTGTCCCCGTTCTCTATGTGCCTCCACCCCCTTCATCCGCCTTCCTCTTCTTCTCTCCTCCTCTTCCTCTTCCTCCCCTGTTTTGTGCGGCAGGTTGTGATGGAAGGCTTCTTTGTGCATGGCACCAGAGGACACATCTGGATAGACAACATCCACATGAGCTCCAGCACCCCTCTGAAAGAGTGTACACGTAAGTCACACAGCAACTCTCTGACAGACAAACTGCATCTTTTCCACTTCAGTTTGCCAAAATAGTTTCCCTCCAGTAGAGTATTGTAAAAAATAAACAAATACACAGACGCACACATGGATCTGACCCACCATCTCCCTCGCATCCTCCGTCTACTCTGCCAGCGCCTCATCATCTTGCCCTCCATCAATCTGCCAAGTCTCTTCCACCTCCTTCACTTCTAGCCTGGAGGTCCTTGAACAGTAACACACATGAAGTGACAAACACCCTCGCATCCCATCCCAGTTTCGGAGACAGCCTCCCCTCCAAAGAGCCCTCTGAATACAGAGATGAAAGGAGGAAGGAGAGGGAGGGACAGCATTTATTCCTCCAGAAAAAAAGAATAGAAGAATAGAAAACTAGGCCATAAACGCCCCGTGGGCCCCGGAGATGCTAATCTATGTTTCATTAGATTTCCCTTTCTCTCCTCTTTCTCTTTCTCTCCTGCGTTCACTCCTCTGTCGTATTTGTCAACAGAGCTTTTTCTGAGCCGTCAAAGGGAATTACTAGACAGGCTGTTTCCCAAGCTACTTCCTGGGTGCCTGGTGTGAGCCGAGCGCCAGCCTCCTTAATCTGGCCCGAGCAGGGGCTTTGGAGAGGGTCTTAAACAGATCAGAGACCGAGCCGAAGCTTCAGAGCCCAAAAAAACCCCTCCATCATCACTTCTGTGTGACGTCCAGTGAGCTGAGCTGGACCACAGTGTCGCTGAGGGAGTGTGCGTGCTCAACACTTCTGCGTATTTTAGCTTCATCTTTGTGTGCATGTGTTTCTTTGAGAGTCTTGAGAGAGTCGAAACAGCGCAGTGGCTTGGAAGGCAAAGACACTCAGCCCTCCCCTTGTCCTCCATGCTGCTGTGTTTCCTCCTTTGCCACTCCCATAGCATGCTGGGATATTGCTTATCACCCAACGCAGTCGAGTTTTTCGCAGTATGTTGGGGTTCCAGCCAAACGGCGCCAGTTCCCAAGTCAGTTTCCCTCTTTCTGTTTGCATTCCAGGCAATCAAAGTGAAGGTTCTGCTCTGTGCATTTCCAAATAAAAAGCCCTGCCCGCTCCAGTATGACTGGACACGGCAGATAAACAACTTGAAATGCGTGAACTTTGTGAACGTAGCTGCGTACACACACTTATGCGTGACTCTCGGTGCAGCCCATCTCAGATTCCCCGCTTACGCAATGTTTGAAATTGCATTCTGGCAATGGAGCCAAGTAAATGCCATTACTCATGTGAGATATCTGAGGAATTAACTTAAATTTCCTCAGGACTTTGATAGTGTTGTGACATTTCTGTGACATTTGGCTGACTTTTCATTCGTATTTAAGTTATCTAACAGCTGTCTCTCTCTTTCTCTTTCCGTCTCTATCTCTCTCTGTCCTCGCAGAACCCTTTGCAGCTTTTCCTCCTGAAAATCCAGGTGAGTTTGACTTTGCTCTGACGTCACTTCCTGTCTGGTCTTGCTCCCTGCCCATTGGTATGCACTAGCCTGGGGTTTTTTTGCTTGGTGGCACTAAGTTGTCTCAACCACTAAACAATCAGCCCGAAGCAGTCCCTTCACTGACAACACAGCGGCTGAGTCTGCCACAGTCTGCCATGTGAATAACTCTGCATTCATTATTAAAACTTGTGATTTGTGGCGGCATGCAGACCAAACAAATACGAAACCCCTTGCTGAAATCTTAATTTGCAAATCTGCAAATACCAAATGAATTTCCTCAAACTGGAAGTTGGAAAATAGATTATTTTGGTAATGTGCTGTTGTGTGCTAGTTTTACCTCGTCAGTCTCCGTGGAAACAAAGGATTAGTCTCAAAAGAGTGAACTCTGCGTGCAAGGCAGGCTAAATCAAGCACACCTCATGGAGCCAGATATTTGAAAAGAGCTACATATTCTCAGCTCTATGCTGCCTGACACAGCCTGAAGGGTTTTAAATAACTGTCTGCCTCATGAAAAATATTTAGAGCATCCTGGGGGACTCGATGAGATTGATGTTAGTGTTTTGGCATCTCATAATGTCTTCCAATAAGATAAGAGCTTGGCGGTTTCAGTGCGAATGTGATGTGTGTGCACTTCTCTGGCTTTTCTACTCCATCCTCACACACACACACACACACACACACACACACACACACACACACAGGCTCTAACCCTTGACAAACATGCGCAAACACACACCTTAAAATCACCACGCACATACACACCAGTGTCCCCAGTGAAATGCAATCAGATAGAGTGACTGAGCAGCGGAGAGCACGGGTGTCTCTCCCTCCTCTCTCTAACTCCGCTCTGTCTAATGAGTGTGTGCAGTGTGAAGTAGCAGCAGCACGCACCATTTCTCTCTGTAATTATGTGACATGGTCCAAAAATCAGGATGTATTCAGCTCTGCTTCACTTTCTCTAGTTCAATCTGACATTCTGTCTGCCTTCCACCTCTCCACATCCACATCAAGTCAGTATGGTGCGTTTTTTTTAGTTTTTCAAGGTCTTTGGGGGTTCGCTTTTGGCATAACAGTCTTGGATAGTCGAATGGAGGCTTCCTGGAAGGATTCTTACCAAGAATTTGAGAAGGGGGGTTCAAGCCAGGGGCAGCAGTGTAGAGGATCTGTGGAGATAGTCTCCAAGGAGACAGAGCTTGGCTTGAGGAGGAGAGGACTGGCCAGGAGGCTGACGCACGAGAATGAGGAAAATGAATAACCAAGAACAGAGAACAGGATGAATTATGCACTCAAAACAAATCTGCCATCTCCAGCCAGCTAAATAACAAATCCGGAACATTGGATTCCCATGTGGTGTCCGTCCGACTGACTCTTGCATGGTTCTGAGACTTTTTCGGGGGGGCTGTTGTGACTTCCTGTGCCAGTGCAAAACAGGAAGAGGAAGCTCCTTAATTCAATGTGTGTGGGTGCTTTTATGACTAATTATTTTGGCTTTAGTTTCACACCAAGTCACTCCATTGGAGCTTTGAAAAAATGAAATTGCATTGAATTTGAGTGGATCCACCATTGGACTGATTTCAAACCAAATCTCTTGATGATCTTGGTGTGAAAACTTGTCCTCCAACTGCAACCCAAGCTACATGAGAGAAATGGATGCATTTTCATTTTTCCCTTTTTTTGGCCTTGGAGATTTATTTTATTTTTTGCAACTGGCATGCTTGTGCATGCTCATATGAGGTGCACGCCTGCTGTTCGTATGAAGACCACTAGGGATGGAAAATAGAGAATTAAATGTAGAAAATAAACAAGTGCCACTCCTCTCTTTTTCTGCTGGCCAATCATTCTGTATCTCTCCACCAGGGGGAGGCGTTCCTGTGCCTCCCTTGCCCATCCACTGGTATTACATTATGGCTGCCGGAGGCGCCCTCCTTCTCCTGGCGGTGGCCATCTTGGTCAGAGCCCTCTGTTGCTGCCGACAACACCTGGCCACCAAGAAGAGCCAGCTGTCAGTGGCCTATCACAGCTCCTCGCAGTGCTTCCAGTATTCTAACTGGTCCTCCAGTATGGCCACCCCAGGGGTGGAGCCAGTCCTGACAGTGAGGCTGGACAGCCGGGACCGACACCGTACCCTCTGCTGAAAAGAAGCACTTAGCCGCTTTGCGTTTGGCAGAGCAGGACGCCAACTTGTGATGTCAGTGGCAGCGTGATGCCGCAACACCGACCGAACATCCGCTCAATGAACCCCTCCCTCATTTAGTTTACAGTTGCAAGGGTGATGACGACTTTGTCCTCAACTGCCAAGTGAAAATTTGCAAAGAAACACTGTGCTGTCTCTCTCTGTGTCTCTAATGGATGTAGCTTTGGTTGCTGTTTTCTCCTTTGTTCCATTAAGGAGTTTGCTGTTCACACTATGCTGCTCCTGATGCAAGGACTCAAGTTATTTATCTGAACAGCTTGTCTCGGACCATTGAGTGCCGTCTGGCTCCTCGTAACCCCAGCGGTCCTCCTGGAATGACCCCAGCATGGACATGTACACAGACATGTGTGGGCTAGGAAGAGAAGGGGGTCGAGCTGGTTCTGCTGCAAGAGCCAACCAGAGCTGCCAAACCACAGGCTAAAACAAGACCCTAGAGACATGAGGAGCTCTGCAGTGCTGAGAGAGAGCGAGCAGAAAACTGTTAGGCTGAGAGGCATTCAGCATGCTCGCTGTGGAAATGATCTGGCAAGCCCTGGAAAGTAAAGCTCTTGGTGTCTCTGTAATAACAACATGAGATTGCTGTGATATGAGTCGTACCAATAGTGAGGAGGTTGTCCTTCCATTGTGCTTTTCAACAGAGCATGTGCACATTTGAAAACAAAGGGAATGCAAATCCATCATACTTCAAGTCCCGCATCACAAATGGAGATAACCAGCTCTTTTGATTGAACGTCTTGTCTCCTCCTGATAAAGGCATCAGTCAGTGATGGATGCAGCCGTCTTCAGTGTTTAGTGTTTCATCTTGATTCTCTGGTGTAATAAAGCACGTTGTTCCCACTCCCATTTAGTCTCTGTACCACCCACCCCCGTTGTTCCTCATGTCTTTGAGTTGCCCAGTTGAAACTTGTGCTGCACCAAGTCTTGTTGTGATTTCAGTGGGAATATGTGCTTGTTGTTTTTAGGGTTGTAAATAGACACAGCTGTCTGCCATCGCCATTTCTGTCTTGAATTATACACCTACAAATCCCACAATGCCGATGGAGCAGCTGGAAGCCATAAGTGCAGCGTTTTAGGGATCCAAGATGTTATGGAAACCAGAGCAGAGCTCCAGCTATTGATGGTTCTTCCTCGAGTGCCGGATGCCATAGGATGTCATGAATGACTATTACCATAAAATAAGACATAGCTAATACTAATGTTTAACATATCTTGGACTGAAAGCTTATTTAGTCGTGATATTTCACAAAACCCTGACTGAGCTGGACAAATTGGCACCAGTTTCTCTCACCTTAGATTGAATGAAATTGAAGTCTTCACTCGGTGGCTTAACGGGCCGTGCTTTTCGTGATCTGTCAGACCAGCAAAAAAATCCATCACCCCACTGCAGCAGAATGCACCTCAATTTGTTGCTACAGTTTCCAAGCTGCACTTTTCTCTTCAGAGTGAAAAAGAAGTGTTTTTTGGCACGCTCTCGCCTTGTGCTTTTAAATCAAGTCAGAGAGGAGGGATTGGACACCCCACTCAGGCCATCTCGACACCGTTACGCTCCAAGCCTCTAATAGTTGTAATTAGTTAATGGACAGATAACATTTATTAAGGCTGCGGTAAGCACTTTTCCCTCCCATCTACCGCACCTCTGCCGCCGTAACTGCTGCCAACTTCAGTTGCCCCGGAAACAGTATTAATAACGCCATCGGCCATCAAAGACCTCCAGATCTAGACGTGTGCCTTGCCAAGCAGTTACTCCCACTCCTGCATGCTTGCCAAGAGCAGCAAGCGCAAACACACACTCACACACAAATGCACACACAGTGAAAAGAAAAGTCATCTAAAGTATAAGTACACTTGAGGCGTAACTAAAATGCTGCAGCTCTTGCTAGTTTTACCACACTTAGCTTCTTCCAATTCAGGCACTCACATACAATTTCAATTTTCAGTTCACGCCACCTGGCAGTGAATTTCACACAAGTACTACTTAAATGTTGTGTTTTTTTCCTTTCATCATCTTATACACCACTCTTAAACTTGACCGTAACAGTGTCGATGATTTTAACGGTGATAATGATGGGTAATGTTGATTATTTCATGATGTTTGCATCTTTCTTCACACGGAATGAACAGTCTTATACCATCAGTATGCTATGTGATGACTGTGTGTTTGACAGGAATGTATCATAATGATCTTTCTCTATTAATAAAGTCATATTTTTCTATTATTGCAAGACTTTTTTGTGTGTGTATGCTAAATTATAAATAAATTTGCAAAAACCAAAGGGTTATTTATCAGTAAATATCTGTGTGGTCCTTTTATTGCTGATTGTTAGCATTAAAAGTCAGAAGTATAATAATTAGTATGGGTAGAACTTGCTTGATGCTTAAAGGCCATGTTTCATGTGTTTCTTTAACAGTTAGGAGACCTGATGAATTTGGAGATGGACGTCTTTTCAGCGGCAGAGACCCGCTTGGAGGAGGTAAGGCACCTTTTGGTCAGTGGAGGCAGAATTTCAGTCACTGTTGTGAAGTTAACTTTTCTCATCATCTTCACCTGCCGTCACAGTTGTACAGTTCCCCGAGTGGAACACAGCTTCCCCGTCATCTGAGCCGCCGGTGACTCGCGTCTCAGAGAAGGACAACTCTTGGCTGTACACCCTGGACCCAATCCTGGTCACCATCATTGTCATGAGCTCGCTGGGCGTCCTGCTCGGGGCGGTGTGCGCCGGCCTCCTCCTCTACTGCACCTGCTCCTACAGCGGCCTGTCGTCACGCTCCTCCACCACCCTGGAGAACTACAACTTCGAACTGTACGACGGCCTCAAGCACAAGGTCAAGCTGAACCAACAGCGCTGCTGCACCGAGGCGTGAGGAAATTTTTTGAGAGGGGAAACACAACAAGCAGAACGAGTTGGAGAGATGCAACCATTTTGTGAAAACCTCTCACTATTTCCTTCATTTCCTCCAGTTTCACCTTCAGTTCACGTCCTCAGTGGTGCAGCTCCTCAGACACACAGACAACGAGAAAGCCACTTTTTGTTTTTAGCTCAATCAAACTTGTTTCCTGCTCGGACAACATGGTGCTGTCCAGTGTTGGTAGTTTTTAGTGGGGAAAGACCCAGCGAGAGAAAGACTGGGGTCACCCAGATGGATCGTGAGCCTCAAAAAATATTGACACATATCAATTTCAGATTTCTGCTCCAACAAAAGAGAAGTGTTTGTGAAAGCATCATAGATTTGTAAGAGGTGTAGCTTTGGAGCTGGAGTCGGAACACATTGTGTTGGAAAGGTGGTAGGTTAGGAACGTGCTTAGAAAGCGTCTTTTTTGATCACATGTGAACACGGTGGCCTAGAACTTAGCTCCTCTGTGCGGCCCGTTGGCTCTTTTTGTTTCGTCGTAGACTCTGCTACCTATCAGCCTCAGTTATCCTCTTAGTTCCTGACAGCCCGTGGTATTTTAGTCACAGACGTCCATCGAGTTTGTCTTTCTGCTCGCTCACTCTCTTTCTGTTTAATGTTTTCCTTCTGGCCTATCGCCAGTCTGTGTTGGCAGATAAGTCAAAAAAGATGTATGGGTGTGTAGAGGCAGGGAGGGGGGATTTTAACACATTCTTTTGATGACATAGAGAGTTATTGTTAGATTTCGTTGTTGCTGGTTCCTGTCAGAGAGAAGGTCATGTTTACATTGTGGTTAATGGTGAAAGGTCAAGGAGCTTTGGTTGGTGCAACCCATGGATTGCTGCTAAGGGCAGGGACTGAAAACCACTAGAAGAAAGACAAACAGGGAGAGAGGCGAGGACTGACAGTGCACTAAAACCCCCTGCCTCTCTCTCTCACAGGGGCCATGTTGACCCCCAGACACACAGCGAGCCTTAAAAGCAAAACTGTTTGCGGAAACGTTGAAAAAGGAACGTTGAGGACGCCAAGACAAGAGAGGACCTTGTTCTCTTTTTCATGTGGACCTCAAAAGCCATGACTTAAAGGACCTACTCTCCCCTAAATCACACACAGGTCACACCACCCCCACATCAAACTATTAGCTAATAGTGGCCTGTGTTTTTTTATTTTTATTTTTTAGTTGTTGTTGTTTTTGTTTGTTTTTTTTTATTTATTTTTTTTTATTTCAGCTCCAGCACAGCAAGGGGGACATTCACTGGACTGTTTTGAACCAATCAGAAGGTCTCATCTTGCACACTCTGAATGGACTCATAAGCCATGAGAACACACACACACACACACACACACACACACACACTCTGCTTCACTTGTATATACAGATGTATATACAGAACATGAACACACACCGTCGCTCGCTGAAACTTTAGACACTGAGAGGCACTCGGAGCGAACAATGAAGGGAACAGTGATTGCTGCTGAGAAGCTTTATATTTGACGACACACACACACACACACACACACACACACTCAGCATTTACATCCCATCGACCCTCACCATGTCAACACACACCGTCCCTCTCCTCTGAGGCCCTCTTCTCTGGACCCCACTGACTCTCTTCAAAGTGCCTTGGAGCCTCGGGGGTCCAGCCTGCCTTTGGAGCCGGTATCAAACACAGTAACTTGACACTGACAGTGACGGTCACAGCGTCCCCTTCTTCTGGGAGGACCAAACAAACACAAAATGGACAGGATCCACCCCCATTCCCCTCTTTTCGCACTGCTCGGACCGCTGTTGTTGTTGTTGTTTTAAAGGGGTCTTTGTACAGAAATGCTCTTTTTATGATTGTTATTATAATTATTGTTATGATTATTTAATAAAGGATTTATACCGTACAGGGACAAATGGTGGCTGTTACTGTGACACATTATTTTTGGAGCGATATTGCCCACAAACTCCATCTGAGACTTTCTCATTTTTAATTGCAGAGAGTACACACAAAGTCATGTTGTCGCTTTCCGTCACACACACACACACACACACACACATAAATACATAATGCCGTGTTGTCAGCCTGCTACACTTGGCCTCTAATCTCCACATGATGTCCCATTAGTCTGGACCTCTGGTGGCCCTCATTTAGGAGCTCCAACATCAAAGCTTTGAAGTGCCCGGCGTCTCAGCCTCACACACACACACACACACACACACACACACACACACACACACACACACATGCAGTACACATACAATTACTCTGCTTCTTTTTTATACAGCTTGCTGACTCTCCCACACATGGTTCCCTTTATCCACACAAGCTTTCCTCACCTAAATGCAAACCCTGTTAGCAAATTCAGCTCTGAGTTTCAGATCCAGAATGTGATACCTTTGACTCTTTCTCCTGGACGCTTGTGGCAAGACAGCCAAAGTGGCCCACGCTTTTTTTATGGGCGGTCTAATGGTCTAATGGTGTCTTGGAAGATTAATGAAAGCGCTGAAGTCAATGTTGCATTTCTTGGCTTGCTTGCACTCCTGAAATGTGTTTTTCCTCTCAGAAATAGATGTAACTTTTTAATTACAGCAACGTTTGACACAACGTTTGCGTTGATATGAAATGGAGCCTGTAGCTCAGGTACCACATTATGAGCCGTACAAAGCAGAACGACACGTGCTGTCGCTGTACAGCAGTGGTGGCGGTGGCAGTTAGTGTGCTCCGGTCCATGACATAGCGGGCCAATTACCAACGCTGAAAAAACGTAGACAATCCCCAGTCCGCCAGAGGAGTGCGATGCCATCTGCTCACAGGTTTGATTGATCCCGGCAGAACAGTCACGACCACATCACACGAATGAACGCCGACAGGAAATTACCAAAGGAGCCAGATTGTCATTGTTCCATATCGCCTCTTGTTTTCACAACCAAATTATTCTTACTTTTTTTCCCTGTGAGTGTGTGTGTGCTGCCCAAATGTTGTTTTTGTTAGGTTTTTATCAGTCTGTAACGGCACACTGCGGGGGCCCTTTCCTTTAGCCGTCACATCAGAGCGTTCTCTTGCCTCTGAAGCCGAGGCGGCCATCAAAGAAAAAGCTCTGGCACCCTGTAAGTCGATAGGCCAGACTGAGCAGTCCATTTTAGGGTCACACCACAGGAAGTGACTGCAACACACAGCTAATTAATCAGGGGATTATGTAATCAAGATGAGGGAGCAGGAAACTTGGTTTTCTAACTTAATCACATATTAGTATATAAAGTATTTTCTTTATATTGCTGCATGCAAGCTCCTTGTGATGTAATATTGGCACTACAGCTGTTTTTAAAAGTCTTGTGATGCAGAATATTAATAAAATAGAAATCCTTCATATCCTCCAGTGACAGTCTTAAGGGAACCACCTGGAGACTAAACCTAACATCTCTTTCAACAGCATCCAGAATGCTGTCACAAACTGCAGCAGGGTTGCATTTACACATGCAGAGACGTGCATGTTTCATGCACACCACCACGCACCCACATCCCACTGGTCTTCCTGGGAAGGAGGCCCAGATAATCTTGTCGGGCCTGCCAGCGGTTCAAAGCACCTATATGGGTCAGAGTCGGGGGGTGGAGAGGGGCTCTGTGGCAACATGCCCACCAGTGACGACAGACCCAATGACAACAAATGCCAAAGTCTTGTATAAACACCAGGCAGACCATCACTTTGCTTCCTCCGTGACATTATCATCTTCCAGCCACCAGAGGATACTGCCTCTGAAAACAAACACATGAAGGAACTGACTGGGATGAGAAGAGCTCCAAACTAGACAGGCTCTCTTGTCACTGTGCAGCAGCACAGAGGAAATTAGCTTGATAAAAAAGATACTGAGGATGATTTGAGGCACTGATGGTGTGCTTTTGCTTGGATGCTGCTCCCTTTAGACTGAACTTAATGCACCATGCTGGGTTTGCTCTGCAGCAGCAACATTTGGGTGCAGAGCTCTGGATTGGCTTTCCCGATATTTTCTCCATCAACAGATTTGAGGCTGTCGTATGGGATATGGAGCATTTTCCCTGTGACTGAACTTTTGTTGTGGATGCACAACGTGACCAGTGTGACCTATGTGGCGGTGCCACCTGTTCGCTCCACTTGAGGCGGGTGTGTTTTCAGTCACGGTCGCTCTATTTAGCCCAAGAAACTTGTTATCGAGCACTGTAGGAGGCCTCTGACAGTGGCTCCTAACCATCTGTCTGCTGTGTTGGAGGATGGAGGCTTTGAGTGAAGGTGTTGCTGTCCGTGTGCTCCAACTGTAGCACTGTTTGCTTGATGAAATACATAAATAATACTTGTTTTGTATTAACAACCTGTCAGCTACCATAGGTCTCCTCGTATATTCATCACAAACTAGTCTTCTCTTAAAAAAAACAGTCCACCCATCAGCATGTTTTTGTATTTATGTAGAAAGAATGATCATTGTTTTGGTGATAAAGGAATAACTGATGAAAGGTTTTAACATGCTGTGAAAACAGATCAGATAACTTGTGTGAAAAATCAATCAATATGAATTTTTGAACCTGAGAAGGAAAAACAAACAAAAATCTGCCAATCAGAAGATAAGCAAAGGAAAGCTGTTTGTGGAGCAATCATACTTGACAAGCTGTCATGATGCTGGAGCAGAACATCTCAAAGCTTCTGTTAAACCAGGTTCGATGATGGCACCGCAGACAATTCTCTACTCCGAATCTGTCAAAAGATTTCTACAGAGCTGAGTCGTCGGGCCTGTTATTATTTGAACAAACACATCCATAATACAGCGAAAAGCAAAGTTGTATTTCATGAAAAGCAGTAATCAATCAACAATGACAAAAAAAAGAAGACGGCACTTTCTAGAATGCAGCTGAGGCAGATTTCTGAAAGAGGCAAATAAACAGCTGTGCTCATCATCATCATGATTCGCTCTCGCTGTCATTAAAGGGGACGAAAGAAGATGAGAAATAAAAAGAATATCTGAATGCTTCAGTCTGCTGTTTGAGGCTGGCACCCCTCTTTAGTTTGTGGAGCAATGGAAATGGCCTTCCTCATAACTTTCTGCTCAGATTAGGGCTCTTTCATTACGTATTCCATCGAGGCAATAATCAAATTCAATTGAGGCCCATCTGTTCCAAAATAATTGACGACTCTACCCTTCAAAAACAACAACCTCCAAAGTCTGTTCAGCTCGGCACATAAATCTCCTCTTCTGAATCGAATTAGCTCCTCAAGTAGCGTGTGTTTATGAAGTAGCTTTGTACGAACATTTCCTCTCTGATGAAGTTGCAGTGAAAAAACACTTTCAGCCCTTCAGTGAGGGTGCAGCCTTACATTCAGACATAGTAGATGTGTTTCTTATGTCGGATGGCATGAAAGTCGTAGATGTGTTTCCCTTTGTACTCTGCTTTCATGATTTGTGTGGTGCAGGGAGATTATGTGTGGATGTGAAGCCTCGAGAGGAGAGCTCTCATGTGTTCGGTTAATGTGGGATGGAGCTCTGTGCTCTCTGTGTATCCTCAATCCTCTGAGTGGGTTGCTGCTGATGTTGTGGGTTACATTTTATGCCTTGTAGGAGGCAGAAATAACATGTGTGTGTGTGCGACAGTAATCTGGTGACATCCTTCTCGCTGTGATGGTTCAGTATCATGGCGCTCTGAGTAACTGCACCCAGGAGAAAGCGGATTTACAGCCTCATTCAACTGTGCTGAGCTCCAGCCAAACATCATTCAAACCGCTAACTTAGCCATCCCTCTTTCTTTTTTCTCACACGCACACACTGAGATTCATGGGGCATATGCAGTAAGCGTTTTGGAGGTTTATGTAACTGTATCGCAGAGGTGAATCTCACAGTTGCACAGGCTTGGAGCCGCCAAGCTTTAGTACTCGCTCTCAGTATAAATATTCATAAAATGTACAGTGATTTAGAGAGTAAAATAGAGAGTGCAGTGAGACGGAGAAAATGCACTGAATGCAAATGAAACAATCACTCTGCATACAGCCAAACAGAGCAAGGAGGGAAGGGGTCTGCTCAATTTGCTTATCAGTCCCTCTCAAGCTACGGTTCGGGCCCTTGGAGACATAACAGCATCAGGCCACTGGGGCACACAAGCGGCGACTCAAGTAAACACATCGTAGTAGAATAAGCAAGCTGCACAAAAGGCCTTCCTCCCATGACCAAGGCCACACACAAAGACACAGTTTCCATATATAAACTGGAAAGAACAACAAACCAGTGCTGCAAATATCAATTCAATATCCCGTCTTTATTTTTTGAAACTGTTTGGCTTTGCCGTCACCATGGGATTATTTGCAACAGTAATAACCCCCAGAGGATGGAGCCAGGGGAGAGTGCACCACCTGCCCTCTCACAGCGAGGAAAAACAACAGAGCTGTGTGTGAAATTACAATTGCATTAATGTGTGTGTCTTTGTCTTGTGTGTATGGGCCTGCTTGCTGTACATTTGTGTGTGCATTCACAGGTTTAGTCCCCAGTTTTTGGTCCTTCACTTTAAAGTTGTTATGGAAACAAGAGCGGCTGCAGGAACAGCATTAGCATGGGATGTTGAGCGTTAGCAGCACAGAGCATGGCAGGTCAAACTGTAGTACATCTCTCTGTCTCGGCACCAAGCTTGTGCACTTGGGCGCCTCTGCATTGAGTGGATTTCCTCCCACATTTATATAGAAGTGAAAATACAAAAGGTTTTGCAAATTATGCGCATATAAATTCACTTCTGCACAGCTTCTCACCTGTATTTTCCAACCATTTGTGTCCAAAATGTGATTTACTTTTTTTCATATCTTTCCCCTGCAAAGGAGACAGAATACGAGCCTCCCTGCTGCACAGGCGTGTCCCCTGCTGAGAGCTGATGGTGACACTGTGGAAAACATTGTCATTCAAAAACAGCTCCCATACCTCAAGAAACTGACACTATATATATAATTTGTTTAGGCACAATATATACATAAGTGTGCCTGCTGCTTATTGTGTTACTGTGTCTCCTCCCTTCAGCTTCACACCAACCACAGGCATTGCAACGTGTCCGAGAACATCAGTTCTTCATCAGAGTGAAGATGCTTCCAGTATTCCCACGACCCACAACCAAATAAATAACCCGCCCCTGGTTGACACCAGTGAGAGCCCCTGTCTCCAGATGCTCTGCCTGCATTACATTTACCCAGAAGGCCTCCTCCTCCTCCTCGTCCTCCCTCCTCCTCCATAAACACACAACAGCCTTGAGGAGAGCAATGCTACCTGCATACAATCAGCACATGCACATACTGCGCACACACACACACACACACACACACACAGCCATGATGGATGGCCTTCTCCTCTCGGTAATGCACAAAAGTATCCGTCACCTTCCAGCCCAGAGGAAAGAGATGCTCTTTTAAAATTGACACTCTGCTCTGTGACAGCGTTCGGTCTGCCGAGCCACTCATGCAGGAAAATGCCCCCACCTCCTCCACCTCCTCCTCCACCTCCTAATCTTTCTTGGGTGGGGGATCATAGGCGCACTTCCAGTTCATTTAATAATTCTCACTTCAAACTCCATTATTCAAAGTTGTTAAGGATACACGACACAGAAGCGTGCACGTGTGTGTCGTGGCATGTTGGGAATACTCTGTAAAGTTCTGATGATGTAAATCTGCTTCCACACCAGCAACAAATCCTGGATTTGATAAAAAGCATGATTACCCCAGAGAGAGAAACTGAATTCACAATTTGTCCTGTATGTGCCAGAGTGCTTTGGATTATTAACATATATCTATTTCTTGTTGCTATTTCATATATCATACAGATTTGCATTGACTGTTTTTCTTCAGCACACACTCTGCGCTCAGTCATTTTTGCACACGCTGCATATTTTGCAGCTTTACCATGCTTACCTGCATTTCATGCACATGTTTCAATTGCACATGTTGTGCAGTTTTGTCCTGTAATTATTACCCAGTCAGTGGCACCTGGCAAAGCAATAAAATTCTCCTCCTCCATCTCCTCACCAGCTGGCACACTGCAGAAGTGCTGTCTCCTCACACCACCTTTTTATTGTAGATTCCCTTTTCCTACATCCTGCTGCACTTTATCCAAAGTTATTACTATAACTGTGTGCTCATCTTTATAGATCCTATCTTTGAAGTTATTTGAAGTATAATGCAATACTCACATATCACTTTCGTCACAGGGAGCTTTTGCACTACAGTGCCCTGACCAGTCTTAAGGTCCATGATGGAATGCAAATCATGGTTCTTTATTAGCCTTTTAAACCACCGCTTGCTGTGTGAGACTGCATTTAGGATTGTTATTTTCACTGATTAGTATATGCAAAACTGTAATGTATATTGTGTGGCCACATCAGAAATATTTTGTCTGATTCTCTCCAGGAAGATGATGTGGCTTCATCCCTCCATGGACTTTAGAGCTGACATACCCTACACACATATTTATTTATCTATTTCACGCTCACTGAGAGGAAGGATGCAGTTTAGTGGTTGTGTTAAATCCACTGCAGCTCACTGCAGGGGATGAGGATTTGGCAAAAGTTGCATCAAAGTATCTGAAGGTCAAACGCATCATTCTCACGACATTTGCTGCAGGTTGCTGGAGGACGTGAGGAGCTGAAAGAGTGTCACATCCACAAATCTGACCGTGTCTTAGTTTATTCAGCAGTGTCTTCAATAATAGATATATAAATAAATGGAATAATAAATTATTCCAAAGATTAAATCATTATTTTGCACCAAATTGTGAATTTTCAGAAATCCTTCTCCTCAGGTCGAACAGATATGACCTCCATTCATCTCTGCAATGTGGTTTCCGGTCCATAAAGCACACGCTTTATTCGCCTCTTATATATTCTGGTCTGTGGTAGAGCATAGCAGTCACCCTGAGGCTCTGCCTCTCGAGTTCATATTTCATGCTACTGTAAAGTATAATACAGTGGTGCATATCTCTTGTATTTTATTTCATCAGGGTATGTAAATGTTATAAAGAATTGCACTAGAGTTTACATCTCAAAAGACCAACCCACATGCATGCTTTGTGAGCTGTTTGTGTGTGCGTGGCGTACAGGAGAAATGTGCTGCTAGTTTTCCAGTCCATTGTGCCTGACAGTGTGTAGATTGGTTAGTTTTGGGCTCTGCATCTTCTCTAACAATACCTCTCTACCTCAGCCTATCTGCCTCTGTATCTGTGACAGCTTCGCCCACACACTGATGCACCGGGACGTCAATCTGGTTTCTCTGTGTTATCTTGTACACACACTCTCCTCGCTGTCTTTCTCCACCACTTCTCACTCACCGTCCGGCCCTCAGCCTCTCTACGTAAAGGACTAACTGTGGCGTTCAGCAGCGGTGGACGTAGCCCCCTTTGTGTTTATCAAGAGCAGTTTGACAGGAGATCTTATCCCCCTGCATGCTCTGGTCTCATCACAGCAGGAGATGGAAAGTGGCTGAACTGCCAGGGTCGGACAGTTCAAGCTCAAACTCAGAGATACGATGTCAAGTCAGCAGGCCAAGTGGAAAGTCTCTCCAAGTGGAAAGCTGTTTTAAACACAAGCTGAGGGTCATCGACCCCATGTGCTGAGAAGCTGGTCATCTGTTTTAAATGCCTTGGATTGCATTCATTGTACTTTTTTTAAAAAAAAGGAGCATCTCATTCTTGGAGAATCTGTCAGTCAGAGTGTGCCTTAACCCTGCATGTAAACTGAAGGTCAAGCACCACACAATGATGAAACCCGCTGAAAAACGGCGTCAATGGAGAATTCCTCTGCAGACAGCCATCGGCATGTGGGTCAAAAGAAGAGTCTAGACCAGATGTCTAAATTTGGCACACATTTTTTTCCAGGAAGTTCTGTATGTGATTGTGACTGTGGGTTCTGGCAGATAAGCTTGAAGCCGACGTGCAGTCGCAGGGAGGGTGAAGCTTGTGTGTGCTTGGCTGTGATGTAGCGTCATGTTTAAATCGTTGCATTGCTGGAAGTAAAGAAATGTTTTTCATTTGAGACAGGAATGTCTGGAAAATGTAGCATATTAGTCTCTAGATTTAGCTGGTAAGCGTAAACTGGTGGAGATTTGGTGCTTTGCTCAGCAGCACTGTAAGCTATACCTGAACAGTGTGTCGAAACATTTGATTCCACTCGCAAAAGTTTGTGGCTGATTCATGAGTATTAAAGGTGGTAAAGGTCATCTGCCAGTGTGGTCACAAATCCCAGTCCTTCAGTGAATACTACATTCAGCACAACCCAAAGCTTCATTGATCGCCTGTAGCACTAATGAGATTGGACGTAGCATTCCTAACACCACCAGTATTCCTTTCTCACTAAATCAAGGGATTAGAGTGGCATGCACATCCGTCTTATCCCCGCCTGTTTCCATCCACATGGCAGGCAGTTTCAAGCAGACAAAGGAGCATAAATGAGAATGGGAGAAAAGGTGGGATTGAATACAAGTAAAAAGGCACACCTAAAGGACTTATACAGTCTCCAGCTGAGTCTGTATGCTGAGGTAGAGACGCCCACAAAAGAGGAGAGAGATGAGGGTTGTGATGGGCAGGCCATCACTTCCACTGGGAGACAAAAGAGCGGGGTGACAAGCAGCCGATGGACAGAAGGTCCATTTCCACTCACACAAAGGAGCTGGGGAGATGAAGCAGATTAGTAGCTCTTTATTTCCATTGTGAAGGTTCTAAATGATAAGATTTACCCCTTTTTCCATCCCAGCCTGAATCCTCTGTGTGTGTGTGTGTGTGTGTGTGTGTGTGTGTGTGTGTGTGTGTGTGTGTGTGTGTGTGTGTGCTCTTTTCTGTTTCACTCCACTTTTTCTTCTTTAACATGCAGGTATACACACACACACACACACACACACACACACACACTTTATCTGCAGTCTTTTATTCATCCTCGCAGGAAAGGACCGACGCGACAGATGGCTTTTGAGTCACTTCCCTTCTTTGTACTAAACCCTGAATTTACAGTGTGATGAGGAAGCTCTTTAAGTTAAACCCTCTCATTACTGAGAGACTATGGAAAGTATTCTTTACAGTTCTTTTTCCTATGATCAATAATCAATCATTCATTGAATATAGCCAAGTAATTAAAAATGGCGTGCTGCTTGCATTAAATCAGTCTCTGTTCTGGAGACACTGGTACAGTTGTCTCTTTTTAACTATTATGTAATTTTTGTATTTTTCGTCTTATTCTCTTGTATAACTTTTTGTGTTTGTTGTTGTGTTTGTCTTACCTATGGACCTTGAGTCTGAAATAAAGTTCATATATAAACATCACAATATTATGTTGTATCTGCAGGAGTATTTTATTACCACTTCTGCCTGTGTTCATTGAGGTTTCAGTGTCTGTTTTCCATTCCGACCTGTTGTGGCGTCCTCTGATTATGCCTTAGTATTTAGTGCCACCTACTGACTGTCTTGTAACACTGCAAGCTCTCGTTTCCCTCTTATTTAATCGTCACACAAGCCATTGTAAGATACAGATTCAGAGGGAAATATTGCATTATTTTTACCCCATTCAATTTATCTGACAGATATGTTGAGATTAAACTGTATCCAAAACACATAAAGTAAAACATGAGGCATGTTTATTGACACATTTATCCAAAAGCAAATGAAATATTTGGGATTTTTTTTGTAGTACTTAAAGATTTTTATTTGCCAATTATCTGTATCTGCAAGGACCTACAGAAACCAACTATACAAATAAAAGAATTGTGATATATAAAAAAATATCAGAACAACACAACAACACTTAGCAGATAATGCAAAATAATAATCAACAAATAAACAAGTAAATACAATTAATTGAGATAAATTCACAAGCTTTACGGTAAGCAATTGAAATCAGCTCCACTTTTACCAGCTGAAATATTAAAGTGAATAAAACAATATTGATGATTGAATAATGTTATATTGAATGTATATTGAAATCAGGGTCTCTGATAAAGTGGTGACTTTAGCCAATAGGAGGCGCCATAGTCAATGGTCCCGCCCTCCAGCGCGGTGATTGGCTAATACTACTACGCTGTTATTGGTTAACACAACTGGACTGTGATTGGCTATATAGCCTCAAAACGTAACGCGTCAGACGCACGCTGTTGCGTAGTTTGCCGAGTCATGGAAAGGTGTTGTTTAACAAGGACAACATCCGTCAAACAGCATGTTCACACATTAGACAGTGGCGGCGACAGACACCTGGCTCTGTACCACTTCTCCTCTCACCAGCACATCACCTCGTAGTCTGTCGTTTGTGTTAGCGCAGTGTATGGCTAACTGAGCTAGCTAGCAGCTAATTGTTGTTGTTGTAGTGGACGTGCTAGCGTCCCTGGTGTCACCTCTGCTGCTGACAAGTGGAGTGTCTGCACCGTTGAAGTTGACAACAACCGCCTGGCACATAAGGTAATGTCAGCACTTGTGTGAAGAGCCTCTGATTTACATGCTAATAGTGTTAAATCCTAGTTCTGACCCTGTGCTTTGCTACATGTTGGAAGTATGTGGTGGCCATGTATAACCAGCAGGTGCGATGGTGAACCATGAGTCAGCGATTTAAGCTGTCACTGAAATAAACAGCCCAATATGGCAGAGCTTAGCGGACAGTCCGGTCAGTTAGGAGGATGTTTATTTTGTTTTTAACCTGAAGGTGTTCTGTTTTGTGGACGTTTAATATGTTGCATTGTCAATACTTTGTGTTGCTGCAGTCATGGTGTCCATACAGAGCTACTGCGAAGTCAACTCCTCCATCTCTCACACCTGGGTGGATCAAGGCATCTCCCCCTGCTTCTACTTCACTCTTGTGCCTGCCGTCCTGCTCACCATCTCCTTCTTCCTCGGCACCATCCACTGTATATTCTACCAGAAATATGGCACGCCAATGGAGCCCAAGTTCATCCCGCGCTCATGCCTCTACGGTTTCCAGCAGGCCATCTCCGTCCTCCTCCTGATGCAGTTTCTGGGTGGGATGGTGTGGCGGGCTGCCAGCGGAGGAAACATCCCCGGTTATGTGGTGTTATATGGCTGCTTCTCTGCACTGAGCTGGATTTGGGCTATAGCCCTGCTCCGAGTGGAGAGACAGAGGGCCCTGCTGATGGACCGGACACGGGGCCACAGCGCTGCCCTGCTGCTGTTCTGGGCCGTGGCTTTCTCAGCTGAAAACTTGGCCTTCATCTCCTGGTACAGTCCTCAGTGGTGGTGGGGCCTGGAGAACAACCAACAGCAGGTGACGACAGATCCAGTGTCATATAAGATTCATCTCTGATCTGATCCGAAATATTGTCATCATCATTTCCTGCTGTCCTTTGTACCTGCATGCAGCACGTTTATGCAGTTAATGTCATTCCCATCTAATCTAGTTTGTGTGCTTTGACACACCTATCACTAGCTGGCATGCAAAACATACACAGCATACTGAGGGCAAGCTTTTTTTTTTTTGGGCTGAGTCATTGTCAAGTGTGACTTTCAGATCCCAGAAGCTACACTGTTAACCAGATCTCAAGGCAAAGTGTTGCCCCTCCCACACTGAGTCATTTCCTGCTTATATAATGAAGTAAAGTAAACATGACTTGACATTTATGTTTGTATTGTTTTCACTGAACTTCTGAATGTTGTTTGTGTTTTTAATATGCAGTGCTGCTCCTCAAACTCTAGTCTCATGGAGACCAGAATAAATATTTTGGTTTAGCTTGTATTATATATTAATGTGAAATACTCAGAGCTCTGGCCATTGTTTTATAATGACACAGCTAATGTGGTGGTCAGTTTAACCATGATTCAGCTCTTTCCACTTCCACACCGTGTTGATCCGTCTTGAACTGCCTCTGAACGGCTGCAGGTGCAGTTTGCTCTGTGGCTTTTGCGCTACTTTGGCGCCGGGCTGCTGTTCTTCATTGGTCTCAAAGCTCCAGGGTTGCCACGGAGACCATACATGCTACTGATAAACGAAGATGAGCGTGACGTAGAGAGCAGCGGACAGGTAGGCGGCGCTCAAAGTGAACATCTCCCACATGACCTATATTCGGCTGTTCGACGCTATGCACTGACGTATTTCATTTGTGCTCTGCCTCAGAGCCTTTTGGGCAGAACAGAGGAGAACCAGTCGACCTGGCAGGGATTCAGGAAAAAAGTCCGCATGCTGGTTCCCTACATGTGGCCCCGGGGCAACGTCCTTCTCCAGCTGCTGGTCCTCTTCTGTTTGACGCTGCTCGGAGTCGAGAGAGCCATTAACGTCTTTGTGCCCATTTACTACAAGAATATTGGTGAGGCACATTTCTTTTTTTATCTGTAGACTCAAATGTTCACTGTCTGTTTCAGAGCTGCTTCTCAGACAGGGTCATTGAGCTTCATGCTCTGCTCCTCAGGGTGTGTGATGGGATGAAGTTGAGACATCCTTTTCCTGATAGCTTAGTGCCTCCAGAGGGAAGAAGGGAAGAAAACATGTTGTTAGAGAACGCCTCCTGAATTTTACTCATTTATTGTCGTCTTTATCTTCCTTTTCTTCAAGCTAAGTACCTGACCGCCTGGCTTCCTTCTCATTAACCTTGATGTCTTTGTCCCTCTCTCAGTGAATGAACTGACTGATGGCAGCAGCTGGGGCACTCTGGCTACTACTGTGTGTGTTTATGTCCTGCTCAAGTTCATGCAGGGTGGCGGTGCAGGTAGGAGCAAAAAAACAGCTGCACATTGATTTTCTGTCTGGAACAACATGACGGCAGTGATGATCTCCTCTTCCCAGGCGCCTCAGGTTTTGTCAGTAACCTGCGCTCTTTCCTCTGGATCCGGGTGCAGCAGTTCACCAACCGTGTGGTTCAGGTTCGCCTGTTCGGCCACTTGCACTCCCTCTCCCTGCGCTGGCATCTGGGCCGTAAAACGGGTGATGTGCTGAGAAGCATCGACCGCGGCACGTCCTCCATTAACAGCCTGCTCAGGTAAGGCCGTGTTCTCTGGACCCACACTCAACCTGAATTTGCATCGCCTTATCTTAATTTGAAAATTCAACTGTCCTCTGTTTCCCCACAGCTACATTGTGTTCAGCATCTTCCCAACCATAGCTGATATTGTCATTTCTATCATCTACTTCATCACTTACTTCAATGCCTGGTTCGGCCTGATCGTCTTCGTCTGCATGGCCCTGTACCTCAGTAAGTGCTGCGTGTTGAACCACAGCTCTCCACAAGTCTGTTTAATATAATTTCTGATTGAAATCTTTCCTCCAGCTCTGACCATCATCATCACTGAATGGAGAACCAAGTACAGACGAGACATGAATCAGCAGGACAACAATGCTAAGTCCAAGGCTGTGGACTCCTTGCTGAACTTTGAGACGGTACATCATGTCGTGTCATGCTCTCTGCCTACATGTCGATAAATGTTCGTTAATGTCAAATTAGTCCAAGACTTTGTTCCATGTGTTGCTTTTGTTTTTGTCCTTTCAATAGGTGAAATACTACAACGCAGAGAACTATGAGGTCAGCCGTTTTGAGGATGCCATCTTAAAATATCAGGCAAGTCAGATCGGATGTTACTCTAATGTCTAATCTAAACCTAAAAGCACAGCATGTATTTTATAGTGGCACCTAGTCTATTATAATATTTCCAACCTCCATCATTTATTAATGGCATGAAGCTGTCATGTCCAGTCAGCTCTGCTTTTCAGAAAAATGATGTGATTATTTATGGCAGGTTTGCTTCTAAAAGAAAATCATGAATAAATCACAGTTGTTCCCAGCAGGAACACACACGTGAGTTATTCTGCAGAGGACTGAAGCTGGTCCTGTGAATCAGCAGTTCCTGCAGAAGCCTGTTAAAAGTGCCTGTCATCAGAGTGTTTAACCAGCCTGCTGTTTGTAGGTGTCAGAGTGGAAGACCCAGGCGTCTCTGGCCTTGCTCAACCAAACTCAGAACGTCGTCATCGGTGCAGGCCTGCTGGCCGGCTCCCTTCTCTGTGCGTACTTTGTGACAGAAGGAAAGTTCCAGGTATGATCGCATGCTCTTTATGATACTGAAAGTGACGATATTAGTTCAAAACATCCATAGAGTCTCTACTGTTACCTGAACAATTCTGAGACAATGTCTTACTGAAAAATAACAGTGAAAAAAAATCCCTCCTCTCCTGCAGGTTGGAGACTTTGTGCTGTTTGGTACCTACATCATCCAGCTGTACACCCCTCTCAACTGGTTTGGGACCTACTACAGGTGGGAAGGAGCAGGAAGTGCTTCAGGTGCATCATGGTAGACTGCAGCACAGTGAAGATCCGCTCTGCTGAGCATTGTTTTCTCTTCTGCAGAATGATCCAGAACTCCTTCATTGACATGGAAAGCATGTTCAAACTTTTTGAAGAGGACGAGGAGGTACTTTTGATCGCTTGTTCGTTCTGTGTTTTTGCGCTGGACTCTGATCCACTCTTCCATGTCTTCCTGTGTGCTCTCTCATGCAGGTGAAAGATGCAGTGAATGCAGGGAGTCTTCTCTACAAACTGGGAAAAGTGGAGTTTGAGAATGTTTACTTCAGCTACACAAATGGGTCGGTTCACATTTGGATTGATGGAGCGCTTAGAGCTCTTAGAGCCAACGACACTCACTTCTGCCTTTTCTTCACTGTTTTACAGCAAGGAGATTCTCAGGGATGTTTCCTTCACTGTGTTCCCAGGACAGACGGTTGCTCTGGTGAGGAGCTGTCTCCTAAAGATAAAGTGCCTGTGTTCTGTTAGGATTTTCACTTTCCTCTCCATCTCCTCAGGTGGGGCCATCAGGCTCTGGGAAGAGCACCATCATGCGACTCCTCTTCCGTTTCTATGACGTTCAGGGAGGCTGCATTAGCATTGATGGGCAGGACATATCTAAAGTAAATGTTTGAGAAATAAAAGCACAGCACAAATCAGACTGTGACGATGAGTAATTTCATATGTCTTCATTGTGTTGCCTCAGGTGAAGCAGAAATCTCTGCGAGCGCACATCGGCGTGGTTCCTCAGGATACCGTACTTTTCAACGACAACATCCGGGATAACATCCGCTACGGTCGCATCTCTGCTAGCGACCAGGAGGTGGAGGCGGCTGCGGTGGCTGCTGATATACACGATAAGATCATGACCTTCCCTGAAGGTGACCTTTGCATCCACCCTCCTGCATCAAGTAGGCTATGCAGGGACACAAAGCCTCCAACTCGTGTTTCTCTCTGGCAGGTTATGACACACAGGTGGGTGAAAGAGGCCTGAAGCTGAGTGGAGGAGAGAAGCAAAGGGTGGCTATCGCCAGAACGATCCTGAAGGCCCCACAGATCATCCTGCTGGATGAGGTGAGGTCAGGAGTGTGTGGCTGAAGCTCTTGCTGTCACTCAGATTTAAAGTGAAATACTCTCTCTCCCTCTCTCTCCCTCTCTCTCTCTCTGCAGGCCACATCCGCACTGGACACACAGACCGAACGCAACATCCAGGCTTCGCTGGCCAAAGTCTGTGCCAACCGTACAACAATAGTTGTGGCTCACAGGTAAGAGATGTGTGCACAGAAGTTCTTCCTTTGTTTCTTTCCAGTGGTTTCATCTCATGAGTCGTGTGTGTTCAAGGTTGTCCACTATAATCGGAGCAGACCAGATTCTGGTTATCAGTGACGGCCACATTGCCGAGCGAGGACGGTAAGTGTGTCCTGTTGATTCCTCTTTTTCTTTGGGCTCCAAGTGACTCACTTTGCTTTGTCTCCGTCCCAGACATGAGGAGTTGCTCAACAAGGGAGGCTTGTATGCAGACATGTGGATGAAGCAACAGCAGGCCCAGGACTCAGATTCCTCATCAGACACCGAAGCCAAAGACCTCAAGTCTGAGAAACTGCAGCCGCCATCGACGGCTTCAGGCCAGTGAACGTACAACTTAATAATGTCAAAGAGAATGTGTGATGGGACGGTGCCTTAACCAAACTGAGGAGACACAAACCCCAAATTTACCAAAAGTTTGCTGACAGTAGAAGGGGTAAAAAGATCAAACCATTATTGCACCATCATTTTTAAAGTTTTATTTCACACCTTCGTTCAGGGGGACACCCTGCATTTTAAACTTCTGGCACCTTTTTTAATGTTGTTTTTATCTTTCATCAAAAATATGTTTGTCTGCGTTTGTTTTTGTCGTCTACTGCAAGCAAAACAAGCATTTTCTGAATGATACCTGTTGTGATGTTAATAATTACCGTATGGAAAAGGGAGAGTTGCCAAAAATTAAGAGAATAATTCAAAGAATCTTGTTGAATTGAGGGGATAATGACTCAAACACTAAACACTTTCTTATGACTATGGGTTGTATATAGACTGTCATGGATTTTATTCAGCTTGGTTTTATTGTTGTGTCTTTGATAGTCGATTTCAAGCTCTACAGTTATTCAGAGGGACACTCTGAGTTATACTATAATAATAATATTATACTTTGATCACTAAGATAAGGCTGTGTGTTGCTCGTTTGATCATTGTTGTCAATGATTAATGAATACACAAAAAACTGGCAAACTTGTACATTTTAAGTCCATCTCAGCCTGTCGTTGACAGACGTTTTGACTCGGTAGATGGTTTAAAAAGATATACCATAAGTAAATGTATACAGTCATGTACACAATTTCTAAATAAATATTTGCAATCATTTGATGTTTTATATCTACCTCATGAAAGGTATTGTTCAGTACTATTATGATTTGTAATTGTTATATTTAGTCTTGTGCCTCTGAAAATAAAAAAAAAGACTTTTTTTTTCCATGATTTGTCTGTTACATAAAAATGTTGCATGGCTTTTCCTGAGGTGTTTCATTAATAAAATACCTAAAATAAGGTATCAAGGTTAGTGTTATGAATTATATTTTGATCTAAATATATAATTTATGTGTATATATAGCTCTATATTGAATTCCAGCTTGACTAATTCTAGAATGCACTTCCTGTCTGTGTCCACTGGAGGGCAGCAAAGCTCTTGATTTTGAAAACTGAGGCCAGAAATTAATCTAGAAAAAATAAATAATATGTGTTTTGATATTTTTATTGTAAAACAGTAAATTTCAGCATATAAGCTAGCATATAAACTAGCATTTTTATTAAAGAGCTTGCACAAACTGGTGGATTAATGTATATAAATACAACATAACAGCCACAGGAGGGCAGCAAACGCTCATTACATAAATAAAGAGTTTGACAAAAAGAGTTTTGTCAGCTTTGTTGCCAAGTGAGCAAGGATAGAAAAGAAATATAAAATATATTTTAAAAAAATGAAATAAATTTATATAAAAGGACATACATTATCCAAGCCAGTGTTCAGTATTATAACAATTTTATAATAATTGCAGACTGAGTCGAAGAATAAATAGATTAGTTAGGTTATAATTTAAATAGATGTAGACTAATATTTGAAATCTGTAAGTTTCTGTTTTAAGTTAGTTAGTTTGAGTTAGACAAATTATTTAAAGTCTACCTCTGCATCTGCAGGACAGCTTCATGTATTTAATGGGAGTGTTTGCTGCCCTCTTGTGGTGACTACATCAGAACTGCAACATTAAATCAGGGACGTCAAGTTAAAACCGCGTACAGCGCACTCGTATTTCCGGTTGTTTCAAAATAAAACCTTCAGCGACCACAGCGATGTAGTTACTCGTACTCACCACTGGGGGTATTGGGGGCTAACTGGAGCTCAACGGACATGCGCATTACCGACGCAGGTTAGCAAGAAAGCTAGGCTAACGTCAATTAGCACAACAGGAACAGTTAACTCGTTTTAACTTCTTTTCTCCCTCGGGACGTGACGGCGTGAGTGAGGTCAGGTCAGAATGTGTTTACTGAAGTTTTTTCCCGTTAATATGCACAACTGTGTGTATTTTCCCATTTTTAATACATTTGCTGTGTCACAAAATGCACCAGGGTGCGACATTTTAGCTTATGTTTATTTTCATGGATCATTTTCTACACTACAAGGAAAACACAACATCCCAAGCGTGTTTTTTTCCCTTATTGTTCGAGGATTGTTAGTCACGTGTGCATTTAAAATCCTGAGTGTTCACTGCCCTCTGGTGGCTTCTGATCTACCCTTTATACCGTATTATTGCCGTGATGTGAGCTCGTCCCATTAGAAAGTAGTGGACTGCTATGAAAAGCATCCCGGGGAATCGAACCCACAGCCCTTTGGTTCAGGGACGACCACTCTACCCACTACACCTAAACCCTCTGAAACCCAGTAGGATGTGTTATTAACTAAAGAACTGTTAGATATAATTCATCCTGCCCATTGAAATTAAACCTCTGACTGACTTCCAGTGAAATGCAGCTGAACCAGCTTTCTGCTGCTGAGCAACCAACCTGCCATCATCCTTAACAGGTGAGAATAAGCTCTGATCCTCAGTGACTGGAGGAATCATCTGCTAATACCACTCATATCATCATGACATGCAAGTGGAAGTAATTGTACAAAATAATTTTTGTCCTATAAGTTTCAGAAACATGTTTCTGCATTTTGAGCATAAAAACAAAGTACCTGAAACAAAACTTCCTATTTCGTGTTGTTTTTTTTTCCAGGTGTGAATGTGACTGCTCTACCGTTTGATCATGGTATGTGCAATGTCAACTACTTGTTTCAGTGGGATGTGATGTGATTTGATCGAAGTAACTTCCCTGAAAGGTGTTAGTTGGAGAAACTCTGGCTTCAAAATCATGCTGATGATCCAGCTGTTCTTGGAGCTGAACATGTGCAGTTTGTCCTGTGGGTGGCGCCAGAGAAGAGGTCATCTTGGGATGCTGTTCCAGTCAGTTCGACCAGATATTATATGTTTACCTCTCAAAGTACTATATGTTTTCATGTGCAAGCATCTCATGCTCATGCTGGTTCAAGTCAAACCGTGTCTCTAATCTTTCTGACTGATTGGCTTCTCACCATAGAGTGTGAATAATTCACATCATAACCAATCAATAACCCAGACAGTTGGTTTGTCTTTGCAGCGTCATTCCCCACCCGTGACACTGGCATCCACCCAGACTGTGGCGTGACATCGCTCACCCTGCTGCGCATCACTTTTTCTCCCTCAGCTTTAGCTACACCTGAGAACAAATGACACAAAGCTATGTGCTTTTAGAAATGAAGTCTTAATTAATTTATTAGAATTGGGTGATGACAGCATAATTTCTGAAATTAAAGAGACCAGAGGTGAATAGAAAAGTTGATATATGTGTAGAAATTAAAGTGACAACAGGCTCTGAACACCCACTCAGGTGTTTTGAGTTCTTCTGGCTGCTCAGACCTCTTGTCACTCTCATTAGTTGACAGCTTTGTTGCACTAATTGGGGTAGGATGCACACCTTTATTGTTAGATGTATAGATGGATTTGTGACATCAGGTATTCCTCCACTCTAATCAGCCAGAATGACGTGAAAACACCTTTGTGCTTGTTCATCTCAGCAAAGACGTATAGAATTTGAACAGAATGTTCAGATGTAAATCAACAAATGAGTAAACATCTCCCCATCTCTTAGAGTTGGTGCTAAATGTCATGTGACTCACTGACTGGTGGTACAGAAGTACATTCAGAATTTAACTCGGTTCTGAAATGAAATGACAAAGAAACAGTTAAGAAAGTGCAAACTGTACAGCGATGCGTTGATAAGTGTGCAGGTATTGGGACGATTGTATTTCATGTTTGTGCGCGTGTTATAAAGAAAATGTACAGCAGCAGAGGTGAGAGGTAAGCTGACTTTGATAATATTTCTATATTTCAGAGCTCTTTGCCCTTCAGGTTGACACATATCTGTCTGACGGCGTGGCTGATGTGCTTCTGGACAGAAACACAGCTTCAGTGGACGGGCGCTGTCGATGGTGGAAAGTGAGTGAAATAAAATTGTGTCTTTCTACCGTTATTTCTTTCCACTGAGAAGTTTGACATCAGTCATGTCTGTAAAGTAAATATGGAGCTATGTCAGTGTAAGACATTCTCAAACCTTTTAGTGCTGTTTAAAATTACCCACTGGCTCAACTGTATTTGTCAGGGATGTAAGGATTTGTGTGCATTTGTGCTAATGTGTTGTATGCTGTGCTGACAAAGCTAGAAATAAAGATTTGAATCCTCAAAAAAAAAAAAATTACCCACTCTCCCACTGCGACGCCATGGCATGACCAAATCTGTCCACAGACATATAAACACCTGCAGTCGTGCCTCTGTGGTTCTTAACATGGTGGCTGTCTCCACATCCACATTTTCCCTTGATGAAGCATTGTGTTCACACACATTTACCCTTCAAAAACACATTTGTGACAAACTGTGATGTCACGAGTCTTAATGTGATGAAAAGATTGTTGCCTTGGAAGATGTTCAAGACTTAAAACTTCTGTCATACTTCAGGGGCGTGATGGAGAAGGAGCTGCATAAATAGAGACAGACAGCAGACATGCCTGCCAGAGAGCAGCAACGTCCACCTGCAGAGCCTCATCTCCCTGCTGCTCCACCTGACCTCCACCCGGTAAGACAATACCTTTACAGGTATCTTTAAAATCACTTATTTTTCAGCTTATTTTTCTGCACCAAATGTCACTGAAAGTTTGAGCCACATTTTTTCATCCTTCAGCTCTGCGTGTGTGGTGATCAGCGCAGCCTGGGCCACATTTACAAAGCTTTAGAGAAACTTCTTGTAATAAACTGACTTTTATACAAATATGAAATTACAACAACACCAGGAATAAAGAGGAAACAAATGTCTTGCACCGTGTGTTTGACTGCAAAAGTAAAAGGAAAGCTGAATAATAATTCATTTCCAAATATCAAGCAGATAATAATGACATGCTTTGCATATCCCCTCGTTTTGTGATGACTTCTGTTCTATATATTGCTGGGCTTCATCTAAAAGAGTTCACATGCAGTCCTACTGGAGCAGTGAATAACTTAATGTTAACGCTGAATGCTAGCATGGCTACTGTCCTTTCACTTATTATTGTGATTGTCTTCACTTAATATATGGATGTGTCCCACCCAGCTCTCATGACACCAGGTGCTCTGCTCCTGCTGCTGGCAGGTAAGCAGCCGTACAACACAAATATGCACGTTTGCTTATTTTCAGTCGGTTTAAAAGTCAGTATAGATGAACGAGAGTAACTTTTAATCAACATAAGGAAGTTAAGTTGGTTGATTCAGATGTCATTGCATTGATGAGTGGCATTTTAAGTCGGAGTTGTGAACTGATAATGAAAGCTGTGTCCTTCAAACTCACTCTGCAGTTGCTGCCAGTCAGGTTGACTTTCTGTCTACTGTGACTTTTTCCACCTCTGGAGAGTTGGAGCTCACATTTTGTGCAATCAGCTATTATGGAAAAACCTACACATGGATAGATGTGAGTGAATTCTCATCGTTCATCACAGTGTACTGAAAGTAGCACAAGTCTATATAGAAATGTCATTTTCATGTAGACATGATATGAATAAAACAACACAGACTGAGAAACATTCTGTAGATATATTGTTCGATATCCTTTTTTACTTGAATTCATTTTTTGCAGAAATTTACAAGGATGGTTTTGAGTGGAAGCATGCCTTGAAAGTCCTTGATATTATATAAGGGTGTCCTCCTGTTTTTGCAGGTGACACTCCATGCAGATTCGACTGTTCAGGTGTGCTTCAAAAACAGCCAGGGAGCAGCCTCACCAGACTGCCTTTCCTTAAATGACAGAAGGTTTGCCAACCGAGTGTCTGTGACACAACAAAGCGTCGTAACAAACATTAGCTCCAGCCTTCATGCCGCTCTGCCAAACTTCCTGATCTCTTCATACTGCTATGTGGACATACTTCTTCATCATGTGACCACCATCAATGTTGTGAGTCTGTAGATTGATGGACTGCCCATCCTTTTTATATGCTATTTTTGATAAAAAGCATAACATTTCAGCGGCACTGTGTGGAAAGCTTATTTTTAAAGTATCTTCTGTCCGTTTATGCCCTCAGTTTCGCTTCCGAATCTACGACTTTGGCCAACAAGCAGCTCTGGCCATGCAAACATTCCTGGACATTAATAACTTTACTTTTGTAAGTAAAATCCAAGAGGGTCAAAGAGTCCAGCCTTCAGCCAGAAACCCAGAAACCCAGTTTGTTCTGTTCCCATTACAGTTGTTGAGTCAGTGTGTGACTGTGTGAGCATGCTGTCAGAGTAGGAAACATACAGTTTGCATCGCTAAAAATATGTACTGAATGATCCCATCCTGCGATGCTCTTGAGTTAAATGTATGAATTGGGGATTATTCCATACACCGTACAAACATCTGAACAATTTATCTGAACAATTACTCATAGTTTAAACTCAACCTGACTGAATGAAACGTTTAAAAATGTATGCATCTATGAAAAGTCCCACATTGTTCACTCAGTGTTACAGTATTAACCTTGATTTTATTAAAATCCTTCTCCAGTTTGTGCAGGCAAATGTCAGTGACTCAGTGATGGATTCATGGACCTTTACTGATGCTGAACTGATTGGCATTCAGTACTTTGACATAAGCGCATGCAGATTCCTTGGTAGGCTAATCTGATTACTGGAAGGATGTTTTTGATGTTGAATGTTATTATTTCCATTTGTCAGCTAGATTTAATATGAATCTAACTTTATAAACCTCCTGTAACCTTCCAGATCAAATTCTTGAACCCGACTCAACAATAACATACCCAGAAAACTGCACCGAAACAGTCTGTGATCACACTGCATTTCTCACTCCTTCTCTCAGTACATGTGAACCCTGGGAGGAATGCGACGGCAACAATGTGTAATTATGTTTGCTTTACATTTGAAATAAAGCTTGAATAAAGGTTTGCCTGACTGATGTGAATTAGGTGTACCATGTGGCCTGAAAGCAGCAGACAAACGTCCCCATTTATGATTGATTAATGATTCATGATGGACAGCAGCTGTCTGCATTTCTATTTAGACTTTTCTTAGTAACTCAGATCATTTATACTGACTGGAAAGTAAAAAGAGCCTAAATGTCTGTCCCTCTCCGTCTCCATCAGGTGTGTTCCAGAAACACTCGTATGCACAGTGAGCGGCTCCACTGTCATTGATTTCTTCAACCAGCTCTACTCTGTCCCAGATCGGTGCGTATACACTCTGGTGTCGCCTTCAGGAATGTCAAATTTCAAAGTATCGGCAGGTTTCCGAGAGCGACGTCTTCAAGATGTGCCATTTTTGGATTACTTGATACTGTCGACAGCAGGGTTAACAGTATATCTGGAGCAAGGTGGAAGAGTTAAGGTAAGTTGAAAGAATCCATGTGAAAGCAAGTGTCAGTGTATTTATGCAGCTGTTTCAGGACCTCAGATCCTGTTTGATCAATCACTAATGATTATGGATCATAATAAAGGGGCAAGATATCAGTAAACATCACACAATCCAACAGGCAACAAGTGCATGTGTGTGTTTGTGCTGTCCTTGACTTTGCCTATCTGCTCTAGGTTGATGGTGTGATAGTAACACTCAGCTCCACACCTGTGGTGTTTGGTAGTGTGCAGCTCTCCATGGACGACACTGGAATCACCGCTGTGTTACCTTTCTTTGACCTGATGGTCCATTTTGATGGCAACACCGCACATTTGATCGGTGCAGAAAACAAAATATTTTCTGAACAGATACTTGCATGTCGGCTTGTGTATAACAGCTGATTTTTCTAATTCTCTCTTGACATCAACCAGGTCCTATTGGCGAGTCAGAGGGCCTGTGTGGTAGTAGAATCAGAGGAGACACTGATGAAACCCGGCTCCTAAATGCGTCACTGTCCACTCTCTACAGTGCTGAAGGGTACAACTTAGTCACACCTTTTCCGCACTGTCTGATATTAAGTGTTTATTAGTAAAAAATGACATACTGTGCTGTTTGTGACTCTCTAGCTGCGAGGTCCAGTACATTGACAGCTTCAACGACATGAGCCACTGCAACCAGACAACTCAGCGGTAAGAAATGTGGTGCCATGACACTGTCATATGACCAGGGATGTTACTGGAAGCTAAACACACCTCCTTCCTCTGCATGGCTGGAACAGCTGTAATAGCATGTTGCAGGCGCCCTTCACTGCCTGCCATTACCTCATATCCCCATCACCCTACGTAAGTGCCTGCATAGAGACTTCATGCAACTACCCCGATGTGGACGGTGTCACCTGCCAGTTTTTAGAGGCCTACGCCAAATCCTGTTACCTTCTTGACAACGTCACAGTGGAGAACTGGAGGACAATGGCTAGCTGCTGTAAGACTGTCATCCATGGGATCTGCCTTCAGTTGAGTGATTCATCCTTCATTTGAAAGTGAAGTTCATTTGTCCATGTGTGTCTCTGCAGCCATTGTCCTTCAGGACTCCTGTTTGGACCAGAGCTGCAGTGACCATGAGTTCTGCGGAGAGAAGCTTGGTGAAGTCCGCTGCCTCTGTCGCGCCTTATTTGCCGCCAACTACGAACCAGATGGTTTAGGTACAGAGCAACAACTGTGGCATGAAAAAAATGAAATGTTTCTTTAGAGGGAGAGACGGCCCAGTCCATAGTCAATCAAGCTTATCTTTTGCATTTTAATTTACAGCTACTTTTAAGGAAATTGTACAAAAGATGAGTTGTTAGTTATCCAGATATCAGGCCTTTAATTAAAAATATGGGGTTATTTTATTAAAATGATAACATTAGCACAACCTATTGCTTAGTGACTGTGAATAAATCTATACTGAAGTAATGATCTCTTTCTTTCGTCGTGCTGCTGGGTGCTCAGGTGAGCCCACAGTCTGCACCACGCAGAACTCTGTCAGCGTCACTCTGGCTGTATGTCTGCTGTGGGATAAAGGCATCGACTACTCAGTCTTACACCTCAATGACCCGAACTGCGTCGGTTACCTCGATGAAGAGAAACACCTTGTGACTTTCAGCTTCAATGACAGCAACCCCTGCGGGATGGAGGTGGTGGTGGGTGCTCTCCTCTTGTTTGTTGCTCTCAAAAAACATGCTTAAACTTGTTTCTTCACCTGAAAGCTGCGTGCCTTTCTCAATCTAGACAATGGGGAACAAACTCATCTACAAGAACACCATCAGGACGATGAACACCACCTTGGACATCACCTACTACGACCAAGTGGAAATCGACTTCTCCTGCGCGTACACAGACAACGCTCGTAACCAGATGCACAGCGTGGGCCTCAGAATCGGCAACAGGTGTGTGTGTGGAAGCCGGCTGAGCTTCACCTGGTTGTTAATGTGCAGCTTGTTATAGTTTAACATACCTTAAGTGTGTGTGTGTGTGTGTGTGTGTGTGTGCGCTCTCCAGTTCTGTGATTCAGGTTTTATCTGGAGTTTGGAATTATACTCTGATCATGAGCATCTACAGCGACCCCGCTCACTTGCAACCTGTTGAGCCGGAGACTGAGATCCAGCTGAACCAGAGGCTCTGGATGGTAGTCAGCACTGAGGGGCTGGACAGCAACTTGATCGCTATCGTGACCGAGGCCTGCTGGGCGACCAGCCGTCCGTCAGCTGAGGCTAATCCGCAGCACTACCTCATCTTTGCAGGGTGAGAAAAAAACTTTGTCAGCGGCTGTAGGAATCAACTGCTGATCAGGTGGTCACGGTGTCTGTTTCCTGTTTCTGATCAGATGCCCTAACACTGACGAAGACACAGTGGAGACGGTGGGAAACGGGATGGGAACATCTAACTCCTTCTCTTTCAACATGTTCAAGTTCTATGAGGAAAACACTGAACTCTACCTGCATTGCTTGGTGCATCTGTGCCCCACACAGAGCCAATCCTGTGTTCCAGTAAGCAGGAAATATATTATCTCAAGTAAAAGTAGTGAGACTGTAGCAAACTGTACAAGTAACAAAAGTAAAAGTACTCCTTGATGTAACAGCACAGAATGTATACTGTATAATCAATGTATATGAGGAATACTGTCATATGTTCGGCACAAAAAGCAAAATATTCACAGAGACATTAGATTAACCTAACCATTGTCTCTGTTTACAGGACTGCAGCGGAAATTATCGCAGAAAGCGCAGATCTATCGGGTCCAGCCATGCAGATGGAAACCCAGCCCTCGTCACCATGGTGTGGAAAAAATAGATGAAGAGATGCTCTGCCTTATGATCATGGTATGTATATATATATATATATATATATATATATATATATATATATATATTACTTGACTTAAATCATACTGATGATTTAGCTATTCTTGGGGCTAAAAACCTATAGTTTGTCCTGTGGGTGGCGTTAGAGAAAAGGTCATGGCGTCGTTAAAATAAAATGGGTTCCTCCTCTCTGTCGCTGGCATGTGATGAGGAAAAATAATGACAGTCTGACTGTCTGATGTTTGAACCCACATCAGCACAAATCACAACAAATCACAGTTTTGCCTGCTTGTCTTTTCAGGTGATTCCTGACTTAAAGTTCATCCTCAGAGGGAGCTGAAAAAGGAAGAGAATCTTTAGTGAAATAATAGTGAAGAAGATATTTAATGAAGAAGGGGTTTAGAAGGTTTTATTTACTGTATGCATTACATATATCTGTTCCTCTTTAACTTACTGTTAAACTGTCCACTTTATAGGAAGCTGAAATGCTTTTTTGTTTCAGTGACATGAAGACATCTCTCAGATCAGCTGACAGAAGCTTTGCAGCAAGAATGTTTTGAGATCCAGTAGGAGGAAAATACTGCTATGATTGTTAACATTTAAATGGTGATTGTTGGTAGATTTACGTTACTATGAATTCATATTTTTTTTTGTAGCGGGGATACTCTACAAGTGAACAGGGTAAAAATTTTAACCAATAAATAGCACTGTGAAACTCAACTAGTTGATTACTTATTTCTGTGAAATTCCACAAATAAAAAACTGTGTGTGTGTGTGTGTGTGTGTGTATAGAGAGAGATAGAATAGAATTTTATTGTCATTGTCTTCAAACAATGAAAAGCAGCTCTGATTGAAATTGAGATTGACAGGAATAGAATATGACTTGATATGATTTACTGAGTGAGCAGATATACAACATAAATGAACAAAATGGACATTTTTGAGAGTGAAAAATAGTAATATTGCACATAAGTAAATAATGAAACACTTTCTGAAAAGAATAAATATTTCTAATGCATCAAATTAATTGAGAAACAACTGTACACTGCATCAATCCCGTTATTTCTCATGAAACATTGATGACTGGTAGTGACAGTGCTTCTCCAGAAGGTGGCAGTAGTAACAGTGGAGCAGCTGCTCTAAAGCGGACTGTTCCAGGTCAGGGCGTGTTGCTATCGCAGCTACCCTCTGCCGCTCAAACAGGGCTGGGCCTCGTAGCTGTTGTTTTCTCAACGTTCAGTGGACTAATGTTCAATCTATAGAAGATATGGATTTTGACGCTTTGTTTAACGAAAACACCTTTCAGTTTTCGGACTTCCAAGAGTTCACGGTATGTTGTCGAGCCACGGCCACGATAAGCTAACGCTAGGCGCATTAGCATTAAAGTCAAGCTAGCTGACGTTTATGTCAGGTCAATTTAACGTTGAGTCTTATACCTGAATATGTCCACCTTCTCAAATAAACGAGACGCCTAGCAATGTGTCCTCTTAAAAATGTCAATTTGAACAGGGTTAAGTCACGCTAGCTCATAAGCTAACGTCACTGTCACTGCGCTCTCCGTTGACTAGCAAGGGCCTAGCGTTAGCTTAGCATCGAATGCAATAACTTTACAGTGTAGCATTGACAGTTGCTATGAACTCGTGTAGTGTTAATGGAAGCATGTGTGATTTTGTCTGTTAGCAACGTTTTGTTTGTAGGTAGCGGTACTGCGTTTACATTCCAATCCGACTAACGTCAGTTCCTTTAAAATACACTATATATCACTTAGCATGTTTTCCAAATGATCTAACGGTTGTTGTTTTTCCAGTTTCTTCCGGGACACCAGAGGTTGACTGAACGGGTGAGAAAGCGACTGTATTTTGGCCTGGATAAAGACGTTTCTTTAGATGTCCTTTCCTGTCCTGTCACAGGTGAGTTAAATATTAACTTCTAAATAAATTAGGTCGGTTCAGAGAACAACACACAGCACATTCAAAAGAAAAAGTGGATGTGCAGTGTCAGAAAAAGAAAATTTAGTTTTGACGGCTTCAAAGTTGTGGTCTTATGTAACTAAGATTGTCATCATACACTGGTTCACACTTGTCTTTTTGTTTTCTGTAATTCCAGATATCGCAGTAGAAATATTCCAGAAATCTGCCCCAAGCCCAATACGAAAGCTTCAGAAGAAGTATGCTGCTCATGTTTCCAGGTTTGTACTTTGTATTGTGCATGCATGGAAAGAGTATGTGTTATAATAAGAACAAAACCAGGTTGCAGCGCTACACGAAATTAATGCTACGGACGTTCTCTGTACTTCAGGTTTTGGGGTCATGGCTTCATATGCAGGGAATAAAAAAATGCAGTTATTACTCCCAAAGTTAAGGCACTTAAATGCTGGCATTTTTTCATCGAACAAATGTAATTCTCCACCACAACTCTGGCTTTCTAGGTGTTTCACATGTATGCTGAACCGTGCTAACGAAATGATGCTCTGACAGTTGTATGTCTATAATTAATCTGTTTTTCTCCTTTCAGGGAGGCTTGCATCTCTCCATGTGCCATGATGCTGGCTCTTGTTTACATAGAAAGGCTCCGACACAGAAACCCTGAATACCTTCAAAAGATCTCCTCCTCTGACCTTTTTCTGATTTCCATGGTATGTGTGTTAGGGTCATAGTTCATTCCAAATGTGTGTGTCTTATTTCTGGAATGGTCTACCCATTTTATTGTTGTACTGCTGTTTTCTGCCATACATGCAGTCAGTATATTGATAATGCATTGACAAAAGCACTGATCTCCCTGAGCCAGATGGTTGCCAGCAAGTACCTGTACGACGAAGGAGAGGAAGAAGAGGTTTTTAATGATGAGTGGGGAGCAGCTGGCAAGTTGGACGTCAAGACTGTCAATAACCTGGAGATGAATTTCTTGAATGCTATTGTGAGTGTTCCCTTTGCATGTGTTGTGTGCTTATATATACGGTCAGTTCAATTTATTTATCCCAAATGTTGTGTCGTTTATCTTTCAGGAGTGGAGCCTCTTCACAGAGCCAAATGACTTATTTGATATTCTAAGTCAATTGGAAACTAGGTTGGTACCCAGCTATGTAAAACTTCCACTGTAGATTACATTGATATTATGTCTATTCATCCATTAAAGTCAGCATTCATTTCAGTTTCAATGTTGTAAAGTAAAGTATGAAGGAGTTGGGTGAATATGTGCTGCAGTGGCAGAACTAGTTTGTGTGAAAGGTATTTGTGACTCTGTATCCCCAGCATTGCAGAGCGCCAAGGGATGAAACGTGGCTGGTTCACTTACACTGACCTCTGTGTGCTGCTGGAGCAATCAGCATGGAGTCAAGCCCTCACAGCCATCTACCAGCACTTTACCAAGGTAAGAAGCAGATTTGTTTGACTGTATGCTGTGTGTTTCACTTGTTGTTGTCTTTTTTTCTCCCTGTATAACTCAACATACGCACAAACATCATAACAACAATGTGGATGACACCATAAAATAGGAATTTGGTATTTCGAATTATGAACATATCATAAGATCTGACCTGACTTTCTTTTCAGGTATCCTGTATGCTCGGCTTAGTATATCTGACCAGTGTGGCTGGACTTATTGCCACCAGCGCTGTGCTACACCAGCTCAGTGTTTCAAGAAGTAGCCAGACCATGCTCGCACCTCCAGCTGACATCAGCACGGACCTTCAGACCTCCAACTTAAATGCAGACACTCTTCCTGCAGCCCCCCACCTCCCCTGTTGTGTTCTGGCCAACAAGAGTCAGAACCGTCAGAGCGGTGGAATCAGCCATGACAACATAGAAAGTCCTCCATCAGCGTCCTCACAGACGTCAGTACTGTGTCTCTGGGGCTCCCTTCTTGCCTCAATGGGTCACATTCATCCTGAAACAGATTCTGATGTGGAAGCTCCCCACACCTGGTCTCCTGTCTCCTTCTTCTGTCCTGGCTGTCTTGCATCCCTCCCTCCTCTTCAGTGCGGACTTAGAAACAGCTCTACACTCTTCACTCATGGTCCCCTTAATAATCATCGACGTCACGCACCATGGATGGCCTCCAGCCTCCTTGGAGGGTCAGGACCAAGTCTGAACTCTCGTCTGGGGGTGTTTCCCCCTGTACAGCTGGCTCCCTGCCATCCAGAGTCTATGTTGCCCAGCGACAAAGCTGGAGCTCTGCTCATGCCTGGCTAGTGTGACGGGCAAACTCCACTGCTGTCGACCTGTGGTAATGGACTCTGGATACAAAACCAGCACTATTTTCACAACTTGTCAACTGCTTCGAGGGTGAGAGTTGAGAAATTCACTTAGAGCTGAGCGTTGCACAGTATGTTTGCCATACGTAAAGTAGATGCCATAGTGTTCAGCCAACACTCTGTAACTTGGTTTAAATCTGGAAAATAACACAAGGAATTCAAAGATTGTTTGATAAGTTTTTCTGAGCAGCAACCAAACGGGTTTGCTAACTACATTTGTCATTGGTTGAAGGTTCTGTCAGGTGATGGCGTAGGGCCTCAGTAATGAGTGTGCTTTGAGTTTGTTTGGTGTGGAGGGTTCCCAGCATATCTGAAAGGTGAATTTCACAGTATGTTGTTATTGTTTTAAACGGTGGGGCTTTGTGAGAAGACGGGTTTAAACCAGTTTACCTTGCTTAGTGTTTTCTTTAATGCATGTTAAGCTTTACATCAGACATAAGTCATCCACATGCAGCAAGCACTGATTTTATACACCAGATATTTGTTACTCCTACACACCTCAGTGTAATGGTCATTGGCCACACAGAAATAAAACATCAGCTCGTCTTATTCAAGTCATTTAATGACTTCAAAAGTTTGCTTCTTTTCTTTTATGTGGTAACCTTAAAGCCACGTCTCTGTAACAGGGTAGGGCAGCCAAATTTAAGAGAATAACTTGCAAGTTTCCCATTCTCCAAGGAGAAGACGGCCTGTAGAAAAAGGATGAGTTTCATGCAGTTACTAATTGGTTGCTGGTAGGTGTTTTTAAGTGAACAGTGTGAATATAACATGTCACAGAATAATAGCAGTTTTTCTTTGATGATGCGGTCTGGAATTTGCACATCTGGCTCCATTTTCACTGCAACAGGACATTTCACTCCATTGTTACAGCACTGTCACATTTATCTTTTTGACACCAGAAGAAAATGTAAAGAATCAATGTATTTACACAGTCCCCAGGTCATTTAGTCAAAAGTGAACCTTTGACAAATCTGAATTTGATACAACACAAAATCCTTTAGTTTTGTACATGATGTAAAATGCAAATATTGTACAAATCTGTAGAAGAGCTAATAAAGGTTGCATTTCTTTCACACTTGTTAATATTGTTTGTGTCAATAGCACATTACTGTCATAAGTTGACAGCCAGTGATGCTCTTTGTACGTCATGTATTTTCATAACAGTTCTACACAAATCATTTGTAATACATCTTCATCCCTATGTAATGTGACATGGCAGAAAGTGTTTAAAGGAAACCAATGCGTTCTTTTAGCATGAAAGCAAGGCGGTGACAAGTGTCTTAAAGGGACGAGTCGCAGATGTCTGGTTTTGGCAGGGTCTTGAGTGTCCCTCCCCCCAGAGCTTGGACCAGCCTCTCTCACCCCTCCCCTGCATCCTTGGACCAACACATACCACTTGAGAGCTCCTAATATAGACCCAACTGCTTTGTAGGAAAGGTTAACAAACCGAGCGGACTCACCAACACTTTGAATTTGCTGCTTTGAAATCAACTTTTTCATGGCTGCACGAGGGAAATTATGGAGCCTCCCTCACAGGTGAAATGGTCCTTTGTGTTGAATATAACTAGATTTATTATATAAGAAGAGTTTAAAGTATTATTGGATGTGAGGAAATTGGGCCTTTTGGCTTTCAAACTATTCTGACAATGTCATGTGGAGAATGTTTCGCTTGCTCTGTTGTAGGTGTCCCTCTCAGAAAACAAGCAGGAAATAGAGAAACGAGGTTCGATTACAGAGTTGTACCTGCAAGTATATGGCTCAGTGCTTTCCGTGCATGTTTGTGGGTGTCCATGTCTACATCAGGGAGGGCGATCCGTAATCTAACAATGTGTGATTCCTCACAGAGACCGATGCCACAGTCTACATGAATTTCATGAAAAGTCACAGCTGCTATGATGCCATTCCAACCAGCTGTAAACTGGTCATATTTGATACCACGCTTCAAGTAAGAAATACAACTTTTTGCTTTTTTTTTTTTATTGCTTATAAATCTTTATCATCTCTGACTGAATTTATGACCTCCAAAGGTGAAAAAGGCCTTTTATGCACTGGTGGCGAACGGCTTGAGGGCTGCTCCTTTATGGGACAGCAAGTTACAGAGATTTGTGGGTAAGAAGAAGGATTAATGTCGGAGTCGTAGCAAAGTATTGGAATATAAATTGTTTTTCCCTCCACAGGTATGCTGACTATTACAGATTTCATCAACATACTCCATTGCTATTACAAGTCCCCTATGGTGAGCATGAATATGTCATAATTCTAAGATGGCATGAACGTCGGGTGTTTCGAATGTTTAGACACAAGCTACCTCAAGCACTTGCAGGGTTGCAATATTTGATTTGACTCACCTAGTGTGTAATTATTGACATTTAGGTTTCCATCCAAAGGTTCAAATGTATGAGCTGGAGAGCCACAAGATTGAGACATGGAGAGGTGATTCATTTCAAAGTAAATAACCAACATGGATCAGTGATTCTGTCTGCTCACACGTCTCTTTGACTTGGCATTAGAGCGATGTCTCTTATTCTGTCTAGCTGTCTACTTACAGTGTTCCAGTCACTTCCTCATTAGTATTTCTCCTAAGGCCAGGTGAGGACACTCTCATGCACTCTTTGAAGTTATCATTTGGTGTGATTTTTAGCCAACTGACAGCCCCCTGTATTGTTTTCACTCAGCCTCTTTGATGCCATCCATTCCTTACTTAAATATAAGATCCACAGGCTGCCAGTCATCGATCCTCGGTCTGGAAACGTCCTGCACATTCTCACCCACAAAAGAATCCTCAAGTTCCTCCATATATTTGTGAGGAAGCAGATGTTAAACTGCTGTGATTTGCTTGCATTTAACTTGATTTGTATGAGTGTCATTATTCATCTTCTACCACTTTTGGGTGTTTTCAGGGGAACAAAGTTCCCAAGCCTGCATTCATCAGAAGGCAGATCCAGGAGCTTGGCATTGGAACATTCAGGAACATTGCGACTGTTCAGCAGACAGCCACACTTTATGATGCCCTCTCCATCTTTGTGGAAAGGCGAGTGTCTGCACTACCTGTGGTGGACGAACAAGGTATGCTTTTAAAGATTGTTATGCTGTATTTATGTTAAATATATTGAGCAAACTATCCTGACATTACAGCATCCAACATTTTTTCTCAGGCAAAGTGGTGGCGCTCTACTCAAGATTTGATGTGATTGTAAGTAGTCAGATGTCTCACGCAACACCTGACAGCTGATGCATGCATATCATATCATAGCATTGTTTGCTGACACCTGCACAGACACTGGGGGTTTCTGTGTTTGCTCCATGGCAGAATCTAGCAGCCCAGAAGACTTACAACAATCTGGATGTATCGATGCGGGAGGCTGTTCTCAAGCGCTCATGTTTTGTTGAAGGCGTAATCAAGTGCTACCCTGATGAAACCCTGGAAACCATCATAGACCGTATCGTCAATGCTGAGGTAAATATATTCTTCAAAGGAGTTGTGATAGGTGTCAAATATTTGCATTACATCGTAAGATCTAGTAAATAAAGGAGGCTTTCTTTCACACCATTTTCCATCTTTCCCCAGGTCCATCGGCTGGTCCTCGTGGACAGGGAGGACGTGGTGAAGGGCATCATCTCTCTGTCTGACCTGCTACAGGCTATGGTCTTAACCCCTGCAGGTATTGATGCTCTTTTGTCCTAGCACCAGAGGACTGGAGCGTCCCCTCTACTCATTTACAACCTGTGTTGGCCTTCATCCTGGCAGTGTACCCAGCCAGGTAAGTCTCTCAAGCTGCTTTTCTTTTATTTTTAATGATTGCTGATAAACAAAATGATGGTAGCTTTTGCTTATATCTTTCAGAAATCAACTTGTGACTGAAATGAGAGATTACAATGGGAAAAAAATCCCCTGGCTGTGCTGCTGTTTACATTAAGATGTGCTGTGTTCACCCAACGATGATGACAGAAAGCTGACTGTGATACTGCAAAGATTCTCCAGCACAATGTCCATATTGGCTGCATTTGATCAAACTGATCAATATGTGTTTACATAATACTGTATACTTCTGTATTAAACATTTGCATCAAAACTTGCTGGTGTGTGATATTTCCTGGATCAAAGCAATATTGCGGAATTTCAGTAGCACTTATTAACAGTACAAGAAACAAAACAAGAATGAAAACAAGATACACAGGCTCTAGTCCTACAAATAAAGACAGTATAGATCATGTCCATGTGCTGAATAGTCCCTAGAGTCGCCCAGTGATTTGTCTTCACATTTCATTAATACAGAAAATTGACAGAAATGATCAACAGCAAGGCCGGAAATCCATATAGAAAGTTAAATAAGACACCGCATTTTTAATGTTTGTAATCAATTTTTCGATCATTATTTATTTAAGTCATTTGTAAAAAAAAAACTCGGTTTAAAAACAACAAAAATACTTAAATGACTAAATAGATGTGTATTTATTATTTTCGCGTTTCAATTTGTGAACCTGTCAGATCGGTTTTATTCTGAAAGTGCCAACCGGAAGCTTAATGGTCCTTTAATCCACCATACTTGACGCTGGTCGCTCAAACCCCGTGATATCCAAAACAACACAACAAAGTGGTGGAAACATGGCGAGCGGAGAGGAGGCCAGAAGACGCCCCTCGGTTACCTCCTCTTCGGTTGGCCTGGAGGCTCTGTTCCCCGCAGGGACGTCGGAGCAGGTCTGCGGGGATGGAAACCCGGAGCTCGTCCGTGTGCGGGAGTGTCTTCAGGGTTGGCTGTCGCAGTACGAGCCCCTTTTGCTGTGGGTTCAGAGGCTGTTGGTTTGGGAGAGGCCGTTGTACAGCATCTCTGCCGCCCTGACACTCAACACATTATTCTGGTAATCGATTAAAACACATTTTTCCGCCTTTATCAATGAGGTCGCTATGGGCTAGCTTGCTGGCTAACGTTAGCGAGAGAATGGCAACATAAATTAGCTAATCCCACGTCTTTAGCCGAATGCTAACGTAGCTTCCAAGACAGTTTAAACTTATTTTTTCAACGCTGCTTGTTGGGTGTCATGTATTGAAAACATGAGAGAAAATCACGCCTGGCGCTGACAAAACAGATAAGCAGTCTTTATTCAGAGTTTTTACGCCTGTTAGCATTTGTTCAGCATAATCCTACAGTGGCCCAGGCCTTGTTTACCAGCCAGTTATTACCAGCTAACACAGGTGCTGTGACCATGGAGGTGTGTTTGTTTTAAGTTTAATACTGCGACATTACACATACATTACATGTGTGTATTGTATGCGTGTGACAGGCTGTGTGTGTGTCTCCACAGGCTCCTGTCATCCACCTCCCTGCGGCCTCTGTTCCTGCTGAGTGTGTCCCTGCTGGGACTGATGTTGCTGGAGAGGTGGAAGCTGAAGTTGTCCAGTGTTACCAGTAAGCCCAAGTTATCCAGTGTTACTAGTCAGACCAGGCCTTTGTGTGAATCCAAGCTGCAAGTATGACTTAACTGTGCCAGTGTGCATTCTGTGTCTGCTTCCGCACATCATTCGTCATTTTCCTGCATAGAAAATCAGCGTGGTGTTCTTATGTGTCATAATAATTTGAAATGAAATTAAGTTACAGATGTCCTATTCACAGCCATTGTGCGATTGCATAAACATGTAACCAAACACACTGCATACAAGCACAAAGTGCAGAAATAAAAACCTGTAAAACTTGTCTTGCTTGAGCATTTCTTTTGTTCTTGACCTGCTGCTAATTGTCTATTTTCTCTGACTGCAGTTCAACATGCAGAGGCTGCCCCTGCCCAGAGGTATGTAGTGAGTACACGAGAAACAGAGTACTACTCTGCTGCTTATGACTTTTGCATCTTCATATGCTGAAGTGTTTTAAAATAAGAGCATCATACGAACAACGTGAAGTCTGTCTCTCTGTTTATGACCTTTCCATCACAAGGCACACCGTATCATCAGAATGGATTTCAGGCTGTCGGTGGAGTTTAGACTGTTACTTGGGTTCAACTATGTGCCCTGACAATTACATGGAATCATGCAGTACCATGCTACAAGTATTGAAGTGCAAGCATTTGAAATACAGGTTGTTTACAAGTGTTCTCTCTTCCTGTTTGTGCGTTCTTATTTGCATACAGTGACAGTGACAGATTGAGTGTGGAGCAGCGCTTGCTTAGTATTCCTGAGCTCAGCCACCACCTGGCTGAAAGCTACCTGACCTACTGCCTGTACCTGCAGGAGATGCTGCAGTATAAACGACAGAACCATGGCAAGGTGCAGCTCTTTGACTTTCCCCATTGACACACAAATTTTCAGGAATTTACAGGAATAGTGTCACATATTTCAGTTTATGTTTATGGTTTAAGTACTGCATATATACAATACATGGAGTTGCACAGATATAACACATTTTCACTTCCTCATCTTGCTGTACAGCTTGAATAATTTAATAGCCTAATTTCTTGTTCTTGTATTGTTTCCCAGTTCTGTGTGATGATGTGCAGTGGCTGTTTTGCACTTGCCGTAGTTGGGCATTATGTACCAGGAATCATGATCTCCTATATTATTGGTGAGTCTCTTCTTGCCTCATTGGCATCAAGAAAACGTACGAAGTTCTGAAGTCACAGAGGATAGTGTGATAGTAAGCAATGGCAGTAGACCGTTAATGGAGCAAGGCTTTTTTTTACATGCTGCTTTTGATATTAGTGGCAGTCTAAAGTTGTTTATCTGTGCACCTGTTCAGTCCTGAGCGTCCTGTTGTGGCCGCTGGTGGTGTACCATGAGCTGATCCAGAGGATGTACACAGGCTTGGAGCCAATCCTGATGAAACTGGACTACAGCATGAAGGGAGATACTGAGCACCGCAAGCACGACAAGAGGAGTGAGTGCTTCTCTGATGACTTTCAGATGGTAGATTTGGGCAGAGCTTGTGTGCATTAGGTCAAATTAATAAATTAATGTTAGTTTTTAATAAATCAGAAATAGAACATCCATTGAGGAAGTGTAACACAAGAAGCTTTCGTCAATGTGGATCACCGTCCTTGTCCCTCTCACTGTGTATCACGTTACATACTATAATACTGTAATTGTGTAGAATGAAGTGTTTTGCATGGTAAGGAAGTTCTTCTGGTCACATTTGGATTTTTTTAATCCGTTGCTGGGCAACATTTTAAAAGTCTGCATGTGTGTTTTAACAGAGGTGAAGAAGGAGGTGGAGGAGGGGGATGAGCCAAGAGCTGAAACCGAGAGTGAGAGTGAAGAGGAGCTGTCCTGTTTTGCTCCGACGGTAAGGAGACGCATCACTCTGGCACATAGAGCAGGCTGGTATGATAAAACTTGGAGCACGTGAGCAGCAGAGGATCAGCAGGGTAGACTGTATTTTGAGGGATGGGGCTCTGCAGTGTGGTGCAGGAAATGGCTCTCAGCTTTGTGCTTCAAGTACGACCACATACCATTATTGCCACAGTGCTGCACAGTTTCATTCAGTAAATGACACTGTCATGTCAGCTGTTCAGTCACCAGGCGTCCCCAGTTCCTACTGTCTGCATGTCGTAATGTTCTTGAGAAAGACGGCCCTCTGTTCCTGAAAGTTTCACACGTACCTATGTGTGTGATGAATCTTGTATTAACAGTCCCAGTCACCAAAGTAATGCCTGCTATAGCATGCAGTGATTCACAAAATGGCAAAGTCTTGCCTCTTTTTTATTGTTGTGGGGTTTTTCTTGTGGGATTTTGTTGGTCAGGTGGATGTGAAGACCACAGCTCTGGCGATGGCCATTACAGACTCTGAGTTATCCGATGAGGAGGCATCCATCTTGGAGAGTGGAGGGTTCTCAGTGTCTAGAGCCACCACTCCTCAACTCACTGACGTCTCTGAAGGTGAGAGATCGCCAGTATCATCGCTGCAGAATGGAAGTCTTTTTATTTTGAGGAACTTCAAGCATTTAAAGGAATTATATAATAATAATAATAATGTAATACTGCACAGCACTGGACGTGTTGAATGTGTGTTGCTGATGTATGATCTGTCTCATCTCTACCACAGACCTGGACCAGCAGAGTTTACACAGTGACCCAGAGGAGTCCTACCTGCGGGATCTCCCTGAGTTCCCTTCAGTTGAGGAGTTCCCGTCCATCGATCGCAACCTGCTCCACTTCCCTTTGCGAGGCCCCAGCCAGGCTGAGGGAGCCCAGGCTGGTGCTCACTCAGAAGGGGAACTGCTGAGCCCCGCCAGCCTCCTCATCCAGCACCTAGCATCTCCACTGCACTTTGTGAACACGCACTTCAACGGACATGGACGACCACCTGGGGCTGAGGAGGGTGTGTTGTCTGTGCCGGGCACAGGGTCGCAGGGAGGAGTGGAGGCGGGAGCTGCAGTAAGCCCAGGTACACAACAGTCCTTGGAGGCCTTGAGCGAGGAGATAGTGAGTACAGCCATCTCCACTGTGGTGCAGAACACTCTGTCAGCCCTGCTGCGCTCCAGCGAGGCCAGCGAGGAGCCCTCCCTGGCTGAGTTCCTTCCCACTGAAACCCCACCGGGTGCTCTGGAGACCTCCACCCCACCCACCGGCGCCACTGCTAACACCACAATAGGGGCACCGGGAGCTGACGAGGACCTGGATGAAGCGATTACAACCGAAAGCGGCACCGGCGAGGAGATGCCAGATGACACATTAGTTCCCACTGAGGAAGAGGACTTTGAGCTTCTGGACCAAAGTGAACTGGATCAGTTTGATGAGGAGCTGGACCTCATCTCTGACAGACAGGTGGAGGGAGGAGCCTCAGGAGCTCCAGAGACACCCCCATCTCCTCAGCATCAACCACAGTCATAGCTTCCCTGTTGCCTCTCCCTTGCCCTGTCTGTTTTGTTTTTGTTTGTTAAATCTACATTATATCCATACATACTGCTATATACAAAACATTTATCAAAGAGTTTGCAGTTTGATACTGTTGGTTGGCAATTGTTTGGCCTATGGTTGAGATTGGTGCGTTGTGCTTTCATAGCCTCACTACTGTCCATCCTCGGTACCATTTGCAGTAGAGTGTATTTTGTGGCCTGCAGGCCTGGTGGGATCATCTTTAGTGAGAGCAGGTTCAGGGCACAGCTGGCTCAGAACAGTGGTGGAAACATTATTATTGTCAGGAGTTGCAAAGCATTTTATATCATCAAACACTGAGCTTGAGAAATTCACAGGCAAGTTTCTTACTGTTCAGAATAATGATGTCTTTATTTTCTGCTTAACCTCTCCACCCTGTTCTCATTCAGATGTTTATCTAGAAGGTGTTATGAAGAGATGAAATGTGGGGTTATATAACCATTAATATGTGCTATAAATTATTTAATTTAAAAGTCAGTCGATGAAACTTTACTGAGCTGAGGGGGAGTTTAAAAGTAAATTGAATCGCCTCAGTTGCCCATAATGATTGTATGGTAATTGTTGTAATGATGACACTGTGGATTTAAAATGTAGTGACGTATTCCCAGAGTTAGGCTAAAATCGTATTATCCTTCACTTTATCCTTTCCTCCAAGGTCTCCAAGGTTCCAGCTTTGACAGAAGCACTCAGTCATTAGTGGTCTTCCACTTGTTGCCTGGAAATGGAAACTTAATCTGTGACATTGTTGGATGTGGACAGGCACTAGATCTTTACCCATATGCACAAGTGACTTTGATGTGGCCAGATAAAAGAAATGTTCCTGAATTTACTCTCTGTGATTGATGCCTCCTTTTTATGAACAACTGTTAAATTTCAGACATCTATATGAAGTCGTCTTATATGGAATTGAGTTTGTCCTTGATCTACAGCCTCTCGGCCCGTCTATACCCAGCTCTTTGTTACCTGTATAGTCACCACTGGGATGTGCATATTTACCAGATGACCTCCTTTGTGCCATGCCAAGTCCATGCATGCCATGCATCACACATGTATTTACCATGATTGATATTTGAGGTTGGTTTTCAAAGGAGTGTTATTTTTACTGGAGCAGATTTTGTTTCTGTTTAACAACACATTATATTTCTGGTTGGAACTGTTGACATGCTCAACTGTGTACAGTGAAGAGGCCCGTTTTGCTTTTTAAACCACTCAGCATCCAGATCTCAGGGGTGGGTTGTACAAATTGAATATAACACTGCAGAATATTTGTCCATTTCCCGACTTGTCGTAGTGCACTGTATTTGTACTAACCACACCTTTTTTCAGTCAATGCCTCCTTGTGTATAGTGTAGAAATGCTTTAAAAAAAGGAATGTGTATATTCTGCATGTAAAAAAAAAAAAAAAAAAACAGCACTCTGTTCAAGTTCTCCACTTCAACTGACAACATACTGCACAATGTGTGATTGTTTCAGGTTAAAGGAGCCCACTGAATTCAGTTTAATATTTTATTACCAACAAGGGGAAGAAAAGTTTAAAAAAGGAACTGTAGATGGAAATTGTGGCAAATGATCACATCAGATTTAGAGAAGGAGAATTAACCGAATAGTTTGTTTTTGGTTGTAGCGTGTTTTATGCTTAAAGTCTTGCTTCTTGAACTATAAAAAAGGCACTTACTGAACTGTACAATTTAAAAAAGGAATATATTTTCTAATTTCTCCTTTTTCCATAAAGTACTCAGTTTGATCTTTTACATCTAAAAACGTAACAGCCATGGATGAGTTTCACAAAGTGGAAAAGATTTACTGTCATTTAACTGGTTCTAAAAGTGCAACACCACATGTGAAAGTAAGAGAATAAAAGAACAAACTGAAGCAAACTGAAGATGTGGCACTGAAATGCATCTGGATTATTTCCTGTGATCGTTTTGAGCAGCTGTGTCTGTGTTGTCCATATGTGAATATTCTCCAGTTTTAAACGTCAGTCAGCTGTCTTCTTTATGTGTGACTGAGTTCTTTTTCCTGGGACAGAAAACACCTGTCAGTACCTTTTAACCATCTTAAATAGTAAAAACAAACTGTCACTATGAAAATGTCCCTTCTTTTTGTAGCTTAACATACCTGTGTTAGCTCACTTGCAGAAGTTTGAAGTTTCTCCTTCAACTCTTCTCCAATAGTCTCGTCAAACAGTGCAGACCATTTACCGTCTGTGAAAGTGACTGGGATTGAGAGGACAATGCCTTCTGGGAGATTATAGGAGCCTAAAATAACCAGACAGTCACATTTAAACACCAGCTGGATCAGCCAGAATCAGGGTCTTAGGCCATGTTGTGTCTTCACCTGGGCAACGAACTCCCAGAGAGAAGACCTCATTTGGACTACAAATGCCATTCCAAGCCTTCAGGACTGTGAGGATCCCATTGGCTGATGACATGGCAGCTGCCCTGCAGCTCTTTGAAGCCACGGCTGCACGCTGACAGCGCACACACTGCTGAAAGTCTGTTTCCACCCATTTTCTGGGAGAGAGAAGGATAATACCAAGATGTTTTTAATCAGAGCAGTCACATTTACCGTGCAACCAACATTTACACAGACTGATGTCACGTCAGGGTACAGTCCTTATCGGGTTGTTTGTTTAGCCTGCAGAGTGCCAGGTGGGTTGACTTAACCCATAAAATTAGATAAGCCATCAATCTAGTGTTTAAAGCACACCAAGACTTGCTTACTGATTGAGATCTTTTTTTATTCTAACAAACCTGTCATGGAGAATGTTCTTGGCTGGGTGGGAAAAGAATCCTGGTCCTTTGATTGCACCATTATAGTTGAAAACCTTTGTACTCTGCAGGTCAATGTAGAAATTACCACTGATGTTTCCCCACACAAAGACATTTGTGATATCTAAAGAGGAAAAGAACGGGGAGCAATCATTCATTTTGCATGAAAAGCATGCATGCATTATACATACAGAGAGAGCATTATACATACAGAGAGAATTTACTACCTGAAGTCCTCACTTTCAGCTTCCTTGCAATGATAGCCTTGGCTTCATTCTCCAGCTGAGTTGCCATGGTGACAAATTGGTGGCTATCAATGGAGCGTGCCTTGTCTAGCAGGAGTAAGCATCTCAGGTTGACAAAGGGGTCACCAGACACAATCACCTTCACCTCTTTATTGGCCCTTGTGTCAATCAGTTGTCCGTACTCTCTACACCTGTCTGAGATCCCCTTTACCTTTTCCTTCCTCATTTCCTCCTCAGCCCTGCGATGAACTGGAGACTTGTCCAGGGTGTCCCCTGCCTCTTGCCCTAAGATAGCTGGGATAGGCTCCAGTCCCCCCGCGACCCTATGAGGATCATTCTCTGCACTGCTGCCATCAGACCTCCACTCATCCAGCATTAGAATGACATCTGCTTCTTGGAAGGCCTGTTCCAGGTCTGTGTGAATGGTTACCTTTGAATAAATGTAGTTAGATGGCTTTATTTTCTTTCTAATATGGTTAAAAAGATATCCTTAAAAGTATACCTGATGCAGCAGACTGAGTGCCAGGTCCTCTGTCTCCATCCTCAGCCACTGCAGCTCCGCCTCGCTCCCCTCCAGGTCCAGCAGGTGGAGGCTGATTGCAGAAACATGGGGGAACACCTCAGCAGAGAGCAGATAGGGGATCAGGAAGTGGCATGTTGGGCTGAGAGCACTGGAAGGGGAAAATGTTCACCATGAGCTGGAGAATATATCTTTCTTTGGTTTTGAGTTTTTCAGACTCACCCGCTGATCCATATGTGCAGGGGTTTTATGAGGCTGGCGCGATGCTGCTCCTCTGCAATAACATTCATCCTGGTTTCAAGATTCTCTGCTGCAACACTCAGCATTACATCCGTAGGCATGTCTGATGTGATGTTGTAGTAGTCCTACACAACCATTGATTACAGACAGTGGCAGATATGGATGTTTGGATGTTATTAATAAACCTATCACTGTGCATGCCTACCTGACAGTGCTCTAGGAAGTCACTGAAGCCCCCTAAGAGCATCCCCTTCCCTCCTTGGTCCACCAGTTCTCTCCAAACCAAAGGGGACTGCTCGTGTTTCCAGCCATTTCTTTGACAGGTGGCCTCCAGCCATTCCTATCAGAGAGGTCACAGGGGTCAAATAAGGATCGGTTGGAAAACATGTGATGTGTTTTGTAAATTAATAGCATTACCTTCCACTCCTGTGGGAGAATCGACATCTTTTGGATCCTGAAGTTTGGCAGACATCGCTGCAGAGTGTCTGCCAATAGTTCCATTTTGGCGTAATGTGGACAATCAGTTTTGCCTGTAATTATATTAAATTTCATATTTTATATATTAACATGATGTCCAGTTACATGTCATAAGATAGCGAGTAAAACAAAACTTTACCAGCAAGCACAAAGTTTGCCATTATACCCGGATAGTTGGTGAGTTTGCTGCCGGAGCGACTGTGGTTGCTAGGAAACCGTGACTGTTACGCTCATTTGAGTCCGTGTGGGAAACAGAAACATAGGCTCTATATTAAAGAAGCAAACAAACAAAAATTAGGACACTCTTTTACTCAAAGCGATTTTAATGACTGATATGAATATTATACCTGAGACGTTGCACCTCTACAATAAACACTGTTTGCTATATCGACATTTTGATCAAATTGACAGGGGGACAGAATATGGCAGCGCACACAGCACGGAACAGGAGCAGCACGTGACAATGCTAATGCTAATGCTAATGCAGCTGTGTGTCTCTTCGCAGCAACAACTTTTGATACCAGGTGTTCCATGGTCTATCTAGCAAGTGTTATACATTACATTGGGACAGTTATTTGTACGGTTTTCACCGTGAGAGCAGTAAGGTAGGCTACGTCACTTAGCTAACCTTTGCTAGTTTATAATTTAAGGAGGGAAGTCTGTTGACCTTGTTGGCAGCTTAGTCATTATATATCATTTTTACCAACTGCTTGCGTAATTTAACTGTCTCTGTGGAAACAGTCAGACAGTGTTAATTTAACGTTAATTTGCTAGCTAAATTCGTGACGCAGCTGTGTTGAAATTAAGGACGCTCTGCTACTTTATTAACATTTTATTCCCTTCTTTAAAGTTATCAGAGGGAAATGTCTGTCTGGGTGACAGAGGAGGTCTTGAGATGGGGCGTCCGCTTTTACAGCCGCAGGTCTCTATGGCAACAGCGCAGTTTGTTGGTGACAGCATCCACCAAAGACAAACCTCACCCTCGTCAGCAGGTAGCACACATTTGGGGCTCAAGGCAGAGCCACACATGCTTTTACAGGACTTGTGTCAGTTCAGTGAGGTCTTACTCACAGGATAAGGTTCACAGTGAAGATCTGGCAGAGAAGGAGCATCTCTCTTCTCCACCAGAAGAGTCCTCTCTGACCATTGAGATGCAATCTGAGACAGCCTCAAGGCAGAAACAGAGGTCACCCTTCATGGACCACTTGCAACACTGTGCCTCCCCGTCTGACGTGTTGGACCTCACCTGTCAGTTCAAACCCACAGTTCGACAGGTCAGCAACTGCCTGATCCACATGTGGACATCCACTAAGAAGATGTCAGACGAGCAGCTGCGCTCAGAGCGACAGCTGATGTTTGAGCATCCTGCCTTTGACAAGCTCCTGCAAAAGGCCATGAGGACAGTGGGGCACATGTGCCCTGAGGAGATGGCTTATTCTCTCCTGGGTATGGTCAAACTGGGTGTACCCCAGAGCAGCCGCGTGGTCCAGACTTTTCTCAGAGCCTGCCAGGTAGGCAGCGAAAGATAGTTGTCCAGCAAGCAAGCATATTCATTTTGCCAATAAATTCTGTTTTAAATGTGTTTTATTTATTTTTTTGATTGTTTATCCAAATATATTTTGCTGTCGAACAGGAGAATCTGAATGATTTTGATGAGAAGGGGCTGTCCATCTTGGCCTCCTCTCTGCAACATATGGAGTCCAGTACCAACGTTAGTGCACTCAGAGATGGCATGAGGTCAGGATTATCAAATAATGCATGTGGTTTGGCCAAATCATTTTAGAACAGAAAATAAAGTCATTGTTGTTTATTGTGGTTGTGTCCCAAGGTTGGTTGCTGAGGCCCGACTTCCTGGCACAAAGGATGTGATGGCTCTCCAGAACGTGATGCGTCTGTTGGGGAGAGATGCCCCACTGGACCTCAAACGGAAACTCGAGGTTGGTGTATAAGTTTTGGTTTTGATGACAGTTGGTTTTTATATCCCTGAACCTGCAATCCTAAATTTATCCAAGTTTATAATGGGCAACTCTCATGCAAGCATGTCGTGAGATCAACTTTTTCACTGGTAGTGTTCTCTTTATTTATATCCATTCCATGTTGACACTCATTCTATACATGCTGCATCCTCCAGAGAAAGGCTTTATCAATGATAGACCAGTTCAGCCTTCCCAACAGCCAGTACATGATCTCCACTATGGTCACAATGGGCTTCTACTCCAAACCACTACTGGATGTCTGCAGTAAGAAAATTAAAGGTAAAAAACTTTCAATTGTAGTGTAATTTAAATGAAATTCATATTTTTACCCAGGTCTGAGGGTCATGAAATATGATATTATGCCAATAAAAACACTTTATACTTTTACCAAACTGCTCTTCAGTTCTTTTTCCACCCCTGTCCTCTCTGGTAGAAAACCTCCATGGCATCCCCTTCAACAGATTGCTTACAGTCCTGTGGTCCTGTAGGGAGCTGCGCTACAGGGACTTGGATCTGCTCACTGCTATTTCAGACTACGTCACCTCAACAATGGATCTATGGAACAAAAAACAGGTGCTGCAAAAAGCAACTGCCCTTTAAGTGAAATGTTAAATATTCTCTGCTGAGTCTCAAGATGACTCATAAGTCATAATTTAAATTTGTGCCTGTTATCACATTCTGCATGTTTCCTCCTCTCGGTTCAGGTTATCCTCTTCCTGTCTGTGTTTGACAACCTCGTCTTCTGTCCTGCTTCTTTACTGGAGGCCTTTGCTGAGAAAGTGATTGCCAATCCAGATGCTCTGACCCTGAAAGACCTCCTCTGTGTCCTCAAAGTGTACTCGTACATGAACTATGATCTGCAGCACCAAAGGCAGCAGTAGGTCACTGACATCATCTTTCAGATTGCCCTCGCTCAGGCCCTTCGTCAACTGACGTTGATGTTGCATTACTTACACAACTATTGCCTTTCTAGGTTCCTGGATAGTCTGAGTCAGAGTCTGGACTCCTATCTGCCCAAGATGTCTGGGTTTGAGTTGTTAAAGGCTGTGTACTATCTGTGTCTACTGGGCCACTTCCCCTCTGCAGCACTGGAGCAACTCCTGCAGAGCAGTGCACTGGAGAACTTTAAAACTACGGGTAACATAATGGACATACTCATGCCCTTTCTGCCTTGTTCTGTCTTTTGTATTTTGTATTTGTGAATTTTATTCATCTGTTTCTCCTCAGCACCCAGGTTTGCACAGAAAATGTTTCAGACTGTGAACTTGTGCCTTCGTCTGGAGCATCCTCTGCTTTGTCAGTCTCTGACGGTCCCCCCTTCAGTCCTGGGAGACCTCGTCCCCAGCAGTCGACCGGTCAACCCTTGGCTTTCTCAGGGCCTGCAGAGTGTTTTGGAGGACCAGGCGGATACAATGCTACAGGAGATGGTGGTGGTGGAGAACATTTACCTCATCGGTTAAGATTGGCTTTATTTTTTTATTTGTTGTGTCTTTTACAGTTTTTGCCTGTATCGCCACAGAAATGCTTCCATAACTTAAGTAATGTAGATATTTTTGTTTCTCTGTGTTGACTCTCAGACGGCGTGATCACCAAACCTCTGCCAAACCAAACCTCTGTGACTGAAGCGAGCAGTTCTCCAGCAGAGAGCAGTCAAAGGTAAGACATCAGTCTGCAGTGGAGCAGCATGGTGGTATTTTGTTTTTTGATAAAATGTGCTTATGTCACATCTGGGGAAGATAAATTACGTGTTAGCAGGTGGAGAGGATGTTTGGGTGTTCTGTTCTGACATTGTCGGTCACTGACGCATGGGATTGTGTCAATATCAATATTATAATTAAAATGTGACATGAGTGCACACATCTCAACCTTAGTCAGCGATATAAAAAGAGCTGTAAAAGCGTTGATTCATATCCGTATTTAACATTACAGATGCCATTTTTAACTCAGTTAAAGGTTTGAAGTGTGATAATTTAGTTTCAGTCACTTGCTTTTACTGAGCAACAAGGTGGCAGACATGAAAAACAACCATAAACACAAATTCAAAAACAAATCCAACTGCTCTAAATACGAAATCACTCTTATATAGGTTTAGGATGTTATAAAGTTGTGTATTTGGAGTCGCACAGTACACATCTGTTTTATTAACAACCTTTTGAAATGCTTTGTATATGACATCACATTTACTTTTTCTACTGTCTTATGTTTTTGCCATCCGACCTAGTCATTTAATTACATTCAAAATATACACAGTCATCTCTCTCATTCTGTTTTTCTCACTCACTGAGTGCTCACAGCGATTGTTTTGGTTTAGATGTAATAAATTGATTTAAATCAGTCATTCAGTGCTGTAACACAATAGATTTTATTGAGCCTGCTGATGCATTTTGCTCGTGGAAAGTCAACCAAATGTACTTAAAGAAATGTAGAAATATGTATCGCTCGCATAAAAACGTAGCACATAAAAACTGAATATCTTAAGTGCATGTTAAAGGAAGTCAGAAGTAAAAGCTGCTCCGTACTGTCTCAGTTTGAAGAAAGCCACAGTCTGCTCGGCCTGTTTTTCAGATTTCAGATTTTTGTCTTAAAATATCCATTTTACCCTCTCATGCTTGGACCTGAAATTTTAATTTTGACCCTTTTTAAAGCTGGAAAAAGTATTTGTCCTTCTTGTCCTAGAATTGCAGTAATTTGCCCACCACGCTCTGGTTTTTGCTTTGGCACATCCAATCCCCGTGGACCTCTGGCTGTCGAGATTCGCCACCTGAAGATCCTGGGATATGATCCTGTCGTGGTGAGGCTGAGTCTGTCTCTTTACTTGGATCGAGTATTTTCTGACACTTTAGACCTGACCTGCGATAAAATAATATTGCTACACTCAAATACATCCTGCCTTCAGCCACATGTTCTTTTCTGATGTGAGTGTTTTTTTTTTTGCATAAATATACAGAGCTTAACAAATGTATTAAGTGTTTGCCACCATTGCCCCAAAGTAACAGTACTGCTGATTTAAAAAAATATATATATTTCATGTTTCTGTAATGGTTAATCTATCAGTATGTACAAGTTCTTTTTTTTATTTTTTTTTCTTTAATACTAAAATATAATTATTGAGGAATTTTCAAAATTACTGTTTTCAAATTTACTGTTTTACAAAAAAATCTGAAAAAAAAATATCAAAGCACATTGTTATTATTATTTGATAGATATCTTAAATTCCAGTTATTTCCTGTCATTCCTGAACAGAAAATGTGTTATTCTGGATTAATTTCTTTTGGGTCTAAAAAGGTGAATTCAGTTTAAATTCCTCACTGCTGTTCAAAATGGTGAAGAGTAGGGAACTCAGTGAGAAGGAGAGAGTCATGTTAAAGTGGGTGAAATGATGCTGGAGGCTCTTTGCTGCTCTAATACATTTATTAAGCTCTGTATATTTTAACCCATATTGTTTTAGTGGTAACATTTAGTAAAATGCTTCTACAAATAACACTAATTGAAGTAATAACAGTTTTGAGTGCATCTGTGATGGGAAGCTTGACATGATCCTAATCCTGTTGTCCAGGTAATGGAACAGGAGCTCCAGTCTGAGGAAAAAAGGACAGATACCCTCAGAAGACGGATTTTTCCAGAACACCACACATCAGACAGATGTCACAGTTGAATGGAAGCCAAGAGTCACACCAGGTTCAGTAGTCATGAACAAAGCTTTGTAAATGATTAAGAAGATATATTAAAGTATTAATACCTATGGGGAACCAACTGAACTTTTCTTTGTGTATGGGCTTTGCAGGCGGTGGAAAAACACTGTCAGCCTTTGTTTTTTTTTTATCATCCGTCCCAAAATGGCTTCAAAAGCTAACAGAAACAATATGTAAATCCTGCTGATGCTCGTGGTGGTTGGTGAGTAAAAGCCTGCTGCTGAATGAAACCAATAAAAGCAGCGTGTGCACTTGCAGTAACTGCACAGAAACTGCAAGGTGAGCAAGGTAAGGGCCTTTGAAGAGCAAAAAAAAAAAAAAAAAAAACAGAAGGAGGAAGACAGGAAACGGTGCAGCTTGTTTGCCTCTCCTTGTCGTATATCTGCCTCTGATCAACCTCAGTGATGGTGACTTTCCGAAAACCAGTGTTTCTGTTTTCTTAGAAATAAAAGTGTGGAAACATGTCGATCAGTCACATGATATTTAGCTTTTTGACACCACGGTTTGTAGAGAACTTCAACAGCTTTTCAGATGTCACCACACGAGCTGAGAGAACCCCTTGATTGTGGTTAAATCCCCTCATTCATACACCACCTTCTGTTTTTAACCACAGAGAAGGATCCTAGCTACAGAGAGTGCTACTCAGAGGCAGGGAATGAAACGTCCTTTTTTATTGTTTTATGCAACCATAACTGTCAAAGGAAGAACCGCCACTTTCAACTAGTACTGACAATAAAATTGTTGAGTTCAAGGACACCCCTGTGTTTGCATCTGAACTAACGGCGATGGTTGGGTAAGTGGTGCACGGGTGATCTGAAGTGATGTGGGATATGGATCTGAACCCCTCTCTTCTTGTGGCCCCAGGGTGCTTTGGGTTTGGTGTTGATGTAGTCACTCTGGAAGTCCGCCCTCCTCCACTTGACCTGTAAGATAGTAGAACAACAGCGTTATGTTTGTGTAATGTGTTGTGATGATGCAGCTGTCACTGTGAACACAGAGGTCATGTCTGTTTCTGGGAGTCCAGGGACGTGCCGTGTCATAATTTAAAGGTTATGTAATGATGGAGTTTCAAGACTGATTCCAACTTTTTTAGTAAATAAAATAAAAATAAAACTAGTACAACAAACTGACTTTAGATTTATTTGAAATTGGTTGAATGTTTTATAAATATGCAGTCCAAAGGAATGAGCCAGGATGACTGATGCTGTGTTATTTAAATATACTATATATATATGTTATTTAAAGTACTTGCTTCTGTTTATAAGTTCTGATAATGTGTAATATCTTACCCAGATGACGGCAGCAATGATGGTGATAATTAAGCTGTAGATGCAAAGAAGTATGAGCCCCAGAATCCAAATCCAGAGAAGTGCATCTTTTTGCTTTTCACCCGTGTTCGGATGATCATCTCCATCTTGCTTTAACTTGCATTGGTGTCCTGGAAGAACCATATTCAGGAAGTATTCAGTGTTCTGGATTATATGCACACACAATGATAAATGTGCCTGTGCATTTCTGGGGGATATTTACCTTCTACACGCACCAGGATCCCCACAGTCCTTTCCTTTAAGAAGGGGGGAGGGTACTTGACGATGCCCTCACATGTGTAGACAGCGTAGCTGCTGGCGTCCACTTCACTGACAGTGAAACCGACTGATTTATTTCCCGAGTTTTCACGCAGTCCAACTCCCACCCTGGTGTGCTGCGGCTTACAGTTCAGTTCATTATTGTCCTTTATGCATGTGTGGTTGGAAATCACTTCTTCATCCTTGAGAAGGGTGAACGCCATGTCTTCACCGCTCAGCTCAGGGCAGGGCACGGCCACATGGCCTCTGGCAGGCACACAGACAAGTTCCAGGTCTGGAGAGAAAAATGTGATCATGATTCAGGGTGCAGTTGTATTTGGATTTCCCACACAGACAAACTGTGCCAAGCAGAGCGCCGCAGGAGGCCCGTCTGTAACAGGCACCAGACATTAATTATAGCAAAGGAAACGGCTTCTCACAGCTTCACCTCCTGCAATGATTGATTTATTTACGTTTAATTCCCCTGAACTGAAATTCAGGCCCTGAAACTCAGCAGTCCCACTGCAACCACAAGTCTCTTTCAGGAATTTCTTGCAAGTTATCTTCTTCCCCCTCCTGATTATGAATAATGCTATGAATTACTAAAAGCCTGAATGTATATGTGTTGCAGTGAAGTCTTACCTTTGCTGATGCAGGTGCTCTGAGGCTTCATGGCATGAGATAACCTGCAGCTCAGGAGGATCATGAACATCCAGCGAACTCTCATCTTTGTCTTTTGCAGTGAGAGTGTGACTTTGCCTCCAGCAGAATGACGTCCTGAGGCTTTCCCTCATCACCTGAAGCTCCTCCAGAAAGCTACATTTACTGTGTGTGCTGCAGAGAAGTCTGTGTGCTTGGCTATCATCAGCCAGGGTTCTGTGCACGTTCCTCTGACTGTAATGCATCATATTCTCATTGTGTCTCTGACTGAAACACTCCCACTGTGCTGCTGTGACTGAATCACATGTACTCTCATGAGGGAAAACATCCTGTGGCAGAAAACGCCTTCTCTTTCTGAAGTTTCTGCTCACTCTCAGAGTTTTGACCTTTGATGACTTCAGTGTTAAATTGGTGTAAAACCATGGTTATGTGTTCATTCAGATCCAAAGGTCACAGCAAGACAGTTCTGTTCCTCTCAGTTGAACTGAACACAACTTTTAAATCACCTATTTTGAACATAATTTGAAACTACTCTGTGACTGTGTGCTGTTGTGTAGCTGTGTTTGAGGCACAGTGAGTGACCAAACATACAATGAATGACCTGTGTGCAAAGGTTTGCTGAACACAGCAAGAAGCAGCAAACAGGTTTGAACTGGACATTTGGTGACTGTCAGAGAAGCATGACCTCTGGAAAAAAAACTGTATGAGTCACTGGGCAGGCTCATGTACGGACAGTGGTATAATACCAGATAACAAGTTAATTTTATTCTATATTCTGTGATTAATTAAAAAAAAAACCCACCATCCACAAAATGGGGTGGAGTTGAAAGTGCAATAACTTTGTGAGTCCGCTAGATGGCGACAAAGCATTTTGTTTTGATCAGCCTGTTGCTGACAGGAAAATGTATTCAAATTTAATGTTATGTTAATCACTATCACGTTTTCTCCCTTCTCCCTTTTTTTCATTCAGGTGTCCAGAGCTTTTCACTCTGCTGCTAGCAGATTGACGGGATTGAGAAAATGGGGATTATAGCATTTTTAATATGTTGTCTGTAATTATGACTAGATGATGGAGGGATTGCTGGGGTCAGTAATGCCATGTGTCCACTCCATATGGATAACACACAATAATCTCCTAATCTGGTACCTTTTGTCTGCTGATGGTGGCTTTGGGAGAGCAGGAACCCCTTAATGTATATTTCATTTATTTTGTCTTTTTATCTCGTAAAGTACATTTAAAATGCATTATTGTCATTATTACTGTTATTAGTGTGATTTAGAATAAAGTGGAAACTGATGCTGCCTTCACTGTTCCTCCAACATTCAAACTTTTGTGTGTTTTAACAATTAATCAACCATGGTAAAATGTGTTGTCAACTCGAGTGACGCCGCAGTGTGTCCATGTATCCATCCCACAGTCTACCCATGGTCATAATTGCAATTTTGCAATGTAATTCCTCTTTTCTACTAGATGCGTTCACAGCGATCAGCTTCGGTAAGATATTTCCGACAGTCCCTGAAGGCAACGCCGGATTCTGGGCTGGACAGGAAACGACGGAGACGCGCAGCGTGTCTCCTCCAGCAGGAGAGGAGAAGAATGGGAGAAGCAGCCGAGTCGAGCTTGTAGACGAGTCAACGTGTGGAAACATGAGGATCACACGCAGCTTTTCTTTGAATTAAATAAACCTTTAAACCAGGGAAAAACACAGCAGGAGTGTCCTCCTCTTCCAGCCTCCGGACAGGGACATCAGCCCAGTGGAAACACCGGAGAGGAGCCTCTTTGTGACTGTAAGTGGGCTTTTCTTTCATGCTGTAATCACATAACCCTTTCACCCTTTAGCTTAGGCTTATATATATATATATATATATATATATATATATATATATATATATATATATATATAGATATATATATATATATATATCTGTGTGTATGTATAGATTACATTTATGACGCCAGCCCTGGGTTGTGTCCTCTGTATGTTATCTTAATTAAAGACAGTATTCTGAGTGTGTTGCTTGTGAGGAAAAAAAAGTGTGTGTGTCCCACACACACTATGCGGCCATTGAACAAACCCTTTATGGGGAGAAAGGGCGTGATGCATTTGGGCCGACTGGGAAAAGAGCTGCAGTTTTCACTGGAAAGGCCCCTTTTTAACCGTGAGTCCATTGTTATTGTGGTGTTATTATGTCTTGATGGCCTGGCTTCCTCCCAGCATCTCTGGTCTCCACCCTGCTCATCGGGAGGAGATGCTATCGGCTCCTAATGGCCGATGGGTATTGTCGCGTTGCTGTTGCTGTTTCTGCGTTTTCCTGCAGTATTTTAACACAATATATTTCATATCTTTAAAAACAGCAACCCGCAGGATAATTGATAGTGTGTGTTAGTGTGGCTGGGTTGAGCTCATCATCATCTGCAGCTCCTGAACACTGTTTTAATTCCCTTTGTTGGATGGCTGGGCAGACTGGATAACATGGAGCCAGTTTGACCAGTGGCCATCACCAGTTTAATACTGGGAGCCCCTCTAGCCAGAAAACATAGCCTGAAGAGCTTGGTGGAAAAGTCAAGCTCAAAACACAGATTGTGTTTATACTGCATCACTGGTAGATAAATACATAAAGGCCCCTCATAACCAACCTATATGTGTATATCTACCAACCAAAACACAATATATGTGTGTTTGTATACTGTAGTACTGCTATACTGGTAGATAAATACATAAAGGCCCCTCATAACCAACCTTTATGTGTATATCTACCAACCAAAACACAATATATGTGTGTTTGTATACTGTAGTACTGCTATACTGGTAGATAAATACATAAAGGCCCCTCATAACCAACCTATATGTGTATATCTACCAACCAAAACACAATATATGTGTGTTTGTATACTGTAGTACTGCTATACTGGTAGATAAATACATAAAGGCCCCTCATAACCAACCTATATGTGTATATCTACCAACCAAAACACAATATATGTGTGTTTGTATACTGTAGTACCGCTATACTGGTAGATAAATACATAAAGGCCCCTCATAACCAACCTATATGTGTATATCTACCAATCAAAACACAATATATGTGTGTTTGTATACTGTAGTACTGCTATACTGGTAGATAAACACATAAAGGCCCCTCATAACCAATCTATATGTGTATATCTACCAACCAAAACACAATATATGTGTGTTTGTATACTGTAGTACTGCTATACTGGTAGATAAATACATAAAGGCCGCTCATAACTAATCTATATGTGTATATCTACCAACCAAAACACAATATATGTGTGTTTGTATACTGTAGTACTGCTATACTGGTAGATAAATACATAAAGGCCGCTCATAACTAATCTATATGTGTATATCTACCAATCAAAACACAATATATGTGTGTTTGTATACTGTAGTACTGCTATACTGGTAGATAAACACATAAAGGCCCCTCATAACCAATCTATATGTGTATATCTACCAACCAAAACACAATATATGTCTGTTTGTATACTGTAGTACTGCTATACTGGTAGATAAATACATAAAGGCCGCTCATAACTAATCTATATGTGTATATCTACCAACCAAAACACAATATATGTCTGTTTGTATACTGTAGTACTGCTATACTGGTAGATAAATACATAAAGGCCCCTCATAACCAACCTATATGTGTATATCTACCAACCAAAACACAATATATGTGTGTTTGTATACTGTAGTACCGCTATACTGGTAGATAAATACATAAAGGCCCCTCATAACCAACCTTTATGTGTATATCTACCAATCAAAACACAATATATGTGTGTTTGTATACTGTAGTACTGCTATACTGGTAGATAAATACATAAAGGTTCCCAAGTAATGTTTCCCTCTCAAGTCTCAGACTTTGCTTACAGTCAGACATTAACAGTGGAAAGATAATGCATCTTCGTGGACATCAGGGGTCAAAGGTCATTTGTAAAGGGACTGCCTGGCTGGCAGCCATATGGGCCCAGTAAACATCCCCCTGCGTGTGATATTTACACTACCAAGGCCAGGCGAGGACACATTTTTTTAACCGTATCTCTTCTGTTCAGGGGTGAAATCACAACAAACAAAACAAAAAGAGCCGCTAAGACGCCACTCAGCTCTGCCTTTATTCCCCACAGTGGCATTATAATAGGCCGTCTGTGTCCTTAAGGCGCGCTTGATTTGCATCCTCAAAGCAACCAGACTAGAGGTGCATTATTCTGGGCATGGGGACAGTGTAGCAACGATGCAGCCAACATGCACTTACAGTGAATTTAATGGCCTTCCGTTTGCTTCCCTTCAGGCTTCAGGCATGTTTTTTTTTTCAAGAGGAACATAGCAGGAGTAATGAGTCAGATGTCGCTAAGTATCTGGCCAGGGGCACAGAAGAGGACAGAGAATGAACGATGCCACAAGAACATCTGGAAAACCCTCCGTCTGGTTATTGTGTGTCTGTTTCCTGTGCTGTGTCATATTATGAATGAAAGCACTTTTTATTATCAGCTGCAAAAATAGAGTCTTTGAAAGTGTGTTTTTAATGTTAGACACAACTTTTTCTTTGTAAAGTGAGATTAAAAAGTGTGTTTGCTTTTTTTTTTTTTTTCAAATTATAAATCAAGTATATCATCATCTATAGTGAAACGCACTGAGACTGATCATTTTAGAAATACAAGACTACTCAGACAGATAGTAGGGCAAAATGAAGGTTTTTACAGTATTTTTAGACATTCAACCAGGTCATGTTTCTTTATCATACAAGGCATTTGCTCAGTAGACTGAAGAGTCCTGGAGTCATACAGCTCAGTCATGAAAAGCTCAGTCATGGATTAAATTTCCAGCCGCAGAGGTAAAGCACATGTTAGTGGAGAGCGTGTCATTTCAGCACTCTGGTTTAAAGGCACTGTCAGCGTTCTCTCTGCAGGCTGTTGAAAGGAGAATCCAGGGACAGATTGCATATATGCAGGATATATGTATTATATGGAAGAACTCAGACTACATAACCAGAAACATGGTTTTCTCGTCTGTGAACTGTTTTGGCAGAAGTGGAAAGGAAGAGAACTTTCTTCCCTCTCTGCTGTCTTTCATCCTATTTTTGTGTGTGCGCTTGGTTTCTTCATGATGCAGCTGATTAGATGAGAGAAACAGTTGTCAAATTAATTTTGGGCTTGAGGAATGATTCCCAAGAGTGTGTGAGAAGAGAGATTTGTTTGGCCTCGGCATTAGACTCTTCCTCACAAAAGCTCCAGAGACGATGGCTGGGGGTGATGAAGGTGGTTGGTGTAAGTTTACCCAGGTTGTGTTACAGCCTGGGGGCTGTAGGTGGGTAAAGGAGGGCAGGGGGAGGATGCCACTTCAAAGGCCTTCAACATGCACTGATGGAGACCCAGAGGGGACGGTGTAACCAGAGACACTCCACTGATTGGAGCTAACTTGGCTTGGGTTTGAGAGTTATGAATAAAGTGCAGAAAGCCTCCGGCTGCAGCTCCTTGATGCCAAACAAGATGCCACATCATGGGTGTGTTGTATGAGAGGGTGTGTCCCTGCCCTCTGGTCGCAGGCATGCGGTCGCAGCCTCTATAGGGCCTTGTTCTGGTAACATTTTGCTGACCTTTGGCGGCAGCTGCCCCTGCCATTTGGAAACAAAGACAAATGGTGAACCAGGCAGCCTGCAGCCTGAGAAGCCTCTCCTGTTCCAGAGAGCGTTGCTCTTCCTGTTGGCCTTTTTCATGCACACTTACTGACTTTTATCACCTCCCACTGTGGCAGGAAATGAATTGTTTAATATCCATGCAGGCTTTTTTTTGTTTTTGGTGAACAGTAGGGTTGCAGACACTGACAGAAACAGGCACTTTTATGGGATTGTGTGGAAGGTGCAGAGATCAGAGTGTGTCACGTTGTCCGCCTGAACGACACAGCCTCGACTCTCCGGCTGCACCACTGATTGGAGTCGGCAGAAGGAGGGCAGGATATGACCTGGGTCCTCGTTCGGCAGGTGCATTCAAGCGCACTCACACACACACCGCTATCAAGGCACCTAGAGATAGAGATGACTTAAAGCTGTCAGTGTTCATATCTGGGCCACTGGGTGAACGTCTCTCCTGTCCCGTCGAGGGGCTTCATTTTTAGTCCAGGTTAGCTCTGGCGGGAGTTACTCTCTGCTTTCAGGTCCGTTTGCGTCACTGAGTAGCATTCATTCACTGTGTTCAGTGTGTCCATGCACGGCGTTCCCCCACCTTCCTACATTTCCCAGCTTACCTTTCAACACTGACCCGCCGGCTGTGGGATTGTAATTGGTAGGTGGTGAGACAGCATGTCTTGTAGTGGCTGCATTGCTGTCAGTGGAGAAGCTGATAGGGCTGCTTCTGAGAGATGGATTCCTCCTGGATTATTGTGAAGTAACTGCAGAACAGTGGCAGCCAGCATTAAACACGACATTGAATCTTGAAACACCTCTTAAACTACATGACTCTCAGTCTTTATCTCCACGGCTCTTTTTCGTGACCTATTTTCCCATATTTCATGTGATTTGCTGTGATGCAGTATTGTTCATTAATTAGCTGTCCCTTTTGTGTTCAACCTCTTTCACTGTATGGTGTGTTTAAGCAGCTTAGGCAGCTATTAATCAGTGTGACTTTGACAATGGCAGGTGGCTGCTTCTCACTCCCCCTCCTCTTCCTCCCCTGTACTACAGACCGTCTGGTCCATTCACTGTTGCAGGAGGTCAGTCTTTGTTAGCTTAAAAGTGCACGTGGCAGGAAATGGTGGTCACTGTGAAAAAATTGGACTCTGTCACATGCAGTCCACATGATCAGCACCTGTGACTTCCACCAAGCCTAAAAGCTGTAAGTGAGGTTGCACACAGTTGTCTAATCACCCTGAAATTGATCTGAGCATTGGAGGTTGGAAAAGGGAATCTCATCCCAGTGGGAATTCTCAGCTTGAATTCCAGCAGCCGCATCAGGTATCGGTGAGTAGAGCACAGAGCGAGGTGGTGATTTATGGTGTCATGTTTCTTTCTTACCCCACCTGCCTGTGTGTGTCCAGTTCAAGCTCCACCAGGGTCACGGGATGTGCTGATGGATGGAGCCGGGCCACAGATAATGGGTCTTTGACATGGAGAGAACACAAGATGTTTAAGGCAAGCAGGAGTGCTCCAGAGAGGGGACGAGCACAAAAGATGCTAGCTCAGAGGAAATATGCAGCGTCTGGCTGCTGGATAAATATATGCGTTATTGACCTGCTGATGTATGACCTGTCCAGTGTGAGACGAAGCTCTGGGAGGAGAAAGCAAATTTATTTCCTGGTCTTTGCATTACATGCGTTCACATGCACTATTTTGCATCCTTAATTGAATTAAATTAAAGGTCCTGCTCTTTGCAGCAGATCATGCAACGCACTCTAGCCTGGCTAGTTCTCATGGAAGCAGATTGATGGTGTTTTTCTTTTTGCAGCCTCTGGTAACACTTTGCAAGATGTACGCGTAGTGAACTGTGCTGTTGTCCCTCAGCACCCTGTGAGTGTTCACCTTTGTATAGGTGCTTTCTAAACATTGACCTCTGGGTTGCATTCCAGCTTAATTAGAATATATCCAGCTACAGTGATGATAGTGTCCTTAGGTTGGTGTCACACTGTGTTTGAGGGGGTGTCATGTTTGTGTGGTGACCAAAGCAGCGCTGGAACAAACACATAAGAGAAAATAGATCCCAGATTTGAGTGTGCTCTGGATTAAAAATGTGATCCTCATGAGTTCTGCTACAAACACACTGAAGAGAAAACCGACTCATCTTCACGTTATTTAAATGTTCCTACTGTTTCAAGTGTTGCTGTGTTCAGTTCAAGGCACAAACCAGCAGTACACCCACAAACTGGGGCTGAAATCACTTGTTTTTGCATTAAATATGCGCTGCAGCCTACTTTTCCCCTCTCACCCATAATCACGAAAGTTACCCCAGCTCATGTGTCATGTCAGGCGGTGCTTCAGCATGCAGTGAAACCTCAGGGAAGGGAAAAGGGAGAGGGGGTTGGAAAGCAGCCCGTCCTTGTCATGTTGCCTGTTCATACTGTTCATAACATCCCAAGGCAAGAGGCACAAGGGTCAGCGCACATCGCCGTGTCGCTAGTGACTCCACAACTGAGGCGCCAAAAAGACTCTGGAAGTGGAGGAGCACCTGTGAGGAAGAGCGTGAAAAATGTAATATGGCGAGGGGAAAGAAGTGTGAAGAGGGAGGGAGAGGACAGGAGAGTTTATGAGAACCAGTAAAATGTCTTTGGGTGCAGCTGACGTCATGTGAAACAGGGCGGCTTGGAAACACTGAGGTCATCCTTGGTTTTCCTCTGCCAGAGTCACACTTTGTTTCTCTACACTCCTCTTCACGCTCTGCATTTACTGTACAGCTTGCATGTTGGCAGGCTGCTCTGGTTTTCCTCTTCTTGTCGAACACTGCAGAAGGAATCTCCAGTTTCAGTCGGTGACCTACAACGCAGAGCGAATCCAAGCGACAACAGCCGCGCTCGCAGAGGCAAATAGACACTTTTTTGCTGGAGAATCCCCTGACAGTCACTCAAACCTGCAGGCTTAATCTCACAAAATAGCAGTGTGTGTGTGTGTGTATTGCCAAATCTCATGGACTAATTCCCTGGCAGCCCTGCGACGGAGCTGAGCCTCTGTTGAATGAGTCTCTGGGTTAAGTTAATGGCTGAGTAACCTGTTAATCTCTCTCTGCTCTGATCTTCACTCTCCAGTGATTCCTGATTATTTTGGCCCACATGCCACACGGGTAACTCCACTCTGTGAGCGAGCCGTGCTAATGATGAGTTGCAGTTAAATGAAACCAGTGCACACAAAGGACTATTTTGATCGAACCCAGCAGGCCCAAGCATAGACTAACACAAGCACAGGCATTTGATCTTGTAACTCTGTATATGTTGCTTTACCCATAAACCCCTCTGGCAGCTCGCCAGCCAGTGGGACCTCCATCAGATCCCACTGGCCATCGTGGGAACATTCCTGACACAGCATTATTCCATAATTCCCACCATGTGTGGTTTTTCCAGAGCGCCCTGCTGCACGGTCCGTGGAGAATCCCACTGAGGAGACGAGCTCAGCTCCTAGTAATCACAACCAGACGTCACTGTGTGCGAGCAGGAGTGGCAAAGGCAGTGTGTGATGATAGAGAGGACACCTTCACTGTGAGGTAAGGCTTGTTAGTTCAGAGGCGTCTGTGGACGCTGAGCACAAGCAGAAGCACTCACCTGTGGTGTCGCGTTAATCATCAATGAGTCTTTATTTGAGGAAGGCACGTCCTCTGTGTGTGGTATTCAAATCCAAATTTGACGACTTTTGAAGTGATTTTTGCGTTGAACATCTGACGTCAGACGCTGCGCAACGATGGAAGCTCCAAGAGTGTCACCACATTTCGTCTAAAAGCAATATGCTGATCAATACTAATGCACCTTCCCAGCGACGATCGGCTTTGTAGAGAGCCGTCAGTCACCTGACTCATGGTTTACCTCAGCGACCTCAACAGAGCGCTCAGGGTCACTGCTGAGGTCTTATCTGGTTCTGAGAGCAGATTAAGGCGCTGTCTCTGATCAATACGCCGCTCTGGGTTCAGTTGTTCCACAGATCTGGAGTGAATCGGGGAGCGTATCTGTTCTGTGTTGTGAATCAGAGGTCACCTTATAGCGCTGAACGGTCCTACAGTATGTGCAGTCTTATCACGCAACACTAGAATGAGTGGAATGCATCTTTAATCATTAATCTGCTGCTGTTTCAGCTTTTCACGTGATTTATGGTGAAGAACAAACTTCCCTCTCTGTTTATGAAACGGTTATGATTTTTATAATCCAGCTGTGAGTCGTTTTATCTCACAACGTCATATTCATAGTATTTAATGCAACCCATCCCCGCTTTCCTGCCAGATTTTGTTCTAATGCTGGAAGATGTAATGTGGCAGGTAATGTTAGTTTAGGTTGTGCTGGATTTTATTCTTATGTACAGTCAATCATTCCTGTCCATTTTAACACAGATATAAAACTTTCCTTTAAGGGAAAGAAAACATTTTTACATCTAGGTCCTACTTTTTGTTTTGGCCATCATTTATGTCAATAATTTGTAGAATAACTGAGAAAATAAGTGTTTAATGCGGATTAGGCCCATATGTTTATCATGTTGTCAGAGCTGTTTATCAGAATAAAATATGTATGGTTCATTTTCTTATCTTAGGCGTCATAAATTCTGCATTAGATGAGATGCTTCTGCTATGACTGATTGCTGTTTTTATTATTGATTCTTGAATCCTTGTGATTCAGCAGCAGGGGTACCTGAGGGGCATCATGTGCACTATTGAACATAGTGTGTCACTGTGAGTAACAAAGATGCCGTGCAGTGGCTTGCGTGTCGTTTCTTTAATGTCAGTCTGTTATGTGGTTGTAGTGACTTGGCTGACTAGTCTGCTCCCTCACAGAGTGAGTCGTAGAACAGGAGGATATTTAGGACTCATGCAGGACGCATAGCTCCGCCTGATGGCCGCTTACTCATTTTCTGTACTTCCCCGACAACAGTCCTGTCTTTCTTTCCCGGCTGTGACATCATCATCACCGCTGCCCTGCCCTCCTTCCCACTTCCTGCCCCGACAGGAAATGAACTGCCCCGAAGGATTACTGTTAATGGGGGGGAGAAGTGTGGGTGGACAAGGACACACCTGTGTCCACCACACTGGACGCTGTGTTTCCCCTCACTCTGTTGTTGAAGTGGAGCACTAATCTAGGCCACATAAACTGCTCTGAGGGCACCTTTTGGGCACTTTTGTGTTTTGTTTCCAAGGCGTCATGCTGGTTATTTATGTTAATTCAAAGGTGTGCCTCAGGAAAATACTGCATATATATATATAAAAGCAGTAATAATACCAGCTGCATTGTTTTTTGTTGTTGTTTTTAACCCCATCTTTGCTAGATTCAGTCAAATCTGAGAGGAGAATGTGTGTTTGTAATGTCGGTGCAGTCATGTCCTGCAGGCCTGCCTTTGTCTGCAGAGCTGCAGCAGCTGCCTCTGGCCTCTGGATGTTGTGACTGGGCCAACTGTTTCCCCTGCAGCTGCACAGATCCATGTGTCACTGCCACACCTGTCCAATGGCCTTGTGTTGATGGAGTGATAGCACACATTAACAGTGTGCAGATCACACCACAGAGAGGGGGTGGTGGGGGTGATCTGTAACTGTGTGTTTTTTACACACATATATGCATGACTCTTCCTGTTGTGAGAAGTCATTCACTTTTTCCTCGCCATGAGAAAGGCCACATGCTGCAGCTGAACAACAGTTGGTGTGCTGAAAGACGGAGGAACAGCTGAGGCCAGCAGGAACAGCTTTCTAACGGACAGCCACAACATCAGCTGCCACCTAGTAAATACACACCAAGACCAAATGATAGCAGTGATATTTCCCAGCCAGCTCAGCAGGCTGTACAACATTATAGTCTGTGAGCAGACCGTGATTCAGCGTCCGCATTGTTTCAGATAAAGTGAGCTCAGGCTGGTGTGAGTCAGGCTGATGATTCGTTAAAGCGTTTAGCTCTGGTCAGGCCTGTTGAGCGCCGGTGGAGACTGATGACTCACAGTCAGTAGTAAGTAAGAGTTTTGACAAGGTTTGAGTTTCTGCTCTGACTCACGTTGTGAAATTATTAGCCTCGCCGTGCTCGTTAAGTCGACTGTGGGTCTGAAGGCCTCCGCAGCTCAAAAGTCACATCCTTAATCTGGCAGTAATGATGAAGAGGGCTTATAATGAAGGGAGAACGGTGCTTGATTGCTTTCAGAGCTTTGTGATAAAGTGTCTCTCTGGCCGTGCGTGTCATTTTTGTCTTTGCTTGGTTAAGTCTCTCTCACTCAAGCACACTCCACAGTTAATCCTCTGCATTCTTGTGACAGTGAAATGGGTCTGCCTTCCTCTAGCTGCCAGGTCTCTGGATTCTCCTGCAGTGCAGGGAGGAAAAAAAAACGCAGCCGATCCATAAGTCTGGAATTTCGCTGACTAACAGCGCTGGATGAGGGGGCCAAAGAAGGGATTGTGTTTTGCCTCTGCAATCACAGAAATAGACACTAAATCATATCTGATTTTTTTTTTTTCATTTCCAGAGGATAAAAGCTCCGTGGAGTGGCGTGGTGGTGGTTTCGTCTGACCTTTAACCTCAGTTGGAAGGAGGGAAAACCGCTTCAGAGGTAAGAATTTCTGTGAACTGAAGTGAGTAAAAGGTGGGAAATATATTAAAAGGGAAAAAAACAGATTTGACACTGCTGCCAGTGCACAAAATGCCACACAGACTCTTAATTTGACAGCACAGTTATATTTAAGGTGGTCTTGAATGCTGGTTTTGTTGACTTGCATGTCTGAGGTGTCATGTGCTCTCAACAGCTATCATCTGTCATCTCACGCCTTTGCATTTTCCAGGGCCTGGAATCCCCAGATGACAGTGTGCATCCATGTGTTTGTTGTAAAAATAGGTGAATGCAGAACCCCCCTCCCCTCAGAGGGCCTTGTAAATCAGACCAAATGAAAGAGGAGCCAGGTCTCTGAGGATCCTGTCAGGGGAGATAATTCCAGACTAAAGTAGAACCATGTGAGGCAAACTGAGCTGTGGTCTCCTCACACTGAGTCTTTATTCCCTCTCGCTGTCACAGAGCTGTGTTGAATTTGTCAGCGTTTCCACATCTTGACGACGCTGTGACACATCAACACCTCCAATTTTTTTCCTCTTATATTTGATTATTTTTCTCTGTGACCTCAGTGCTGTTTTATGTCCGATGAGAGAAGTTTGTTGTTGTTTAGAAAAATCAGCCAGAAGTTCAAGATGAATCTATCACTTTTCTAATTTTCCTATACCTGTTATTATTCATGTTAGAAAAGTTCTAGACCTTGGCTCGTCGGGTATGGAATGCACATCTGGACAAAGAATTTAGATGTGTCTAAAACACTAATGGGGGGGAAGTCCCACACATGCTGTAATGTCTTCATCTTGGGGGGATGTGGAAGGAAGCTGGTTTTTTAAAGTTGGGACTCCAGCAGCTGTGATGGAGCCCGAGGCTGAGAGGAGGAAGTCAGCATGGCGGCTGTCATGTGGAGAAGCTGACTGACTTTGACACTCAGCTGTCGATATTGTTCAACGTGTACTCGCACGGCCGCGGTTCTTGTTCTTCTTTGTGATGTGGTTGTCATGGCAACTGTGTCATTCATGTCCTTGAGACGACACCCCCTTCCTGCCATTGTCCCCAAAAACCTGCAAGTTGCAACCGCGAGGCAGGAAACATTTATTTTACTGTCTGTCACACTTTGGACCTTCGCTTTAAATTCTGATAACAAGGAGCTTGTTGTCATCAGCCAATCGGCTGCGAGCTGTGAGGGGACTGAACAAAGGGGAGATGGGAAACGAAGTACAAGCTAACAGAGGGAAGACATTCCCAGCTGCTGCTGCCATGTGTGCCGGCTTGTTTCTCTCGGCCTTTAGGTGCAGCACATTGCACAAGGCTGGTGTGCTGCAGAGGGTTTACGCATGGGTTATCATCCATCCCTGTGTGTGTGTGTGTGTGTGTGTGTGTGTGTGTGCTTTGTATTCCCTAACAGGTGGCAGATGTAAACCACTTAAGCTACTAAAGGAGGATGAAAAACTCCATCTGTTGGCACAATAATGGTTTTATTTATCTGGAGGAGATGACAGGGCCAATACAAACATACTGCTGAAATATAGGAATATTTCTGTAGTAAAAAAAGAGTTCCCTGTCTTATCATTCCCACTGGTTTTCCATTTGTCTTTGGCTAAGGCTCCCAGATACAAGCAGACCTGCACATTTACTTCACAGCTTTGCAGCTCTTCTTCATTTTGACGCTCTATCAGAGCAGAGGACCTCGTCTTTGGCTGCTCTTCTCACCACTCAGCCTCTGATGTCTGCTGCTGCAGTGAGTGAGAGTCCACTGCAGCAAACCACCTGAGCCCCTGTGTATATACCTATATATGTGTGTGTGTATATGCAAGATGTGTGTGGATGTAACCTGATCACCCGATGTCAGGGACAAGACTATTGATTTTGCATTTGGATCACTTCCCCCTGAGGGGAGCAGGAAGACGACACATCACTGGTTGGTGATGAGAGAGAGAGAGAGAGAGGGAGGGTGAAAAGACAAGTAAGAAAGGAAGCGCTTGATTCAGTCGACCACTTCAACCAGTGCAGAAAATCTCTGAGATGAAAATCCATCACCTGAAATCTGCAGGTGAATGAGCAGACGGATACGCCCGACAGTACAGGTGCCGGCACCAAAGCCTCGTGTCAAATGCGTGGATGTGTGCCGTGCGTGTTGCCGTGGCAACAGCCACTCGAAGAGATACAGCGCAGAGCTGAAGTTTGGCTTCGCTCTGATGCCGCCCACCGGTGTGACCAAGCGTTTTCACACTCCCTCTCTTCCCTCGTTTTGCTTCCTCTCACACTCCCTCTCCATCTGTCCACCTCTGACATCCTCCTCTCCCCCCACATCCATCTCTCTCTGCCCCTCCTTCCTAATTGGCTGTAGAGGCCAGAGCGTCTCGCTGTGTCACGCTGTGCCTCATCGAGCTCATGTGTTCGTGAATCCATATGTGTGTTTAAAGGCGAGTTCCTCCTCTGCTCATAGGCTGTCACGCTTGACTAATGACATTCAAGCTGCTGTTTTCACCATGAGGGCCTCCCCTTTATTCACAACCTAATGGCTGACTCCCTCCCTCCGTTATTGTACCTATTCATCATTCCCTCTTTCACTCGCTGGCCTCTCCTTCCCCTTAATGCTGTCTCTCTTTTCCTTTATGTGACGTGTGGCAGATTTTGCTTTTCAGCTCTCAGTGCTTATTTACATTACCCTGCTTTGGGAGTAGAGGGTTGATGCTGATGCATATTTTTTGGATGCCGCTATTCATGACAGTCCCTCAGAATAATAGAGCTAGAGAAAGCAGCCACAACAATTGTCTAAGCATCAGTCACTGATAATAAGCAGATCTTGGCTCAAGTTCCTTGCCTTTGGCGTTTCTTGTTTCATCAAGACACCCATCCCTACTGTCCTTCCTCCTAATTTAACCCCACCATCCTCCTGTAACAAGCTTCCTCCTGCAGTCTTGAATGCTGGTGTCACTCGCAGGTCAGTTGACAACCACACCCAGTGTGACGAGCTGCTCCCTCATTCGAGGAGTTCCTCCACTGGCACAGCTTTCACTTTCCACTTTGAACTTGCATGGTGTGTATTTGACATGGTGACGTCGGCGTCTGGTTTGCTTCGCCCCTCTCCTAATGTAACATGTGGACATGAAGGGAGTCGGCCAGAAAACAAAGGGAAGAAAGAAGGGATGGGAGCAGAAATGAGCAAATAACCTAGGACTGCTGAGAACATGAACCTGGAAATAACCGTCATTACATGAGAGCACATTTACAATGAGATTCTATCTGTTTTATGTCTCACAGGTCACTGAAACAACAGTGACGGCTTTGTTCACCTCTGACAGATGCTTTCTTCACACACAACATCACCAGACGTCTTACTGCTTTTGAACAGTTCAGCTGAGACACTGGATGTCATGATGATATCTTCAGTGTGTTTTATGGCTGGCTTTTATAGGCCATGGAGACCACGACAATCAGACACATGTATGCGTAAGAAGTGATTCACAGTCTGTCAGGCCTCAGGTGATGGTGGTCAGGATGAGACCAGAAGGAAATCTGTATGTATTGGAGCGTGCAACAGATGGTGAGTTGACTATTTGTCGTATATCTCTCACCTGTGGAGACACTTATGACGGTGTAATATTCAAATAGTTTAAATTTGATGTAAACCATGATATAGAGAAGCATGAATTCAACATGTAGTTTATTTTTCACAGTCCTGGTGGCTGTTTGGAGCTAAATGTTTGAGCTTTGTCTGCATCTTGCAGCGTTTTTATGTCCCACTGAACTCACTCAGTGTTTGCAGCCGATCACCACGTCTCGTCAGAGTTCACTGAGTTCCTGTCGTTGACATGCTGTTTTATTTTCCAGCCCCACGCTCTGCCCCTTTCTTCTCAGTCTTGGTGGGATTCTGTGATGTGTTGCGAATATTTTTAGAAAAGACAAGTTATTTTTGAGAAGGTAATATGAGAGAGGCTATCTGTGAGGATGAGGCGGCGTTGGAAGTTTGAGTGGGTTTTTTTCCCCGAGGTGGAGATGATGAGAGCCACAGGGCTGATGCTCAGTTTCATTAACCTCCATTACAACACTAACACACACACACACACACACACACACACAGTGTTGGGCATTTGAAAATAGTCTCTTTAGAAGAGGTCGGTGGAAACATCAACTCATGGTCGATGCAGCAGGAGCATCTGGCCACAATAGTGTTTACACAGCCCCACTCATGTTCCACACCCCAGCCCTCCTATTTCCTGTGTGGTTGAAATATGAAAGGATTTTATTTGTAACTCAAATGCAAAAGACAATTCATCATTTGAATGTCAACGGGGAATGGTTGTGAGGTTGTAGTCGGGACCTGACTTCCTCTGTGTTGCATTTTGAGGTGAGATGGATTCATTTTCACAACAGGTAATTATTTTCAGTCAATTAAACAGGATTCAGACATTTACATGAAAAATATGGACTCCTATCATGCAAACTGGGTTAGGAAGGAGTGACCGATGATGTCATGCTGCTCGCTACCCGTCACATCCAAACAGTTGTTTCTCTCCTGTTTTTCTCTTTCTCTGTGGAGTTTACATAACCTCCGCCTGAAGCCTCATGTCTCTGACTCTTCGGCAGGATCCCAGTTATCTCAGAGTTGGTTGAAAACTCTTCCAAACACTGTTCTCCTCTTTGTTTCGCAGCTTAACATCTATTCTTCACAGCGCTCTCTTTTCCAGTCCTCTTGACACACTCTGATACGAACGTCTAAAGATAGACCTCCTCCTCCAGCTCTTCATCCTCCTCAGCACCGGATGTTTCGCTGTGCCTTCTCTTAGATTCAGAGTGATTTCTTTTTTCATCTTCCCTTTGCTCCTCAGCTCACTGCAGCAGCAGTTAAACAGAAGAAGCTGCAGGAGGAGACTCCACTGGGTAGACCTTTGACCTTTCACTCTGGACCTCTGAGCCACTCAGTGGAGACAGATGAGCGCTGGTCATGCTCAGACAAGAGGCAGAGGAGGGGAAGAGGCCATGGCTGTTGTTTGCCTGTTGGACTGCATTCACGCTCGGACAGGTCATGCTCCAGAGGCTCCAGAGGCTTAAAAGCAGGGCCTCAGGTGGTCATTCACTTACACCAACTGAGGCTGTGCCTCCATTAGAATGACAGCTGCTCGGCTATTTTCAAAGTGCTCTTTGTTTTTGGGTGCATCACTTTCTAGCCTCTTTGTTTACATCCTCCTCTGTTTAACTGTTGCCAAACTGTTGAAAGTGTCCTCCACTGCCACTTTATTTGTATATTTACAGCCTGTCTCCAAACAGCTCTTTTATTCACTGATACATTCGTCTGTGACCAAGCAGACAGCGGATAAAGATTGTTTTGGGTGCTTGCTGCCTTTATTTTGATAGAGATAGTAAAGTCATGAGCATTGTAATGAATTCAAATGAGGCTGTGCTTTAAACTGGGTCGTCCTAAAGGACGCTGCTGTCCCTCCCGTCCCCAGTAAGTGACACGGATGGACCATAGGACAGCTGCCGTTTCCCGCCAGGGAACAGGCCACGAGGGAAATGAGGAATTCTGCACATCCTGGCCATTTCCTGCCCTGACTCCCACACAAATTTCACACACTTGGCTGACTTATTTGTGTTTACATACTCAGGACTCATGTTTTTCACGACATGGCAAATCCAGCAGGAAGCTATCAATCATCAGCAGTGTAATGAGCTCACACACTTTGACTGTGCTTTGTGCTGTGTGCGTGCGTGCATGGTGTTACCACCATATTCCTGTTTGCTTTGCCGAACACTGCAGAAGTTTTATTGCCTCTCATCTGCGGCCTGTTTTTATAACCTGCTCTCATCATGTTCAAACAAGGCCTGCCTTGCTCCCAAGTACTTGTTGTAACCACACACACACACACACACACACACACACACACACACACACACACACACACACAAAGCCACGCTGCTGGATCAGAAGAACAGGGGTTAATCCTGATTTGGTCCTGTCTCCACTAGTGACTGACATCATACAGCGTGGCTAACATGGAGGGAATGACACCCCCAGAAAACCTCAATGGGATTATCCAGGACTGTACCATCTGACTGGACTGTATTAGGGGCCGGTGGACTGTACCAACACAGAGCACCCTGTGAGCTGTTTTAATTTTTCCTGTGCTTCACCATGTTTCCCTTCCATTTAGCAATCCCATCGCCAGATTAGACAACATTCCTCTTCATGAATGCTGGCTGGTATTCGCGGTGTTTATTCGTTCCCCAGGTTGTGTAATGTCAGCTTGTCTCAACCGTACAACCGCCCAGCTGACCTAGAAAAGACACGTTATTGTTAAACACCAAATGGACCCATGTTTGCACTGTTCTTGAAGTCTTATCCGCTCTGCTGTGTGTCCTTGGTGTTATGTTTTGATCATGTCTGCTGAAAAGTGTAGCTATATGTACAGCATAAACTAAAAAGGGTCATCTGTATTCAGCTCATTTCATTTTAACTTGTGGCTATCTCTGGAGCCTTTCACGTTGAGATGCTCGTCCCATTCTGTTGCATTACTGGAGTCGACCTGCATCACGGCTGCTTGTTGCTGTTGCACCACTTCCCTCTGTGTCCACTAGAGGGTGCTCTTCCATCACCTTTGACACTGGGCTGCCACAGCCAGCCTATTTCACTCACACCTGCCCATGGAGGCATTAACAGAACCTGCTGATGTTTTGAGTGTTTATTGATGTCCACAACGGCACCACTGGTACAAACAGTTATTCACTGCAGCCTCCAGATCCCAAAGCACTTAAAGTACATCCACTTAGGCGATGCTGGATGGCGTCCTGCTCCTCCTGTATTTCCGGTTCTTAGTTGTGCAGGAGTTGGCAGGAGAACGGCACACAAGACAAATGCTGCAGGACGCTCTGTCGATCAGACTGCACAGGATGCCCGCTAGGGTTCCATGAGCAGTTGTCATGGTAACAGGCAGTGAGGTTGGCTCCTCTTCATTTCAGATGAGTCCTGCTGTGTGGGTGTGATCTGCTAGTGTGTGAATTTGTGTCCATGTTTGGAATCATCTGACGATTATCTCTCATGTGTTTGTTTTGTGTAGATGGAGCAGGTGTCAGACGACGAGTTGGACCACGGAGCCGAAGAGGACAGCGATAAGGAGGACCAGGACCTGGACAAGATGTTTGGAGCTTGGCTGGGAGAGTTGGACAAGCTCACACAGGTTAACACGCACACAGGAAAAGAGAGGGTGTGTGGTTGTATAGATACACACTCACACAGGAAGAGGAGCAGAAAGAAAGGGCTGTATCCATAGCAACCTCAACACTGCTAATCCTCCCTATACAGTATCCTAGCAACCCCCCTCCCTCCACCACTTTGTCTTGTGTGTTTGCAGGTTTGTGTTGCTTAGCTGCTGTGCTTTGACTGTAATGTGTGTGTGTGTGTGTGTGTGTGTGTGTGTGTGTGTGTGTGTGTGTGTGTGTGTGCTCTGTAGAGTCTGGATGATGGCAGGCCTCAGAAGCCTCTGCAGAAGCCTCCTCTCAGGCAGGAGACGAACATGGCCAACTTCTCCTACCGCTTCTCCATGTACAACATAAACGGTGAGGCCTCATCCAGATGTGTATAACAGCAGCACAGATCCAGGAAATAAACTGAATCATGAAACCTCTTCCCTGTGCAGAGGCGTTGAACCAAGGAGACACGGTGGACCTGGACGCCCTGATGGCTGACCTGTGCTCCATCGAACAGGAGCTCAGCACCATTTCCAAACCAAACTCGTCATCTCGTGGCCAGAACAAAGGCCAGCAGCAGCGGGCCCTCGGGGGCCGCAGTGCCAGCACCAAGCACACAGGCACCAGCGGAGGGGGAAGCAGTGGAGGTAGCATTCACCATGCTTCTCTTGACAGCAGATAAAGATTTAACAGAAACAGTGATAACAAATGAAGCCGCTGTGTAAAACGTTCTGCTTCTGCTTTGCGTGGCATCCCACCTCGTTGGGCTTGGATAATATCTGGAATAAAACGGGATGTCATTTGTCTTCTGGTGCAAATAGTGTTTGTCCTTTTTATTAATACAGAATTCATGAGTGCAGTGTGGGCCACAGTGTAATTTACAAAGCTCTTTTTCTACATTTAATTTCTTCCTCCAATTGAGCTGTGCTTTCATTTTGAACAGGAAGTACCAGTAGCAGTACTCGGGCATCACCAGCCAACACAGTGCGGGGCGGCAGTGTCAACACCCGCCCTGCGGCCTCCAACATCTCCCTAGATGACATCACGTCTCAGCTGGAGAAGGCCTCCCTCAGCATGGATGAGGCAGCGCGTCAGACCTCCTCGTCATCGTCCTCCTCCTCCTCCTCGTTCTCCTCCACCACTCTGCGGCGGCCCTCGTCTGGGTCGTCCGGCAGCGGCCAGCACAGGAGGACGGGCTCGGTGGGCGCGGTCAGCGAGCAGGAAGCACCATCGCAGCGGTCCAGTGTAAATTCAGCGTGTGCCTCAGCGTCCAGCATGGACTCCCTGGACATTGATAAAGTGATGACGGCCGGAGAGGTGGAGGGTCAGAGCAGTCCGAGCTCACAGGGACAGAACCAGACCAACACAGAGGTATGACCAACACTGAAACACCCAGGATGTCAGACAGTATTATCAGCTCATTATCACAAAGTGTGCATGTTCTTTTCCACATGTGATGGTAAAGGTAATCCCTGATCCTACATGTCTGACCACACAGCATGACGTCCACGTGTTGAGAGTCAATCCACAATAGGGCCCGTGTATTGTGCATTGGGTGGCGAGTGATGAATACATTGTAATCTTCTATTAGCATGGATTACAATGGTATCACTATTTCTGAATCCCTTTGCTTACTCACTGAGCATCGTGGCTCTCTAACAAAAAACTCTAAAATCTCAAACAAACCCTTTGAGCTAACACACTAAAACATGAATGGATGCTGAGGAGCGCACACTAAAACTGTCACTGTGATGTTTCAGTTCAGATGAATGTCGTGCATGTGCCCTGTCCCCCTGCATGTCATCACCTTATCTGTGTTTGCATCCTTTATATATCTGTGGTGTCCGTCTGCACACACCCTGCCTGCACCTCCTGGTTTTCCCAGCATGTCACACTGCGACGGGCCAGACGGCAGCTTGACTTCCCCTCACGAGAGAGTGAAGTGGATCAGGCCACTGTAAGTGTGTGTTTGTGTGCATTGTAGGCATTTGCCTTCATCTGGGCTGCAGGTAATCACATTATAAAATGTTATTTTCCACTTTAGAAGCCTCAGTGTGCAGCCGTTGGTTTTCTAGCTAGCACATCATGAGGTCACACTCTTGCAGTCATGTTTGCTCTGTACTCATCTCATTGCTTCTCTACCCACAGCTGCAGCTGAGCAGAGCACTCCTTTTATGGAAACCTTCTCTCGCTTCCACGCTTCTTTATGCAAAATAAAACAAAAATATCAAAACACCTGAGATTAATAAGCCTCCTGAGAATCTTCTGCACTGACTTTTCTATATTTTGTCTGTTCCCCTGCTCTCTCTTTTTACCCAAGCACTCCTATCTGGACCAAGAAACCTCGCTCATTCTGAAAAGCATAGCAGGAAAGCCTTCTCACCTCCTGACCAAGGTGACTTCCTTATGCACTCGCTTCTTGTGTGTCTGTGTGCTGCTCCTCTCTTCTGCTTTGCAAGACAGCTGCTGGAAATCAGACCAACTTATCTGTTTCATTTTATTAAAAAACAAGATGGCAGCTCCAACAGGATCAGTGACGTTTCAAATCAAATATTCAACGAAAAGATTATTTCTAAAGTGTATCTGGATGGGTGTTTTTCCATGCACACACTGTACTGTGTTTTGTTTTGTCCTCCTTGCTTCCACTTTCATTGGCATGTGTTTTTTTTTTTTACTCTATTTTCATTCATCTCCTCTCTTTCTCCATGTAGCTGGCTTTTGATTTGCACTGTTTATGAAATCACGCTGTTGGAAAAACAGCCATTAATCAGTTTGTTAATCAACAGAAAGTGAGTCTATACAAGACATATAAAGTAAAGTTCAGTCTAAAAACGCAAAACAATGAAATGCACAAAGTAGCATAACCAGAAGCGCCTGTGCTCCCCAGTTTAATATCATCTCATCTGTTTGTCCATCCTTTGTGGCTCCTCCCTGGGTTCACAACTCTCTCATCGTGTTTTACTGTAAACCTCTTGGCAGCAGTCGGCTGTTTGTACCGAATGTTATTGGATGCAGCCTTCAGCTTTCATGCAAACCTTATGCCGATCAGATGCTTGCAGATTTGTGGTTCACAGTTGGCTGCTGTTGATTGGAGATTTAGCCTGCCGTCACTGCACAGCACAAAGTAGGGGATTTCAAGAAAGGTGGATGGTTCTTATATCCTATTGAGATTTAAGGCCTCACTGGACATGAGAAAACCATCATATTCTAATGAAAACAAAAGACTGAATTGCAGGTTTCTTTCCAAATCCCTTGCAGTTATTTCCTTTGCTTTGAATGTGATCAGTGCCAGGAGTGAAGCTGGCTCCTGCAACTAATATTCACACAGCAAATACAGCGCTTTTTCCTTTTTTTCTGTTGCAAAACTGAGTCAGTATTTCACAGCTGAATCGCCTCTCTGTCCCTGCAGAAAGTGTCTGTATGGTTTTATAAAGGGGAAGAGATGAGAGTCTGTCTGTTTATGTGTTAGTGTTACACTTTCCACCAGAGAAAGGCAGAGAGCGAGCCTCACAAAGTCTTTCCATCTCCTCGCCTGTGAAAGAGCGTGGGCTGTTTGGGAACAAGCAGACAGAGAGAGAGAGAGAGAGAGAGAGGGAAGAGACATTAAAGGGTGCAGAGATATTTTTTTTTTCAGGCTCGGCAGAAGAGTCTTTTTGAAATTGGCTCTGGTGTGGCTCAGTGTGAAAGTGGAAGGGAAACTGCCCGTGGAATAGGAATCAGATTAACGTCTAATAAAAAGCAGAGCGGAGGTGTCGTGTGGAGACGAAGTAAAGGAGGGGAGAGGGAGCTACGCTGACACTCAAACCTGCAGTGTGACTCAGATTGACTCTGGACTATAATCTGCTCAACCCCAGTGACCTCCCCTCTCTCGCTGTTCCTCACACTCACACTCGGCTGACTAAAAGCCTTCCACTGTGTGTTTGCCAAACATAGTGTTGGCGTTAATGTGCATGTGCCGTGGAGCTGGTCATGTGGAAAGGGAAGTCTGGGTCAAGGAGGCGGGGGGATACTTGAGATAAGAGGCTTGGGGAGCACTTGTTCAAACCCCCTCATGCCTGTGTCTACACACAAGACTTCAAATATTCAGCATCTTGGTTTCTTATTCACCCGAATTCTGTCGTTGTCACTGTGGTTTAGCTGCAGGGCTGGCTGGTGTCGGTCACGGTCCTCTTTGGGTCTTGTAAAAGGGGCTCGCTGGTTGGCTGAACCCCTCATCCTACTATTTCTGTGGGGATTATGCTCCATTGATTGGGCACGCTACCAAACCTCTGCCTCCAAAGTAAAGAGAGAGAGAGGGTAGAAAGGGGAGGGACATCGTCCTCCCGACTGTCTCGTTTGGGCTTTTAGTCAAGTTGTGCTCATGCTGGACGCATATGTCTGGTTGTCAGTGAACCTGCGCTGTCACAGAGTCGTTTTCGGGTGACAGAAGATGTGAATTTCACCTGCTGAGGATCATCGTGGAGTAACTTTTTTTTACGCCTATGGCTGACTGGGAAAGGTGGCAAGCAGACAATAAAATTTTTTAGGGTTATTATATCTTGCTTTGTAAAGACAGCCGTGAAAGAAATCCCTTTTGTGCTTTTTATCCATTAACAATGGATGAATCTGGATTTTTTTTTTTCATTTTTGCCCTTGAGATGTGAATATGATTTTTGCAGGAGATCATTGTGTCTTTGAGTGGAGGGCATAGAGGCTTCCTGAGCTGATCCTTCACTCATCTGCAGCCTCTCGCCCTTCGGGATCTTCTACTATTGTTTCCTTCCTGCTGGATAGCGAGATCAAAGGAAGCCGCTGCAGCTCCATATGAACCAGATATGGAACCATAGACGGCGAATGGAGCGCCATATTTGAGGGACCAGTGTCACAGTAGCAGCCGTTCAGCTTCGCTGTGTTTTAGTCGTGTTTGATCAAATATTCACACATAAGTGATAAAAGACAGGAAGTGTACACGACCTGCAGGATGGAGGTGATGGCGTCTTGCTGGAGGGGGCAGGTAAGCAAGCCAAAGCATGGAGAAACTGGGTTTGGCTTTGCACATGACACCAGGCGCCATCGAGCCCGAGGCTTGAGAGTTTAAATGGTCTAGAAGGCTGCTTACTATTTAATGGAGTTGTGTGCCAGAGGAATAATGAAAGACATGGACTGAGGGGATGATGCGAGGCTATGTAATCAGAAATGCTTTTTTTTTGGGGTTTTGTTTCGTCAGGATTTTATGAGCGTTATTGTTTGAGGATAACCATGTTAACCGTGCTCCTGCATTCCATCTAGGAGGAACAAGCTGCCAAATTGAAAGCAGAGAAGATCCGAGTTGCCCTGGAAAAAATCAAGGAGGCACAAGTCAAAAAGGTGAGGTCACCTCCTTTCCTTTGTACGCACACTCTCACTTAGCGGCTCTGTTTCCTTTTAAAACACCACTGTGACTCGTGGAATAATTGCTGTCTTGTCATATTCACTGCACGCTGCATTTCTTTGTGAACTTCATTCACGGCGAGGCAGCGAAGCGTCAGAGAAAATAGGTCATTGCAGTGTTTGTGTGTCTGCTGGGTAGAGAGGAGGCTATCAGCACAGAGCACTGCAAGACGATGCAGACAGTATCTACACAAAACCCCCGTTTACCACATCCAGCCGAACAAGTGTGGAGCTCCACAGACAGGCCATTTTCATGCCAGTGTTTCCACCAGTGAATGACCTGCTGCCTCTGTGTCCTTATATCTGAATAGCTGAGACCCGACAGTGTTTCAGCGAACAGCACTGGACTTCACTGTGCCAAGTGAATACAACATGACAAGATAAAGAGAGCTGGTACAGCCAGCTCATTCCCAAAAAAAAAAAAAAAAAACCCTCAGCCAGCGAAGGGGAACGCTGCCACGTGCTAAATTATTAGCCAGCGGTCTACACATTTAGTCTCACTGTATAATTTGGATTCATGACATTGATGCAATTAAAAAGAGGGTTTTTTGTTTAACTTTTAATTTTCTGCCAGATTCTGGGTTTTTAAGGGGATCCCTCCTTTGAGAAATGTAGGTCAGACTCCCTCATGTCTCGCAGCTATTCCAGCTTTCTCATTGGTCCAGGCCTCTCGTCAGTCACCCATGACCACCTGCTGATTGGATGTCAGGGGAGGGGACAAACAGGAGGTCAAGGACTTGGGCTGGTTCCACACCAGGACAGGCATCATGTTTGCACGTGTTTGTCCCCTTCAGATTAGTTTAATCTTGCTCGTTATGGGGGGACTTTTTGTTGCTTATGGATGCAAAACTTTCAGATTATTGGATTTTAGTCTTTGGTGGTTGTATGCATGTGATATTGTGACTGTAGTGACCCTGTAAATAGTTGAAAGTATTTGAAACGAGCTTTACAAGCACATGATTTTATCCTTTTTGAAGCTGTCAATCTGTGGCTTTGAGATAAATACATTTATTGCCTTTTGAGGAATTACATGATCTTCTTCCCTGTGCTCCACCTGTGCCTCAGCTGGTGATCAGGGTCCACATGTCAGACGAGAGCTCCAAGACCATGATGGTGGATGAGCGGCAGACGGTCAGGCAGGTGCTGGACAGCCTGCTGGATAAGTCGCACTGTGGCTACAGCCCCGACTGGTCCCTGGTAGAAACCATCACGGAGCTGCAGATGGGTGAGAGAGGAGTCACCACACCTCAGTCCAACACAGTTTAGTTTTTACTTCAGTTTGCACAGACAGCACATGCTCTGTATTATCATTACCAGTGATCTAAAAAAGTCTGTTTGTGACCTCGGGCTTATTGTCAGGTTCACCGTTAAAGGTTCTGCTCCACCCAAAAACCAAAATCCCTCGAGGGAGGAAATTAAGTGCACATCAGCAAATAAAAAGTGCCTATCTTGCAGCTGATCTTCCTTACTCCCTCTTTTCTCTCCTCCCTCTATCAGAGCGTATTTTTGAGGATCATGAGAACCTGGTGGAGAATCTGTTAAACTGGACCCGTGACAGCCACAACAAGCTCATGTTCATCGAACGCATCGAGAAATATGCGCTTTTCAAGAACCCTCAGGTGACTGTCCAGTGCACTTCACATATGTAGGGGATGTATAAGTGCTGGCAGCATATGCTACACACAAACACATTGTTAATGCATGCTGAGTGCCTGCAGAGCATGGAAAAGGGAGTATGTTTGTGTAGGAGAGTAGGAAGTAGGTCAAACCTCTAAAGCGAATAAAGGTGAATAATTTATTTCACATAAGACGACGAGGTGAGCCGCCCCAACCTGCTCTCATTTTTCCTCTCAATCTTCTCCAGAACTATCTGCTGGGACGGAAGGAGACGTCCGAAATGGCTGACAGGAATAAAGAAGCTTTATTAGAGGTGAGATTATGTTCAATACCACAAACATTCCCATGGTTCAGAAGACTCGCTCACCAGATTAACATTTTCTGGACTCCCATCAGGAGTGTTTCTGCGGCGGCTCGGTGTCGGTGCCGGAGATCGAGGGGATCCTGTGGCTGAAGGAGGACGGGAAGAAGTCGTGGAAGAAGCGTTACTTCCTCCTTAGAGCTTCAGGGATCTACTACGTCCCCAAAGGCAAAGCCAAGGTCAGTGAGGCTTGGGATGGATGTACTTTAGAGTGGGTTGGAGTTATGAGAACACATGCTCTGTTTTTACCTCCATCACCCTGCCGTCATAATTTTCAGTTTGAGGTGGCTGCACGACCAAATGACTTTAAATCCTGCAACCTTCAGTGAGTTACAAAGCAGGTTGAGTCATACAGTTCAATAATCTGTTACAGAGCCAGCATGAATGAGAACTACATTAAATTTACAGCTGTGTAACTACACTCAAAACATGTACAGTCTGAGTAAAGTGGGACTTAACATAATCTAAAGGTCATTTAGAGCAACTTCACTCAGGCATGGAAACCACATGTGCCTGACCACCCTGCCCATCCTCCTCTGTCTCCCTCTGCAGGCATCCAGAGATCTTGTGTGCTTCCTGCAGCTGGACCATGTTAACGTTTATTACGGCCAGGACTACCGCAGCAAATACAAGGCTCCCACTGACTACTGCCTGGCCCTGAAGGTGAAGCATGGAAATGTGTCCACGGCGGTGTAACGTGTGCAGATTGGAAATGGCAGTGTGTGAACATGGTGTTTAGAGACTGTCAGACAGGCAGCCACCATATGTTAGCTTTCCATTAGAAAATAACTGAAGAGCTTTGCAAAATCCTTCCAAACAAATCAGGCAGGCTTCTTTAATTTGATTTGATTGATCCCTTAAAGCCAAAAGGCCCAACATTATATATATATATATATATATATATATATATATATATATATATATATATAAACACCTTTCATAGTACAGATACTTTGTTGCATCAGTACAGTAAAAATACATATTTACTTGTTTTGCAGCATCCACAGATCCAGAAGAAGTCACAGTACATCAAGTATCTGTGCTGTGATGATGTCAGGACTCTGCACCAATGGGTGAATGGAATCCGCATCGCCAAGGTGAGCAAAGCTAGAAAAGAAAACAACAGTTTTTCTAGTGCTCTAGTGTTTTTTTCTAGTATCCAACAAGACAGTATGTTAATTAATTCTGTCCTATGGTGTGTTTGTGTGCAGTATGGCAAGCAGCTGTATGTGAACTACCAGGAAGCTATGAAGAGGACGGAGGCGGCCTACGATTGGTCCTCTCTCTCTACCTCCAGCATCCGATCGGGCTCCAGCTCCGCCAGCATACCTGGTTAGTTTAATTCATCAGTGGATATATTTCAGGCAGATATATCCTCATATTTATGTCTTGTTATGGGTCGAGCTCTAAGAACACTTCATTTCCTTTCGTTGGATTTCTCCTTCTTTCTAACTTTACATCCCAAATAGAAGATTATCTTACTGTCTCTTTGTGTGTGCCTCCAGAGTCCCAGTCTAATCACTCGGGCCATTCAGACAGTGGAGTGGACACCGGTTCCTCTCATGGCCGGTCCCAGAGTGTGGTGAGCTCCATCTTCTCTGAGGCCTGGAAGAGAGGCACCCAGATCGAGGAAAGCTCCAAGGTATGTTTCCTTTCAACGACAGCAGCGTATAAGAAATAGTTGCCGTTACAGAAGCATGTCACTGAGCTAAGCGGCACTCTCTTTTTAGCATATGAGAATGGAGGCGTCCAGAGGGGCCACGCTGCCGCATGCCTCCCACAGCCACCGGCATCACAGCCAGCATTCAGCGGATCATCCGGCCTTGACTCCACCTCCCCAACCTCAGGTGCAGCCCCACCAACAGCAGCCACCGCAGCATCAGCCCCCCCAGACGCCTCCCCAGCTTCCCCAGACGCCTCCCCAGACGCCTCCCCAGCCCCCCCAGACGCCTCCCCAGCCTCAGCCTCAGCACCTGCCCCCCCAGCATCCGTCTCCTCAGCCGGCCCCACCGCCCCAGTTTCCCCGGCGCCCTCAGCAGTCACCTCAGTCTCCACAATCGCAGCAACAGCCGCAGACCATCAGCAACTACAACCACACACCACCCCAGCAGCAACAGCTGGCTCCCGCACCTCCACCCCCGCCTCCTCCTCCTCCACCGCCTCCCCCTCCCCCCCCACCCCCTGTTCAAATGGTGTCCCACCACTCCCCGGCTCCCACCATGTACAAGTACAGCACCATCACCAGGCTGCAGAACCAGAGCGCCGCCCAGTCTGCTGCCAGCCACCACCGCCTGCCTACTCACCTCCATGCGATAGGGCAGCAGGTCCTACCGTCAGCTGCGCCCCCGCCTGCAGCGCAGGTGCCCGTCAAACCCAATGTGAATCACATTGCTGCAAGGACTAATGTCCCACCTCCACCTCCTCCTCCCCCTCCACCGTCCATGCCAACCCCAGGGTCAGCCATGGCTGTGCTAAAGCTGGGCCCTCCCAGCCCGGCTACCCCACCTGCCTTCGTTCCTCCGCCCCCAGCACCTCCACCTGTTGCACAAACCAACGGAGTCACATTTCCCCCCCCTCCCTCTCCTCCAACACCCCCTCCTGCACCAGCTCCCATGAGCCAGCCGGTTTTCCCCGGGCTGAAGCAGTCGCTGAAGGAGAGGTTTCCCAGCCCACCACGGGACCTCCTCTGTCCAAATGGGGGCCTTGAGGAGTCCCCGCCGCCTGCCCCAGCTCCACCACCTCCACCCCCCCCACCTCCTCCTCCGCCACCACCTCCTCCTCCTCCTCAGCAGTTCCCAGTGCCGGCCCAGTTCCCACCTCCTCCTGCACCAGCCAAAACCTTCACCCCAGGCTTTGTCCCTCATACTGCCCCAAAACCCATGTCACCTGTCTCCCCCTTTCCTCCTGCCCCACCTCCTGCTGCCATGTGTGGCCCCACTCCACCACCACCTCCTCCTCCTCCTCCACCTGCACCTCTCAAGAAGCAGTTCAGCCTCCAGACGGGCCACATCACTGGCCACCCCCCTCCAACTCTCCCCAAGCAGCACAGCCTGTCTAAACAAACATCCCTCTCCACAGGAGGCGGTCCCACCATGTCTTTGGTTAAACAACTAGCGAGTCAGTTTCCAGGAGCTTCATCCCAAGTCTCCAACCACACAGAGAGCCCCAAAGCCCCCCTCTCCCCACCTGCTGTCAAGACCAAACCAAGATGGCAGCCTGGAGGCCAGCAGCTCCACTCTCCAGAGTTCCCTCCTCCTCCTCCAGACAGCAACGCTGGCTTCCCTACCTCTACTCCTGCCCCTCCTCCTCCTCCTCCTCCTCCTCCACCTCCACCTCCACCGCCCCCCCCAGCCCCTGTCACAGGCCCAACGCCACCACCTCCTCCCCTCCCTCCTGGAAACTTGGGCTCCCCCTTAAGAAGGTCACCCTCTGGGTCCTCAAATTTTGGAGGTAAGAAACCCCCTCCTGCCCCACAGAGGAACTCCAGCATCAAGTTCAACGCCTCCACTTCCTACGAGGAATCCAGGAGAAATTTGCTCAGCAAGTTTGATCGACAGAATAGTGTGCCCCCTTCCTCCTCATGTCCCTCCTCCTCCTCCTCTGGATCCCCTTCCAAGGACCCTCCAACTGGACCCCCTGCCCCCCCAAAACCAGGTAAGCTTAACCTGGCCAACCTGCCCTTGGCACTGCAAGCCAAAGTGAGCCAGGTGAAGCAAACCAGTGGTGACTTCCCCTCCCCACCACCTGAGTGTGCCTACTTCCCACCTCCGCCCCCGGCCTCTGAGCTCTTCCCACCTCCTCCACCACCTGGCAGTGACGCCCACAGTGGGGGTCCTCCTAGGGTAGCCGTGGTCAACCCCCAGCCCCAGGCTCCCCCTCCTCCTCCGCCTGTCTCCCTCGTCAGCAACTCCTCATGGGGGAAGAGCTCACTGAAAAAGACTCCTCCACCTACACTTGGGCGGCGTAGTAACACCACACCGGAGCCCCCTCAACTCTCACCACCTCCACCCACCTCCCCAAAGGGCGGCTCGGGCCAGCCCAATTTCCTGGATGATCTCAGCCGGACGCTGAAGCGAAAGTCAGTGGGTCGCCAAGGTTCCCTCAACTCGGCTGGCCTCACAGGCAAGCTGGACCCTGCGGGCACGATGGACGACATGGCGCTGCCTCCGCCACCCCCGGAGCTGCTCCTGGACCAAGGAAAGCAAAGCAATGGAGGAAACGGCAGCTACATGTCCGGAAACATCTCAGGCTATGCAACACTACGACGAGGACCCCCACCTGCACCACCCAAACGGGGGGACGCCACCAAACTGACTGGAGAGTGTTGAACTTTGAGATCAGGACACTATAAAGATGGATGAAATAGACAATGAAAGAATATATGGAAGTGAACATTCATGAGTGAAATGGGAGCTGACGCCTGAATTCCTCCTGTCCTCTTGGGATAAATAGGCGACTCTGTAAATATTGAAAGCCAGTCACACCGTGGCCAACTAAGTGTTTGCTAATTATTGCAGTTTTTTAACATGCTTGGCTCTCTGGATCAGGGAGGTTTACAATATTGGGACAAAGACTGGAGCAGGTAAGTTTGAGGTTGCAGAAAAGTGAAATGGCCTATTAATTTTCTGCAATCGTCTAAACTCTCTGGAAGACGTTTTATCGCCCCTGTGTGGTAAACCCCACCCATCTGGGACACCAAGATGATTTAAACAAACACAACTAAGAATTGTGCAAATATTACTGGATCCAGGTCTGAGCCAATCTGTGTCATCGCGTCTTTGCCATAAGTTTGTGCCACGTATGGAGACAAAAAAAGAATACACATCAGGCTCTTTCTGCTTTGGTACTGCATGGACTTCATGTGAGGACGAGCTGTAAAACATGAACCACATTTTGGTGTGTGTGCATGAGTGAAAGAAAGAACCGGAGACTGGATATGCATGCATACATGCTGTGTGTGTGTATGCATGTGTGTGTGATTACATGGTGGTGAAGTAGTTAGCCGTTAGAGAAGGCCTTCGTGGAGCGGCGACAGTTCGGTTTGCTTTGATATAAAATTATTTAATGATCGATAAATGGAAGGATTTTTTTACGAGTTTGTCTTTTAATGGCTGGTCATCAAAGTGTAGAAAGGAACGAAACATAGGGGCACAAAGGAATGTATTTGGGAAGGTGTCATTAAAAACATTACGCACACAGAGCCAATGATTTAAAAGAAAAAAAAAGAACTTGTCTCAAACATTTCTAGACTGTCTCACCACCTGGCAAATGCAAATCAGAAGGAAGCCTTATATCCCTCAAGTCTTGCACAGAGGTCAAAAGCAGAAAGGAGATTCTTCCAAAGGTTCAGCAGAGTCTGGACTGAGCAACTGGAGGAAAAACTACACTTTTTATTTAACGGACTGTAAATGGAAGAGGAGGCCTGTCACGCTGTATCTTCGTGGACTGTGTGAGTTCCCCGTGCGTTGGCTTGATTTTGGACCTTTTATCCTTCAGTTTGTATGTGTACAGTCGCAGCTGCTGCTGCTCCTGTCAGTCTGGTTAATGTACAGAGCGTTATATTGTGTCGTCAAAAACAGAAATCATCTGAATGGCATTAGACTGAATGTTGCTCGTCTGTCATTATCTCTTGATTTTGCACCTGCAGCAATGCCTTCATTTCCAGGGTGCTAGTGCTGTCCTCCAAGGAGCTCCTCGTCCACATGTCCTTGTGTTTCAGGATGACATGTCATTAATATTTCAGAGCTGTTTTTTAAATTGGAAAGTGTGGAAATGTGTGCTGGAAGTGTCATGAAGATGGCCGTTTCCACCTGATTTGAAGGCAGCATATCATTTCTTATAACTGAGTATCTTTACAGTGCAGTATGTAAGTTATTGGTGTACTGGCGTGAACATGTGGGGCCAAGTGAATGAAGAAAATGGTTGCAGATGTGTCCTCCTGCATATAAATTGAAAATCAAAATATAAATGTTCAAAGCAGACCTCAGCCCGTCTCCTCTTTTGTTCAGATGACGTGTCTCTGTGATGCCTTCAAGCAGCATGACGACACAGAACAGATGATCAAAGAGGGAAAAGTGTTTGTCAGTGAACCTTAGACTCCCTCTAGTGGTCTTATCGTGTCCAACATGAAGAACAAAACTTGTGTTTCAGAGCTTTTTATAACCATTAGGAAAGTGTTTCCCATTATGTTGCATACACAAGGACAAAAATCATAAAGTGTGATTTTTTTTTTTTTAATTCAAGTTTGTCTTCTAAACAGCCAGAGGGAGCTGAACTTTCACTCCAGGTAGTTGGTGAAGGTGTCGCCTCTTTGCTGGGCCTCCACTGTGAGGCTGTGGATGGAGCCTCCAGGCTGGACGGGTGGAGGAGTCGGAGGAGCCGGGGCTGTTGAAAGACATTGGTTAGTTACTACAGTGAAATGATCATGATCTTCATTGAAACATGTCACTGACTGCTCTGCGTTAAAATGTGTTTACCTCTGTTTGCAAATGGGATGTTGAAGTTGTGTCTCTGTCGTGAGAACATCTGGAATCAAAGACCCAACATTGCACTTAAATGCTTTTCCATTTGCTGAAGTTAGCTTGCTGTTTGCTTAGTCAATGGAAAATGAGTTCTCCTATGTCCTCCTCTCTGTGTCCTCACCTCCTCGCTGGACTCTGAGCTGGAGCTCGAGGAGTCGCGGCCACATTTTAGAGACACCACCTGGGTGGAGGTGGCTGACATCCGGACCCGACTGGAGCAGGAGAGGGTCGTCTGTAGTGCAAAAATGATATTTTGAATACTCTGTGTCATGAAACAACATCTCGTCACCTCATCTGAACACTCTGCTCCAGTAAATTCATGCCAATACAAACAATCAGTCTGTCAACATGCATCCTACCCAGAACTGTGAGGCCTTCATGGTATCCCAAGAAACCTCGAACACTGATGCTGTTTATTGTTTGACTGATAAGGGATAGTTTGCAGAATGTATGATTTATTTTATTTCACTAAAACAAACTCTAATCCCCTGATACGTGATGTCTCACCACAAAGAAGCCGGGTCTGAAGGCACAGGTCTGGGGGTTGTTTCTGGAAGTCTTCACACACTCCGTCTCTTTAATGCCAAACATCATCAGCAGGTCAGTGACATCCAGGCCCACAGGAATAACCTGGCATATTCCCACAATTATAAATATAACCCACTGCAACTGTGACAACCTGTAGCAAGAGTTTAAAAATGAAAAATGGGCACAGATGCAGCTGCAGACTCACCTTTGTGACAGAAGCTTGAGTCACCCGGTAAAGATGGCCGGTGGCGTAGAAAGAGTTGACCTCAGCCAGAGCGGCCCCCAGACCCCTGTCTGCCAGAGCCTCCAGCTCAGACCTGTGCAGTGGGATTCCTGCAAGGAGGAGAGAGGTGGAGGGAAAAGTCAGTCAGGGTATGTATTTATGAAGCCATCAATACAGAGAAGCACTCACCTGAGCATCCCAGAGACAGCAGGGCCAAGACAAGCACCAACGACTTCATCTTGACGAGCACCAGGCCACAATGCCCCGGCCCTCCGTTTACCTCCCTCTAAATATGCTCACATTTGTCCCAGCACCCCTACGCACCGCCTCTTACCCTCCATGAACCCTAAAAAAACCCTCCCCTCATGCAATAGCCGTTAACCTTTGTTCAGCACTATTGATCCCTCAGTGACGCTCCAATTTAAATCAATACTGTGATCAGAAATCCCTTTCTATCATACGCTGTTCAATACTTATTGATGAGTTTGATTCATTGAGCAGCTTCTAAATATTTGAGTATTTAAAGGACTGTCATTAAAGGATGTAGTGATAAGGACGAGAAAACAGTTCCTCCATCATATCTTTATTACATTCATCATCAGTATCAAAAATACTTCACATTTCTGGGGATAGAGGGAGTTCTAGTTCTTGTAAACAATAAATGTGTTACCACTAAATATACCACACCTCTTTTTAAGCAAAATAACGCTGCAGGCAAAGGAATCAAATCAAAAACAAGAGGTTGAACTGTCATTTGACAGAATAATCTATTAATCACAAACAACTCGGAACACAACTTCAGCTGGATTTTGTCAGGGGCCCTACAGTGTAAATGCATCAAAATAAAGGTGTCACTGTCATGTTGTCTGTACATGTACACACACAAAGACTCCTTCATCTTCTCATCGTTCAAGCGTTCCCATCAGAGGCCCCATGGCGGCGAGGAAGCAGGCCTCAAACTCCTGATCGGAGAAGCGAGCCACGGACTGACGTGCGGTGCATCTGATGTGCAGCCGGCTGGCGGGCGGCAGTGCCAGGATCCTCTCTATGGCCTCGGCGTAACTGTCGTCATCATCAGCCAGGAAGCCTGTCTGCTCTCCCTCGAAAGGCACCACAATGTCCAGCTTGGGACCGCCGGACTTATGCGCCAGGATGACCTTCCCTGCTGCCATACACTCCACGATGCCTAAAGGGGGAAAAGCCTTTTAGAGTCGTATGAATTTAATCAGACAATGTGAACAGAAACTCAGACGGATTCATCACCGATTCCAAAGTGTTCGTTCCACATGGTGTGCAGCCCGATGGTGGCTTCTCCCAGCTCTCTCTTCAGCTCCTCGAAGGGTACGTTCACTTTGAAGTCCACCCTGTCGGCGACGCCCAGCTCCTGGCACAGCCCCCTCAACATGAGCACCCGATCCTCATCTTCCTGGTTCCTGCATCCACCAATCAGGACCAGCCTCAGGGCCTCCCTGCCCCCCAGCCCCTCCCTCCTCCTGTCTAACACCTTCTTGAAAGCTCTGATCTGCAGCTGGTGGTCCTTCTCAGGCCTGAACTGCCCAATGGAAACGATGGAGTGGCACTTCCTGTCCCCGTCCTCCTCCAGCGGGACATCCAGGAACGCGCTGATGTCGCAGGGTGGGTAGACCACACTGGTGCGGTTGGGGGCACGCCACAGCGACAGGATATGATCGAGGGTCCAGGAGGAGTTGACCATGATGAGGTCGCTGCAGGAGCCGGCCATGCCGTAGAGCAGGGCGAGCAGGCAGTAGTACACCACCTTGAAGGCACTCAAGAACAGACTGTTGGAGACGTAGTCTGGGTTGTTGAACCTGGGGTGTTATCATTTGATATTTAGTGTGCAGTTTTGACAAACGCTTTGAGTGTACAGATGTATGATGTGATCTCAACACAGTGATTACCTGGGGTTCCTCTCTCTCACTACAGACAGCATGTCAGTGCTGATGGTGGGGTAGTGGACGTAGCTCCCCACGCCGCAGCCTCCCAGGTAGCGGAACAGCGGCAGGGTGAAGGCGTAGCCCATGGAGTCGATGTAAAGGTCTGGGACGAACTCTGTCAGCGCCTCCCATCCCAGGAAGATGGAGCCCACGCTCTGTCCCAGCAGGGTGAAGTGAGGGAACAAACCAGGCTCCACCAGCAGCCGGTGCCTCAGGAACACAAAGTGAACCTGGCGGGGGAGCACAATGTTGAAGCGACGCCGCGCACCAGCCAGGATCTGCTGGCCCGTCACACCCAGGTCCCCCGTGTACACCACAACGTTGATGTCCTCGTACCTGTGCAGATGTGGGTTAACATCTAATGGTGTCAAAGAGGACAACATCACAATGCACGATCAGCTTTACCTGCTCTGCAGTGCCCTGATAGCGCACCACAGCACCCTCTCCCCCCCACCACCAGCGTTGCAGTAGGGGTGGAAGAAGGCCACGGCGGGGCGGCCGTCCCTCGCCCACCGGGCGTTCCTGCTGCTTTGGATCCAGAAGCGAATGGCCAGCACCAGCAGGACCAGGACAGCAATCAGCAGCACACACAGGAAGAGCAGGGGCAGCAGCAGCTTCCACAGCAACCTGCACACAGGTAATTATCAGCATGGGCCATGAAAATAAAAGGAAAGAAAGAAGAGGAAGAACAGAAAGGAGAGAGGCGATGTAGAAAAGCTGGAATCACCTGGAGGAGTTTCAAAATTGTGCACATTTTGACTTGCAAAAGGTTGTTCAAGAGTCAGAATAAAGGACTGTCCTCATAAATACTCCCATGATTCTTCAGTACATGAGCTGAATATTTCTTCCACCACTTATCACAGCAAAAAAACTGAGAGTATTATGGGAATATTGTTGTGTCACAGGACAACATTATATTAACATTATACGCATACATCATGCATGAATAGTCCTAATATGCATGTTTAAACAACAAAGCACAGTATTTATTAGACCACCTGCCATAAAACACAATATTTCAGAATTATTATAGGTTTGTCTTTCTTTCTCTCTTTCTTTTTTGGACAGGAATGAGGACTGTCAAACTGAATTCACCTTTTTATTCCCAGATTTGAGTCATAACAGAATCCAGAATAACAAGCAACCACTAAAAAACATTTTTTTCCCTCAGGAACGACAGGAAATAACTGGAATTTAACATCTCAATCAAAAAATAATACAATAAAAATGATATTCTAACATTAAAGAGCTTGCACATACTGGTAGATTAACCGTTACAGACACATTAATAAATACTGAGGTAATCAGTCATACTGTTGACAAACCTCTTACACTGGGTGCTGGAATAATAATGTGTCTACATATATCTATACACCATAGATATATTGATATATTCTGAGTTTATGCTTCATGGCAGCACAACAGGACACACACTGGATTTATCTAAATCCCAACACCCTCCCATGTCACCAGCAGCTATTTTATTTTGAAAATACCTGTCGTATCTCACCTTGTTAGCTCACACAGACAGAGGACCAGCTGATCGTGACCAGACATGATGCTAACAGATATTTTCCTGCACTTCACCTTCCAGGCGTCACTCTGCTTCCTGTTTCCTGCTCCTTCTGCAGTTCATTGTTGGGCTTAAAGCTGCTTTACTGCCACCTTGTGCTCCGGAGTGTGGATGACACCAACTAACACCAGAAAAGCCTTCAGACCGCCGCCAAGGCAGCATCCGAGAGAGCGTAAACACTCCTGCAAGCCCGCAACGCCTAAGAGTCAATGTGTTGATTTTGACACACCTTGAAACCCACATTTATACATACTTTTATATGAATGACATGATATCCGGTCTGCAATTACAACTTCACTTCCGGTTGACTCTTCAAAGTAAAATGGAAAGAAATGGACTTATTGAGTTACCTTACGTACCTTGAGCACCGGAGGACAGCCTTTTGAATTCTGACTGTAGGACATGACAACATTAAAATAACGATGGCTAAAAAAAAAATCAAATAACAAAAAAAATGTCATGTTTAGAAGTATAAAATTAAATATGTACCCTTGTTAGTGGTTCATTTCCTGTCTGTTTCCCATCAGAGCATACAGGCCATAGAGTCGTGTATCTCTACTGCCCTCCTGTGGTTCATGAAGTGTAACTACACTTGTGTTTCACATGTCAATGCGGGAGAACACTGAGCTCTTCTTGTCTGCCTGAAAACTAACAGCACAGGCAGAAAGTTGGTTTTAACGCCATCTTGTGGTCACGCTTGGTAACTGCATTATATGACTTCCGGTCGTCATTCAAAATAAAAGCTTACACATCTAAAAAGATACAGACGTGTCGTTTACGTTTGAATATTTATCGACAAAAGTGGGTGTCAAAACTCATTTGCTGAATACATTATTCCTTATAAATAATTTTGCTGAAGCTGCAGCTAATTTTCGGACTGTTTTTTTAAATGTACCTGATATTAAAATACAATTTTATTTTTATACATTTATAGTTTTTTTTTTCAAATTATTCGACAATGTATTCAGAAAATGAATTTTGATGCCTTCTTGTGTTGGTGAAACATTCATACCTTTAGTCGGTAAAACGTTCAAACCTTCAGTCTTTTATGAAGTTTTATTTTGAATGATGACCGGAAGTCATATAATGCAGTTACCAACCGTGACCACAAGATGGCGTTAAAACCGACTTTCTGCCTGTGCTGTTAGTTTTCAGGCAGAAAAGAAGAGCTCAGTGTTCTCTAGCATTGACATGTAAAACACAAGTGTAGTTACACTTCATGAACCACAGGAGGGCAGTAGAGATACACGACTCTATGACCTACATGCTCTCTGGGAAACAGACAGGAAATGAACCACTAACAAGGGCATAATAGTGTGTTGAGCATTCCGGGCCATTGTACGTGGAAGGATTAGCTTACAGTGTTAGCCTAAAGCTAACTGAAACCTTCTGTTCTCCAAAATATTGAATGTTCTCCCATGTAAAACGTTTTGTAATACTGTCGGTAAACATTCAAACGTAAAAGACACGTCTGTATTTTTTTTTATTTTAAAGTTTTCAATGTGAATGATGACCGGAAGTGTAGTACAATGCAGTTGCGGACCGTGGCCACAAGATGGCGTTAAAACCAACTTTCTGCCTGTGCTGTTAGTTTTCAGGCAGAAAAGAAGAGCTCAGTGTTCTCCAGCATTGACATGTAAAACACGAGTGTAGTTACACTTTATGAACCACAGGAGGGCAGTAGAGATACACGACTCTATGACCTATATGCTCTCTGGGAAACAGACAGGAAATGAACCACTAACAAGGGCATAATAGTGTGTTGAGCATTCCGGGCCATTGTACGTGGAAGGATTAGCTTACAGTGTTAGCCTAAAGCTAACTGAAACCTTCTGTTCTCCAAAATATTGAATGTTCTCCCATGCAAAAACGTTTTGTAATACGGTCGGTAAATATTCAGACGTAAAAGACACGTCTGTATTTTTTTTTTTTATTTTAAAGTTTTTAATGTGATGATGACCGGAAGTGTCGTACAATGCAGTTGCGTACCGTGGCCACACGATGGCGTTAAAACCAACTTTTTGCCTGTGCTGTTAGTTTTCAGGCAGTCAAGAAGAGCTCAGTGTTCTCCAGCATTGACATGTAAAACACAAGTGTAGTTACACTTCATGAACCACAGGAGGGCAGTAGAGATACACGACTCTATGACCTATATGCTCTGATGGGAAACAGACAGGAAATGAACCACTAACAAGGACATAATATTGTGTTGAGCATTCCGGGCCATTGTACGTGGAAGGATTAGCTTACAGTGTTAGCCTAAAGCTAACTGAAACCTTCTGTTCTCCAAAATATTGAATGTTCTCCCATGTAAAAACGTTTTGTAATACTGTCGGTAAACATTCAGACGTAAAAGACACGTCTGTATTTTTTTTTATTTTAAAGTTTTCAATGTGAATGATGACCGGAAGTGTAGTACAATGCAGTTACTAACCCTGGCCACAAGATGGCGTTAAAACCAACTTTCTGTCTGTGCTGTTAGTTTTCAGGCAGACAAGAAGAGCTCAGTGTTCTCCAGCATTGACATGTAAAACACAAGTGTAGTTACACTTCATGAACCACAGGAGGGCAGTAGAGATACACGACTCTATGACCTATATGCTCTGATGGGAAACAGACAGGAAATGAACCACTAACAAGGGCATAATAGTGTGTTGAGCATTCCGGGCCATTGTACGTGGAAGGATTAGCTTACAGTGTTAGCCTAAAGCTAACTGAAACCTTCTGTTCTCCAAAATATTGAATGTTCTCCCGTGTAAAAACGTTTTGTAATACTGTCGGTAAACATTCAAACGTAAAAGACACGTCTGTATTTTTTTTTATTTTAAAGTTTTCAATGTGAATGATGACCGGAAGTGTAGTACAATGCAGTTGCGGACCGTGGCCACAAGATGGCGTTAAAACCAACTTTCTGCCTGTGCTGTTAGTTTTCAGGCAGAAAAGAAGAGCTCAGTGTTCTCCAGCATTGACATGTAAAACACAAGTGTAGTTACACTTCATGAACCACAGGAGGGCAGTAGAGATACACGACTCTATGGCCTATATGCTCTCTGGGAAACAGACAGGAAATGAACCACTAACAAGGGCATAATAAAATTCTAGACATTTTGCTGAAGCTGTTGTAAATTTCCTGACTTGTATTACGGCAAGAAAAAACTCAGAGTTATTATTAGTAGTTACACTCCCTGAACCACAGGAGGACAGTAGAGATACACGACTCTATGATCAGAAATGAGGAACAGAGACAGGAAATGAACAACTAAACAAGGGTACAATTTAATTTAGACATATATGCATGATAATTTTTTTCTTATTTGATTTTTTTAGCTATCGTTATTTTAATGTTGTCCTGTCCTACAGTCAGAGTTCAAAAGGCTGTCCTCCGGTGCTCAAGGTACCTAACTCAATATGCTTAAGTCCATTTCTTTCCCTTTTACTTTGAAAGAGTTAACCGGAAGTAAAGTTGTACGATTTAATGATTTGGACACATGTTGAAAAGTTTCAGCTGGAACATCAGTCATATATTTGTACAAAATATCTGCTCTTAATCTATTAAAGTGCCATGCTATTTTTTGCAGCATGAAAAGAAGCCAAAAAAATGAGAGGAGAAAGAGGAGCAAGCTGACGTCAGTGTGGAGAAGAAGCCTTCAGCTTCACCTGTACATACAGGTAAATCCAGAAAATGATAAGGTCCAAGTTTGCTTAGCTACGGATGTTTTTGAATGTAACTTTTTTAAATTAATGTGTAAAGTATAGTTGTTCACATCTGATGGATATCTGACTTGTAAAACACAGTTTATATGGAAAAATCAGTCCATAACTTTTTGAGTTATTTTGCAAACCAACACATAAACAAACCCTGGTGATCACATGACCTCCTTGACAGAGGTAATAATAACTGCACTCATAACTGCACCAACTATAGAAAGTAAAAAAAAATATCCTGTCTGCATTACACGGTCCAGGCATAAGTCAATTATTTGCACATAAATGGACACCTCTGCATACTTGCACACTATTCCCTCTGTTTCATGAGTTAGTATTTCACTTTCAGTATGAAATATTATATAGTATTTTCTCTCCTCTGTGTGCTCTGCTGCTCTCATTTCTGTATTTTTAACACATGCTGCTTGTTACTGAATTTATCTACTAACATACTAACACAGTGCCTGTCATCCATGATGGCTGACCCATGCCCTCTTCGTTCAACGAGGTAATGATTAACTCCTAAATAAACAATTTTTTAATCAATATTGTGTCCCGATTCCCATGGTTTGAACAAACCTCAGTCATTTCCAGCGCAGACCCTGACATCATGAAGGCTCTTCTGATTTTGTTTACTCTTATGACTTTAGACGTGAAGACGGGACGCTGCACAGAAACACAGTAAACTGATTTGGTGAAATTTATGTTGAGATGATGAGCTTATTTTTTGTGTTTTCCACAAAAAAAATAGGTTATTTTGCCTGAACTGTGACATTATACAGCACCAGGTGAAAATGCTGTGACTGGTTTGTTTGTGACTGACTGAATTTTACTGATTTTCTTTTTCTCCAGAGACCAGATTCTAGCGATCACCCCGAAAACACGAGAACAAGTGGACATCTTGAAGAATGTTTCCACTCAACATGAGGTAGAAACTGTAAAAAATAATGTTTGTGTCTGTTCTATTTCTTTTTTTCTTACTTTTGTGAATCACCGTGTGACATATTTTCTCCCAGACAGCCTTATGGCAGCCGGTTTCACCTCAGTACATCCAAGAAGAAAGTGAAGTCCACCTCTTTGTTTATGCAAACAGCTCAGAGACTGTCAGGGATCTATTACAGAAACATGCCATAACACATACGTAAGTTTCATGTGAGAACAGCCAGTTGTGTGGTTTGTCTGGTTTTATGCAAACACTTTGTTTATTTCAGGGTGTTACTGGCCAACGCCAATGAACTGATTGAAATGCAGACGAGAAACGACTCCACTGACCCACGCAGCAGCTCGAATTTCCACGAGAGATACCACAGCCTGGACGATGTATGCTCTGCATTTTTTGTTTTCAACTGAATCACAGGACTGTTGGTGTTTTGATGCACGTCTCCTTTCCCTAGATCTATTACTGGATAAATAGGACCCAACAGGACAACCCTGGCACGGTCAAAGCCATTCTCATTGGCTCCTCGTATGAGAAGCGACCACTCTATGCTCTGAAGGTACACCTTATAAGCTGCACTGATCATAAATGTGTCAGCATTAGATGTACTTCTAGTTGAAAAGTATTCATAAGCTGTCATTTTCCAGCCACAGAGCTGACTTTTGAGAGGGGTTTCACTGTTTTTAACACTCTGAATAAAGTCTTTCTTTCTCAGTTGTCTCTGAATAACAGGCCAAATAAGAAAGCAATGTGGATTGACTGTGGGATCCACGCCAGGGAGTGGATCTCCCCTGCTTTCTGCTTATGGTTTGTACAATATGTGAGTACATTTAATGTGGTATGTTTGTCCTAAAATCATGTCCTTTATTTGTTTACCTCTTTATCTGTCCATTTATGTTGTACGAAGAGAGTGTAAACTTACCTGGAGATTTGATGATTTGACCTGGTTTCTCGCACAGTCTTTGGCATTTTACAAGCTAAACCAAGACATCACTCGCATCCTGGACAACATGGATGTCTACATCCTGCCTGTCATGAACCCTGATGGATACCAGTACACCTGGACAACAGTAAGAATACATATTTTGTTTTGCAAAGGAAGCTTTTTTTTCAGCTGGAGTCATGATTTGCTCTGTTTTTGCCTCAGAACAGGATGTGGAGGAAGAACCGCTCGGTCAGCAAGAGCAGCGGCTGCGTTGGCGTTGACCTCAACAGAAACTTTGATGCCAACTGGTGCAGTGAGTCCCCTCCTGAACTCCTTCTCCTGTTTATGAACTGATCATGTGTGAGAACTGTAAGGTCAACTCTGTGTCTTCAGCGGAGGGAGCCTCTAATGAGCCCTGCACTGAGATCTACTGCGGTGCCTTCCCTGAGTCCGAACCAGAGTCGCAGGCTGTGGCCAACTTCCTGCGCACTCACAAGGACTCGGTCCAGCTCTACCTCAGCATCCACTCCTACTCTCAGATGCTGCTCTTCCCGTACTCCTGCACCTTAGAGGAAGCCGAGAACCACAGAGACCTGGTGAGGGATCACAGTCCTGCTGAACACATCACAGAAAGGCTCTGTATGTCACTTGAGCTCACTTGTCTGTTTTTTTTAAGCTTGAAATGGTCCAAGAAGCAGCCCAGAAAATCAGAAGATATTACAAGAACACCTACAAATATGGTTCTGGAGCAAAGACCATATGTACGTAAGGCTTCTTTTTAAAGCTAAATCAGCTTGAGTAGCACATGAATGTTGCTGTCTCTTCTCCAGACCTGGCGCCTGGTGGTTCTGACGACTGGGCATACAACCTCGGTATCAAATATTCCTTCACGTTTGAGCTCCAGGACCGCGGGCGTTATGGCTTCCTCCTGCCACCATCTCTCATCTCTGGGGCCTGTAATGAAGCTCTGCTCGCTGTGAAGACCATAGCTCTGAAGGTTATAGAGAAAACACAGGCTCCTCTTTAAACCACCTGAACAGAGTAACTGATTGAAACAACATATGATGTTTTTCTTCTGTTTTATTGTCACCTGCTAATCACATAAACTACTTCCTCATGCATATATCACACTGGTATTGAAAGTGATCGTTATTATTGTTGGAGTATCAATATTATTATTAAGGTTATAGTTGCATTATTGCTGGTGTTAATTATGTGTATGGTTTTAATATGGATTCAATTGTCCAAACAATGTGCGCCCCTGTATGATGTGATGGATAAGATAGATATTTTTTTATTGATCCCCACTGGGGAGGAAATTCACTTCTTACAGCAGCATGAACAAGTTAAAAGTAAAAGAAAAAGAAACAATAAAACAATAGTAATGAAAAAATAATACAATATATAATAATTATAATTATATGTACATTAATAATTAAATAAAAAATAAAATATAATAATTTTTAAAATACTGTTATACCAAAAAAAACCTGAAAAAATATCAAAGCACATTGTTATTATTTATTGATTTAGGTGTTAAATTCCAGTTTAATTTAATTTTTTAATTTTAATTTCCTGTCATTCCTGAGCAGAAAAATGTGTTAAAAATGGTGAAGAGTAGGGGACTCAGTGAGAAGAGTCCAGTTAAAGTGGGTGAAATGATGCTGGAGGCTCTTTGAGACAAACAGGACAGCTGACCTAATAAAAAGTGGTTTGAACATTGCAGCATGTAAATATGTTCTTGTAAAAAAAAGTATGAATCTGAAAATATGGGGCCTTTAACTTCCCACCCTGCTGCAGTGAGGGCTGTACTCTGTGATGTCACTGCGTTACAGGAAATAATGAGAAAGTGAACAAAACAAAACTGTTTGCTTCATCGCCAAGAGCAGCTGCTGCACCATAAAGCTCCAACTCTCCTTGTCCAGACCGTCCGGCCAGCAGCTGCTTGGGATGCCGGTCACTACCCAGGTTTCTGTTTTTGGAGCAGGCTCCGCTACTGTAGTGAGTAGTTTAGAGTCAGGATCCATCACACCATCAGATCTAATTTTAGCAACTCTCAGGGCTCATACATGCGTAATGGAGCCATTACAGTAACCAAGTCCTACTTCTGGATAGCCAGGGAATCCAGAGTGGCTGTATATCAGTTTATCTGCAGATCTAATATTAGTAAGTGTGTGACGGCGCCAGCCTTCTAACCACAGCGAGGAAAAAGAACACAGTAAATGAGATTTCCAAGGTTCTGGTTGTATAACTTAACTTTTTGTATTTTGTGTTTTATATATTTTTTTTAAAAGATAACACCTCCACAGAGATTTTAGTTCTTATTCTAACTTATTTAAATAATAATATATAACTTATTCAAAAATTGAACTATAATTCTTCTAAAATTCTTCAAATTTTGCCACTGAGTTTTAAAAAAAAAAAAAAAAACTAGTAATGATAAAAATGAAAACGTTTCTGAAGAAAAACAATACATGTATTGGGCACTTTTCTAAAAGCTCTGTTATTTGTATAGGATTAAAATATTATCGATAACAAATATTTTGTTGTTATCAGTAGCACCTTAATTTGTTTTAAGTAATATTTTATCTCTGTTATCAGTAGCATCTTTATTATTTTTGTTTAGCTCTGTTATCAGTTGCATCTTTAACGTTTTTTTTTTTTTAAATGTTTCGTTTAAAGTCGTTTCTCAGGTTGCTGCTCATGAATATCAGGGCATCCACATCTTCATCATCTGCAACCCAAATCCATCGTCCTAAACTCACATTGATACCTGTCAGTATAAATTCACATTAGTAGTATCAGATGTCGCTTGACCACCTTCCAGGTCAAAGGTCAGTCTGGTTGTGTCTGTTGCTTGGTCCCAGCGCGGTAATCAGGTCCACTGATGCGTCCGCACTGAGGTGTCAGGTTTTACGCATGGCGTCCGCCAAACGCCACTTGGGCTTGCGGAGATCACGTCGCAGCATCCTACTATTTAGAGATGGGAATGCTCCACCACCCCCACCTCTCTCTTCCCCCCACCCTGCACACCTGCTCCGCTCCGTCTCTCCGGTCCTCCTCCTGCGTCCTCCCCACCGGAGCTCAGAGTTCCTGCGTCCGAGTCTTGCGCTCTCCCATCCGGCCTGCCTGTTCTGGATTTGTACTTTGGATCCCTCTCCCCCCAGGTCCTGGTCCGTTTTGTCTCCTCCTCTCCTCCACATCTAAGTTTTTACACCCGGTTCTCTGTTACCAATGGCGGAGGCTGTGCGGCCCGAGGACTACTGCGACGAGCCGGTGGAGGACGAGTTTGGAGAGATCATCAAGTGTCGATCTGGTAGGAGATCCAGAGCTTAGTGCAGCAGTGTGCGTGTATTGCTGTGTATTGAGACCATGCTTTTGTATGCATTCATTACCCAGCTTTACTGTTGTCCACAAACTTTTCCTTCAGCTCAAAGCAGTTTAAAACTCTGAAATATGAATGAAATGACATTCAATATCATTTAAACTTTATGAATCTGCTGCCACATATCTTCATTGTGTCCAGAGTGGACTATATATATATATATATATATATATATATATATCTAAAAGGCATACTTTTAGGTTGTGGAAAGTCTTTTTTTTTCAGATTTATAACTATTATATTATTATATAATATTATATTCAAGTGTCTATAGAATTGTTTTGTACATGGAAGACAAAATATTTCACAATGGTTTGACAAGAGTGACATTTGGTGTTTGAATTATTCTGCTTTTATCTGATAAAGTTGTTATTTTTGAAGGAAAGGAGAAGATCAATTCTTAACTTTTATGTTATTTTATATTCATTTGGCATGCTTTTATTTAGCTTCTATGGGCTCCAGAGTGATATTTAGTGTTTGAATTGTGCTGTGAGGTGTGATGAGGCACTGGTTGAGCTGTGGTTCACTGGTCTGTATGTGATGGTTGCTTTAGTTTAAAGTGTACAGATGATCTGAAGAGCACCGCTGTGTGCATGTCTCAATCCATGTAGATTGGTAGTGTTCCCTGAAAGTTTGAACTGCATTTCCCATGAGCACTATTTCTTCCTCTTGCAAAGAGGATGTTGACACGGAGCATTATCAAGTCTAAAAACAGCTGATGACTGTGACCTTGTCAGGAATGTTTTTCTTGTGTTGCAACATGGTGGTACTATATATATAAGTACATGATGTCAGTTATGAGCAATTAGGACGGAGATATTTTTACTTTTGGTGCGAGAATGTGTCTAGTGCCTATATTTCCTGTAATGCCATTTAATAGTGTAGGTCTATATATCAGACCTTCTGGTAAACAGCCACATTCAGAAAAGCAATAATAAGAATAAAACCTATCTAATAAAATAAGAATAAAACTCAATGCAGGTGCAGCTGCTCAATTTAGCTAGTTTGGTTCCCAACCTTGGGGTCGGGCCCCTCCAAAGTGCCAGAAATGACGCAAATTTAATTCAACCTGCCTACTAGTTGACATCAGGTCAAGAACCACTCAATCTTTAACAGTGTGTTTTATTTTTATGTTTTTAAAGTATCATCTCCATCTGAAAACCTGCCAGGTTAATGTCACAGTGTAGAAAGCCCAATAGATAAGGTACTACATTGAGTTATTGAAGGCGTGAAATATAAGACTGCCCCCTCTCCATGTGATGCAATGTTGTTTTCTAAGTCTATTTTTGTCACATTTGTCACATTGAGTACATTTAATTCACACTGCACTTCTCTGTTACTGTCTTTTTAACCCCTGAACCACACACCTGGTTGCTTTTGCCCAGGCAAGTCAGCAACGACCGTTCATCCCGTTGTCGGCCTAAATCGGGGCCGAGTTGTTTCCATGCAAACTTGCCACCCATCCAAAATCAGAGCAAAAAAAATCTTTTGCCGCTGAGGTTTTATTTCCTGTTGTAGAGCTTGTAAACATTGGATGACCTGGAACACAGTCAAACTGAATTTTTTTAATATAAATGTGCACCAGGACAGGTGAACTCCCTCTTCTGCTGCCTCAGGAGGTCAATTTCCTCTGCTCTGTCTGTGTAAATAACCTTTTTTCCTTGAGCTTCAATATAGCTTCAATGAATAAATAAAGTCCCCCATTTCTCTCTCTGTCTCTCTCTCTCTCTTACTTTCTCCCTGTCTCTGTGTGTGTCTCTCGCCCACTCCCCCCACGGTGCAGCTGGTGGGTCATCTCAGGCTGGAAATAGTGGTCAGCTGGCCTGATGGACGGCTGTTGTGCGGTGTCAGATAGCTCAGTTTGGGAGGTTGCCATGCCACCGCCTTCCCTCTATCTTTGCTTTCTGTCTCCAACCTCGCCCTGTCCTCCTCCAACGCTTTTTCCACTGCCTCTTCCTGTTTCACCTTTCCTCCATAGCCTCATATTTGACCACCCAAGCTGCTGCTGTCTGCCTGTCTGGCGCTAAATCTAGCTATCTGTCTCCGTTCTGTGTGGGCAACCAGTTATTTAACAAACCATGTATACTGGATGTGGATTGTCACAATATTTCTGACCAAATATGGTACATTTCCCATGTTTCTATTAAACAGTAATAAGGCCTCACCCTGGTAAACAGCCACTTTCAATTAGGTTGCAGAGAAAACAATAATAATAAGAACAGAATTGTGAAGCCCATCTACAAAATATTATTACAATATTACAACAACGCAATAGCCAAGTCTAAGTCGAAAATGATATCTAGTCTTGGATCACAATATTGGTGTAATACTACCAATACTGTGTGTAAAATGTATCCAATATAGTACAATATTATGATATTACATTGTTACGGTATCTAAAATATTATATATATATATATATATATATATATATATATATATATATATATATATATAGTTCAGGCCTACTGTGTGGTATAATGCATCCAAAATCTAAGATCATATCTTGTCTTGTAGCGATAAAATATTGATAAATTGCTCAGCTTAGTAGTGTGATGTGTCCAAAATCCTCATTTCAGCCATATTTTCTGAATACTAGAAGAAGAAGAAGAATTCCTTTATTAATCCCTCAATGAGGGAAATTACATTTTTTCACTCTGTTAGTATATATATATTTTTCAATTGCACATTACACACACAAGTCATGAAACAAACACATGCACATGCATTAGAGGAGAGGTGTCAGAGTGAGAGGGCTGCCCCTTATCCAGGCGCCCCGAGCAGTTGGGGGTTCGGTGCCTTGCTCAAGAGCACCTCGGCAGTGCCCAGGAGGAGGAACTGGCACCTCTCCAGCTACCAGTCCACTCTCCACATTTTGGTCCGACCTGGACTTGAACTGGCGACCCTCCGATTCCCAGCCCAAGTCACTACAGACTGAGCTACTGCCGCCCCTAGCTGTGTGTATTATCTGTGATGTGATACTCTCACTGTATTTATACACTTTAACCTGCTTATAATAAAAACTTTTCACAAGTTTATTCAACATGCTTTGAATTCATTTTTTCTAATAGTTTTGAAATTGTCACCATGCATTTTCCAAGAATATACATCCATTTATTTTCACTGTGATGTTTATCCACAACAGATGGATAGATGGAGGCGTTTTTTTATTTGCATCTGTCAGTATGATTGGCAATTTGGTCTAATACGCCGCCTCCAGCAAAACAAAAGCAAGCACTTGATTTATCCCCCTCCAGGCTGTGTGCGACACCATGGGGAGGCACTGTCTGCTTTCCTAGATTGGTTTTAAAATCGTGGAATTTATCAATATTGACAACCTTTCATCGGGTGTGGGAAGTTTTGTCGCCACGTCTGCCTTTTTTGCTGCAAACCATAAGTGCCTCAACATTACCCAATCAACATTACCCATCCTGATTGGAGCAGACCTAAAAACAGGGTTCTTCAGAAGTCCTGTGGTCCGGATCGATGAGTCTTCACTTCACTTCTTTTCTTTGACTCATCATCACTTCTCGTCATCTCTCATTTCTCTTCACTTCATTTTTATCCTGTTTTAACACCTTTGTCCCATCACCCTGTTTCACTTTCTCTCTTTCCTCACATCCCTCCATCTTCTCTTCTTCTCTTTTTACGTCTCAAATTCTGTCTTTTCATTTCACGTCATAGAATATTTTTTATTGATCCCTCATGTGAGGTAGCAGCATAAACAAATTCTAAATAACAAAAAACAAACAAACAAACAGTAAAACAGTCATGAAATAATAAAATAAGCAGTAATGATAATAGTAAATATAAACAGTATATGTACAAATGAAATGCAATATTAAGATTTGACTTCTCGATTATGAAGTATACATTTATAAGTTAACTTCATAGTCATCTCTCCTCACTTGTTGATCTGTTTCTTCCTCACTCTCCTCATCTTTCCTCATCTCTTCATCTTGTTTTCCAGTTTATCCTCCAGGTCATCCACAGTATCATCCATATACACAAAGCACCGCTGCCTTCTAAATCTTAACCTTATCTGCCAGCAGCACAGAGGGGAAAGTTACAGAGCTGAGTGCAGCCACCAGTGTCTGGGGACAATTTAGTGCAACACCACTTAGAGCTCCCTACCTTCAGTTAATATCAGCCTTCTCTTTGCATTTACAGAGCAGCTATTTTACACTGCAGAGTGTGGGGCGTTTGAATCATGAATCAAATGTTATTTTACCCTCCAACTGACTTACCAAAAAGGTAAATACATAAATAACCAGCTGAACAAATAAACAACCAAAAAATATGCTGTATTCTGAGCTGACAGAACAGCTGTAATACATTCCCTGTGGGGTTGAATATGGCTCACTGAAAGGATGAATATTAATATTGCTAATTTTTCAAGTCTGAGACTCAAAAATCAAATTTTGAAGTCGGCAGAATACCTGATAATAATAATACATAATAAAATTAGCAATATTTTTAACAAAAAATACAAGAGGACCTGTGCATTTTTGGGGTCTTTGCTATCCATTAAAAATAATTCTAAAACTTCTTTTAGTGTGAATGTTGGGAATTTAGTGAGATTTATACAAACAGACAGAATTCATAACAGGAAGTTGGAGACAGCAGTCCGGAAGTAATTGGTTTCCATGGTTTCCGCCAGTCCCACCAACAGGCGGACACTTGTTGCTGCCGCCGTTAGCTGGCTAGCCAGGTAGCTAGCAGCTACAATAATGACTAAACAAAATCTTTTAACATGCTCTTTTGGGGAAAAAAGGAATTTAAGGAGAAGAAGCTTCACTGTCTCCATCAGCTGACTTCACCCAGCCATGTTCTTCACACTCATCAGTACCCAAGAAGGTTAGCCTTTGCCCCGGCGGCCGCTAGCTTAGGGGCACCAGCGCTCTCTCCCGGTCACCCTGGCGCGGATTCACTCGCTGGTTTATCCTAGGTGAGTGATCACCACCGCGGCCAAATTTGAAGGTATTTCCCCGCAATGTGAAGAAGGAGCTTCTCGTGAAAGTTGAACGGACAGTTCGGTCGGAATAAATTCAACAAGGACGTGTTTTTTTTTTCTGCAAATTCGGACATTTTCCTCCAGCGGGGAGAGAGGAGTTTGTTGTTGTGACGGGGTGCTTTGGACTATTATGGGGAGGAGTCTGCACCATCGTTTTACAGACAGTTTTAAAGTTCAACAGTAAAGCCAGCGACACGAAGAGAACAAAGGTAGGCCCGTGAATGAATGGGTGTTTAAGATGTGTCATGTTGGGTTTCATCCTCTGTGCATCATTTTAAAAGTACCACAGAGCTTTGAGAAAGCTGTCACATGACAGTAAAAAATACAATAAGAGATATTTAACTCCATTTTATGCTTTTTTTTGACCCCTTGTTTTAAATTCCATTCATAATCTTAATCTTAATAATTAATATAATTTATTAAAAAAATAATGGTTAGTCATAATTTATTGTGACATTAGTAGCACCTTTTGAAAATAAAAAAAATAAATGTTAAAATGTTAGAAAAATATAATAATATAGCAAGTGTTTTCTTTAGAAATATAAAACAGTTATACAGCCTTTTTATCACCCTCTCATTTGCTGTTATACTATAGCTGACCTTGAAGAACCGATGATGCATGAGAAATTGTGAATTTTGGTTCATACTTGTATGTTGTGTTTCTACTTGAAAATATTAAAGTGCTTTAATGTTTAAAAAAAATCCTCCTACTTTCAGCTTGAATATACCTGTATTTTACAGGTATGAAACACTCTTTCGGCATATTCACACACACACACACACACTGCAACAACGCACATTTACAGTGTTTAATACTGTGAAATGGTCTAGATATTGTTGTTTTTTCAGCCTGTTTCTGAGTACAGCTGTGACTGTTTCTCTGGATTGAGGATTTTCATGCTTGGTCATTATATAAACAGCGCTTAAACCTGCCTGTTTTATGACTTAAAAAGCCATGGAAACCCTTTTTGTCTTCAGGAATAAAATCTTAGAGGATCACAAAGTCTGAAACCTAACCGTTGAACTCCCTGCAGTGCACACAAGATGGCGGTAGAGGCAGTCATCCTCTGAGAGGCTGTGTGAGGTTCTGGCACTGAAGACCATGTGTGGGAACAGATCTGCCTGTTCTCTGGAGATTTGGGTCTGGCTCTGTGTGAGAGAGAGAGGGGTTGATATAAACAAACACAGAGAGAGGACAAACAAAACACAATAAATGTGGTGGGGAAGCTCTGGATTTTTTAAGGGAGGAAAAGGGACAGGTAAAATAAGTGATACACTTTCTGTTCGGATGGAGAGGAGGGTTTCAGTGATCTGACCCACATGGAGTTTCTGGGTCACGACAGGCCAGAGGATGTTGTAATGAGGCAGTGGAGGATCCCAGAGGAACCCGCTGCATGCAACATCTGAGTGCACAAAATCCCTTTTCTGGGTTAGTGGGGAGTCGCGCTAGAAAAAAACAGCTTTTTTTAGAATCAGGTTGGGCCCCAGTCTGGTGGAAGAGGGCCAACAGCTCGATCAATCAGGACGGGAGGAGGAAGTCCACCACGAATCTGTTATCACTCTCAGACAATATAATATGATGTCACAAATCTACAATATTTAGACTGTTACAGTTTTAAACGTGATGTGAATGACATAATCTGACAGGAAGTAAACATGATCCCATTGTGTTTCTGTGTTTTTGAAACACATAGTGTGAGCAAAATCCATATATTTTTAAAGATTAAAGCATGTAAACTGATTCTAATAAGCATAAAATACAAATATGAACCTGAAATGTGCAACAGTGTGGGATCTTTAAAGGAACAGTGATTTATTTATCACAACACTTCTGGAGTTACTTTAACCTAAACCACAGTCTTTCCCTAAAGTAGTTTTATCAGCACAAAAAAATATTAAACTGGTACACGAGGATATGTACTAAGGCATAAAATACCTCAAAAGTTTTTAAAGAGGTTTTTTTCAGCATGCATAAACATAATAATGCAAAATGTGTCTTACTGAATATTAAATATTAACACTAAGGCCAGATAGTGGCATTGTCAGCAGTGATGGAGGTTCCAGTGACAATAAAAGCTAACCAAAATACTGATAAGAGACAGAAATGGGTGTTAAATGTGGGTGTTTTCTTGTGAGTGATGTTGTGGTAGAAAGAGGGAGAAAGTGATACACCTCACTTTGTACCCTGTGTGGAAATAACTTGCTAAGTTATATAAATGATGTGAAATAGATGGAGATGGGAGAGAAAAAATGGACAAGTTTAATTTAAAGTAGTGATATCACCTTCCATCTGCACTCCTGCAGCATCGTCCTTTTCCAAGCAAACCCCTCAGCGCTCAACTTAGAAACCTGCGGTGATTTCTTTCCAAGAATTTAAAAAGCCTCAGTGTCCCTCAGAATATTTGAGGTGAGCGCTTCAGTAACACCTCCTTCCTCTCAATGCATTTTGCATTGCAGAGGGAATGTGAGTGTTTATGCACACAGTCACAGACGTTTCCTCCATTTATCAGTTACAGAAAAATTAAATGCACATGGCCTTATTTTAAAGGCTGCGTGTGGGGCGTGAAAAGATATTGTGATTTATTTCCTTTTTTTTCTCAAATGCATTAATTAATTCTGAAATTGTTTAATGGCTTGGGGCAATTGAGTGCTCCCTGAAAGTGAAGCAGCTACTGGTATAGGTGGTGAACATCAACAATAATAATTCTGCATGGGGATCACATGACATCTATGTGGATGTGTTAGCATCAGCTCAGTCAGTTCTGTGTGTGTTAGCTGTGTGTTAGCATCAGCTCAGTCAGTTCTGTGTGTGTTAGCTGTGTGTTAGCATCAGCTCAGTCAGTTCTGTGTGTGTTAGCTGTGTGTTAGCATCGCTCAGTCAGTTCTGTGTGTGTTAGCTGTGTGTTAGCATCAGCTCAGTCAGTTCTGTGTGTGTTAGCTGTGTGTTAGCATCAGCTCAGTCAGTTCTGTGTGTGTTAGCTGTGTGTTAGCATCGCTCAGTCAGTTCTGTGTGTGTTAGCTGTGTGTTAGCATCAGCTCAGTCAGTTCTGTGTGTGTTAGCTGTGTGTTAGCATCAGCTCAGTCAGTTCTGTGTGTGTTAGCTGTGTGTTAGCGTCCGCTTAGACAGTTCTGTGTGTGTTAGCTTGTGGCTCAGAAGGTTGTAGTCTCTGCGATTCAGTTTCAGCAGGGCACTTTCTCTTCTGACCTCCGCCCCTCCACTATTTGCTCTCCCTCGCACTTGTTTGTTCTTCCAGCATCTCTGTTTTTCTTCTCCATCCTCTCCTCCCGTAAAGCCGCCTGTCTCATGATTTTCATTTCTTTTTTGTTGTCGTTTTTTTCCATTCTCCTTTATTTGAACACACTGCCAGCTCTCTGACGTGTTTGTCTCTCCCCCTCTTTATTTTCTTATAAATCTGTTGTCAGCAATGTTCCCTTCATCTTCCTAAAATGGTGTCACAAGGTCGTGGAAAATGAAAGATGGGAGAACACGAGGGACATTTTTGGAAAACAGATGATGGAGGGCGAAAGGGAAAATCCAAGGAATGGAGACAGATGGCCAGAGGGCAGACGGGGCCATTTAGGTTGAAAGGTTGAGTGGATGAAGGGAGGGGAAGATGGAGGGATGGAGTGGAGAGGGTTGAAAGAGCAGATGGAGGGGTTTAGAGGTGTAAGGTGCCCCAAGGAAGATGGGAAGTGATGACAGACATTTGTGAGTTTCATAAATATGAGAACCAGCGAGGGTCCATGGGCTGTTTTGTGAGTCTCACCGGTTAGCAGGTTGTCTGATTCTCCAGATATTGTAGCGTTGTGAGAGGCCTCCCACCGGCCAAATAAATACTCTTTCCTTATTCACCGCTCTGCTCGCCCTGTATGGCCACTTTCCAAGCCTGTAAAAGACTTTATATATGGGGTATATATGTGAAGCACTATGATGCTAGATGTTACAGGGACTGTTCTGAATGCATAAAAGAGTCAACTTTTAGTCACACATGGTGGTGTGTTCTGGATACTATGTCAGTATCACGGTATATGGTGATATATTGAATCATAGTCCCTGTATTGTATCAGACAGTACACAGCCCTAGTGAGGAGCATTAGGACCTTATCTTTAAAGCATGCAGAATATTTACAAGTTGCATGGAAATCCAAATCTCCTTTACACTACGGACCTCTTCTTAATGCTGTTTGTTGCTCATATTGCGCTTACCATGACTGAGACTTCCCCAGAGCACGGGCTTAATACTGAGCTGAGTTTCATCAAAGGGCTGCAGGGCGGCTTGGTGGATCAGTGCTGCAGCCGTCCCTTTGGTTTCAACACACCCACCTCATCCTCCATCCCTCTGCCTCCCTGTATCTCCTTTCTCTTCCCTGTCATTCTGTCGTTTTTTTTTTTTTATTTACACTCTCTGCAATGTCCTAATGCAGCCGGAACAACTGGCTGAACTTTACAGAAGACTGTTGTCTTCAGTAAGCTGCTCAGATAGATGCATGCTTTATTATCATTAGGGCCTGAGCGATATGGATATTTTTAGGCTGATGCTGATATTGACATTTAGCAGGAAAAAAAATCCAATAACCAATAATGTTAATGAAAAACTTTTTCAGCCCCCACAATGATAAAATTGAAGGCATATGCTAACTTGTGTCCTTTATCACCATAATACAGCTGTAAGGCACCTCTTCCTGATCCGTAATGATGAGGAAGATGCTGGAAGGCATTGAGTTTGGCATTGTGGTCGTCACCATCTTGTTTTTTTGGAACCAGAAGTGACATGAGAGGGTGGATCTCAGTAAAAGTGAACTCTAAATAATGACGTTTTAGCGACCTGTCAGTCACAAGGTAGCTACGTCCTAAAGCATCCTCTGCTTTATGGTCTCTTTGACACTAAATGTGACCATAATTTACTAAATGAACATCACGCTGTACTGAAGAAGACTAGAAACTAGTGACTGAGGTTTACAATGTTTACTGAGGGAATAAGCGTCACTTATTCCAGTGTAACCCAAGTTTAATGCTGCAAACATGAATACCTTTCTGGTAAATTGCCATGGCAAAATGATCTGCTGAGGTGAAATCTTGGAAGGAATTGTCAAAACGAAAAGGGCTGACATGCAGATGAAAGAGTGAAGGATGAGAGGAGTGGGAGGGTTGGGGAGGAGAGGGACAGGGCTCTGATTGCAGTTAATTGCTGTTCACATGCAGGGCGGGTCTAATCACTGGCATGCTCTGTGCATGGGTGTGCAGATACCTCCGGGTTTAGCCCTGAGCTCACTGGAGCGGCCTTGGTTTATAATTAGCAAATAGATTATATCCCTGAACCTCCACCACACCCACCTCGCCTCAGAATCAGATGGGGATCCTTTTCTTTTTGCACAGGGAGTCAGGACTGTGGATAACACCACACAAATAACCTCCTAATGTCATATCTGTTTCTTCTTTGCCTCGTTAAGAAAGCCGTTTACCCAGACCTGACTGATGATATTCATTTGTAAAATAATCTTGTGGGTTCCTGGTCTTAGTGTACTGAAGACATTTTATTTAAAATGATTTTTATAACATTACAAAATGAAAATACAAAATGTAGAATTTAGTTAACTCAAATGTCAATACAGGCTTCAGAAAATACAGCATTGCCTACTACAGTCAGGCTTTACTTTTTAGGACTCTTTCCTTTACCTCTTGCAAAGCCTCACAATGGCTTTTTAATGGACTTTGAAGCCTCCTATGCACCTAAACCATAAACTAAAGTAATAAAAATGAAACACTGGAGGCGTTTATTATCACTGAAACATGGCAAGGGCTGATGCCAGCGTCAGGCACATGTCCAAAAACAACCTCAGCCCCTGGATCCCTTTTGGATCCTGGCTTACAGTTTGGGAAATGCAATCAAACTTTTATGGTGTTGTGAAAAGTGAGCACCGCCACTCCCTCCCTCCGGGACATTCTCCATCTGTTGTCTTCTATCAATTGATTTAAATAACGTTCATGAGCTGGATGAAACTTAAAGGGGCGGCTGTGGAGAGTAAGCTGAAAAATGGCATTTTATTTTTACAGAGACGGTGCTCCACTTCCACCCACATTTACAAGCAGTCAGAAATAATCACAGATGTTTTTCCATCATTAATTAGCCCCACATCTCAGCAGGGATAGTTTGAGCTCAGTTAGACACTGAAATGTTTAAATGTGGTGGTTACCTTGCTCACCGAACTAAATCGAATTTGACTCCAGCGGAAGTGTGGATCAATCAGAATTTTGTCCAAATGAGCCGATCTCACTTGGTTGGTCAGTTTTCTCTCAAGTTGACTTGTTTACATGCCCTTAAGGGACAATTAAAGTCAATAAGGGGCTCTGGCCTCAGTGTCACAGTTGCTCCAGCACTCAACACTTGTTTTTGGACACAAGTGTGTAGAAAATGGGAACGTATTGCTGTTTTTGAATATGTTTTTTTTTTTAATGTCAACTTGGAAGTGTGAGATTTATTCTAGGGATCAAATTGGGATTAGTGTTGCTTGATTTGACTTAACTCAAACTTTGCTTAGCCAGCGACACAGAAAAGCGTGAAGCTTGTAGCCTGTTGTGTTGCCTGATATAACCTCTATGTAGGGCCGGGTACCAAACTTCCATACTCTTGTAGCACCAACTGAAATTTGGCACTGAAAGATGATTCATTTTTTGGTACCCAATGGTGCTACAAAATTATCAAAGTTCGCTACCCAGCCCTACGAACAACATGGCTTACTTGCATATCATGCTGACTCAATTTATTTCAATTTAACTACACTGTGTTCACAATCTAATTGTTACATTAAAACCCTGAAACTCTAAAGTTGCCTCGTAAAGCAAATCTATCAAGCTGAAAAATGCTAAAATAGGGGAATAAAAGGAAAATTTCTTTGCATTAAAGCGTAGTGCAAAAAAACAAACAACTGTATTTCCCAAAAGGTCAAACTATGTCTTTAAATCATCCATCATTTTCATTCTTTGCATGTTTTCCAGCAGTGGCTCTCTTGCTGCTGTGTCCCAGATTAAAGCCGGCTTAATCAACCACTGCGGCAGACACATTTCACAGGATAAATATGAGACAAGCTAAACAATTTAATTAGCCCTCGGGTTGTTTGAGTCCATTGTTTGCTTTTGTAACACAATTCAAAACCACTTTGAGTGTTTTGCCTTTGATCAATACTAAGAAAAAAACAGGAGAGAAAGTAGTCTTGAAGTTTTGTCTTAGAAGAGGTTTGTTGTGAAATAACATTGCATAAATGTCCTGTGTTTTTGGAGGTAAATAATGGTCTTGTTTTGTGTTTTATTGTGTTATTTTATGTATGTAGTCTGAATATAATGTGAGTTAAGTTGAATGGAGGCAATAAATACAGTCCTGAATTGCATTTTTCTTTAACTTGAGGCTCTCAAGTGTCCCAGCTATTTTAACACTAGTGTGCACCCAGTAATTCAAAAATGAGTCCCAGTCAAGGAAGACTGGTTTGAGTACTGGATCCAAGAGTTTAATGTTTTATCAGAAACACTGTACACTGGGTCATAATACTAGGAGATGGGATTTTACAGCTCTGACAGGGCCATCAACTTTTGGCTCCATATATTTCTGAGTATGAATTTCTTGCAAGTCACATTCTCAAAGTGTTTGTGAAACTAGCTTTAGGCCAAAATAGCACTCAAGATGAAGGGAAAGATCATGGCTTTGACTGAATGTTAATAAAGTACAGTGCCTTCTGTCACTTTAAATTTTTAATCAACACCATGCTCAAGGGCCTGACTGGAAACAATAAAATTTCAGAATTTAGTCATGTGTTTGTTTGCTTGACATTAAAATATCCATTGAAATACGCTTTGAAGATGTTATGATGGTTTGATATTCGGCCTGTAGGAATTTGAAGCAGAAATTCATGCACATCCATGAGTGTGAAAGCCTTTTTGCTTTTTTATGCAAATTCACTGCATTCATGCGAGATTTTGCATTTTCGTGCCACGTATTTGGTGCATTAGGCCATAACTCACTGGTCTGTGTCAGGTATGTGGTAATTAAGCAAATTAAATCACAGGAGAAGAATGCAGGTGGACTGTCTCCCCTAATAATAATAACAATAATTCCAATTATCACATTGATATGCCACAGTGAGTCAATGTTTTTAAATGACAGAGGAAATGATTACAGCACGGCGGGCTTGACTCCAGGCAGGTTAATTGCTTGCTCACCGGGGGAGGCATTTGTCGTTTTTTTTTTTTTAATGTTCTCTTGAAAATGCTTTTATTAAGCAAACAAAACCCGAATTTGAATTACCCGTAAGGATTATTTCGCTTGTACAAAAAGTCTTTAATGAGTAAACAAATATGAGCGATTAGATTACAGGGTTTTCTTGACTCGGGGCGTTTGTGCGAATCAAACTGGAGTTTGTGTAGTTGGTGGGCTTTGGGGGACATTTGAGAGCTGACAGTGATCCGAACTCCCCCGGCTTGTTAGTTTAATCAAACATCAGCAGAGAGGATTACAGCAATCTCACCATTTATTCCTCTCGCCATCCTCCATCAACTCACACTGGAGCCTAAAAAGACGAAAGTGTTCCTCACGCTGCCAGGAGTAAAGCGCTGGTAATTACAACGCACCAGTGTGCAAGTGTCTCGGTATCTGGAGGCCCGTCTGCACACACAGTCTGGGATTTTTGTGTGGCTTTGTGTCAGTGCTCGTTTAGCTAATGACATCGGCCTTTTGCGGGAAACATGCATACATTTATCATCCGCCGGCAGTGAAACAATACTGATGCCATAGCAACTGTAGCCTGGGATACAGTGCAGAGGGTCCTTGGCGCCCCGAGCGCCTCCTCAAAAAACTTCCAGAGAGTCAGAAGGCAGCTGGAGGTGACACATAGCGACCAGAGTGTGTCGGGGATAGAGAGGATCACAACTCCTTGTTTCTGCCCTCACTGTAGAGCCGTTGTATCCGACAAAACCCCCGTTCAGGGCTTTTTATGATAGAAAATTGCAGCTGAACGTTTGCCTGCATCTCTTTTTTTTCTGTTTATGCAGAGATTTTGAGGCTGAGCGGATAAGCTTGTGACAAAACAAAAAAAACACTGATGAAAAGTGGACAGAGAGGCGAAATGGGTCAGTGGGAAATGTGAATAATTGATGGGAGCTTGAGTTTCTTTTTAAAAGATGTGGCCTTGATGCTTCTTGTGATCAGCAAATGAAGTTAGTATCAGTTTAGTATTTGAATTCATGCCACAGTCATGTTTCGTTTCCAACGTGATCTCAAAGGAAGGCACATTGACATTACACTGACATTTAAGGCTGTGTGATATTACGATATGTATCCTAGTGCGATATAAAGCTGTCTACCATAGGATATATCCCTCTCATGTTTATTTTGTAATTTTAACATGTAGGCTACGTGGTTAGCTCTGTTGCTATGCTAACGTTTAAGTTAATGTTACTCCAGTTGTGGTTTAGATACATTGAATAAAGCAGAACTGAACATCTGAATGACTGCTGGATAATCCAAATGTATCATGTTCATTGTATGAAGCATAGACAATGGTATGAAGGCTAATTTAATTGCAGCAACACTCCTGCTTCGTGGTAGCATTTTTACATCACCCCTAAGGACTCATTTACGGCACTGTTCGCTTGGGAGTAAACAGAGGCAAAGCAGCATTGAGGAGGAGAGTGCAAAGTGAAAATAATGTTACCAGTTTCGTTACATCAGAAAAAATACTTTATCGTATATATATATATATATATATATATATATATATATATATCGTTATCAGGATATGAAATTAGCTATATCAAGTGATGCAGTTTTGTCCATATCGCAAAGCTCTACTGGCGTTCTGTGTCGAGTACTCTCTTTAGCCGTTTTGTGCCTTGCAAATACAGTATAAAACTCAAAATCTCACTCTGTCAGCATTAGTTAACCAACATTAGCTGGCCACATTTGCTAAAATCTGCTAGCGACAATCTTCATTTCGACAAATCAAATTGACGGTAGTCAGTGTAGATTTCGCTCATGTGACACCTATTTTAAGGAAAAGTGTGTGCTAGCTGACTAGAATCATGATGAAAACTGTGATTGTTTCAGTTTCCGTGTCTGGTGACTGCTTTAATATTTCCCAAAATGCCTCACAGTAGGGCTCAATCAAAAAGATTGTGATTAAGAGCTCAAGTTTGCTTTGCATGCAGACTTGGGCGCCAACACAGTTTGCACACATAGGCACACACATAGACACATCCCTATACGTACACTCCAGAGAGCAGTCTCATTAATGGTCCCGCTCTCAAGTCCCCAACTGCGATAAGTGAATTTTAATTAAGGAAATATTGAGAATCGTAATAAATTATTTTAACGACCTGCAAATGGGTTTTGCTTCTCTGAGGAGTGAGAAAGAGAGAGGACACACACCACTGCTTTCACCGGGGGATGAAATGGTAGTGTGTGCTACTGCCATCACAGCCAAAGCACACAAATCAGTGTTAGCGGCCGACTGTTAGCCGGTGTCACGCGGCCAGATAACCTCACATTTATTAGCTTGATCTGTGTTTGCATTCCTCGTGCTACCTCTCATGCGTTTCCTTCTCGTCTCCAGCACTAATTGGCCGCCTTCACATATGATGTGTGGTGAATAATTGAATATGCTGAAGTTAAAGTGTGCGTTGTGTTCATCCAAACTAGGTGGCAGATTGCAGTGATTTTCAGCCAGCTGGTCCGGCTGTGTTCCTCTCTGTCATCCCCCCGCCAATGCTCACAAACACGGGGAGGTCGTTGTCAGACCAATCAAAACCTCTCAAATAGACTCCCCCAGCCAATGAGCGAGTGGGATACCCTCACATTTTTTTTCAGTGCTGGCTGACTAATGGTTGCGCTTAACATCACTAGTGATTGCTGTAAATAAAAGCATATGTTAACTCGCAGAGGAGGTACCAATTTGGGTGTTGTGTTTCACGGGCAGCCTTCCTCAGCTGCCGGAGGATAATGCAGTGTGTTGTAGGACTTTGTTTTGTTCTTTGAGGTTTGGCAGGAAAAAAAGCAAACCATCCCAGAATAGAAATATGATATTCCCAGGATTGTGGAGGGATAATGAGAGGAGAGTCCAGGAGGGTAAAAACACTCCAGGCAAGAAGCAGTTACAATACTGCAAGACTCTAAGAGGATCCTGAACGCCACAGAGCAATCTACACAAATCCACTGCACACTACCAAACAGAGAACAGTTACAGTTAGCAACTAGTGGGTGAATAGCAAGGACCATTTAGCAGCTAAATGGGTGTTGGTGGAGACCAAAATGGAGCTAAAAGAGAGTGGATATCCACTTCCATCCACCAGGTGAACATGACCCTGATTTAGGCTAACACTGTGTATCCATATACTACCTACAGTATGTAAGTATTTGTTAATGATTAAGATATTTGTTGTTGTTTGTGTTTGTGTCTCTATAACATAGATAGCTATTTGTCACTTTTTTAATTATTAATAATAATTTTTTGTTATTTATTTCACAGTTTATTGCGGGACAACTTATAACCTTTTATTCACTTTATTTTAATATCTGTTCATGCCTAAGATATTTTTGTAAATTCGTAATAATGTAATATAATTTGTACTAGTTAATAAACACTCTGTAAAGCATTTAAAAACAATATTTATATAGATAGTTCAGACTTTTTCAATGGTAAATACGTAGTTGGTTTCTGGTCTGTAATGATAATAGACGTTTTTCAAATGTTTTATTGAAAGTTTACAAATCAATAATTTGGTAATCACAAACAAATAATTCATATCGTATCTATAATGTTATATAACAATAATCTGTAAATTAATGAAATTGTTGTCTCCTATCAGCTTTGATACAATATAGAATTTATAAACAAATAGTGTCATATTTCATAAAAAAAAAACAAAAAACAAAACTTCCTCACTTTTTTTTGTATATTCTCAGTTTTGGTGGCATAATGCAGTCATACTGTCTTGATAGCCAAAGCTGTGAGTTTCCTCTTTTCATAATTAGCCTTCTTCTGAATTTCCGACACTGCGCTCTTATCTCTCACTTCAGCAGACCTGCCAGCTTTATTTCTGAGTAGCACTTCAACACTGCTGGTGCTGCACTGAAGCCAATATTCAGCCTCAAGTCAATCAAGCAAGAAATAGATACTTCAGAAATGCAGGTAGTGAAATCAGTGACACTGTGTTCATGTCTTCATCTTCATCCTTGATTTACTGACTGAAAAGGCTTGAATAACACTGACGTCTACTGCTTCTTATCTGTCTTTCCAATGCTTTGTATATCTTTTGTTTTGCTCGCTTTGTCACTTGAGGACTGTTTATGAAGAGAGTGGCAACCTGTCAGTGACACTGATTGATACCGCCTTTTTTTAAGGGGAAGTTCAGATTTAAAGCAATACCTGCTGAAGAAACACCGACGATTTAATCTGTTACAATCATCTCCAGGTGATGTTTTCTGGTCATTAATAAAATGATGGAAAAGCTCTAAGAAATAAGTGCAGTTATGGGTAATTTTAAATATGGCTCAAATTTCTGCAAACACCCTTTCCAAATAGCAAATTTTATTCAGTTAGTGCTTTCATATTATTCATAACCGATGAATAACATGCGTAACATAATGATTAACTGCGATTTGGTAACAGTTGAGTGGGCATCTCTATTCGAAGAAAAAAAAACAGAAAATAAGGCATGTGAAGTTGACCTTTTAATTATGAAAGTATGCTACAAGTGAGTCCACCTCTCCAGGCACCGCCAACGAGTTTAAAAGCTGATGTTTGGATGCATTTCGCATTTAAGAAGTTGGAAGAAAATTACAAGTTGGACAAAAAAACAAGTAGTATGCAAAATATGCAACGGGAAGGTGAAATACAGTGGCAATACGAAGAATCTTTGCAACCATTTCCCGAGACATCACCCGGAAACACAGTCGGTGGACTCGGCACGGCTCAAACAAACCAGCCTGGAGGTATTGGCACCTAAGCAAACTCTCAACATGCACAGAAAATAACGGAGGCCGTTGCCATTTCATTTATATTTATTTGTCTCACAACCACTGTGGTATTATTGCACAAGGGTTAGACAATTGTGAGACAGTTCCAGGCAGCTAAGTGAGTGTCCTCTTTGTTGCTACTTTATTTAACTTAATTTAGATTAATTTATGTTTTTGTGTTGTGGCCAGGTGGTCATGTTTGAATAAAAGTGTATGATTAATGTAACTGGTTTGAGTTTAATTCTCAAACACAATTTTTAATGTATCAGGCCAAAAGGTTACTTGTTAAATTTACAGCATTATTTTAACTGAAATATCCCTGACTGAATCGATTGAATCAGATCGACTCGTGAATCGAATCAAACTGGGACCTTGAAATATCGAATTGAATCGATTTGGAAAATCTGAATCAATACCTAGCCCTACTGTCCCGCCAGTAGCATTTAAAGTTGAATAGATGAGGCCGCACTTGACAGAACTAGTTTTACATGACAGAACACCTTATTCCCATTGCAGACGAACGGCTTCAGCGTCCCCTTCATCACTGAGTAATGGCTGCTCGTCCTGCTCTAATACAGGGAGGGTAGGCATTAACACTCACTCTGCTGTTATCACCTTATGAGGGTTTCCAGGCAAATATATTCATTCAATATTCATCCAGTGATAAATGTGGAGCGTTAATGTGCAACATGAACAGGCAGGGAGGAGAAGCTTTTTTTACCCACAAACCTCAACATAACATTTAGTCATGTCACTAGGATGGTTGATAGGTATTTGCCATTCTTGAGAGCTGGCAGCTTATTGATTTACTGGTCGGTGACATTATGACTTGAACCAGAGGTTGAATCGGAGGGACTTTTAAAGCATTGTTTTCAAAGAAAAGCAATCACTCCACCTTTGACTGTGATATTATTGTAAATTAAAAAAAATGATGACAAAAAAGTAATGAGGTATGTTTTTCCATATTTTAATGGGTTACTAATGACACTTCTTATTTCCTCTTGTTAATACTGCCAAATGAAGAAAAAGTAAATGAGACCGCCTTACTGTTTTAATTATAAAGAGTCTTGCCGTGTAATTTTAAACAATGATTAACTACACACTTAGTGCACAGGCCTTACACTGTAACTGCAGAGCAGCCAAAAGCCCAATAACTTGTAATGTTTGGTAACTGTAAAAACTATTTTTTTTTAGGTATGTAAGTAATAAAGAAAAGCCAATGTATTATATTGTGACCTTTAAGGGAACTTAAAAAAAAGCCAAATTTAGATGGAGAACACTTCCCTCGTAAGGAGTAAGTTTTGATGGACTACTTTGTTAATAGAATAGAATATTTTTATTGATTCCCCTTTTGTGGAAATTAACTTGTTACAGCTGCATGAAATAAGTTAAAAGTATGACAAATACAACAAAACATCAGTGACAAAACAATACAATAAATAATAATAATAATAATAACAGTATGTACTAAAAACAAATAGGAACCTTTTTTACCTCTCTCTGGGTGTGGAGGTTGGATGGGTTCAGAGTGCTCTCGGCCCTTTTAGCCAATTACCCTGGCAGCAGATGACCCAGGAAATGAGCTGATATCCTATTCATGAGAGGGAAAATACACTTTGCAGGGCAGAGCGGAGATCAAGTCACCCCGGCACAGATCCTCGTGCTCGATAATTGTCCCTCATTTAAGTTTTATCTCATTTGGATATTCCAGAATCAACCCTTTTCCTGGGCTCTGACTGTTGGGTTTGATGAATGCTTCCGAGCGCTGGAAGCTGCAGGGCTGCTCACGGATGCAGTCAGACATGGTTAAAAGTCAATAATAACAGTAAACGTATAAATCAGCAATTCAGCAAGGGAGGAAATAAGAATAGAAGAAACAGCGCTTCGCTAACTGTGGCTGATTATTAAAGTTATTAGCTGAGTGAGTCGATGATGTCTTCTACTGGGGGATCTTCCTCAAGCAGCATGTTGGCATAGCATGTCTCTGGAAACCATGGAAATGCTGAATGTGGACATTTTTGAATGCATGAAGGGATGTGGTAATACAAGCATCCTGTAGTACACTGACTGCTAACGAAAATTAGGTGTTATACTAGGGATGTATGTTAATTACATACAGAACATATCTTAACTGTTTATGGTTTTGTTGATAGCACTGATATATCTTAGGTCCACTTCTTATTTCCAGGTATATTATTGGTTATCGGCATCAGCCTTTGGTAGCAGAAAGTCGTTGTTTATTGGTACAGGGTTTAAAAAAAACACCTGTTACCTGTTACATTTGGTTATGTTGTTTTACATAACATTATTGTACACAGCGTTGTTCCACGCAACGCAGTATTGTTTAATGCAGCATTGTTTGGTTTTACGTAATGCTGTTTTTTACGCAGCGCAGGAACAGAAAACCTGAGCTAGGCTACATTCTGGAAATGTCTGTTGCATGATGGGAAATGTAGAGACACTTGCTAATGTGAAAGCATGACTTATCTGACATAGAGGATAGACGTGAAGTTTGGGATCAATACAGCCCTGAACTTTTTTCTCTTCTTATTTAATGTGAGACTATTCTCTGCCCACTCGCCTTTTATTTTATTATTATGATTATTTATTTTCAGACTCCCAGCTCCCAACACACACACAGAGAGAGAGAGAGAGAGAGAGAGAGGGAGAGAGAGAGAGAAAGAGAGAGACAGAGAGAGAGAGAGACTGACTTTGCCTGCTGTTTACCGGACCGCACCAGACGGTGAGAGCGCCGCCGCAGGAGGAGGAGGGGTCTGGGTTGCTCTGTCTGCTGTACCGGGAGGCTCTCAAACACCGGGACTATTTGTGATTGACAGCCAGCGGAGAATCGGCTCGGGCACTCTGACACACTTTAAGGGCAGCCCTCCATGTCCGGATTTCACACACCGTGCTCCGCGCGTCCATGTGGATAAGCCTGAGGACGGTTACGCACGGTTTTATTGGAGTAAGGGGGGATTTGGAGGGAGCACCTCACCTGTTCCGCCGCAGCTCGGCTCAGCGGGATTAAAGGGAGTCGGTATGGCGAGCGGCTGACAGTGGCACGTTTTCAGGTAAGGATCTCGGACAGTAGGAGGGCTGTGGAGAGAGAATGCGTACCTGGAAGTCATTTCTTGTTGTCAAACAAGTGCGGCTGACGTGCCCGCTGCGCACGTGCCTGTCAGGTATTTGTGAGCTAGTGTTTGTTGGGATTTCGCCCCGTTGCGGGAATTTAAAGTCAGCTGTGACAACAGGCGGGCAGGGCGGTGAGACCGCACGCGTTGCATTCCTCAGCATCCAGTGCGTGCGTGTCCGCTGTGGTATCACGCGCGCACCGGTTTCGTGTTTTGGCAACGCGCGTGCCTCTCCTGTCAGGCCAATAAGAGAGTGATTAAAACGTGGAGAGTCTCAGCACCTGAGGTCTGGCTGTCTCAGCTAGGCGCGCGCACGTGGCGTGCACGTGGTTGTGTCACCCATACTATCAACGTCTACCCTCTTTTTTTTTTAGCAAATCTTGCTTTGTTTCCCCTTTAACGTGAGCTAATGACAGATCCTTCCCTTTAGAAACCAAAGGCATAAACTCCAGCAGAAGAGCCCAGCTCCACTGTCCTGCAGTAATTAGAGCAGCTTGATTTTTTTCTTTTTGCTCAAGTCTCAGATCTGAACTGACAGCCGATTAAAACGGGCTATCACAGCTTATGATAAGGGATGCGTGGCACAGCAAGGCCCAGCAGGAATATGAGATAAAAATAACATTAAGGATGCTCGATCACATAAACTGTAGAGCAGAGTAGTTTATTTTAACTAATTGTGTTAAAATAGTTATGATACTTAAAAGTGCCATAACAAGGCTGCTATGAAAGAGGAAACCAGTACAGAATCAATTTTTACCTTTAAAAAAGCCAAAAAAGTGAACTCTAGAGCAACAAACCTGTTGTTTACAGGTTATTTAAAGGCTCTAATATTCACAGGTTATTTCGATTTTAAAGCTTAATGCCAAAGCATTAAAAAAAGCATGTTTTTTTCCCCAAGTACGATTTATGTCTCCAGAAAGATGCACAGACATTAGAAACATCGCATGACAATCAAGTGCAGATCAGTGGTCAGTCTGTTGACATACTGACCTTATTCTCACATTATTTTTGAATTCCCTTGCCAGGATTCTCAATGCTAACATGCTGGTGTTCATCAGGTATAGTGTATAACATGTTCTATGAGTCTGAGTTTAGCGTGTTTACAGGCTAATGTTTGCTAAATAGCACTGAAGTGATATTTCCAAGAACTTGCTGTATTGCTATGAGTACAGTACTATCATCACCGACCCTGACCACGACAAGTTAAAAATGGCCTACACTCGGGTTATAAGGTCAGTGAGTCCTTGAACGCATCACCAAACTCTTCCAACTTTGTTCTGTTGCTGATCCTCTCAGTATTCGCGCTGTGTTGCATTGCCGATGAAAAGTGAAAGCATGGATTCAACAATATAAATAACACTAATACAAATGTGTGTCAGGCGGTGCGTTTGTCCATTGTGACGCTTCCCAGGCACCACGTGTACGCTTGGATTTGCCACGCTGGGTCAGCTCAGCTCATTATCCTCTTTGGACAAGGACGGACATAATCTCCCAGTGTGACTCTTTTTTTCTCTCCCTCTGTCTCACTCTTGCATCATCTTTCCCTCTCTTCTTTTCTACCTTTCTGTCTACCTGCCTCCCCGTTTCTATCCTTCTGTTCTGGACTGATGAATCTGGCCTGCTGCTGCCGTCGAGCCCACTCGTCATGCTCGGGGTGGCGGGGAAGGTGGGACCGGGGTTGGGTTGTTTAAAGGAAAACCGTCGCCATCCGACCATCCGACCATGCACAACTGTTGTGCATGCTTCTTGTTTTGTCACCCGTGGCGGTCTACCTCTCACCGCCTAATACGCCCCTGTCAGGTCCTCAGGGAGCTGCTGCGACTGAGCGAGCAACGCTTGCCACTGAGTGTGTTAAAAAAGTAGAGAGGACGGTGGCAAAACTAACAGAGGAATGGTGTTATATCTCGCTAGAGAGCAAATATACTAGTAAATCATGACAGAAAAAAAGGTGGCAATAAACTTGTCATTGTCCTGTCGTAATTGTCAGTATGATCAGTCCAATTAAAAGGGAAATTGCTGGAATAAAAGCAGAATCCATTCAGTTGTTTTTTGTTTACAGGGCGTTAGTGAACAATTCTCAGTGTAGCTAAAATAGAAATGGTCTTTCAAAGTAGGGTATTATTTTGTAGCCAGTACAGCTATACTTCATACTCATTATATACGCACATGATCATGCTTTACTTTTATCGTAGTCCATATGTTGTTCAGCTTACCAAATTGTTCAGCACATTGGTCAACGCAGGTTGATTTAAATGCACACTATAAATAAAGCTTTGACCTGACTTGAAAACACTGCAAACTACTGTAAATAAAAGGAACTAAATTGAGTATGGATGTTGAAAAAAGTCAAAGAAGTAAAGCTAGAACAGGCAGAGTAAACATTTACTACACCTGGTTGTTTTTTCTGGTCGCTGCAGGCACGCTGTTGCATGAAAACATGATTTTTGTGTTTATGCGTCAGCACAAGTAATCAGTCCTTTGTCATGATAGCATTACATTCGGTTGCGTATGTTTGCAGCTTGTGCAAGGTGGTTTCTTTCCTAAGATATCAGAGATTACAACTGTGGACTGTCCGATCAGGTGGTTGAATAGAGCAATAGAAAGCAGATGGATGCAAGTCTGTTTGTGTGTGTGTGTGTGTGTGTGTGTGTGTGTGTTGGTCTCGGCAGCCGAGCAGAGCAATAGAAAGTGATGGAGCCATGAATAGCTAAGCGGTTGCCTGTGAGTGAGTGTTATGTGTGCTGGCGGAAGCACTGATTGTATTGACAGCTAGCTTATTGTGGCGGCGCTGAGACTCTTGATAAATCATCCGGCGAGGCTGTTTATGTGACATCATCACACGTTGGTGTTGAGGCTCGTTCTGGGGTGAGAGAGACGGACAATTAGAAGAGTAGAAAAATACAGCCTGGTGGTGGAGAGGAAATGTCCCCATTATTCAGCTGCTTGATCGTCTTTCAGAAGTTATAACCCTCAATAAATTCCCTTTGGCCTCCGTCTGTCACAAGCAGTGCAGTGCTATGTTTGGATTTGTACTTCATTTGTGTGTCGGCTTAAATGGGTGGGTTTTCTGTACACCTCGATGTTGAGACTCCTGCCCTGAAATAAGAGAATTTTGACTATCGTGAAAAGATCCTCAAGCTGATAAATAAATTATAAAAATAGTTGCTGCTTAATTTAATAGCTGACAACTAATTGACAAATCGTTGCAGCTCAACTTCTTTGTGTGACTTCAATAAAGAATCATGGACACTTATATAAACACCGCACATCGGACAAGGTCTTTCTGATTCACCATTATTAAGAGTCATCCACTCCAGTTTGACAGCCTTGTGATAATTGATATACATTGAGGTACACAATCTAAAAATTAAAGGAAAAATGATGCAAATGATCACTTCACACCATCATCTTTTGCCCTAAACTGAAAGAAACACTTAACTTTAAGTGTTAATTCGGACCGTTTTGCTCAAAAAAACTCCACCATTGCCACAAAAGGAATGGGCTGCAGGGCTTTTGGACCTGGATGCAACTCAACAATTGGATGGCGGAGCTAATTCAGTCATTATTTAGATGATGCAAGGATGAAAAACAGAAGAGGAGATGAGTGCCAGGATGGAAACCTGCCTTTGCAGTACGCAATGCATTTATATGGCTTATTGTGTTTTGCCTCTTCGGGGATCCTAATCGATTTTATGGCACATGAGTTCATAATGTTTAGTCTATAAGTCTGGTCACAGAGCTGGGTTCAGAAGCATTCATGGTGTCAACTCACCTGGCAAGAAGCATAAATTCAGCCACATGAGAATAAATAAATCTGTATTGTATGCATTTAGCAGTAGTGCAGTCATGCATCTGTGTCTGTTTTCTTCTCATCAAGGTCGGCATGAATAGTCCAGGCCAAGTGAACGCTGGAGAGTCCTGCGACTTTATAAAGGATGTTATATAAAGATGATCTGGTTGCAGACAAATTACTTAGTAGGTAGCAAGGAGGAAAGGTACTGCCTATCAAGGAGAGCGCTAACATTGGCATTGAACATACTGTCTGCTAGTTTATCATTTTGGCTGGCTAAAGGTGCTAAATTCAAGCAATTCAGCATTTAATTGCTGTGCACTATCTAGTTAATAACCACATCTCTGCACTCAACTTTTAACTCCTTGAAGTGTAGAATGGCTCATAGGTTAGCAGACTGGAATGAACAAAATGCATGGGTGCGACATATAAATGAGCACATGCTATAAAAGTGGTAACTGTTGAGGACACTTTTCAGAAACTTGTGCAGTTCAGTTAATACACAGATATAAGATGAAGGCTTACAATAAATTCATAGACATGTTGGTGGCTTTAACAGGAGTCTCTGTGTATTAAATGCACCAGGAATTCATAGCTTCCACCAGCGGGGGGATGAAATAGTTTCCATACCACCCTGTTCTGGTACCAGAGCAGCGGTGGGCTTGATGATGATGATCCCTGTGGAAGCGCTAGCTGCGAGCTCGCCGGTTGCAAAACGTTGCCTCATATTTTTTCTTAGAGTGAAAATATATTTTTTTTCTGCTCCCTCGCCTCTTTTTCTTCACGCTGAGGGATTAACTCTGCGTCTGTCGCTGTGATTCTTGAAGTTGTCTTTATTAAAACATCACATGGAGGTAGAGTCGCTGCGATTCCTATCTTTTGCCGAAAAGGAGGTTTATATTAAGTCTGAAATGGTAACATAACCGCTCCTGACTCTGTTTATGTGGCGACTTGCATTACAGGTAATTGGGTCTGAGTATAGGATGAAAAACACAAGTATGTATGGCCAATCAATGAACCAGCTCAACAGATGGAGCCGTCTTCAGACTGGTTTGAGTTGCTGTGAAATTGGCAGACGTTTCTGTCACTGGGAAAAGCTCTGGTCCCAACTTCCTGTCCAGGTGAGTGCAGAACAGAGAGGTAGATCCAGATGGGAGAAAATACAGGCGCGAAAAGAAAGGCAGTCTGCCTGTTTGTGCTTATTTTTTAAAGAGGCTTCCCATGTAGATGAAAGCCAAGGCTCCACTGAACAGCTCTGAAATGCTGTTTAACATTTTTTCGTATGGAGAGTTTTGCCCTGCCGAATGGAATTTGGTCTCAAGATGCTGAATGCAGGCACTTTTCTTTGTTTTGTTTTGCAGAATGTGGCTGCGAGTCTTTAATTTGATAGCAGCATTGAGAGCATCCTCTGAATCATGGAAATGTTGCACCCTGGTTAAACCTTAAAGAGTCACGGTCAGTCGACATGTAGTCAGTCCTTTCACACAAGTCCTTTAAACTTTATTACTTTACAAAAGTGCTGCAGACTACATCCTCACCTTCTGTTCTTAGCTTTCACATAAAAGCCCTACACACATTATTTTGTAGTATTTTCCTAACATTCAATAGTGTATTGGTGTCTCAAAGCCATGAAAGCAGTGGAATATTACAAGCAATTAGGAAAGGGAGTAAAGCTGTTGAAGTTTGCTTGCTGAGTCCATGTTGGCAGCTAAAATGTGGATTGACACGTGGGCACTGAAGGTACTGACTGCTAAAAGAAAACTGTTTGTTTAGTGATGCATCGACACAAGTTGATTTGCTGAAGGAGGAAACAGACCACCTGAAAAAGCTCTTTCAGGCCTTAATTCAAACCCCAAAAATGTAACAATGTGACTCCTGGTTTATTGCAAGTCACCTTATGATCCCTGTGAGGAATTCAGGTGCTTCAATACAAGTGAAAATCACACTGCTGGAAGCTTTTTGAGCTATATTTTAACAACCAAATGCAGCCTGCTGGCATTACTTCCAATCATATTCTGTCTGTTTTGTTGATGTCCATTTATGGCACAAGAAGACTTTTTTGTTAGTTTTGGCAGTGGTTTGTGTGTTTTCACACCAGCATGTCCATTTAAGGTTGTGCGTCAGCAGCGAGAGAACAAGTCGTATGAACTCTGTGGTCAACAAAGTGCATTAAAAGCAAAGTTTATCAAAGTGTGTCCAGTGTTTAGTAGAAGGGAAAAGAGGATGGGAGAAGTGGGACGTGGAGAGCGGATGGCACAAAGGGATGGATGGATATAAAACTTGAAATCTGTGCTGTCACAGGCCTCTCAAATTGCATTGGAGCCCCCCAGAGATGACGGAGAGGATGACTTCCTTCCTTCCTCTCTTAGAGTCTGGCCTCACCGCTGACAGGCATCTTTCCTAGCCACTTCATAGACTCGTCTTTCAAGTTGAAAAGATCGGTCTTTATCAGCCTGGATATTTAACGAGGAGGTCTCATTATCACCATAATAAATGAGGTTATGCACAAAGAGGACGTGACTTCAAAGGAAACCCTCTGAAGCGTTCTATCTGCATTTGATTTAGAGGGTGGCGTTTTGTTTTAATTGTAAAATTCACCTTATAAAGACAGATGGCGGTTCTGTTACTTCTGCGAGCTTATTGCCTGATTAATAGCCCAACTGTGCTCAGCATGAGCCTGAACCTCCTCTTCCCCAACCGGAAAGTTCAATTTATTTCCAATTCGGTGTGTTGCAAAGGTATGAAACTGAAGAGCAGTGTTGCAAAGGCGTCACTAAAGATATCAAGAATCACAGATTAAATCGTTCCATTTTTTGTGCCTCTGTGTGCTCCAGACAAAAAAACAAAAACACATTTAAAGGGGAGATATTGTAGTTAATACTAGATGCTTTAAAGTTTAAAACTACGTGAGCAATATTTGGACTAAAAGTGCAATAACTGGACTATAAATGCAATAACTGGACGGCTGCAATCCCAATCTCGAACCTACACCTTAAGAACTTGTAATCTACCATGGTCATTTATTATTCTGTTTACTACTGTTCTTTTGCCTTTATTCATACTTGTAAACTGTTGTAAAGGACTGCTGCTAAACACAGTTTTGTTGTATTTTTGTGTGCAATGACAATCATCTATATTTAAGGGTCCCATTGCCTAGCAACTCAATTTAATTGAAAAGCAATGAAACATGCCGTTTCAGACAGATTGAATACAGGCATATTCAGTCTGTCTTCAGTCTGACGGAATTAAAGGTTATTTTCAATGTAAACATTTTTTTTGACTTCCATGACTTTTTTTTGCAGTATTTCTAACACGGTGTTGATGACAACAACGACTCTACAGTAAATACACTGTAAATACGATGCCCTTCAGCTCGCCGCTTGACGGAAACAGATGCAATCTAGAGATTACACCCACCCACAGCCCCTTCCTTACTTTCATTCCTGAGCTAGAGATTGAGCTTGTTGCTTGGAGCGAAAAAAAAAACAACTTGTTGCAAACAGATGCTGTCCAGAGATTAGCCTGACCCGCCTCGCTGCATTATGTGTTTCCAGACCTGTTTTACGTCACTCAACTGTGAATAAAAAAAGGCTGAATTCTGGAGATCATTCTGGACTGTCACTCGATGTGATTGGGCTCTGGATAGTACACCGAGCCCCCTAATTTGATCTGATTGCGTATTGATTTCATGTCGTCTGATCGATTGACAAGGGCGAAAAGAGGTTCATTGTAATTTCAGTCAGTTTGTACTTGTTGTGGCAGGTGGATTGTTGTGAGCATGTGTGCTTGCAGGCCTTTCTAGAAGCAAAGCAGGGAAGAAAAGAGGTAAAATAGAGTGTGACAGTAGCAGACCCTCCCTCTTGACTTTTATATTCCCCACTGTAACTCACTCATCTCCCCTTTTGTTATTCCAGCGAAGTTGCAGAGCACGTCCTCGTCTATCGGGTACAAAAGCGGCGGGTCAGTGTCCTCGCCTCCTTGGATAATATCGCCAGGTTGATTTACATTTATATGCGGAGAGGCCAGTAATATGCAGGTCCAAATATCTGCTTCCGTGTATTTTTCCACCCAGTTATTGATTCAGTTTGACCGCTGCATATTCAAGGCAATTTAGATGGGGTTATACTGTCTATGGTGGTGACAGAAAGCCATCGTTATAAATATAATAGAATGGCACGGTGGCCCTTAGCAAATGAATTAATCATCAAAGAAAAGACAATTGGTTACAGCTGCTGGGAGATTGTTCTCCATGGGTATTGCCAGACATTACTATTATTAGGAATATGAGTTTCAGGGCTTAGGTGTGTTTAGAGGTAAAATATGCTCTGATAATACCTTCAGGTAGCAGCCTTTTACAAACTGAGAGTACACATTGGCCACCAGAAGCGTGAATCAACCACAAGAGGTCATGAATGAATTTGGTCAAGGGCAACTCTTTCAGTAGCAAAAGGCTTTTCCAGCAGTAGTAGAAGCTAAAAACTAGCCTCAGCTAGCCTGTTTGAGGGACACATTTTGTTTTTTGTTTCATTTCAAACTGGAGCATCTCTAGATTAATTCCACACCTGATATGTTTTTTGCTCCACTGAAGTCAGGCTTCATATGAGGTGAATATATCCCGTTTTTGTTATTTCCGCCGCCATCTTGACTGCAGGGAAGTGAGTTTAACTAAAGACATCCTCAAGTAAGCAGTACATGAAGTAGTTCAAGTGGAAGTGGTAGATTTAGAGGAAGAAGCTTATCTGTGATGCCATATCAGATCAGCTGGGTGTGACTTCATCAATAAACAACTTCCTGCCCCTCAGGTCACATGACTTTCCCCAGAGACACTGATAGGGCAATACACACCCCCACTTATTCCATCGTCTCCTGAGGGGCCTGATGGGGCGAACAGCGTCTTCATTTCCTGTTCTTTGAGTGTCGGGTCCCTTCCTGTAACACAGTGATCTCCTGCCAGATAATGATCGGTCTGATGACAGGAGGACTGTCGTGTTTCTGTGCGTCTCCCTCATCTTGTTATGATGGCTGATTTTAGACATGAAAGTGGCCATCAATCAGCCAGCCAATATCTCTGATTACAAACATGAAGGGATGGAGAGCAAAAATAGATGCAGAGGAAGAAAACTGAGATAAAGAAGTGATGATGAAATCACTTTAACAGATTGTGAGTTTCTTTCTGAGATTCACAAATGCTTGAGTGCACTTTCTGTTCATCTTGAAGCAGTGTTGTTCACTTAAAGGTCCCATATTGCTGCTCATTTCCAGGTTCATGCTTAAATTTTGTGTTTATACGAGAACATGGGACACATTTAGAGCATTTAAAACTGAAATGGTCTAAATATTTTAGATTTGTGACATCACAAAGATGCATTCACAGTATTTATACATCACTTAAACCTGCTTTTTAAAACAAAAGACATGAAAATCTCACCATATGGGGTCTTTTAACCATAGCAAATGCACATTTGCTTGTGCACACATTGCTTTCTATTTGCTGCTGCACTCCCTTTGTGTGTGAGCATCTCTGCCTTATTATTACTACAGTGAGTCTATATCAGTAATAGGGGGCCTCACTGACAGGCTGTGGCTCTTAAAACAAAACCACTTAGTGATGTCCAGAGACTTGGTGGGGCTCTAATGTATCTCTATACATATACACCGGACAAGATTGCATCGAACAGACACTGCCACTGCAGTAGGAAACGCAGCAACGATCACATGGACATGCATAAATAAATGCAGACACTGGCATTCTCAAAAAGCTGAAAGCATCTTTATGATCAGCAGCAACCTGTGCACAAAGAGAATGTGTCTGATGGTCCCATGTGTGAAAAATTATATTTTTTTAGACGTAAAGCAGGTATTATGTATCTATAATATTTAAAACTTTCAGTTTTAAACGCTCTAAATGGGTCACGCTTTGCTCCCTGGTTACCTCCTGTTGCAGTGAATGTGAATGACTTCAGCTGAGAGGAAGTAAACATGTTTCAGACAGAGGCTTAGGCATGTTCCAGTAGAAACACAAAGTAGACGTATGAACCTGAAAATGAGCAAAGCATAGTACCTTTAAGGAGAAAATTGTTCCTAAACGCATCCACTCACACATGTGGAGTGCTCCATTGAGACTGTGGAGGAGTGGACTGTTGAAAGATTCAGGGCCTGGCAGATCATTACAGACCCAGTGTGGGGATTCAGAGCGACACTGTGTCGGTGTGTTTTTGCAGTGTGGAAGATCATTATAAGGTCACGGCAGGGTTGTGAGAGAGCTGGAGGGGGAGTTCAATCACAGGTTACCCAATGGAGATCGCCTCTGCCAAAATGTGTGTGTGTGTGCCGAGATGTTCTGGACTTGTGTGGACAGGATAGAACAAAAAAGGGTGTTCAATACTTGGCTCCCCCATCAGGAAACACCCCTGCTGTGTGTGTTTGTCTTTGCAGCGATTGAGTGGGAGGAAAGTGAAAGGGAGCAACTCAGTGAGTGTCAACACCTTCAGTATTCCACTCATGAAGGCTTTGATCATTTTCAGATGCTCTGGTCATCGTCTCGCATTATTCCTGCAGCGAACCTCCAAATCCAAACTGTTCCTGAAACAATTTGTTCTCCTTCAACTGTCCAACAAAATGTTTGAAGTCATCCCTCGCAGCTGCTGGAGATGTGACACTTCACGCAAGGACAGAAAAACATAATTAGCGTGTTCATGGGTAAATGTGCTGCAGAATGCAACCCTAGTCATAAACTGCTGCTGTGAAATCCACGGCCTCTCGTGGGTTGTGGTGCAGAAGCTTAGTATTTTCATCACCGGGATGTTTCATTCAGATGGATTTAGCAGCCTGGAGCATGTTACTGAATATGAGAAGGGCTGAAACTGGAGAAGAACAAGAAAGTGGTGAAAACTGACTCTGACTGATGGCTCATCACCTCCAGAGTCACTGAAATGAAATAATTTATTGCGAGCTTTACTCATTTGCACCTTGAATGACAAAAATAATAGCAGTGGGTGGACAGAAACTGGATGGAAAGTGTCAGAAATGGAAGAAAGGTTGCCTTCACCTCTCTCAAATATGGAGATGTTAATTTATATGCAGTATCAGCAGGGAGGCGACAAAGAAGTTAAAGGTCCCACATCATAAAAAATGAGGTTTTTGTGTCATTTCTTTCAGATCGGGAGACAATATCTTATCGAATAAGACTCAGTTTATGAACTACATGGAAATGCTGCTCATCTACACTTTTGAATAACCTGCACTGAAGCATAGTGAGTTTCCTATAAATACATACGACAACAAGACACAGTAAAACGCTCAGTACTTTCCAATACACCCATCAGAGAGCTAAAATGACCATACCGCCTGCCTCTTAGGTGGTGAGTTTGTATTTGTGCATGTGTGGAATATCAGCTCTGAGATTCTGAGATGCTGACAGCATCTCTGGGAACGTCTTGACATTTTCTATGTTTACATAAGAAAGCCAAGAAAACAGTGGAAGGGAATCCAAGATGCGTCACAATGAGTTTCTCTTCGGTGCAAACCCAAAGTACACAATAAACATCTTCGGATAGTTCATCAAAGAGGTGTTAATGTCGAACGGGATTCATTAGTGGTAAATTGACTCGACAAGCATGACCAGGACTATCAGGCTATTGATCAGCTGCTGTCATCAGTATCTGTGATTTGTGCTGGCAGGAGGGAAGAAGTGGGGAGAGGAAAAGCAGCAGGAGGAGACTGAAATGGATAATGTTCTACCACTAGGGGGCTCACACTCAAAACAGCAACACAAAAGAATGTCTCTTTTGCTTTTCCTTTTCGTTAATGTCACGTTACAAGTTAATACTTGAATGATGCTCTTTGGTGGATTATTTGATTGCTGAATTACAGAAGAATCTTGGACAGATTCAGAAAAGATGGTTAATTTAAATTTATGAGCATATTTTGTCGTTAATTATGCCTGCGTTGGTTTCCTTGATTTTTTTGAATGGAGTTGTGCTTCATGACCTGCCAGCACGTCTCTGGCAGCGCATCTCGGGCAGTTTGTCCAGTAGAGTTACTGTCAAAGAAGTTAACTCATTAACGGCAGTTAATCACATTCACGCGCTGATTTCACCAGCCCTATATAAAACTAACCAAAACCAAAAAAAGTCTTTAAGACCGTGGCTTAAATGTAATGAATAAACTTTCATTGTTGACTATTCTGCCATTTTTTAATTGATTAGCTGTTTTAGCTTCTGACATTCTTCCATGAATAGTTGCCGTCAGTTATCAGAATATTAACAATTAGTTGAATAATCTTTGCAGCCCTGAATAATATTTGTTTTTTTTATGCCATTGTATTCATTGTGTCCTCTGACCTAAAGGTATGGGAATGAAAACCATATCTTGTCAGATGAAACAGTTTTGACAGACAACATAATTTGCAGTAAATGGCATCATGTTAATGATTTTTGTCTTTTGTGTGATACCTTAAACTGGCAATGATGGCAAAGTCTTCACCGAATGTAATCCAGATTTGCAGAATCAAATTACTCCATTTTTTGCTTGGAGAATTCACTTAATTCCAGCATTTGATGGAGTCTTAGCTTTCTGTTTCTGTACATCATTCATAAGAAATGCTGTTTACTGGTCGTCTTTTGTCAACTTTCCTCTGTGTATAGAGAGGCCAGGGAAGAAGAGAAAGATGGTATGATTGAGGGTGAGAGAGATAAAGACGGGAGGAAGTGAAATAAAAGAGAATAATGAGGAGGGTGGAGGGAGCGATGGGTTTCATAAAGGGCCTGACAGAGCTGGGTGGAGACAGCTGAAGTGGTGGAGATATTTCACACTGAAGCGACTTGCAGCGCTGTTTGTCTTCCCCCCTCTTGGCAGGCACGCTGTTATTTTTAGGCCCTGTTACAGTATTTCTCAGCCGAGCAGGAGAATGAAAGGCAGAGGATGGAGGGAGAATCACAGGGAATGAAAGAATGACAGTGAAAGGGATGTGAGGGAAATCTAAAGCATGATAGGTGCAGGACATCGATGCAAGGATGGTTTTTCAGTGTGCTTTTAAGACCAGCCGGGAGAATACAATAACATATCTAATGCGCTGTTTTATGAAAATAAATGGCTGCTTTCCAGTTGACAGACTTCAAGTTAAAAAAGAAAATGTTTAATCTTTAAAACATTAAGCTGAGCTTGAAGAGAGTTTAGTTTCCTTTAATTAAAGAGGGTGTGATGTAACTGTAGTCAGAAAAGACGTGAACCTTATCTTTGAGATAGCTCCTCTTCTAGCTTCACTGAACCAGCCCAGAACCAATGATTGAGACTTGTTCTAGGCCTGACCCAGACTTGTTACTGACCTGACCCGGATTTGGTCTAGACTTGACTCAGACTTGTTCTAGGCCTGACAAAGACTTGATCTACGCCTGAGCCATACTTGCTCTGGACAGGTTTGTTCTAGACCCGATCCAGACTTGCTCCGACAGACTCGACACCAGCAGCAAAGATGTCCTACATGTTAAAAAGAAAACAGCACTTCTGAAATTTGCCCAGGCTTCAGAGTCCTCACAGGCTTTGTGAATAGTGCAACTCCACACTAAAGACGGGATCCCAGGGACCAGGGTCAGTCAGCGAGTCTCTTAGCACAGCATCAGTCAGCCTCTCAGCCATTAGCTGAAAGACAGAAAGTGCACATTGGCATTTCAGAGAAAGGGGGATAGGAAGCAAGATTGATTCGTGGCTCCACGTAAGCACAATGCTGCTCACTGAGTCAAATGGCATCACACCGGTGTAATTTCCTGCTACTGCGAGAGCTCACAGCCCTCTGAAGCTGACTCCTTCACAGCAGCTTCAGGTGATTGGGAGGAAAAGAAAGAGTTTTGGTTGCCTCTATGTTCATTTCAAAAATAGCTTTATTCTTTGTGGACATATGGTGCTTTGAAGTCGTAAGCAAATACTTCTTTCCTTGAATATAAGCATTGCAGCTGGGAATCAAGTTTGGAAACAATTATAGAAAATTTAGAATATATGGAGAGCATTTTCATTCATCACAGGAAACCTATAAAAGTTCCATTTTCATATTCATACTTGTATTTTCCACTAGAACATGTTTTCATCCAGTAATATTCAAATTCCTCTTTATTTTCCTGATAACCGTCTGTTTGAACACTGATGGTATTTGTATTCTTGTGTCGCTGGGATTCATATCCATTGCATCAGTAAATAAAGGGGACACATTTTGAGCGATAGATTTTCACAGTATTTAAATACCATTTTAATCTGCTTTATGACAGAAAATACATGAAGCTCTTTTTTAACAATATGGGAGCTTTAAGAAGACAAGAAAGTGAATTGAACTCCAGCATATGCAATAGATCTGATTAATGCAGAGGAGATGAGACCATATTCAGAGTGCTGTATTCTAACAGATAGATTCAAGCTGAATATTAGCAGTTCATTGATTTTTCTATTGGAATGCCTTGTGCTCACTTCCAGCGCCATTGACCAAAGGGATATTTTTCCTATGTTCGATTGTATTTTTTTTCCCTTAATCCGTCGTGATTGCCTGCTTTGTTCTGTACGATGGCCTGTGAATTGTTTTTCTGCTTCACAGGGCAGCCAGTCAGGTGTTTGTGTGGTTTTATTTGGATGTAAAAATGATAATTGCTTTCAGTAGAAATTATCAAACTGCTGTGATTTGTCAATCCACGAGCATGTCTTCAGTTTCTTTGATTCCGTGTAATAATAACCGACCTGTGCCCTAAAATCAAAGCCTGTTGGGCCTTGTGTTATTAAAGTCAAAAAACTCAAAACATTTTCCAATATCTTTCGGGTGTTGTCCAAAATTCAACAGTAGTTCAAAGATGAATGTAATAATTTCCAGAATTTACCATGGTTTTATCCAACAAAATGTTCTCCTTTTATTCATATTTGTTGCCATTTACCCTTTTAAAAAAATGGCAGACTTGAATTACTGGGAGGTCTCAAGACAGATGATTTTATTTGAGTTTATTTGGAGGTGAAGTTTTATAATGACAGACACATTCAAAGATTAATCTGAAAACCTCAATAGAAGCTTTGGATTAAAAAAATCCCATCTCTACAGTATTTTATATTCTGAATTTGAAGTGATACACTTTATGGAAAGATCCAGCACAATATCTATACTGACGAATAGGATTAAGCAAAGAGGAGATCTGTCTCACTCTGTGGTTGCAAGAGTTCAAAGACACTGCAGGTTTCCATGCTTTGCAAGCACAGTCAGACCATATTGCCAGTCTTGTTGTATCATATTTTATATGATGTTAAACTCTCGAGAAATATAATATTCACTGTCAGTTGTCACTTCTGTATTCACATGGGTATATATGTAAACTGTATATATGTATATGTACAATATTTAGAGAGATTCTGCAGGATTTGCAACGAATGATCCACTAATTCATTAGTCAGTCAGCAGAAATATAATCTTTACAGCAATTTTCTGATGCAAAAATGTCAGAAATTAGGCTGTTTTCAGCCTCTGAAATATGGAGATGTCTATTTATATCTTATTAAAAGTGAATATATTTGGGTTTAGGATAAAATCAGACATTGAAAGATATGACCTTGCACATTGAGATGACTGGGATGGACATTTTTCACCGTTTTCTAAAATTTTGTAGCCCTTACAGCATATTAGTTAACCCAGAAAATAATTAAAAAAACAAATTGTTAGTTTCAGCCCAAAATACATTTTGGATTTTAATGCACTGGTATTGGATCATTTGTTTGGTGTGTTGTTAAAGTGTCTTTGGATCAAAAAATACCTTTTTCTGACATTTAATAGATCAAACAGCTAATCACTTTATGGAGAAAATAATCAGCAGGTTAATCATAGATGTAAATGAATGTCAGTTGCAGCCCTTTTTGTGATTGTGTCAACATCATCATGGGCCATGTGATGCCTTTCAATGCACAGTTGTTTTAATCCTGATTGGGATACCAAATCAGAACGCATTAACTGATGTGTAACTGATGGGTCCAGGTCTGCCTACCAAACCCAACCAATTGTTCCTGTACCCAGGATTTCACAGGAGTGAGTTAAAAAACACAACTTCTTCTGCTTTTTCACTTCCTCCCCTGAGGTCAAATGTCTTAAATCCAATAAAGCAAAGCGTAAACAAAGCCAGTAATGGGGTGATGGGGCATCGTGCTGCAGTTACAGATTGGAGGCTTTATTAAGTCAGTTCTTCATTATAATTTGTGTCCACTTTTAGCAGAGAGTCTGCTCTTTGTGGAGCTCCGCCCCACCTGCAAATCCCCCCAGATCCCCTCAAGCCAATTAGGGACTAGAGAAGTAAAAATCAGGAAGCAAATTGGTCTTTTGGCTAATCTCTCCAGGGAATGGCTAGCAAGAGAGGGGAAAGAGGAGGAGGAGAAGGGTGGGACACGCAGTATATCGAAGAAAGATGATAAAGGAGGGGAGTTTAAAGAAGAGAGGGGAGGTGTAATGAAGAAGACGAGGACAAAGAAAGTCAAGACTAGATCTGCTCCCATATGTTGGTACAACCCCCACAACTACATGGGAAAACAGACGCTTTACTTGGAAAGCAGAACAGATTTTTGAGGTGTTCCACATTGACCACAAGGGAAAATATGCACACTTTGTATACATGCACACACATTCACACCGACACAATATGTAACAGCCAGCAGTCCTCTTCTTGCCAAGGCTGTTTCAAGTCTGATAAGTGTTCAGAGCCAGCTCTTTCACCAGATACCATTGATGAGACTTCCTCATGTTGTTGTAAAAGGCTCTTGTTGTTTCTTTTCTACCGTCAGATAAAAGACGTGTTTCTGGCACACCCGCTCAGACCTGCAGCTTTCAGAAACACCCACTGGTCATTAATCAAGTTAGTTTCTGTACTGTGTCATACTTAATAAATGGAAGGGACGCTACAAATCTATTGATTATCTTGACTAATAAATCAGTTAGATATCTCGTTTTGTTCAAAACTCAAAGACATTGAGTTTACTAGAACCAGAAAATAGTCACATTTAAGAAGCCAGAATTCTCAAATCGATTAATCACAATTTTATCGAATTGATTAGTTGTTGCAGCTCCAGTTTGGTACACAAACAATCAATATGATCAAGAAGACTCTGGTTTATATGCCACTGTTCTTCGTGTTATTTGGTTACCCATGATGATACCTGTGAAAAAATCCTACTACAGCAACTTATCGTCATACATTTTTTTAAAGAAATTTCATCTACTTTGTTAATAATTTCCTGCAAGTGTACTGCACAAGCCCCTGCTGTGTTTATGCAACAAACAGCTTGGTTAGGTTCAGTAAAACCTGTGGTTTGGGTTAAAATATTTTTTTCTTGTGCTGTGGATGATAAGAAAACTTATGGAGCCAAGCACATTTAAACCGCCATTTGAAACTAATATATCCTCCTTGAACTGAATTGTAAAATAGTGATAATTAACATTTTTATGCCATGCGTCACTTGCCTTGCATAGTATGAGGCATTGCTTTTATTTACTAGCAGTGATCACTGTCTTGCCTGCAGGCAAAACCTCCAGCTCCAGTTACGCTCTCGCCTGGCTGAACATAATGCACGTCCAGGTTGGATGAGATATCCCTGACATCAACCTGTCTGGTTGTGACTTAGCAACTGTCCCTTTGCACTTGGAAATAAATTGTTCATGCCCCGTCTCTTCTATGAGTCTTATGAACACCACTTGAAGAGCATTTTGGAAAATGACGTTAAAATTTCTCATCCAAACAAGCAGCAGAAGACAGAAGGGCACTAAATGCAGTTTTCCCACAATATCAGACTATTACTCTGAAAATCCAGCTTTCAACCTTCCCTGTTTGTGCTGTTGTGCCTCCTCTTGGAGTCTTATTTTGATGTGACTGTGTTATTAATGTTTGATCTTTGAGCACTCAGCTTGACTGATGCAATGATTTTGTGTTTCTGCATCCATATTATATGTGTTTTTGTCACAACCGTGTATGCGTTTTTGATAATGCGAGACATCTCCAGATGAGAAACTTCTGGGAGGTGTTTTCCACAAGTCCATTAATAGATATCTGTCAAGACAGGAGATGAAAGAAAGTTAAAGGTCAACAGAATTGTATTACTCGCCATTGGAGTCGGACAAAAAAACTCAATTAGGCCAGTCCTCTCCGTTAAGCTTGAGGTTTTGCTTGTGCATTTTGCACGTCTAAACAAGTCTGTGCAGAGCAGTGATGGGGGCTTGTGAGCACTCATGCCACATACAAGCTCTTATGTGAACCTTAATCAAAGCTGCCTGGAAACAGCTTCCACGCGGATGTGTTACAGGTTGCTATTACTGAGTAGTTTTTGGATTTGGGCCATTTTCTGATCTGTTATGGAAATCTGATGCCAGAACCAGTAATCCCCATTCAGAGCAGAGCTGAACAATTTTCCAATTACAGGGATGAGAAAGTACCGAGAGCCACTCTCGGATGAAAATTAGAGTGAGTCAATCGAGAGAGTAGACTGGCAGAAAGATCGAGGCGGCTGCAGTGTCCAACTTCACATGTCACATCTTGAATTTGAAGAGGAAAGCTGGCTTTCCGCGGTCTTGATGTGCTTGGAGATGCTGCGTGACCCGAAAGACTTTTTAACATCACTCACAGACCAGCACCATATGTTTTCAGAGTGGGGGGAAAGGATGCAGCATAGTATCGGATACACAGACCTCAAGTGTTCTCGTAGAGTGAAGGTACTTTAGTACCAACCATATCATGTTAGTTTGTTGGGGGGATTTGTTATAGTTTTGAAACTCTGCTGCTTTGCTGTTTTAGCTCAGACTGAATATACTGGTATTGTATGAAATAAGAAAACCTAAGGAACGCTGCAACAATTAGACATCCACAACCAACATTGCTGTCTTTATGACAGTCTGTAGAGGGCTCAGTCTGATATATATATATATATATATATACACGTATATATATATATATATATATATATATATATATATATATATATATATATATATATATATATATATATATATATATATATATATATATATATATATATATATATATATATATATATATATATACACACGTATATATATATATTATGTGATTATGCCATTTTATGGCAAACTAAGGACACCACAATGCTGTACACAAAAAATGTTGTCACAAACACCTGAAAAGGCCTCATTTATTCAGTGATTTCACTTTCCTGACTGCGAATGCCTCGCTTTTGCTTAGTGATTCAAAATGACTCGATGGAAAAGAGGAGTCGGAGCGGAGAAGAGCCCTCTAAGGCTTCCTGTCTAATAAAACACAGCAGGAGGAAAGATTACTTTCCTTTATAGAAGAGGTAATTACAAGAAAGTCCGCTTTAATGAAGACATAAATTGGTATGAGAGAAAGAGAAGGGGGGAGTAGGAAGTAGAAAATATAGAGACCTCTATGATCTGTCAATAGGAATTATCCTGCCTCTGACAAAATGAACTGTCGAGTATCTGTACCCTTGTTTGTCTTGTTTTCTCCTCTTTTTCCACAGCAGCATCTCCTTCTTGTCTATCTGTGCTGTGTGAGCATCTTTCTGCCTGAGTGCCTTCTGTGTGAGTGCTTAATCTGCATTTGTAGTGAGGTTAATCCTTACCTGGCACAGGAGCACACTGGGTTAATCTGGAACAGGTGGGAGCTGCGTCATGTGACACAAACACTGGGATAGCAGAAAAAAAACTAGGCTTGAGCGGCTTTTGTGCATGGACAGGTGTTTAAGAGCATTTATTGGCATCAATGCTTTCTTGTCACAGATCCCTGAAATTTCCCTTATGGTAACAACAAATGCAACTAGCATTAGCAGCTCTTGAGCAGCTAAGGTATGGAGGTTACATGGTACGTTCAGGCTCTGTTCAGTAAATGTGAGTATTGGGTGAAGCTAAATGATGACCCCATTGACATGTTTTGGTTTTTGGTCACAAACTCGATTAAATAATAAGTAATAAACAGATATACTAGTGAGGAAATTTAGCTTCCCATTACTACTATTGTAGCTCTGAGCAGCTAGAACTATTAAAGTTAAAATAACATATCTTTTATTCACAGTTGTATTGTTTTTTAATGCAAATAACTACAAGTAACAAAGTAAAAGAAGTTCATCACATCACATTTGTATGTGAAATGCACCACATAAATCAACTTTCCCTCAAACATATTGATTTGAAATTGAAGAGCAGTGCCACTTCTTGTGCATGCTGCATCGAGAGAGGCAGACCAGCTGTTCTTGTCTTTATGCAAAGCCACTGGAAAACGACCAGAGGGGGAGGATGAGGTGGCTGGTTTAGTGCTCATGGCATCCGCTGCTTTTGTCCATCAGCAGCTTTTCACTCCTGCTGCGTGTTTGTCAATTTGTTGACGTCAGTATATCCTCAGAAATCACAGCAAAATCAAATATTGCTGCTCTGGAGTCACATTTTCTGGCACTTGCCTGCACAGCACACACACGCAATTGTTTCGTCACACCTTTTCCCACACACTTACACACTCACACAGCGCCGTATGTTTCCATCTGCAGGGGTGTGGATGTACAGTATAACAGGGTTGTACCATCTTCACTCATCTCTCTCACACACATCATCTTTAATTTCATTTTGTCCTTTTTCCTGTCTCCTGCTTTTTTTCCTCTTCTCTCCCTGATCTCTTTTTTTCTGTCCAAATGTGTGGAAGAGCCATTTATATCACATCTAAGGCTGCAACTAACAATTATAAAGGATGCCTGGGTGCGCCGGTATAGTTAGGAATCCGAATGGGCAATGTTTTAGTTGATGCTAGTTGATGGGTATCAGCTCCACATCTTACGTCGTATTCCTGGACAGCTGCAGACACACTCAAACTGTAGCTAGTTTGACTGTGAATGTGTGTGAGTTTATTGACATTTAGGCTGACATAAAGTTGTCATCCACTTTCCAATCACCTCTCTCACTTCCTGGTTTCCTCTCTTCCTTCTACACTCTGTCTCATCACTTCTTCTCATCTCTCATCAATGACATGATCTGATTGGATATGGCCTCTGACTCCCTTCTGTGGCTAAATTGCTGTGACCGTCACTAGGCAGCCGCCGCTGGATCATTTGTTTGCCCTCCTTAGCAGTCGGCCTCCATGACGGATCGGACAGTCGCTAGACATTTATCCATGTATCACGTGCAAAAACATTTTAGGATAATAAGTGTGGCTTCTGCGTAATCTCTATGCAGATACACTGTGTGTCGTGGCATAAAAATGACATTTAGTGTTAATTATCATCTCATATGAATGTGAGCTTGGGCTAAGAATACAGTAGTGCTATATGGAAAGGTTGACACTTAAACATGACTTACGGCACGGTGCATATCACATCACGGAGAAGATTTAATAACAGCGTGCTGGAGTGTAAAATACCACGGGATGAGTTCTAGTACTTGCAAGGAGTTACTGCTGGTAGATTAAATAAATCAAGTGCATCGCGCTGGCTTCTGCAGGCTACGAGATAAAGAAGCATCACCCTTTGTGTGATGTTCAATTCATTAGCATAGCAGAAGAGTTTGGAGAAATGACAGCTAACATATGGAGATGTGTGGTTTCAGTTTCAGCACAGTCTTAACTTTGAAGCTAGGCTGGTAATGTAAACATATATTTTGTTATAGGTGTTCATCCAGAAGCAATCACTAAATCATATCCGTAGTCTGTGGCTGTGACAGGACTGTGAGAAACCTGTCCAGACCTTTCAGTCGGCTGTGAATGCTAACAGTTACATGTTTGTTGTTGCTAATTTAGGAGCAGTGGTTTTGCTTTGCAACCTTCTCGCTAGATTTAGCAACTATTGGACTGTAGCACTGCTCACTACTTTCAGTGGTTGGATGTATTTTTGGCGTACTCTTGCTACTTTATCAGCGTTACCACCCCTAGCTTTATTAATGATTACACATAACTGCACTGCGGTTAAACCAGATTGCTTTATTGCTCTTAAAAAGTATTTTGAAGAGACAACAGGGAAAAACCAGACAATAACGAGGCCATGCTTTGAAATTACATGATTATTCTTGTCTTTTTTCCCCTCAGTTTGCAATTTTAATGAGCCAAGCCGAGCCTTAAGCTTATTTTACTTTTGCACTTCTGGTAAGCTGCCATCCACATGAGCCTCTGTTAAATGCCTTCAGTGTAAATGGAAGGTAATGACTCAAGTTGAAAATATTTTTCTCTTTGTCCTCTTCCTCTGTCAAAGCAAAAGCCATTAAGTCAAAAATGATGCCTCTGCTGATAAAAGTGCCCAGACTTTTTCTGTTCAGTTTTCAGTGTGGACTTCGGTAATGGCTACTGCTACTGTGTAAATTTAGACATTTCACAGTTGGAAATGATTATTGTTTTAATTAATGATGGATAAATTAGTGAACTATGTCATTTCCTTTTCCATCACAAAAAAGTGTAAATATCGTATTTGCTCAGTATCGTAGCTTCCATGTTTCATGTCTCAGCAGCTCTGCTTAGTTGAGGTTAGAGCTCCAATCCTGAACTAAACTTACCGTGGGAAATGTTCAATTAACCTTAAGAAAACACAGCTGCAGGAGGTGAAAAGTGTCATGATTACTCAGAAGGAGAGCGTGCTTTAAAACAAACACGAGAGTCGACGTTGACTCCTACAATCATGAATTGACTCTGATGGATTGGTGGTATCGACTGTTTGCCACAGTCGCTGTCCAGGGTGCTGATCCCAGAGCTGTCTGCTGGAGACGACTCTCATTGGCTTCATTCACTTCGCTGTCACTCCAGATCATGTTGACTCTTTTTGCTCAGTCACCACCTGAGGCCATAGCCACTATCCTCTACCAGGGATCGTCCTAAATGCTGCAACTTCCAGTTTGTCTGAATGTCTTTCCACACAGCAGCTGACGGCAGCCATAACTGAGGACTCTCATCAAACATTCAGTCTGTGAAATATGTAGTTTTAATGAAATAGTTGTCAGTTGTAGTTCCTCTTTAAAAGACAGTATTCAGGTATGACAAGTCAGAAAACTTTAGGTTTGTGCTAGCCGGGTTAGACTAATACTAGTATTCGTATTTGTATTGTAAGTTGGACATGAATGATTTAACGCGACACAATTAAGACAGAAGTGCACTGTCATACTTTTTGGCTTTTTGGCATTTTGGTTTGAGCTTTTTTTATGTTGATGTGGTTCATCCGACTTTCTGAGTCAGAAACTTTCAGATGAAATTTCCGAGCTGTTTCTGAATTAATGTGGTCTCAGCCTCCTGGATGCGTTCGTAAACAGCTTTGTTTTTCTTTGTCCTTTCCTTCTTATTATGTATTATTACTCATATTAGCTTCCCGTCATATTACCTTCAGAGCGACTTCCTCATTGAAACCACTTACAGCATGTTGAAGTCATTACTTTGTGATGTAAACATGAAAGGCAGGCAGGGTGAAGATACCGGCTCTTTCCATGAACTCTACCAATTTCCTCCAAGATGTGTAAGCATTTTAGAGCAACTATCTTTTTTGATTCTGAATGCGGTAGTAAATGTGCCGCAGGCCTTTATTTATAGGCTGGTTTGCATCGTCGCTGCCTGCATTCAACACTTTTCGTGTCACTCACACAACTGCTGCTACTGGAATCTTTATCCCCATGCAATTGCACACAACTCCTGGAAGTTTTCTCCACCTTTATGGATAATTAAGATGAAACAACGAACATTTGAAACTCTTCCAGTTGGACAAAAGTGATTCACTGCTGCCACATTTCTGCCTCTGGTCATGGAAACCTGTTTGAGTCTGATCCTCCATCTTTTTTTTTTTCTCCTCTTCCCTCACACTGTCTCTTCTACATTTTCTCTCTTCATTTCCTCATTCAGTACCGTTTTTTCTCTCTCTCTCTCTCCTGTTTTGTTTCAGACCCCATCCAATCTGTTTTCTCCTCCCAGGATTTCATTTCCCCCCTCCACTTGATTTCCTCTTTTTGTGACGCCTCTCTCAAGCTGAGATGAAGCTCTTAATGTTGCATCTCTTAATGAGATGCATGCATGTGTCAGTGTATCTGTGTGTGAAGACGACGCAGGTTTCAGCAGCAGAACAGCGTTTTAAATGGACTATTGATCGTGTCTTTGTCTTCCACTGCTTCCTGCCTTCCCTGCTGGTATTCACACACATGCGTACACACAACCTTTCAAATGAACTTGTCAGATGCTGACACTTGTGGCATGTGTGCTCTGCAGGAACCCTCCTAGTGTCACTTGTGGACGTGACCAGAAGACAATAACAGTCGTATATCTTTCTGTAATGCTTAATCCACCATGCTTTAATGCTTTAATCAAAATTATCTGTAATGCTCAAAATTTTTATCCATGAATTTTCAAATTTACTGTAGCAGAAGAAATATCAAAGCACATTGTTATTTTTTTGATATTAAATTCCAATTATTTCCTGTCATTCCTGAACAGAAAGATTCATTTCTGACTTGGGTTCTGACTCACATTTGCATCTAAAAAGGTGAATTCAGTTTACATTCCTCACTCCTGTTCAATGTAGTGAAACGTAGAAAGAGTCCCAGTTAAAGCTATTTGCTGCTCTAATACATTTCTCAAACATTGTTCGAGCGTGTTTGCATGTCCGGCATCTTACCCACAGTGCACTGCTCAGTGCGGGACTTTTTAATTAAGGGAGAAGTTTCATTACCAGCTCCATTAGTCAATGCCTGGCTGGTGTCAACACTCACAGGCGCTGAAAGAGCACTGTTAGCGTGGCTGGTGTAATATTTAACCTGCTTGATTTCATTTGTTATCCACAGTAATGGAAAGTGACCCTGTCTCAAATGAGAGGGTTGGGGGGAGGTGTTATTAGGAGTCATCATGTCATCATTTGTATGGTTATGCGTGTTACTGGCCCTATAATGCTGGAGAGGAAAACACACAGTCCAATGGAGACTGATGCTTCTCTTCTACGGCAAAAAATGTGAAACTACAAGTCAACGATGATGACTGAAAGTGAGGCTGGACATCTGTAGAAGAATCTGCAGGCAACGGGAACAAAATTTAGGAATCTCTTGTAGTCTAGATGGTGGCATCGATTACTTTAATGGAAGTAATCTACAGATGCTCAAAATGAGACTAGAACATGACAATGGCTAAAACGTAGAATCGGGATGCACCGCATTTCCTTTCTACTCTTCTTGATCCCTTTTGATAGTAGAGAGGGGTGACAAGTGGAAACTGTGCCGACTCGCTGCAGTTTGTCATCCAACGAGGCAGCAAAGCCCTAAAGTGGCACGCTGATTGATATGATGAGGATGCAATTAGCCCTGAGCTAAATTAGAGGAGGCTCTTACCACGCTAAGCACCACTCTGCGTTTTGTGTGTGTTGGAGACAGAAGCCTGTATTCAGATAGATTGTCAAGCAGTAGGTCAGAAACACTGATTTGTGCTGGTATTCATCCATTCATCACCTTCAAGCTGACAAACTCCTTCTACTGACGGACTGTTTTTTTTTTTTTTTTTGCTTGTCTCCCGGCAGATGAAAGAGAAGACGTTCAGAAGAAGACTTTCACAAAATGGGTGAACTCACAGTTGGCTAAGGTAAGATGGTGCCCTTCCTTTTTTCCTCCTGTCTTCGTAAAACACTTCAAGCCTTCCTCCTTTGTCCATTTCAAGCCATGCTCCTCTCTTTGTCCACTTCAATCCTTCTTTCTTTGTCCACTTCCTTCCTCCCCTCTTGTCCACTTCATTCATCCTCTTTGTCCACTTCCTTTCTTCTCTCTTTGTCCACTACCTTCCTCCCCTTTTTGTCCACTTCCTTCCTCCTCTCTTTGTCCATTTCCATCCTCCTCTCTTTATCCATTTCCATCCTCCTCTCTTTGTCCACTTCCTTCCTCCTCTCTTTGTCCACTTATTCCTCCCCTCTTGTCCACTCTCATTCATCTTCTTTGTCCACTTCCTTTCTCCTCTCTTTGTCCACTACCTTCCTCCCCTTTTTGTCCACTACCTTCCTCCCCTTTTTGTCCACTACCTTCCTCCTCCTCTTTGTCCACTTCCTTCCTCCTCTCTTTGTCCAGTTCCTTCCTTCCTCCCCTTTCTGACCACTTCCTTCCTCCTCTTTTTGTCTATTTCTTTCCTCCTGTCTTTGTCCACTTCCGTCCTCCCTACTGTTTAGTTTTCATGTATTCCCCCTTCCTATTTCCAGAAGAAAACGAACAGCAGGAAAAGTTGTTGTTGTTGTTGTGGTTTATTCTAAATGCCTACAGTGTCCTCCACCTCCTTTCATGTAAGGCTGTTTTCTGTCCCTCTCCCACAGTCGTTTCAGAGGCATTTCCTTTTTTTACGATTCAGCCTTGCGCACACCCACAAACGGGTTATTCCCGCCACGTCTGACCTCTCAGGAGAGCAGCTTTGGTAAAGCTTGGATAAAGAACACGTTTTCAGGCTTCCCCTTGTTCTTGGAACGCTGCATTTGGGATTGTTTCATGTTTTAATTTTTTGTTTTTTATCTCTCTTCATTATTCTACAACACTCCCTCATTCTGTTTGGCCACTTTGAATTTAACTGTTAATTATGTGTCTGTGTTTATTTCTGGGTGCCAGCACATCACTTCTCTTCCCATTTTCAAAGTTGATTACAAGGGGGCTAGAGGTGTGCCGTTGCCATGGCAATGGAGGCTTAGGTTTGTGCGTATTGGTGCTCATTTGTGCAAGTAAAGCTATTGAAATGGAGTCCGGTCCAAGACAGGTGATTATTTCCTCCTTTCCTTTCCTTCGTCACTTCTACTCTTGTCTTTCCAAATCCCTTCCTTTTCTTCTCTTCTCACCTTCTTTATTCACTTTTCCTGTCATTGACTTTCCTTCCTTTACTCTCCTTCCTCTCCTTTATTCCCCTTTTCACTATTCCTTCCATCTCCTACCTCTTCTTCCATTTGCCTCTCCTCTCCTTCTCTTCCCACCTTCTTTTTTCCTCTCTTTTCTTTCCTGTCCTTCTCACATCCTTTATTCCATTTTCTATTTTCCTTTCATTTTCTTCTTCTTCCCTCTCCATTCCCCCTCCCTCCCTTCCTTCCTTCCTTCCTGTATCCTGTCTTTCAGTCCTCTCTCATTTCCTTCTTTTCATCATCTTCTCTTTTCTTCTTTTTCCCTTGTCTCTTTTCCTCTTTCCTTTTAGTTTCTTTACCCTTTCCTCTACTCTCACCTTCTTACTTCCCTTTTCCTTTCCTCATCTCTTTTCTCATGTCTTTAGTTTCCTTTTCATTCCTTTTTTCCTTTTTCCTTTCCTGTCCTTTCCTTTCCTTCCACGTCCACATCCCTTCTAACACAACAAAGACAGAAAGAAGGATTTATTGTCGGTGGCTGGAGGTGGAGGAGATGGATAGAAAGTTAAGGTAGAGATACAGGAAGAGGAAAGCAGAGATCATTCATCCCAACTCAGTGGAGCATAATGAGTGTCCCCATCCTAGATAGATGAGTCTCACACCCATCGGCCTCAGGAGAGGAGGAGATAGCGAGACAGCAGATGGGAGGAAGTGAAATTATAGGAGGACGAAAATTCAGAAAAGGAGACAAAGGAGTGAGGAGAAGGAGAATACAAACGAGCGAGTCATGGACAGAAAGGCGTGAGAGATGCCCAATGGCAAGGCAGCATCACATCTGATTTCTGTGTGATTTGCTACTCAGCAAACCATAAAAAGAGGTGCTTGAAGAATGCCAGAGGATCTGTTTACCGTTAGCACAGCTGCTACTTTATAATGAATGAATGAAGCGCCACCTCCACACGTCACCTGTAGTTTACTTTTTATGACCCTTTCATGACACTGTCAACTCCCACATCTTTTCAAGTGTTTTTTGGGTGTAAGATGACTATATCTGGACACAGCATAGCTTAGCTGGCCCCAGTAAACCATGCTGTTATCCTCAAAAATACAGATGCTTGGTCGCTCGAGGTCAGGGCTTCTCAAACCTCATCTGACACAAACTAGACGCCCGATTGATAAGATGCTGTCCTAGTGTTTTTGCTACATTTTACACAAAATAAATGACCAGAATAGCTGTAAGAGATAAGATACTGTAAGAAAGGCCTGTATTAACTACGAAGCCCACTGTGATTGAGGTTAATTGATTGGTTGGTTGATTATTTAAGTTTTTTTCCACAAAAGGTCAGAATGGACAAATGAATCCACCTCAGAGACCCAGAATGGAGACAAAAGGGTGAAAGGATTGTTAATTTCACACCTTGGCTGTCACTGTGTGCTCAGTCCTCAGAAACAGCAGAATAACTGTGATAGGAGAGGAGAGGGAACAGGAGATGACAATGAACCAAAACCAAAAAAGGAAAGCAGAAGTGACATGAGATGAAAGGATTAGAAGCAGAGACAGCAGCTTTCTTGTTTTAGCATTTCTGACGTTACGCTGACAATACAAGCCTTTATTTGTATTGTGGATCATCAAGTACAAGCTTGACTTAGCATAAAGGAACCCTGGCCCTGTCCAAAGATCCAGCTACTGGCACAAAAGGTCACTGATTAATGACGATACAATATCTAATTTTAGATGTCAATCTGTTGTTTTGTAGAAGGAGACACAGATATTTTTAAGAGAAAAGAGACATGATTTGATCAACGGACAGAGTGAGACATATTCTGAACACCAGAGATTAACCTGCGACAGTTGTTTTTTTTATGGATCAAACCTGCATTCCATGTAGATCCAAGTGTAAGAGAACAGCCACGTCTTATCATAAAAAAACTTGAAAAACAACTGAATGATCATTTTCCAAGTCAAAACTAATCTATATCTCCTGCAGAGACTAAAAGGGCTGCTTGTTCTGTCGATTTAAAGATCACTCTATGGGGTTTTAAAAGTGCTTTTTCAAGGGAATTTGGAGTTTTCAAACTGGCAGCTGTACCAGCCTAGGAGAAATAATTTTCACTTGTTCGCTGCTGGCTGTGTTTTTGGCAAACTGTAATGCTCCTGTGTGCAATTATGATTGTGATGTGATGCATAAGTAGGTTCAGTTTATGGAAACCCCACAAACAGTAATTACGTTTGTTAAGTTGTTGACTTAATTTTTAAACGGGATACTTGTTTGCATATGTCTCAGGGTGAGTCGGCCACTTACAGCATATTTACACTACATTTGTCAGCGGTGAGAAAATGGCCACCAAACATTGTTTCATTTCATCTCAGTATCATAGCAACAGTATATCCTCCGTCCTAGGGGATGGGTTTGTGTGTCTGTGGCTTTAATTGGATTTGAGCCTCAGGTAGGCTGTTGTGTCAATTAGCTTGTGACAATTTAATTAAGATGTTACATGAATTTAATTTGATTACAGACCTCGGGCCCAAGTGTGTGGACTCAAACTCCATAGTTTTGTTCATGTTTTGCAATGATGAAGTGTTCAGTCAGACGCCTTCCTCTCCGTCCCAAATAAATAGCAGCCGTTCAACCGCCGTGGGCTCCAAGGCAGTGCTATTAAACGCATCACGTTGACTGTCACGTCGGTGAAATCCAGACACTTCCAGAGTGAAGATAAGGAGGCGAATTGAAAGAAAAATTGTCCAGAGCGGAGCCCTGCTGTGTTTACCCAGTCACTAAACTGCAAGGTTGTCTCCTCGTTGAGATGCTGCCGGTCACGTCCCATCTTTTGTGTCATCTTTCCTCCTCGTGATTTAGAGTTAAGTCACAGGGAGGACCTGTTAGAAAATTCAATTACCGAGGCTGACATCTTAAAACATCCCTGCCTCCCCTGTGATTTGTTTTCACAGACGATGGAGGGTTTTCGTCCACAGCGGAGAAGAGGGCAAACTGCTAACACCGATTCCATCTTTATTTCACCAAAATTACATGCATACACAGTTTGCTAGCATGCATAAAGTTGTTGAATATAAATGGCATCTGAATTTTAGCATTATTTTCTTATTTATAGCAAAATTTGCACCTGATTCAGTTAACAGACAGATGCACATTTGTCCATATATCTGTAGCACAAAAAAAGGCCACTGCAGAGTAAAGCTTGACAGATGCTCCACAGATGTAATTTTCACTTCACAAATATCAGATTTTGATGAGCTGACACTGTGTGGAAACCAACCATCATCTTAAAAAAGTGCAGAAAGACCTTTACTATCAGGGTGCAAATAACAGTTATTTTCATCGTTGATTACATACTCTTTAAATGTCAGAGATTCAAGATCCAAAGTGTTTATAATCATGTGAATAATGAGGAAACAAGCAATAAATTAAGGTTTGAAAAATAGATTTATAAAAGCAGCTTAAAGGCAAATAAGGCAGCAATATGATGAAATACAATATTTACAATAAAAAATATATAGACTGACATTTTATGTCTCCCAAACCCCAAAAATACTTCCTCAAATATGTGTTTGGTCCACAAATCAACTAAAAAAAAATAATTAAACCAGTTAACATAAACAATCCATTGGTACCAACAACAAAAAAAAAAGATCTTCTCGAAACATGTTCAAAATCACTGTAAGATTGCATTAATTAATTTGAATCTTTGATTAAGAATCAATCTTCATTCATGTTTAAAATGTGGTGTTTTTCATATTTGTAACCAGCTAAACGTACAGCAGTATAAAGTATAAAGTCCATTTTGTGAACTAAACAGATACAGATGGCAGCTTATCACTAACATGCTGTCCACTGCAGATGCACTGTGGACATTTACTCATTTTTAGAAACAGTTTACTGTTTTCAGCGTCCAGCTGTCTGATGAGACCATAAACACAATCTTTCTTTTTGGTTTTAGATAAAGTGGCTGTGGGCGTAATATATTCAGTCCATGGTAGAGCATCTGTTCAGTCTCCCCTCAGACAGGCCAAAGTTCAGGATGGTCTTGTTTTATGATGCTCGAGTCTTCAAATTGAAGGACCAGAAAGCACAAAACCTCCCTACCATGTAGCAACAAAACAGCAAGTATCGAAGAAAACAAATTTTTTGTTTGATTTGCTGCCGAATCAATAAAACACCGGGTCCAGATTGAGTCTACGAGCAGAATACTGTATGTTTCTTTTTCTTTTTTTTAAGTTATAAGTGCAGACCAGTTTTTAAAGTGGTGCGTCTGAGAGCTGTTATTATAGGAACATCAGTTCAGCCCAGAGACGACCTGAAGAGCTGTCATGAAACATGAGAGACACTGTCACGAAACAGACCAGATGTATGTATACAGAGCTTAACAAATGGATTTTATTTGTCTCAAAGAGCCTCCAGCTTCATGACACTGTATATTAATATATTGAAATTTGCATTTTTTTTCTTTTGTCTGTGTTCACCTGTGGTTCTCTCACTTACCGCAGACTTCCACAAGCCATTCAAATAACAATAATACAGCTCTGATGCAAATAGTCAATAACATGGAGTCTCTAGACAACAAGAGGGAAGGAAAAACAGGAAGCGAGACAGAGGGAGGAAATGGGAACATAAGAGATGGAGAATGAGATGTGAGAGGATGTGGAGGAAGTTTGGTAACTGAATTTCTTCATTATAGAAAAATCTGTGTTGGTTTTTCTCGCCGTTTTTCTCGCTGATGCAGTTTAGATGCAGGAGTGAGGGACTTGAACAAGGCAGCCATCGTTGTAATAATGCATGATCGATGCAGGGAAAGAGGAGTCTGCCCATAGCTAGCAGGACAGTAATAATGCAGGGAAGGCTTCAGAGACCCCTTGTCTTCATGTCCTTTTCCCTGCCCCCGTCTTCACCAGTTCCTATCACACTTTCTTATAATTACTTACTTCAGTAGGCTTTTTTTTCGCCACACTCAATATAAGTGTCGCTGGAAAAAAAATTTGCTCAGATTAGCTGATCAAATCTGTTATGACGCCTCTAATAAGCCGTGCGAGTGTGAAGGTCATTCAGTATTCAAGTTAAATTTAGCTAATTTATCAGCGAGTTGAAAATCCCCATGGAGATGTCTGAGGTAAAAAACACTTTGCAATAACCATCATTTATTAATTGATAATTAAAGCTCCCATTTTGTTGCTCATTTTCAGGTTCATACTTGTAATTTTTTGCATGCTTTAATGTTAAAAACAACTTTGTTCTCCTCATACTGACTGTCTGAATATGCCTGTTTTCACCGTCTTGTCTGAAACAGGTTTAGTGCATTTCAGCAGAATTGTGTTGCTCGGCAACAGCTTGGTCCATGTTTACTTCCTGTCAGCTGATGTCGTTCACACTGCAGGAACCAGGAAAACAGGAAATAAACTGGGACACATTTAGATCGTTTAAAACTGTGAAATGACCTAAATATTATTGATCTGTGATCTCTTGTTTCACAGAAAATCCCAGAAGTCCCAATGTTACTCACAGGCTGTGTGAGAATGCCCTCTTGTGCCTACTGCCGACAAAAAAGAAAGACGTATATATACGTTTATGGCACTCAAGCGTTGAAAGTTGGGCTTGGTTGTAGTTCTCAGCTGTAACGGAAACAGAAAACATGTTTTGATGTATTGAAGTAGCTTCCTCTTTTCACTTAACACACTAACCGTATTTAGCCTGCAGTGTTTTCCAAAGTCAAGTTTCTGCTATCTTGTAATCCACGTCTTAGCAGCACTGATAAAGAACAACCTCTTGGGTATTAACTGCTATCTTCGCATTTAACACAGGGCTGGTTGGTGCGTCTCTGCACTCCCCAGCTCTGCTGTGCTGTTGCTTGTCTCTATGAATCTCCAGCGTGGATTATGTTCAGTTGTATTGATAATTGGATGCATGTCTGTGTTGCAGACAGGGAAACCGCCCGTGGAGGATCTGTTCTCAGATCTGTGTGATGGAAGACGCCTGCTGGAGCTGCTGGAGGGCCTGGCAGGACATGAGCTGGTATTAATACACACAACATACTGTATCAGCCGGCACAAATCCACAAACACAACCAACCAGACGCCAGACGAGCACTGTGTGAGATGGCTGACATTTTTAACATGTGCCTTCCTTCTGGAAGGACTGTAGTAGTCCAAGAGGCGGGGTTAGCCCTGATAGTTACTGTAATTACCATTTAACTGACATGCTTTAGTGTTTGGCACATTGTAGAAGTGTTGATTTTAGAAAGGCAAAACGCCATCAAGTATGAAGCCAAGCCTTTTGTTCATATATTGCCCAGCAAAACCATTCCTCTGAATTCTTGTTTTTAATTCTGTTGAAATGCAGTGTTTCAGACACATAGTCATATTCAGGAGGAGTATGGGACCCTGGATGCCCCTTCTGCTGAGGAACACATGATTCAGCAATCTCTGGGATGTCCATCCAGTAAACTAAACATCCAGTAAACTAAACATGATGCAGCACTTTCCAGGATGTCCGTCCAGTAAACTAAACATGATGCAGTGCCCTATTCAGTGCCCTTCCAGTGTACAAAATGAAATCCATCAGTGGTGCTGATCATACAGTTGTAACTCCAAGGCAGGAAATGGCTCATCCAGCATGTTAATTAATTCCTTATTAGGAACATTAGCGATAGTCATTTGGAGTTTGTCCACTTCACTGACTCTGGTAAATTGTAACCAAGCAAAACCTTTGCATCACTGCCTCCGATCCTGCATGGTGCAAACACAGCATTGACCTCAGTTTGGCCTAATCATGTGCCTCACCTCAATGCCAAAATCATCACTTGAAGAAATGAAAAGTGGAAAATAAATGCCAAGTGCCCAGAGTAATGTGGCTGTTAGTACGGAACAAACAAACACACCACAGTCTTAATCAAACTTCTACTCCCACCTTTGTTTTTCTCTTCCCCCTCCAGCTCTCTTCTTCACTCTTTCCTTTTTGCCCTATCTCAGGGAGAGACATTATCACCGTCGTCCTTTGTTTGATACCATCTCCTTATTGTAATGGCACGCACACACATAAACAGCACTTTTTATTGTAATGTGGCTGTTTGCAGGTTTCATAGATGCCCCTGAGCAAGGTCTGTTTATGCCTCAGCGATCTCCTCTGTCTGGTTTTATGTGGCTAGGTGAGGTTGGAGAGAGGATTCACTCGCGTTCACTCACTCAACAATGTCAACCGTGCGCTGCAGATCTTGCAGAAGAACAATGTGAGTATCAGTGACATGTGCATATATTTCATTTTAAAGTTTGATATCATAGGGGTCTGACCACCTTAAAGGTCCCATTTTCATGTTTTATCTCATAAAGCAGGTTTAGTGTTGTAAAAGTTCTGTGAAGGTATCAAAACACTCACAGCCTATATTCAGAATCAGGATTTCTATATGTCTTTGTGACATCACAAATCCACAATAATTATACCATTTCACAGTGTTAAACGCTCTAAATATGTCCCACTTTATTTCCTGTTACAGTGGATATTATAATGATGGCTGACAGGAAATAAACATGTACCAAAGCTGTTGCCTAGCAACACAGTTCCGCTGAATTGTTGTTTTTAATTCTGTTGTTGACAGAATAAGGAACATGATATGACATGACAGCAGAAAACATAAATGATAAATATGAACAAGAAAATGAGCAACAATGTGGGACATTTAATGTAAATTAAATGTGGTTCATGGTTCGATTCTGCAAACTGTGAAGTGTTTAAATTAAACAGCCTTTCATCTTTGTTTCTGCCTCCTTTTACACTTGTTTCTTCCAGGGCGCCTTTACTTTCTTGTCTAAGAAAAGTTAGCCCTTCTTTTATGTTACTGTCTTCTTTCTGTGCAGATATTTTTGTCGCCCTGCCTTGCTTTCTCTTCTAATGTGTCATTTCCCTTCTGTCTAAGGATATATTATTTTAGTCCAGATAGGCTTACCTTACACTTCTTAAAATAAGCAGTGAGAGCAACGAGTGACAGATAAATCATTCATTTTTCTTACATAAGGTCGAGCAAATAATAGCTAAGGACCCAAAGATGAACAGAAATATATTTTTGCAACACAAATGAGGTTTATTTTTACTGACTCTTGAAATATTGGATATGATGATGATCATCTTCTAAAATATTAAAAAATAAGCTCTCCTTGGTTGAACTGACTGTGACTGGTCTCAAATTTTAAATAATACTTTACATGTAGAGATTCAATGTGTTTTACTCTGATTTGATGTATCATTGTAGTATCTTTGTATATCTTTATCGGCTTTGCTAAATAATGGAGGCCACACAATATTATCACCGTGTTTCAGTCATGATACAGATTGTTAAGGCTTTCATTTGGTTTAGTTTATATTATGAGGTTTAAATAACTACAGATAGAATACTTTGTGCTGCTGTGCTATACTAATATAATAATGATGTGCTCCTTAACTTGCTTGGGAGTAAGCGAGTTAGCTGGGCATGCTAATGTTTGCAGCTTGTGTTAGAGCAGTCAAATACGCTGTTTAATTTGATTCTTCCACTTTTGCGCTTGTGTTTTTGTTTTCGGAGGATAAAGCGTACCAGTTACAGTCGCCAAGCTTTCTCACAACTCACAACTGTTTGAACTACCAGCCACAGTGTCAGAGGAAGTGAGGGGATTGTATTTTGTCACCTAAAGTCCGTCTGTTCGTCCCTCCTCCAGGTTGAACTGGTGAACATCGGAGCGGCGGACATCGTTGATGGGAATCACAAACTGATTCTCGGGCTCATCTGGAGCATCATTCTCCACTGGCAGGTGTGTGCATAGAGCTTAAAAGCCAACCAACACTTTTTAGTGACCATAAATGACATTACATTACATCACAATTTGATTAGTGACTGTAACGTTCTCCCTCAAAACTGGACCAAATGAAAAGACTTAGACATAAGTAGACTTTGTAAAGTACAGTCATCCTTTAAATTAAGTGCAAAGACATTACCTTTAATGCTATTTTTTTCATTTCATAGAAATGACCGTTATACTTCTTCCCGATGCTGTATTTAAAGTTCATTGTCTATTTTTTTTACACAAGGACTCAGTGTTTAAACAGAACTTCATGTCGTAGTTTTAACAGCTTACATTACAATGCATTTTAATTGTATTTCATTCCTCATTAAGTCGAGTGTAAGCTAATGTCTCAATCAACTTAGTTTTGGCATCAACTCAATGACGCGATTAATAGCAAAACACAGGCCTATAATGAGGTGTGTGTGTGTATCTATGACGGCATTATGTGTGTGTGTGTGTCTATGACGGCATTGTGTGTGTGCGCGCGCGCGTGCACAGCAGTCTTTGTCAAAGCGCTCCTCCAATTAAAGTGGAAATGCATGCAGTGACCTACTCCCAAATGAGTGCCTTTTTTTACCCAGCAGGCCACATTCTATGAGGAACTGTTAACAAACCTCTGTATGTGTGTGTGTGTGTGTATTAATAGGTTTAGTTGTGTGTGAGTGTGAAATAGACTCTTCCCTCCCCTGTCATACTCCATTACTTTACCTCTCTTTGTGTTTGTGTGGCTGTGGCCATGTTTTTATTTGTGTTTTGCTGGGTCTGAGGCTTATAAATGGCTTTATTTTTTTTCCTTATTCTGTTGTCCACTCATGTTTCCAACACTCATTGTGTGTGTTGGAGTGCAAAGCGCAAAGCAGAGTGAAACAAAAATAAAAAAAATGTGTGTGGCTGATAGAAAAGTGAGGGAAAGATATGCATAAATAATGTATAACTGGGCAGAGGGTAGTCACATAACGCCTCTGTCTCCAACCCCCCCGAAGCCCTGAACAAGTGCTCCAAATCTGTCACTCACAACTGCCAAAAAAAAAATCCAGCCTGTCTGCAAACGCGCACACACCCAGGCTACACAAATGTCCTCAGACTGTGCATTTTTACCAGAGTGTGTGCCGCCACGTGGACGCTAATATGCAATGTGTCTTCCAACAGGCCACGTCAAAACTTTGCCAGAAATGCAGCAGGTATTCTAATGTAAAATGGAGCTTTATGGTAATTTTGCATCACCAGATGGCATTTTAGCAGCAATTTGTTGGGAGAGAGAGAGAGAGAGAGAGGTGTTTTTAGCCAAATGCTAAGTGTGCATGTTTGTTCTCTCTGGGTGGGTATTGTGTTTCAACAGGAATTGCTGCGTTGTGTGTATTTTGCGGCCTTAATAGCCCACTCCCTTCGGCTCAAACTCCACTGCTCACACTCTTTACATATACGCCAGTCAGGTGTAACATTATGACCACTGATGAGTGAAATGAATAGAACTGATTAGCTCTTCATCATGGGACATTTAGTCCTCAGAGTTGATGCTAAAAGCAGGTGATGGCTAGAGGACTGGGTCAGAGGATCGCCAGAACTGCAGCTCTGGTGGGGTGTTCCTGGTCTGCAGTGGTCAGAATTAGGCATGTATGTGTACTGGCTGGACGAGCCAATATATAAGCATGTCTAAACATATTTCTACCTGCTGTGCTATGTGTTTGCATGCAGGTAAAGGATGTGATGAAGGATGTGATGGCGGGCCTACAGCAGACCAACAGTGAGAAGATCCTGCTGAGCTGGGTTCGTCAGAACACGCGCCAGTATCCTCAGGTCGGTTACTCTGAGTCCTATCATATCTTATCTTAAATCCACAGACTGCCACACCACAGCCACTCTTTTACAGCAGCCTCTCAGGAAACTGCAGCTCTGCGATGCCGTAGAAAATAGCTGGCTGATTAACTGACCGTGCAAATGTCTTTCTTCATTTAAAAGCTTCCAAGTCTAATAAGTCTTCTTGGTATGGTGCAATTTTTGACTGGATATCTAAAGCACCTCGCAGAATGTTATGGGATTTGGTGGACAGATGTAATAGAATAATAGATATGTTTTGGTGGGATTAGATGTGTAGTGGTTAGCACTGTCGCCTCACAGCAAGAAGGTACCGGGTTCGAATCCTCGAATCCTGTGTGGAGTTTGCATGTTCTCCCCGTGTCTGCGTGGGTTCTCTCCGGGTACTCCGGCTTCTTCCCACCACTTGTCCAGGGTGTCCCCTTCTCGCCTTAAGACAGCTGGGATAGGCTACAGCCCCCCCGCAACTCTATGAGGATAAGTGGTAGACAATGGATGGATGGATGGATGGATAGATGAGCACTGTTCTGAAGACATCAGCATGAAACTAAAAGCAAGAGAGTGACAAAAAAGAATCCAGTTAACATGTCAGTGTGGAATAAATGATCCTAAATTACTTTCATTATGTACAAATGAGATTAAGACAGTGAATGAAAAGATATGCTCTAAAACTGAGAGTGGTATTTGGTAGTTAAAGTAGTTCAGAAGTGAAGTAGTTCTACTTGATAATACTATCAATGGTTGTTATTAAAAATATTTTTTTATGTTTTTATTTGACATACTTCCATACCTCCATGTGGCTTTCTATGACATTTTACACCCATTGTTCGCTATAGCTACCCATCACTACATGTCTTAAAAGCTCAGACTGGCAATTTGAGGGAGAAAAAATATCAGTATTCTGATATATACCCATGAAAATGGAACCAGTATGAGAGGCGACAGCATTTTAGCAGTGGGTGTTGCTCTGCATTCACAGGTTAGCCCTTTAATATCTATTATGTCTGTCCTCAGGTCAATGTGGTTAACTTCTCCAGCAGCTGGAATGATGGATTGGCCTTCAATGCCCTCATCCACAGCCACAGGTACCATAAAATGAGTGTCGTATTTGTGTGTGAGAGTGGAATAGAAAGAAAATAAAGCAATGGGCACAAAGGAGGAGTGGATAGACAGGGGGGTGTCAGCGGGTACAGAGGAAGATTTATTTGACTGCCTCAATTATGATCTTGTTCACACGTTTTAACAAATCGACATACTCTGAGGTGGAAAAATCAGCCCATTAGCACTAAATTCTCTGAAAAGAAAGGGTGAAAAGACCAGGAATGTGTCAGGTAGTGCCAGTCGGCTATTAGCAAAGCACTGCTGTATGAAGCCAACTAGAAGAATGACTGTTTAAAGGTCCCATACTGTCACATTCAGGTTCATATTAGTTATATGTTGACATGCCTGCATTTACTTCCTGTCAGCTTGAAGTCACTCACATCCACTGCAACAGGAAATAAACTGGGACATGTTTAGAGCATTTAAAACTGTGAATAGGTCTAAATATCATAGTTTAGTGATGTCACAAATTTGTATTTGTTTCAGACATTCACAGTATTTTATAGCACTTAAAAGCTAATCAGTGGACATTGATATTTGTCTGTATATGTCTGTATATCTGACTGTATACCCAGCATACTTATACATATCTGGTACAATAATATAATACAGAAAGGCTGCGCTAAGACAAAAAATAAGCACACTAGTAAATGTACAAGAGATGAAATACGGTGTTTCCATTGATACTCATGAGAGCATGGGTCTCAGGCCAGGACTAGTTATGAATGAAATCATGGTTTGCTAGCAAGAACATCTGTTCACAGTGTCCTTACAGGAAGTCAAAGCAGGAGATCACGCGCACCAAAGCCATCAGCCCTCAGATCATTTGCCTGGGGCTCCGAGCCAACAGCGTCCTGTTTATTGATCATGAACATCAGCTTGTTTGAATCAGACAATAACAACGTACTGCTTTGAGTCATTATTTCACTGTCAAATGGTGGTTGTATGTGCAACTGAGAATCACTCTGCATCGGCGACCCATGGCTGCTGACTTGAATTAGTCCCAAAAATAAACCTGACTGCATCAGCTGAAGCGGGTCGATTACAGTGTGTTTCATTTTTAAGAAAATGAATCTGTGCTATATAATAAAAAATGTTTGCAGCATGATGCTCTTGAGAAAAAGATCAACCAGGGATGTGATGCGCTAAATGCTTTGTGTATCAATTAAAATACAGATACAGTGGGTGCAGCGATCCTTGCTGATTTCCCCTTTGCCTCCACAGACCGGAGCTTTTTGATTGGAGCTCAGTGGAGAAGAAGACGTCTGCGATCGACCGACTGGAACATGCCTTTCATAAGGCCGAACAACACCTGGGGATAGAGAGGCTGCTGGACCCTGAAGGTAACTCACACACATCCCTGTACTTACATTTTTGTGAGCCCACACAACTACTGCCAAGCCCTAATCGTTACCTAAACCTGATTCTAACCCCCTCTTTAAGGGGTTGGCAATAGACAACTCTGGCCCACAAAGCATTTTATTAACATAATTTTTGGAGATTTACACACACTGCTGTAATGTCCAAGACAACATATCTCCACACAAATCTCCATTACAACAGCTTCAGAATCAAAATAAAATCAGCCAACATGAGATATAAATATACAGCAAACAGTAGGAGACATTAACAATCTAACTCAATTCAGCAACAAACAAAGTGATGGCAGGTTTTGCACTCTTTATCTCTCATTAGTCACCATTTTCTGGATGTCTGATTCGCAAGGTTTTTATACATAGATCGATTCCTCTCATGCTGATTCTCTGCATCTCCTTTGCGATGGTTCACCATGATTTTGTTCCGTAATGTGACACTAAACCTCATACACCGACACATAACTATGGCTGTTTTTGTTTCCCACTTTACGAAACTATTTAGTCAGTTCGCAAACTCCATATAGGTTCGGGTAATTTGATTTTGTCAGAGAGATCTCTGAACAAGTGAGTGCTAAAAATGTCCTCACTTTGTCTCACGGTCTTCACGCACACCAGTATAATCGAGTTGATTACTCTCACCGTATTTCATGCCTCCCAATCATTCGCCTAAATTGGCCGAGTTGAACGCGATGCGTCACGCTGCCATTGGGTGTTGTCACGGTGATGAGTGTGGTCACCTTGGTGGAAGGACTTGATCAGCGATGCACAAACTGACCGACACCGGAGATGCTTCTTGACACGGTTATTCACACAGAATTGTTTTTGGCATCTGTGTCAGGGTTTGCGCTGACCTGAGATCAGTGTAGAGGCTGTTAATCAAAACTGTCAGACAGGAGTAAAGTGAGTAAAGCTGACCTGGGTCACTGTTGGGCAGCTCTCTGTGATGAATGTTGGTGGTATTCTTTGCTAACATTTATCACAGAAACTGCCGGAGCAAATAACTGAAGATCAAAAGGTTTTTTTATCTCCACCCTCATAAGAGGCCAATTATTGTCTCTCTCTACTATGATTTGAAAGCTAAATCCAAATAGTTAAATTTACATGTGATTTTTTCAGTAGTATAGTATGAATATTAAATAATATTAATGTTAAATAATGTTAAAAAATGTTCCCAGGAAAAGGGATGTTTAATTGGTTTTTCTGTACACCCGCTATGCAGAGTTTAAGTAGGAGGAAAAGTATGTCAGAAACTGGTAAATATATAGGTATATATTATGTTATATTATACAATGTAAAATATACTTCTGTATATGCAGTACATATTTACATATCTTTCCATAACCTTTACTCCTGCATATTTACATTTTTCTTACATACACTACAGGCCAAATATTTGGAAGCAGCTCCAAGTTTCTGTTCACAAAAACAGCATGAGTTATATGTATTTTGGAATGTATTGTATTTGGAATGATCAAACTTTGCCTTCATTAATATGTGCCATTTTCCTCAATTTACCTTCAGCTTTACATTGATGTTACCAGACCTGAACAAATGTCAACAAAAGAAAAGAAGGGCGTAGTTTTAGGGCTGAGATTTGCAGGAGTCACAACTTCAGTGTAAAAGTAAAAAATCACTTTGGCTTTTTTAGAGTCCGCTCATAAAAATCACAATGAATCTCATCGGTGTTCAAATCTCTCACAAACTATCACAGACTTGGCTAGAAAGAAGCACCTGGCTAAAGAAACAAGAGTTTTATAATAATCATGTTTATTTAGTTGCAGAGTATGTGTAAATTGACAACAGTAATGCATTACCCCCAACACTGATGCATAAACCCTTACTGTGCAACAGTTGTAACAGTATTTCTTCCAATTTTCTCAAAATGCAACCACTTCTATGTAGGGGTGGGAAAAATATTGATATTGCAGTATATCGTGACACTTTTTCTTCTGATATAATATCCATTTTTAATTTATTGATATCGACGACCCCCCGGGCTTTTTTGAACACTGTTGCTTGTTATGAAAGGACTTAAACTTGTGTTTGCGTCTGAGGCTTGTTTGGCTCGTATCTTGCTGAAGAAGAGCTGTCAGGATTTAGGAAGTTGTCCGCTTATTTGATGTTTACTCTTTTGAAACGGCACATTGTGTGTGACAGCAGCTGTAATGCCAGGCGTTAAACCATAATGGATCCATTATGTAATCATAAACTTGTTTTCTTTCCTCTCTTTCTTCTTTCAGCCTTTTGTTGGCATGAATGTTAAGAAGAGGGTTTATCGCTAAAACTAACTAGAAACTCACTACAAATAAAAATAATATTCAGCACTCGCACTGACGGCGTTATTTGTAGAGCTGCTCGCTCTCCCTCAGACAAACAGTGGCGTTCCTCCTCGATGCTGATAAATCAGGGAGAAATATGACTATCTATCTGTCCGCTGACACGCTCATTTCTGTGACTTTGCATCTGGCTGTTTTTCCTCCTTTCTCCCGTTCATTGTTCTTTCAGAGATGAGCTAATCACTTGAACACGCCTGCTGCCATCAGCTCTCCTGTTTCTGTCTGTCTTTCTTTTTTCCTGTGTCTCATCTCCCACCATGATCAGTCTCTATTAGACGTGCTCAGGGCCCTCTGGAAATCTACACCTGGTGTTGCTCTCCTAATCCAGCTGTGCGACGCTTTGGGAAATAAAAGGAGTTTGCGGCAGCCCACAGTTATTCATGAGCACAGAGGAAAACAACTGTTTTTGCAATTTGAAGGAGCAACTTCACTGCCCTGCAGCCTCCTGGATATAAGTGGCCGTGACATACTTTCATTCATTTACAAGCTCCAGCTCATTGAAATAGATAAGACCATTTTCCTCTGAACGACTTCGTTGTTTGCTTATCTCTAAAGCAAAAAATCTGTTACTAATACAAATGTGTCTAATTTATTTTTTTTTTTTTGCCCAGCTTTATTTTTTTTATTTTGAAGGCAATGTCTTGTTTTAATGTGGAATTTTTGTCATTTAATTTGGAGGATATTTTCCAGATAATTTTCATTTCCAGAATCCTATTTTAAATTTTTGTGACTAAAATATATTTCTTGAAGGTATCAAAGGTGTGGAGTGTATGGGTTAGGGATTTTTTTTTCCTTTGTTGTTATTTTATTATAACTTTTATGAGAATGTAAATACCAGAAGGATCATCTCTGAAGGGTTTCGAAATGAACTGTTGTGTTGGTTTTTCTCTACAGATGTGGCGGTGCCTCACCCTGACAAGAAGAGTGTCATCATGTACGTGACATCGCTCTTCCAGGTGCTTCCTCAAAGCGTTTCCATGGAAGCTATCCAGGAGGTGGAGACGCTGCCACGGGTGACCGCGACCACAGCCGGCATCACCAGGGTGACGACGGAGGAGCACTACCAGATCCAGACCCAGCAGCGCTTCTCCCAGCAGGTTAAACACACATCAGTGTTTCACTTCTGCCATGAGATGTTCTGGCTCGTTGTTTTCGTTTTTATTGCAACTTTCTCTGCAAAATATCCTGGATTTATTCAAAGAGAAAGATCATTTTTAGGACATTTATGACTAAACTTCCTGTCCCACCATGGCAACACTTTTTAATTCAAGAGCATCACGCTGCAAAGCTCCAGGCTCGCCTCTGGCCTTCTGGGACCTGTGTTTATCAGTGTATCACATTTGCATCTGACTGTAATGTATTATAAGCTAAAGTTAGCTGGCCATGCTAAGATGACTAACATTAGCACAACAACATTTTTCAGCCAGCATTAACTTGCTTATGACAGTTAAACACTTTTTTCAAACTCACAAAGTCAGTATAAGATGTGCTGCTGCTGAACATTACATTTCCTAGCTCTAAGTTGTATGATATCAGGGTTGTCTTGTTTGTTTATCCTGATGATCCCTTCAGATGAGCCCAGAGCTCTGCAGCTTGACTCTTTTCTGCAAATTTCACCTCCTTTTGCTGCATACTGTACGCATTTTTTTCATATTATAATGAATAATGTAACTCAAGTCTATTCCACACATGAATTACTGAAATCTATCAGTCTCATGTCTGAATAAGTGCCAGAGACACTTTATAAAAAATATCAAAGAAAGGAAGTAAGTAAGGAAACCAAAAGTAATGAGCCCTGGATGTTCTCATGGTCCAGTTATTCTTGTCACTGTGTCTTATGATGTCACTGTTACCGTGGCGGCTTAGTGTCACGACAATCGCAAGACGTCGTGATTGATTTCCCACGAGCCTTCGCTCTGCATTGATTGTGTACGTGCTCAGCTATGTACGCTTGCTCATTGCTTTGTTGTTCAAGCACACAGTAGTACTCAAGTACTTTCTGTAGTATTGTATGTTAGTGCAACTGTTGTGTGTTCGCTGCACAACAGGATCATCTCACAAAGTTGCAAAAAGAATTCCTCCTCCTTCTCAGTGTCAACAAGCTGCCACTTTATCGAGATTACTGAGTGTGAAATTCCCGGCAGGACCTCATCTATCTGTTGAGAAACTGAAGGGGATGAAAGAACAACAACAACACTAAGGACCGAGTTAATCAAAGAAACTCCTCAAAAATATGGAGATCTTTGAAAGTAACTTCTGATAATGAAGGGCCATGTATCAGCATTAATTCAGAGCCACTTAACAGCATCCTAATAACATTAGGAGGTAAGTTCCCTGTAGTTACTGCTAATAAGCATGCATAAGGAAACACTGGAGTTGTGCTTTTTAACGATAAATTGGATAATGAAGAGTTTGGAGAGCATACTTTCTCAGTGTTCTCAGTGGAGAGGAGCACTTGACTCACGAGGAACTGCTGCTGTAAATATTATATTTATACGGGAGACATTTTAACATTAAAAAAAAGACAATAACCTTTCATTGCATTAGACAAAAGAAAAATGGTACTGCAGGTCAGTGTGTTTCTGTGGAGCAGTTTTATTGTGTGGGCGTACTTTGAAAAATAAACAATTTTATCTTTGCCTAGAGCCACCCGAGATTCTTTAGAAAACGCTGCAGTGTGCAATAATTGCAGCTGAAGGCTGATAAAGAGCACTTGAAAGGCTTTAAAACACAGATACTATATCAGTGAAGTAGATGGTAATTGCTGATTTGCTCCAGAATAAACCAAAGCTTGTCTTTTTGTGTGACTTTAGGGTTTGAAAGGCTTTCAGCAAACTCAGTAAGGTCGTGCAAGTTATTCGCTGCATGACATTAGCTTTATAAGTTCAAGTGATATCATTTAATACATTGGATCCCCGAGTTTTGCCAGGCATGCTGGGAGATGTAGTCCCCCTAAATCTTCCAAGTCAAAAGTTGCCTGAAATTTGTGAGCACCGGTATGATAATTGACCGCTAAATTGATCCAGACCCTCTTCATAAAAGTGCTGTACAAAAAGTCTCAAATTAGATCCACCAGTCTTGACCTTTAAGAGCCAAGTTAATAGGAGTTTGGTGTCACGCTGCCGTGCCGAATCACAGCAGAATGGACTGAGCTTCCTGGAGTAATGGCAGGTAATGTTATTATCTGCCTGCGTTTAATGGCCTCATCCACCCCACGGCCACTAGAAAGCAGCAGGCCTTTTCTTTCCAGGAAGAAAGAGTGGGACAGAGGAAGCAGGGAGGTGTGAAGACATATCAGGATGTATGGAAAGATGAAGAGGTGGGAAGAATGAGATGGAGCAGACAAACAGGGAGGAACAAGTCAGACTGCAATAAAACCAAGGGAGAGATGGGAGTCACTGACAGCGGCTATAATCTGCCTCTTCCCTCATATGTCATCATCAAAGCATCGCTGTCACCGCCTCCTTACATCAACACCACGCCACTGTCGACGACTAGGGCTCCGACAGGAAGTGAGCTTTTCAGGGAAATACCGATGAATGTGAGTCAAAGTTATGCCACGTCATCTGAGGTGTCCCAAAAAAAAACAAGCAAACGCTAAAAGTCATTTGCTGGGAAGCGTTTGATCTGTCAGGTGAGTTGCCTCTGGCTGTCTGCTCCTTACAGCAGGAAAAACACCTAATCCACCTTGAAAGAGGAGAACAGTGAGGGGTAAAAGTGAAGAGGAGGACAGATGGAGAGGTGATGACAGGTGGAGAAGAGGAGATTGATGAAGAGCAGTGATGGCGAGAGATTAAACTTTGATGATATCTGTGGCGATGCGGTGGAAAAATAGAGAAAAAAGACACCTTGGGATTGTCAAACAGGCAGGGATGATTAATGATCAATTAAAAGGGAGCAGTCCCTCCACAATGAGAGCGTACCTGTTTTGAAATGTGAATTGTAAAGGTAATCTGTGCACAAAGTCAAACTCACACTTTATCACAGTAAAGATGTTAATCACCTCTGAATTCATACACTTTAAGGTGAAACATACATGGACAGTTTTGGATTTGTTATTTAATATATACATCCTTAAAAAAGAGCAGTGTGAAGACGATGTTAAAACAACCAAAAAACCTAAAAAAAAACAGGAAAACTCATCTGTGATGCGACGTTCACAGTAAATAATCTGCTCAGAAACAAACTTCCTGCAGTTGTTGCATTGTGTTGTCATTGTTATGTCTGAATCCAATATGAAAACAGTAAAGTATGTTGCATTATGTCAAGGACAGAGCCTGGGGCTTGTTCACGTATTCCCTCCTACAGTAAGAAGCCAGCCACCGAGCTAGGTCCACAGCAGCTCTGTCTGTTGTCCATTCTGTCCACGTCGTTGTCATAACACATCTGTCCTCTCTCAGTGTCCCTCATGTCTGCATTGTCTGTCAGTTTCCATCCAAGGTTTTTTTATGTATTAAATTAGGGAATTCCTCATCAGATTGCTTCCATTTTTTCAAGTATACACTACATTTCAGAGGGAAATTTAATTAGCACATTATATTTCTTTAAAATATGTATGATATCTTACTATAATATTATGATTTTTTTTGTGAAATTTACTCTTAATGCTAAAACAGAATGTTCTGCTCATGAGCGAATAGCATGGCTCAGTAATGTTAGCCCTGTCATAGTTTTCTGTTCCAGTACTGAAAGTTCTTAGTATTTGTTATCTTGTCTGCATAAAATAATAAGTAAGTTCTTCAGTCCACTTGTACAGCTCATCATCGTGACTTTAGCACAAGACACCTGATACAGTTTTGATTCCTCTGGTTTCATCTTCAGAGAGCTAGACTGAAAAACTTCTAGAACATTTGAAACGCAGAGCATAGAGAAGGACTTCCCTGTAGACTCTGTAAAAAGATATCTCCATGCCGTTTCACATAAAATTAGCATGACATTTGGATGGAAACAGAGCTTATGTTCATGCTTATTATTCATGTTCCTCTTTTTTTCTGCTCTCTCTCATCACCACTTTTTACTCTTCTCTTGACTTCATTTTCTCTCTCCTGCGTATTTTTTTTTTTCGCTGTTTTTGCATCCTTTTTCGGCATCCTTCCTCTGTTTTCTGGACTCCTTTCTTGTCTCTTCCTCTGTCCTGTTCTGTCTCTCCGTCTCTCAGATCACAGTGAGTGTGGCTCAGGGCCGAGTGAGGAGTCCTTCCCCTCAGCCTCGCTATAAAAGCTATGCCTACACCCAGGCTGCATATGTCAAGTCGCCCGAGCAAAAGAGGAGGCGTTTTACTGATCAGGTCCGTGTCTCGCAGCGCTAACACTTCCACGCCAAACGTCCATCTGTCTGTACATGTTTCTGGCCGGCACATCTGCTGTTTTGTCTGCGGCAATGACGAAAAAAATGTCCACTACACAGAGTCTATTTTTTTTAATGTTTCATGCTTCAAAAGTGAAAGTACACTGAAGGAAATTGAAATGAAGCTACGGGACTTGCTGAGTTGGACATTTTTTTTCTCTCCTCCCTATAATTCATGTGTTGTTTGAAATGTGTTTTGCTGTTGCTATATGTGATGTATTCATTTTGACAGCTTTGCTTTTAGGGTTTTTTTCCCCAGCAGTAAGTGATCAGTATCCCTGGGTAACGTTGGTATTTTTCAACCTGGACCTGACAATGCTTTCTGAAACAGGTCCAGTGGTGAGGGAGTCATTTATGACCTCTAAACGTGCTCTTTATTACTTTATATTTGTCACCTAATTTCCTGTTTGTTATTTGTATTTGTAGTATGTTATTTTTTCTTTGTAGTCGTCTCAGTCTGAAACCAGGTGTTGAATTCATATTTGTAATAAAAAATATCAGCTAAATATTCAGCCAGATAATACTAAGCTACAGTTTAGAAAAGGATGAAAAGGGTCCAGGTTGAAAAATACTGAAGTTCTGGAAAGAGCATACTAAAGAAGTTTCTCTGCACATCACTGCCTTTACAAACTGACAGGGTTTATTACTTATCCTAAATCAGCAGCATAAAAACAGACTTGTCTTCTGTATTCAACAACATGACATTTCAAAATAGTTTAGGTTCGTCTTCAAAACTGCAACTAAATATGGCCTGTAATTCTTCCCAGCTCAGTTTGGAAGGTGTTCAGAGACTGTGTCAAGTATTTAATGTAGCAGCGGGGGTGCTCGCCTTAACTCGGTTGGCGCCTAAAAGGCGTCGCAAGACGAACAGATGATTTGTCGCATGTGGTTTTCTTCGAGCACACCCGCTGTGAAAAGCAGGATGTAAAGCAGAACAATGCTTTGTCCTCAGGACCATGTTTTCAGCCACCAGGGGTTTGAATATCTGCCGTTTATTTCATGCACTCTGTACTTAGCGAACTGTAAACTCCGTCAGTACAGAGTAATTTCAGGGTCCCCACCACCAGACAAAAGGCATTTGTAATACAAAACAGGCATAAAGAGAGGACACCACTGACCGAAGCTGGACGGTTATCAGCGTCGCCAACGGGGCCTCGAGTATCTTTCCAGGACCTTATTACCGGAGAGAAGAATGGGGTGCCGAGCGGAGATAAAAAGAGATGTTGTTAGTGTCCAGATCAGTGGCGTGAACACAAAGAGAGATATGTTAGAGAGAGGAAGAGAGAAAGAGGACAAGTTGTTGAGAGCTGGGCAAAGGCCAGACACTTAGCAGGCCTCTTTGTCTCTGTGTCCACCTTTCTTCTTTTTTCCCCTCTCTCTCTGTTTCTATCTTTCCTTGCTGTCCATTCTCACCTTTATTTCTCAACTATATTGTTCCCATTATCTCCCATCCATCCATCGTCTAGTTCCTTAGTCCTGGCCAGGAGGAGCTTCAGCGGGGCCTCAGTCCTCTGCCTCCAGGTTCCACCAGCCTGGAGAGCTACCAGGCTGCCCTGGAGGAGGTATGGCACTGTGCTGGCGAAGCACAAATGTTTCATATTTAACATGTTCTTCTGTTAAAGTCTGCTAATATTCTGTATCTTTATTATCATCAACAAATCCCACTTCTTACCTAAACCTAATTTAGCAGTTTTGTTGCCTGTCCTAATTTAAAGCATGTCAGATTAATTTTATTTTTTTTAGGTGTTGACGTGGCTGCTGTCGGCTGAGGATGGGCTCCAGAGCCAGCCTCCCATCTCCAACAATGTGGAGGAGGTGAAGGAGCAGTTCCACACACATGAGGTGAGCTTTTCTACATCGTTCAATATTAATTCATCCGTGATAGCAGAAAAACACTGATGTTTTTCACCAACTTGTTAGTATCTAGTACAAAAATCTTTGAAGGAGTGAATCTTTGTCACATTGTCTTGTCAAACTAACTTATTATATAACTTATATTGATAGCCTCCATTAACAAAACATCATTGTACACTTAGTATATATGTCATGAGCAATTCCTCATGTTAAATTTGGTGTTAACATATCCCTTCAATTTATTTTCTTTTATATGAGACAATAGTAAACTTGTGTTGATGTAACATATAAAAAGTACTTCATCACAGCAAAGATTGCATCACAAATATATATCATAATCACATTTCTTTATTTTTACAGATTTATACAAAAGTATTTGCTCTTAATCAGTCCATTTGTTGTTAAAAAAACAATCAGGTAACATCAATTTCTTTTTTTTGTAAATTTTATTATTTCAGTAATATCAAGGGTGATGTAAATAGTTCTAGCATCAGAAAAGATTTCATTTAACATTATTTTTCCTTAACAGAGCACCAGAGTTTGGCAGGGGAAGCACATGACTATAACGAGATGCTAATTGTAGTTCTATAATGAGACGTTAAATATTTTACGACCACAGCTTCTTGCAGCGGTGTCAGAGCAGCAGTAATATGCCTCTGTTGGTAGCCATAAGCAAAAAAAAAAAATGCAGGGTGGTTTGATTTTCCCTTTTAAGTCTGTGTATCACACATGGAAAAAAAACAAGAACAACAAAGATGTTAAAGTAATAGTGGCCATCAGTCCACAACAGCATGCTGCGTTCAATAGGTGGGTAAGCTGCAGTTAGAGAACAGAATGGGCCTCCCTCCACGACACTGAAGGATCAGACTTGAAAAAAACACTGTGATGAGTGGAAAGTGGCCCAGAAAACAGACTCTGCTTTTTGATGGTAGAAAAAGACTCAGCAAGAAAGTTCACGTTCACATTTTAGGGTTGAGTGATGGAATATAACACATATGTACAGTATATATATATATATATATATATATATATATATAAATAAATATATAAGAACGTTTACTCAAGTACTGGCCTGAAGTACATTTACTCAAGTAAATTTACTCAAATACTTAGACTGATTTAACATCAGATAAAAAAGTCAAAAACTATCCGGTCACAGTCTCATCTTACTCTGAAGTGTAAAGGGGAAATATAAGTAGTAAATTAACTCTGATGGAGGTGGACTTACTGGCTTCCTATTCACCTCCATTCTCTGAAAATGAAATTAACTGGAGCATTTTGCTGTGTCAGACCCTGGATGGATCATATAAGAGTTAAGTGCTCAGTGGAAACAGATGAAGCGCCGAGGTGAGAGCTGGAAATGTATTTTGAGAGCAGTTCAATTGAACGAGGGTCAGTCAGTGGGAGTAACGACTGCTCTTCGTCTGGAGGGTAATTAGGCAAAAATGATTGTGAACGTTGGGAACACCAAATGTTTGCTTCTCACCAGGGGTACATGGTGGAGCTGACCACCCACCAAGGCAACGTGGGGAGGGTCCTCCGGGCCGGCGCCGCCCTGCTGGGGGAGGGCAACCTGAGCAACGAGGAGGACTCTGAAGTCAGGGAGCAGATGAACCTCCTGAACTCCCGGTGGGAGCACCTGAGAGTGGCGAGCATGGAGAGACAGAGCAGGTAGATAGACCAGGTCAGAGGTCATTTAGGGTGAAATGACCAGATACCTGTAACTAATACTAATGATCAGCAACATGTTGTGTTGTTAGCATGTGTTGCTTGTTAACCTGCTGAGCTAAGATGAAGGGAAATCTGCTAAACTTTATTGAGACAGTTTTGGCAATTTAAACCCGGAGGCTGAAAAAGATCCAAGTAAAAGAAGTGCGTCCATTGAGAAATGTCGAATCACACTCAAATACACACACAATTTTTTTTTTCAATCTTAATTTAGGGCTATGAATAAAGTTTCATCTCTTTTTACTCAATGACAATCCCCACAGTAGCCAGCATTCATGGGCACAAAGACCGGCGGCCTTTCTAATTATGGCGAGTCCAACGTTAACTGACAGCAAGCCAAATTTAATTAACTGTTCGGTATCTTCTTTGATAATCTTGTTGATTGAAGCACAAAGATGAGCAGATGTGCCCTGGACCACCAGATATCACTTAGACAATACAGCAGAGAGGGAAATATGGGGACAGGGTAGGTGGCTTTTACCATTGATTTTCCCCCTCAGACTCCATGAGGTCCTGATGGACCTGCAGCACCAGCAGCTGCAGCAGCTCACAGACTGGTTGGACATGACGGAGGCTCGGATTAAGAGGATGGGGGCTCAACCGCTGGGTCCAGATCTGGAGGACGTCAAGCACCAAGTAGAAGAGCACAAGGTGGGCAGCTCCAAACGTGGCTAAAATGACTCTCTTCATGGGCTGTGCTCCACCACCCCCCTGAGTTACAGTTTTTTAGGACACGTACAAAACAGCTGTGTTGCCATCAGTGTATTTTTATGCACATTTTTAAGTATCATATTCTAATTCAGCTTGTGTCTAGGATGATTATCCACAAACGTAATGTAATTTCCTAATAACCTTAACCAAACACCACGTTGTGTTTCTTAACAATTTTATAAGGTACAGTATTATAGTCATCAGATTTTTACGATTTCCACCTAAACAGATGTTTATAGATGGCATACAAACTTTAAATTTATTAACCATTAACAAACTGTGTTTTACGAACAGTATCATTAAAGTTCACAAAATATGCTGCATAAATAAAGCTAGAGTTTATAATTATTTATTGTTATTTTATTAATGGAAATGATTTCTCTTTTTGCACTTTGAGCACCACTGTCACAGGAAATGTTTAGCGTTTGTTGCTACCAGTTACGTTGCCCTCTTTGAGATGATGTGTTGGTGTGTTGCAGCTTCTGCAGGAGGACCTGGAGCTGGAACAGGTGAGGGTCAACTCCCTGACCCACATGGTGGTGGTGGTGGACGAGACGAGCGGAGACAGCGCCACTGCCGCCCTGGAGAGCAAACTGCAGGCAAGGGCTCAACAGCTGGAGTCATCTTAAACATGCAGACTTTGCTGATCACACAGAGCGAGGGGGGGTGATAAACACCTTCAGGGCTAATATTCATCTTTTTTTTCTAATATCTCTCAGCGGGGCCTGGCGGTGTTTCTCTGGGAAAACAGATTGAACGGGAGGCAGTTTTGTCTTTGGTCGTTGCGCAGTAATTAGACCTTGCCAGTGAGATGTGCTTGCGTGCTGCAGCTTTCTGCTGATTTTGTTTACTCTATAAGTTCTCATCACACAGACGCCAGCCAGCAGCCAGACTTATGCGGCTAATTCTCCACGCTTGTCTTCACCTCTGATGTATGGGACTCTGTTCCCCTTGTTAACTTGCGCTGCAAAAGCCGAAAAAAAGCAGCCGTTGATTTCCGCTGCCTTCTAACACGCTAGCCTTAATTACAACATGCTTCTCCATGTCGAAGCACCGTCACTCTTACACCGTTTTTGTCCAGGAGTCAGGTGTTGGACAATATCTCCCTCTGATATTGATTAGCCAAGCTGTTGGTACAAGAATACTGGAACAGGATATCCACAGCACTGCTATTCTGACCTCTGACCTCTCTGTGCTAGAGAACAGATCCTTTACGCCTTTACGCTCATGGATCAATAAGTAATTGTTGCATTGAGAGTTTGAGTATAGCTGGTTGTGAAAGTTGCTTAAAGGTTTTTTCCATCTTTTGAAAATCTTAACTGACCCATTCCTGGACCCTCCATTTTTGATTTGTGCCGACACATTGAAATCATGAAAAATTAACGTTTACAGCTCACAGCCTTTCCGCATTGACACACATACTGTGATCAGAGCAGCAGATCAAGTAAAAATAACGATAATATCTTCTGCCTTTTTAAATTTTGAGCAATAGTGACCCATTTGCCTCCTACAGAACAAATAAAGGTTATTTTGGGGGGATTGATTTATGAAGTTTCATTAAAAAAATGTCATATCTCATGAATGCTTCGGTCTATTGCGATGTGTTGTGTGGAAAAGACACAGCTTGAAATGGATTGAGACAAATTTAGATAGTTATTTATACTTTATTTAATTATCCTAAAACTCCTCGCTGTCATTGTTTATGTTTTATTTGTACAGTCAGTGTACGCTGCTTCACTTTCTCTGAATTATCCACAATCATAATCTGCTTCGTCCCTCTGGGAGGGACTGGAACGGGAATCAAACCATATTTTTTTGGCAGCTGAAAACTGGCTGTGAGGATGTGAATCAATCAGCCTTTTGAGGCAACGTGATGAAAACGTCTCAGTCCATCAGGGGAAAAAAATCAAAAGGAATTCTTGTGCTAATGTAGACATTAATGTATTATTTATATATATATATGTGTGTGTGTGTGTGTGTGTGTGTGTGCAGGTGCTAGGTGACCGCTGGGCAGCCATCTGTAGATGGACAGAAGAGCGCTGGATTCTGCTTCAGGAGATTTTACTGAAATGGCAGCACTTCACTAATGAACAGGTATGAGTGTGAGTGTCCTCTGAGGCAGGATCACAGCAGTATTTGCTGCATGTATAATGACATTAGATCACCCTGATCATGGCTACTCCCACATCCGACAGGCTTTTGAGAGAAGACTGAAGCTACCATGTTCGCTTCAGATCAAATTTTGAATAGGAAAAAAAAATGCGCTGCAGAAGTGTAAGAAATACAGTTCATCGACGGCACTAGAGAGCAGACATGCCCAAGGTGGCCACCAGATTTGTCTATTGTTGTTAAGATATTTCAGTATGGAGCAAAGCGTTGCGCCTTACAAAAGTCATATAGATAGGAAAAATATGCTGCAAAATGATCATCTATCTTCATCCTAACACCAGCTCAGACTCCACGGCTATTAAATTTAATAATTTAAATTTAATAATCACAGTTATTAAATGGAGCGTCATCTTTTCTCTTTCCTTCTTCAGCCTCTTTGCTGTTGATGTTTTTAGCAGCAGACTTTGCAAAGGAAATTAAACATGTCATGATATCCGTGTGTGCAATGATTAATAAACAAGGAAGCTAAAAGCACAACATTAGGATTATACACGATTAACTCATCAGCCTTGATTAAAAATCCTGTAAGCGGATCTGCTTTGACGCCTCAAAGTCATCCTTTGTTTTACTGTACCGTTGGAATTGTTAATGGTTTAATGCACCAACCAGCTTGAACATGTTTTTATGAAAATACCATGTTAAAGGTAATATTTTGTTTTATTTCTAAGAAGCTTTAAAAGGAATTTGTGACATTTTAGAGCATTCAAGAACATGTTTTCGTGATATTTGTTTTCAATAAAACTGTCATAACATCTGCTGTTTGAAAGAATCTGTATATATTTACATTGCACCTGTGCCTACTGTGCCAGAGATGTGAGAGCAGGGACCTGTTTGATTACTCACAGTTGCTCAGATAGACCAGAAATAATCCTTCCCCTGTGATTTTTAATGAGCTAACTTTTACTTTAAGAACCTAGTTTAATTTGATTCATTATTGAAAACATCAGGAAATGCGTTGACTTAAATTTCCTCTGGCTAAATGCAGAGAAGAGCTGTCTTTTCCAGCGGGAGATGATGGCCTCAAATGCACCGCCTCCCTCATGATAACATGCTACTGTGTTCATTTCCTCTATCCTTCTTTCCTCTCCTTCATTGCTCTCCTCCTTTACTCTCCTCCTTTCTTCACATTCTTTCCTCTCACTCTTTACTCTCCTTCTTTCCTCACATCCTCTTTCCTTTCCCATCATTACTTTTCCTCAATATTCCTCCTCCTTTCCTCTTTCCTCTCCCTGATCCTCTCGTCTTTCCTGTCCTCTCTTCCTCCTCCTATTACTTTTTTCCTCTCTCTGCTCTTTCTACACCGCTCCTCTTCCTCCTCCTCTTTCCTCACTTCTCCTCGTCCTCCTCTCCTCTCCTCACCTCTCATTTTCCTCCTCTCCTCCTCCTCCTCTTCTCCTTTCCTTACAGTGTTTATTTGACTCCTGGCTGGCTCAGAAGGAGGAGCTGGTTCGCTCCATCAAGACCGCCAACTTGAAGGACCAGGCCGACATGGTGGCCTGCCTTCATCGTCTTACTGTGAGTCTCCTCCTCACAGACCCTCCTTTTCTTTCATTTAGTTGACGTCAGGAACAATAATAATAAAAATAATGATAATAAACCCCTTGCTGTGTTCCATTAGGCGGTGAAGGCAGACCTGGAGGTGAAGCGTCCCACCATGGAAAAGCTGTGCTCCATGAGTCAGGATCTGCTGTTTAGTGTCAAGAACAAGGAGGTGGCCAACAAGCTGGAGGCCCGGCTGGACAGCTTCGCCCAGCGCTGGGACCGGCTGGTCCAGAGTTTGGAGATGAGCAGCTCCCAGGTACGCAGCACAGCTTCACTCGTCTGTAGCTGTACATAAAATTTTTAAATACTTGATATAGCTTGTTAACAAACTCACTTTAGCATCAGAATAACAACAATAGGAAGCTCAAAGTAATCATATCAGCTGACATTACAGTTTTCTCACAGAGGCAACGTCAGCTGCCTCATGTGGTCAGTTGAAGTTATTGGTTGCATCGCTGGGAGTGTGCTCTGTGCTGGTTCACCAAACTGCTATGTTTTGGTCTGCACATGAGTCACTGTCCTCGCTGTATCCAGAGGTCACTGCTGTGATGAAAAGGAGTCCTGCAGCCAGCAGGTGTTTGGCCTGAGGGACATGAATGGACTGGTCAGGTGACCAAGGTCACTGAACACCTAGAGGGGTTTATTTTGCAGGCCAGCAGAGAGTACAAGGCTGAAATTAGGGCTGACACTTCCTGTCGCACACCTGCACCATCCTGAGCAAACACACAGAGATGATGGAGGGGCTTTCAATCAGCGCCGCTATCTCTCCTCATAATAGCTTTTGTAAAAATTTGTCTTTTTCCTCCCCGCTGTTCTCTCATCCTCCCTCTGTAACGACACAAAGTCCTCTCTGACTGTATCTGCTGAGATAAAGACAAAGCGCCTCCGTTTGTTTTTTTGGGGAGTTTCGCTGATAAAGATGCAGCACCGTCATGTTGCCTTTATTCTCGAAGCCCTCTGGGGGAACAGAGGAAATGATCGGCATTGTTTTTATTATAGGTTTGTCAAACAGCACTTGAAGGAATAGTGCACCATCTTCTCCCCCTAGTCTTTCTCAATTACTTATTCATTATAATCAGTCAGATAATGAGCAGATTGACCTCTGTACACCACACACACACACACACGTTTCCATGGCAGCAAGGCCATCCTTGTAGTTGTACTCTCTGGCTCTATCCTGCTGAAACACACCTGCATACACTGTTGTCGCCAGAGCAACGCTCAGGACTACACATTTCTCTCTTCTCGCCCATCGTCCTGTGAAGTCACAATCTGTCGCAGAAACTCCCAAGTCGCCATTTAACAGCCTCACAGCGGCCTGAGCTCTCACCACACACATCTGGAGCTATTGCAGCCCTCACACACATCTTGAGTTTTTGTGTGATTGACGTAACCAATCTTTGACTTGTCTTTTTTTTTTTTTTTTTTGCACACCCACTTTTAGCTCTCGTCGGCCGTCAGTGTGGCCCAGCAGTCCGAGTTGACCCACTCCGTCGCCACGACGGTCACCAAGGTGACGACAAGGGAGAAGGTGTCGGCCATTCGCCAGACCCGGGAGTCACCACCTCCGCAAAAAAAGAGACAAGTCGTGGTGGATTCAGAACTCAGGAAAAGGTGGGAGCAACACTGAGTCAACTCTTTATTATTAGGAGTAGTATTATAACAGCCAAAGTTTCTTTTCTAACTTGTGGGAAATGTTCAGTTACATGCACCCCTTTCTGCTGTCTTATCTGGCCAGGTAGGTGATAAAACACTGCAGATACTGATAATGAGTATTTGGGATGGTGATAATAGAGGCCAGCTTAAAATGAACCCTTTGATAATCGTGGAGCAGGAGATTAAAAAATCCTCTTGTAGACATGAGTGAGCAGTGGTGGAAAGCCTTGCACTTTACACTTCAACTCCACATGGGTTGTGTGCAAAATTAAAAAATAATGCATTCAATATTAAAGGTGTATTGTAATATTAAAGGATTATTATTTTCCACAGATGTCCATTTAATTTATTGATTTTGGACGCACCAGTGGTAAATTTCCAATCATAATAACACTTTTTTCACTTAATTATGTGGAGTACTCCTTCATGTAAAGGATATTTTTCCACCGCTGCCACTTATTCTAGTTTTTAGTGATTATATTGGGTTTTTAGGCTAGTTTAAAGTTTGCAAGTTTTCCTTCACTAATTAAAGGCCCCATGTTGTGCTCAATTTCAGGTTCATATTAGTATCTTGGGTTTCTACTAGAACATGTTTCAATGTTAAAAAAAACTGTTTCCTCAAACTGCCTGCATGAATATGGCTGCATCCATTGCATCGCTAGGAAACAGCTTTACGTCTACATCTCAGCGTTTATGACTTTGAAATGGTCTAAATATTGTAGATTTGTGTTGTCACAAAGTTTAGTGTCATTCGTGTTCATATCATCAGGTTTGACGTGGACTTCACAGAGGTCCACAGCTACATGACCCGCGGCGAGGCCATCCTGCAAAGCCCAGAGTTTTCGGTGTCACGCAAGGACGGCAGCATTCAGGAGTTGCATGACAAAGTGCAGGTTTGTGTGATGCCTTATAGAGCTAAATCTGCTGAATTTCACCTCCCATATTGCGATCCTGGATGTGAGTAACTGTGATTATGCATACAGGATAACACCAATGTTGCACTCTGGAGGCATGAGATGCAGCAAAGTGTCTGTAATGACTTTAAACTTTCCTGCTGTAGCTGCCCGTGCATGTCAACTTGCCAGATTTGTCCTCCAAAGGAGAACACTAACAAGATGTATGGGAAAAGGATGGGAGCTTGCCAGATTCTGCTTACTGTAGCAAGTAAGAATAAAATCTGGTAAGAATCTGTCGAAGTGGAAAAAAAGGTCTTCCCACAAGGCTTTTTGATACATATCAGAATTTTTTGTTGTTCAAATTTGACAAGGTGGTTCATAACAATTTTTTTTGTGATGTGGCCATCTCAGATTATATTTTTATTTTTACTTTACCCGGATTTTCACAAATGAACTAGAGAACAAAGATCCTCCAGCATCATCTCATTCACTTTAACTGGACTCTTTATTTCTCACTGCGTTCACGACTCTTCACCATTTTCAATATGAGTGAGGAATATAAACTGAGTCCACAGAATTATCTGTCCCTGGAGTGGAATAATTTAATTTCCACAAACTATTTCTTCACAATATTGATTTAATTGCCAGCAGAAACACTTCTGATGTGGCTCTTTTTTAGATCCAATTTTGGTAAAAAAAAAATAATCTGTCTCTGTGTTCACTAGTCTCTATCTTGTCTACTTTTTGGTGAACAAATTTAAATGTAAATTGGCTGAAGCCTGCTTGCAAAATCATTATATATGTTTTAGTTAAATTCAAACAAGCTAATTACTCACTTAACGTTATATTTCTGGAATTAGTGCTTGTTTTTGACACAAGCCAATTTCCTCAGCTTTAAATTAGGAGGCAAAAAACAGTTCATATGAATAGATTCACAATTAATCCCAAACACTTCCTGATAGATAAAGCTCACAGATGTGTGGTATGTTAATGATAAACAAAATGATTTAGATTGTGCATGACACAAACTGCTGCGCCTGTTAGTCACTGTGCTAATAAATCATTGATAATAAATGAGTTGCTTCAATCCCCATAAACAATGTATGAAGCTTTTAAGCACTACAAGCCCAACTGCTGGTATTACAAAATGATGTACTTTGGTAATAGATGAATTTTCGGAAGGCAGGTTCTTCAAAATCTCCTCTGATCTTGGTCTCGCCTCCTCAGATTTGCTGTCAGCTCGGCTCTCTGAGGCAGCTTATATAAGAAACGGCATTAAATTCCTCCAGAGCACCACATCAGAAAGCAAAACAAGTCTGGATTTGACCCTATCCACTTCATAAAGATGTTTGATCTCTCTATTGGATTATTTAATTATTTGTTTCACCTATACCAAAGCAATGCTTGGTTTTACAACGCATTTTCACACATATTGTTTAAATATGCAATCATTTTTTTATTCATTTACCACACATGCTGCCAACATACTGTGCACCATTGTGTTTCTCAAAGTTATGTGAAAGAAAAATGTATATTTTTGTGTTGTTTTTTTTGCCAAAATAGTGGCAAACTGGCAGCTGTTGCTTATTTACTGATTAAGGTTAATATCACAAAATGACTTACCGTTGTTGTTAGCTCCAGGAAATTTTAACAATTTAACTAAACAGTTAATTTAGAAAATGGTTGATAGGTTGATGGAAAATAATGAGTATAAACCAATAAAATAACGTTTTCCTGGTTGTTTGCAGAAAAAGATTGTGTCTGGCCAGACATGTTGTGCTAAATGTCACGGCAGAATGAGGTCAGAGGTCGATGAAAGCTGCAGGCTTTTTCTTTGGAAGTCTGTTGAATTGGACATTGATTTTCTTTTTGTGGGGGGTTTTGGATCTTTCTTTGGAATAAGTAAATCTCCAGCTGTTGTTCTTTTATCCTTTATCCTCCCCTCGCCTCTTGTCCTTTAACTTCTCTCTTTGCCACAGGCGATAGAAAGAGAGCGACCGGAGAAGTACAGGAAGCTTCAGGAAGCAACACGCACGGCGCAGACCCTGGTCGAGCAGGGTAACGTTCACGCTCAGTCACATGCATGCAACACACAAATGCACGCACGCATCCTCGTCTGTCCCCATGGCAACACCTCCACCTGTCCCACCCTTTCGCCTTGTCTCCATAGAAACGCTGATGGAGAGAGGAGCAGAGAGAGAGAGAGAGAGATAGAGATGTTTCTTGTCGTCCGTTCTCTCCCCTGTCCTTGTGCAATTGTTGAGTCTCCTGAAAGCAGAGAAGCACTCAATGCATCACTTCTGCTGCAGAACATGCCAGAGCACAGTTCAACTTGCTGAACAGTGTGTGTGGGTGTGATGAATAAAGCTGCAAAAAACATTACCTCATTACAAGCAGCAAACATTTCCACACACTGATGAGCACATTTTAGATCGATAAATCACAAATACATCATTATATCTAAATATTGAATACTCTCTGCCCTCCCTACCCTGTGATCTGTAGCTCTCATCTCCAGATAGGTGGATGCTTTATTGTCATTGCACATAAATAAAGGAAGATTTTAAAAAAATAGTAATAACAATAAATATAGAAAAAGTTTTTAAGGTGCAGGTTGAAATGAATGGAACCTGATGGAGGTATGATTACAGGAAGAAAAGGCAATTGTGAGACACCCCAGGATGCCGCCTTCCAGGTGCCATTATCATCCAGCTGATAGGCGTTAGTGGCATTTAAGAGGCGTTCAGAGCGTGACTCCATCTTCGCACGTTAGCATTGATTGCGCTTGGAGTTTTTCCGGGCACTGGACTTTTACGCACACATTTCCAAAAAAATGTGTGAGCTGGAATAGGCTGGCAGTTCAACAGTGTTTGGAGCTCACATTTGGTGGGGAGTATGGGTGGATTTAGAATGAACTATGAAGCATCTGTCATTGTGTATATGTGTGTTTTTATGTGTGTGTGTGTGTGTGTGATAGCTCCCTCTCTCTCTGCCCCCTTCAGAGGGCAGTCGAGCTGATGACATAGCCCAGGCAGCGGAGCAGCTGAACCAGCGCTGGGTGGGATTCTGCACCCTGTTGGCAGACAGGCTGGCATGGCTGGCTTACCAGACAAAGGTGCACACACACACATGTCCATCCCTGTTATATTTGTTATCTGTGTCCTTTTTTAACCACAGTAGCCTGCTGTAATTCAGCGCCAAGTTCAGTATCCTGCAAGCTATTGTTTGTAGCACACTTCAAAAAGTGATGAGAATCACCTGTGCAGAGATATCGTTTAGCTTTAGCTCCACTGAACAGCCACAGAGGACTTCATACACTTATGACTGCTTAAGTCATCTTGATGCATAAAATTTGTGGAGATTGACTTTATTTTAGTGATATTTTGTGTTATAGATGAATTTCTATGGTCCAGAATGACCAGAAACAGGACAGACAGCAATTGTGTGCATTATTTCCATCTTTATTATTGATATTTATGTGGGGAAAGTGTTTTTAAAAATTGTTTAGGGCACTTTCACAAACTCTCCCAATTCAGTTTTTTTTAGTCTTGTTTGCAACAAAACTACTTGGTTTCATGGTGCACAAATACCAGTGCTGCCAGATGCTTTGTGTATAAATGTAGAAATACAGGTTATGTATTGTGATTAAATTCTGCTCTGAGCTAAGTCTTTAACCTTCTGAATAGCTGTAACTTCTTCTTTTTTACACATGCACACAGAAGGAGATGTTTATTAACTGCAGGCTCTATAAAATTATTTGCAATGCTCAAAATACAAAGCGGGTGAATAGCGTGGAATTACCTTGCATGGACTTTGAAGAACAGCTTGGCTACCCAGGAACAGAGTCAGAATTTCAATTTGATATGAGTCACTCTCAGGTTGTTGCCGACCGTTCTGGATGGAGTTAGTTCTGATTTTCATGCAGCTCTACTGCAAACTTGGAACATATTTTTATGAAGTGAGACAGATGCTGTGTGGGCGTAAGCTTGTGTCTTTGTGGGATTTTTTTTCACCTTTATTCAGCACTTGTTAATGTGTCCTGCAGGTGCTGGCCTTCTACAGCTTGTATGAGCAGTGTGAACAGGCGGTGGACGCCAGTGAGAACTGGCTCAAGGTCCAGGCGCCGCCGGCGTCTGAACCAGAACCGCTCAAAGTGCAGCTGGAGCGATGCCGAGTGAGTGAAATGAAGAGTAGATGATATGTTGTCCTCTGCTCAGCCCCACACTGGCAAACATTGCATTATTATGTTTTCACCTGTTTGTGTCTTGCTAGCTATCATTTTTTGTTTCTTCATTCTTCATCTTCATGTCTTCTTTGTACATTATATTTATTTGTCTCTTTGCATGCATCTGTTTATCACAGCACTTTTCTGTAAGTATTTTTCTGGTATTTATTCATAAATTCTATCGCAGACTAAATGAAAATTCTTTTTCAGACACCCCTTTTTTTTGCAGAGCACCTGTTTCACAGATATAGAATATGCCAGCTTAATCACCAAAGCCACTGAAAAAGTGATGTTATTTGTTCTTGTCAGGATAGTTTTCTAAGAAAAACTGTCCTGACAATACCTTGTGTTTCACCTCATCTTAAGGCATAAACACAGGACAGATCAGACCTCTCAGGGCCTTGGCAGTTTCCCCCTGCTTCCACTTGTTATGCTATGCTAAGCTAATTGTCTCATGGCTCTGGTTTTGTGAGGCTCGTTTGTGGAATCAACCTCTGATGTAGGGGAGCTGCAGAGGGTGAAACCAGAGGTAATTTTATGTCAAAAAAGTCAGTCAGTCCTGATCATACATATATTTTTACTTTCATCGTGGCTTACATTAAGGCAGTCCTTATGTTCGATAACACAAATTGCCAATAAACGTCCACAAATGACTTCAGAACTCGCCTTGGAATTATCAAGCTGTCTTCAGTATCAAAGCAGTCTAGTATTAGTGTGTGTGCACTGCAAAAAGAAGCCACTAATAGGTAATTCGGCACCGGTTTTGCAGAGAGGGAAAAGGAGATGAGGCGCTGAAATTGGTCTCTCACTTCCACTGCAGACAAGGTTTTCCTCCACACATGAATACTTCCTCAGCTCCTGCCTTTATATGAAACAAAATATTTACTGAAACTTTTAAAATAACCTTTCTGGCATCAACTGTGGGCTCATGAAAATATATGCCGTCGAGGTTGTAAACATGATAAAGGAGCGTGTCTCTTGGCTGGATTGTGAACTTGCTCGGTGTTAAAGGGAGCTGCATTCACAGCCTCGGGACAGTAAATATTAACCTCCTGCAGCTCACCTGGACTGATACCTCCTCACTTTTAAACAAAACTAAACCAAGGACAAGGACATGTTTGGTGAAATTGGCTCAGCATACAGACTGGAAGCAATGGGAGGCCACAGTCCTTCTTAAAATAATACTCAGTCATTTCTGACATAATACCGGCGCAGATGAGTAGGCGTTAATGCACAAAACAGCCAGTTTAACTCTTGATATGTGAATTAATTTAACTCAATAATTCCTCTTTGTTCCTGGCAGGAGGAGGTGGCTCGTCTGGCCTCCCTGCAGCCTCAGGTGGAGCTCCTGGAGAAGCAGCTGAAGCAGCTGAAGGAGGAGAAGGAAGGGGAGGAGGACCCTTCAGCCTTCCTGGATGCCGACATTAATGCCTTCAAAGAGCACTACCTCAAGGTCCTGGAGGACCTGAGGGCGAGAGAGAGGCAGCTACAGCTAAGTGAGAGAGACCACCTTTTTATTCTGTATACCAGATATTCAAGGAAAGATAAAAACTTCTCTTTTATTTTGAAATTTGAATCAATACCAATATAAAGCCAGCCCTCACTGCTATCAGCAGACAAATATAACAGTGTTGTTTGCAGACACATCATTTATAGTGGGTGCCTGTTTGAGCTTTTTTCAACAGACTCTAATTTTAACATCTTGGCAATAAACATGCTCAAGTAACAGGTTTCAGAGCTAATTTACAAGTGGAGTGACTCATGTGCAGTGAGAGTGAGTCATTCAATCCAATTTGCAGCGTGACGCTTGCTGAAAACTGGTTTAGCATGCGTCTTCCAGGTCAAGAATGGGTTTCTGTTGCTGTACTTTTGTGAAAGTTTTTGTCGATTGCCCTTGCTCTATCAAGCGTTTTGTGATGTTGCTATTTTGTTTTTAAAAAAGCCAGATTAGCAAATGACAAGCCAATGAAAGAGTGAAAATAGTGCACATCCCAGCAGAAGAAAGCCTAAAAGACAGGGAATTAATCAACAATTATTTAGTTAATGTAAACTGTCCCAACGTCCCGTCACACAGCAGCATCAGCAGGTTTTGTCACACTGGAAGATTTTTATTCATAAAATATGTATTCAGGATGGTGTTTGTCCATATGTTCAGGTAATAAAGTGGAGAAAAAAGTGCTGATCGCCTGGCTGACACATGTCTTTGTGTCTCTGTCTTTAGTTTTGGAGAGCTTGCCTCCGGCTCGCTATAAGGAAACCATTTCAGCTCTGTTGGCATGGTTACAACAATGCGAGGCCAAGCTGGCCATCCCATCCACAGCCGTCACAGAGTATCCCATAATGGAACAAAGACTGAAGGACATTCAGGTGAGTACACACCTGGACTATATTCATGTGTCACATGTTCATTCTTGTATTTCACAGATGTGTGTTGACAGCATCCATTAAGCTTTTAAAACTTCTAATCATGTAGTGTAGTATATATACAGTATATATCAGAGCTAATTACGCTGGTAAGTGGGTATACTACAATCCCATCATCACTAGGGGCCAACGGTGATTTTGCTGTGTATCGCTGTCTACGCTGCTGCTCAGATCTATATACAAATTCCCATAAAATGCCAAAATTGTGCTGGCGCTATCATCCTGTGGGGCTGTATAACACTGTAATCAGTTTTTACTACGAGCTGTAAAGTTATACGGCCTCTGGCGACGCCAAACTGCCAAAGCAGCGTTCTTTTTTTCCCCACCGCTCTTTGAGGTTGCAGGAAGATGAGACGGAAAACAGATGACATGCTCCATTAAACCAAGAGTCTGATTCATCCCCACGACCTATAGTGAGTAAATTGCATGCGTCGGATACACGGGGACATCCCCATATCACTGCTGTAAACATTAAATCCTTGTAGAGGGAATGACTCAGGAAGCTAGCAGTGCCTTTGGAAAAGAAGAGGAGGCTTGCAACTAAATGGCCTTGAGATATAACAGCAGAGCAGGTCTTTAAGTGTTTATCTACAGTATATTCTGAAAGTTTGCTCATGTATCATTCATTGCCTGATTTATAGAACATTTTGTTCCTAAAACCCTGGCGTATTTTCTGATTTAAGGAGTGATAATAAGAAAAAAAATTTGATTCTTAACTCATTGAGTGCCATCTGACAGAAAGTGTCTTGTTCCAGTGTTTTTCCCATTTTGAGTCATATTTCGAGACACACAGCATATTTTGTACTGTTTCTGAAAACACTGAATAGCTCAAATGAAAGAAGAGACTCTCTATGATATCATGAAAAAATATTTGTTTTTACCTTGTTCCATTCTTGTTTTATCAGAGGTAGAGGCTACTTTCACCAAAATCACCACTTTTTGTCCAGAATCTGTTTTTTTTTTTTAATAATAATAATTTTGAACCTGGTTTTATGCTATGTTCTGTTCCGGAAATGCATGGAAATTAGCATGTTCTGTATTTATCAAGAGACTTCCACATTAACATCTCATAAAATGTTAATAAAATCCTTTTCCTCACCGTGGCGTCTTACATTCACACCTCGCTGTTGTTTTCAACTAAATCCAAACTTCAGAAATCTAAACACAAGCAGAGAGAATTTGGCAATCTTTCTTTTTTTTCTGGTTTGCAAAGCCACAGCTGCTCAACATGCAGAGAACAGGACAGAGCTGTCGGTTTGCTTTTGTCTACAACTCTGCAATTATGAGAGGCGGCTTCCAAAAATCCCACTGGAGCAAATCAGTGTCTCTGTTTATCACAATATTTAAACACACATACACACACACATTTTTCACTGTGCCAGTGTTGATCCATATTTCCAGCCAAAAAACACAAGGACTTTTTTGTTCTTACTTTGTTGTGTTGATTTCTATCTTCAACTTAAGCCAAGGTCACACCATAGAGGAGTGTGTGCTCTCTCTTTAAACCTGATAATGGTCTCGTAGCGAAGCAGGGAGATCAAGCCTTGCAGCCAGAGATTAATTAAAGTTGATTGTAGATAATAATTAGGATTCATCCTGCATACCGATGAGTCGTCATTAATTTTCAGCACAGCTCTTTTCCCCCCGTCGTCACCCAGAGATACTTATGTGTGCTCACGCACTGTATGTGCGGCTGGAAAAGTTTCCTTTACCCAGATGACAGTATCACTTATAACTCCAGTTACTTTGTTCGTTGAAATAATGAGCACCACCCGTCAGGTGGGAACTGGGCTTGAATCCTGAACAACAAGCAGCCCTGACTGGTCGACGGTTATTAATATCAGCTACAGCTTCTGGAAGACATTATTAAAGACCTCGTTGCAGCATTAAATCACTACCTATAGTTGAGGTGGTCTTACACCCTGTGATTGATTAGTGATGTTGTGAAAAGTGAGTTGGAATGGACTGCAGTTACCTTCTTAAAGCCCAAGAACAACATCTTCAGATGTCTTGTTTGGTATGGTCCCAAAGCAACGAAAGTCTAAAAGTCAAAATGTTTTGAAAAAGAAATCCATATTCGTTGGTGTTTAGCTTTTCGGAACACCAGAGTGTTGTGAAGTCCAAAAGTCAAAATGCAAAGACCTTATGGCAGTGAGAAGTATTCTGCTAGTGTAGCAGTTATTGTGGCGTGTTCGGGGACAACAAGTCTTGGAAATCCCATTTCTTGTTTCTAGATTGAATTTAAGGGATTTTGTCTGACAGTGAAAGCAAATGTGTCAGTGTGACTTCTTCAGTTCTGATACCAAGCACCAATACGATATTGATAAAATCATATTTACAAAAGAATTGAATGAAATATCCATCATCCATGAAAGTTTACTCCATTATTATGTGACACAATCCTGTCCATCATCAGGTGACCATGACTTCACAGACAGGGTTATTAGGCTATTTTGTTATGGTTTTTTTGTATTCATATGGATGTAGAAATAGGCTTATCCATGTGATGGATGGAAATATTCCTGTTCAGTGTTGCAGCAGATGGATTGTGGGTAAGCCGTAGTCCAGGGGTTGTGCTTCCACCAAGATAAGCCTCTGAGCCACCTTGTGTGAATGGAGGCTTTCCTCCCCCCAAAATCCTCCACTGCAGCCCACCTAAACTTCACCAGGTGTTCCCTCACCTGTCCACTTGAAGGTCGTCCCTTGCAGCAGGCCGAGTACAATCAGATAGAAAGGCCTTCATCGCTCAGCCTCTCATGCTCGGCATCCTTCGCTCTCCCATTTCACCCCCGCTCGATACTGTGTGATGTAACAGTACCTGCTAAAATTACTTTTCTTTTTCTTTTTTTTTTGCCCAACTCATGGCATTTACATGAGAGCACACATGATCAATGGTTAGCCAATAAATCACACAAGTTTCCCTCTACTTATTGATAAATGTGTCAAGGAAATGCCTGCTACTAGGATCGATTTGTGGAGCTTGCTGGGTCAATGTGCTTCACAGTAGAAGGGCATGAATAAACTTTGTAATGAGAGCTGTTAAGGTGATGGGATGATTTATGGTTCTTTATGATAAATGTCACCGTGGAGTTGTTTGTGTATCTATCTGTGTCGCTTTGATTTGCACATTTTTTGTCATTATGTTTGGACAGAGTGATTTAATACTTCAACAGCTGGACCTCCTCCCATTTTTGCCCGAAAAAGCTCTTGTCGTTCCTTTTTGTTGACGTCCCCACGTCTCTCTTTCACCCCTCCAGGCCCTCCAGGTGGCTTTGGCCGAACACCAAGGGGAGGTGGACTACCTGACCTCAGCTGTGGAGCAGGTCTTCCAGAAAGCTCCACCAGACATCTGCCAGAAGTAAGACACTGGACAAAAACACCTGCTAACATCTGGCTTTTGTTGGGATTCCTGAGACAAATGAGTAATGGAAACATGACATGAATAATCAGCATGGATTTAGAGACTTATTTTAATTCATTAACAAACAAAATTTATATGCTCTCTTCAATGCCACCAGACTCTTCCAACAACTCTGGTTTAATCATAATAATCTTTTATTCCTCTGCATTACATGAGAAAAGAAGCAGCTGTCCCACTCCACTGATCACTGTAAAAAGCTTCATTCAAAAACATCTTTACATTGTTCCAACAGTCTCCATCTCTGGTTTGAGAGTCTGAAAGAGAAACTAAATATATGTAATATGGCAAGTCATATGCCAATAAGCTGCTGTAACTTCCTGTAGGTATCGCATGGAGATAGACGGCATTATGGCGCGTTGGAGACGCCTCGGCACCACGCTGACAGAAAACATTCAGAGAATCCAGGAGCTCATGGCCAAGCTGATGCAGTTTGAGGTGCCACTAATCATTATCATCAAGTCTAACAGGACTTGATCTGCTGGTGTCCTGATTTCAGTACCTTTTATTTGTCCCTCTACCAGAATGATGTCAAGACCTTAAAGAAGTGGATGGCTGATGTGGACGTGTTCCTGAACGAGGAATGGCCGGCTCTGGGAGACTCTGAAGCTCTGGAAAAACAGTTAGAGCAGTGCACGGTGAGGAACGCTGGCGTCACAATGTTAGTTAGAAGTTCAAGATCTGGTCACTGTCATGGTACGACACAGGTTTCCAGCATGGTCTCATCCCAGCCTTATCTTTGGTAGCAAAACCACCACGGTTACCCTTGACCTCACTTTATTTTAGACAATAAAACCACCACTCTTATGTAGAGGGAATATCTGCATGGATGGGATTAAAGTAACAAAAGTGAAAAATACGCTTTCAACCCAAAAAATACTAATTTCTAGACAGGATGATCAGAGGATGGTAATGGTTTACACACACTGTTCTAAAAATGGCCCTGATGATTCATAAAATAACCTTTAGTTCATAAAATATCCAAGAGTCTACAAAATGTTCCCCAAGTTAATGGGCAGGAAATTGAAAATGAGTCTTTTTCATGAGTTCTTGTAAACAAATTGAACCACTGATGTCTCATTAATACCCAAACAATAAGTATTCTGCTTCATAATTCTACCTGTGAAACACTGCCATCCTTGCGTTCTGATTGGCTAGGCTCTGGTGAATGACATCCACACCATCCAACCCAGCGTCAACGGCATCAACGAAGTGGGCCTGTACCTGAAGAAGGAGGCCGAGCCGCCGTTCGCAGTCCACATCCAGAAGGAACTGGACGAGCTAAACGGCCAGTGGGAGAACGTGTGCAAACAGGTGAGTGAGCTTCATGTGGTTTCATCCTGCTTTTGTGTGTCCGGACATCCTCTGAGTGTCGGTCCTCTTTTCAGGCCTATGCTAAGAAGTCTGCTCTGAAAGGCGGCCTCGATAAGACCATGGCTCTGAGGAAGGAGATGCAGGAGATGCAGGAGTGGATCAACCAGGCCGAGGAGGACTACCTGGAGCGAGACTTCACCTATAAGACACCTGAGGAGCTTCGCAAGGCTGTGGAGGAGCTCAAGGTGACGATGGCAGCGTCCCCCCTCAAGATAACTTAAAGTTGAAAATAAAAAAATAATTTTACTCATTACTAATCTCCTCCTTCCCTCCCTCATTTCACCTCCTCCTCCTCTCCTCTCCTCCCCTGTAAGCTTAAGGGAAACTCCATTCTGCTCCCTCGCTTATTCCCTTAATCCCCTCCCCCCTTCATTTGGGAAAGCATTAGCTACACTCCTTCTTTCATCGATTCATTTGGCTTTCCTCTTCTCTCCATTTCTCTGTCTCTTTACACTCTTGTGACTTTGTCAACAGAGGATTTATTGATTCATTTGTTTGTGCGTCCATCCCTCCATCCTCTCTCGTTTCTTTCACTGTCCACATCTTTTTTGGTTTCATCGGCCTGTAAGTGATTCATTTCTGTCTCTCTTCGCGTCAGAGGGCCCAGGAAGAGGTCCACTCCAAGGAGCTGAAGGTCAAACTGCTTACCGACAGCGTCAACAGTTTCATCGCCAAGGCGCCGCCCACGGCCCATGATGCCTTGCGGTCTGAATTGGACGTGCTGACGGCCAACTACCAGCGCCTGTGCAGCCGGCTGGATGGGAAATGTAAAACTCTGGAGGTACAAGCTTGATTCATCCTCCCCCATGATGGTTTGGAAATGTTTGGTGGAAAACCTTTGCATGTTTAAAGGCAAACATACTGTACATCTAAATACACAGATACTGGGGTCATAAATATTCAGCTATCTGCATGGCTAGATATAGTGTTTAGCTTTCATAGTTGTCTATTTTGAGAACATTGTGGTTTTAATGGTTAGACTTTACACGAAGCAAGGATGAAAATCACATTTTTGTATCTTTAAATCTTTGAGTGACTGTATTTATACGGTATTTAAAACAAGGGGAAAAAAGTAATCAAACATGCTGACATTGAACGTTGCCATTATGCCTGTGTTGATGCTGAATAAGTGGATGTAGAAGAAAGCTGCCATGTCTGTCTGTGTTTGTCTTTTCCCACCGCTTCCCGACTGTCTGAATACATTAAAAGCTAAACTCTTTTTAGTTCATGGGCCTTGCCCAGTTCGATCTCAAGTTTGATGACCTCCAAATATGTCCATTTCTTTTAGTGTAAAGTGGTACAAGTTTAATTCTGAAAATGTTAAAGGGGAAGTTGTGTTTTTTTTACAAATTAGACCTTATATCTGGGATAAAATACTGCCATTCACTTTGGACAACATCACAAATCGGTATTTTAGTTCAGGCACTGTGAAGGCCATATAGGGGCACTAGGGGTCCTTAGTAAACTATGATACACAGGAAGTAGAGTTTGTTTACAGATTGAATTTTCTCAAGTTACGGACAACTCCGGACTCAAATGAGAATAGTAATAGTGTAGTCCATCTTATTAAATGTCTGTTATTTGAGAAATGGTCAAGTTTGTGTCATTTACTGGCTGCATGTCAGTGCCATTCACTCCTGTTAAATGGATATCATCAAATCTACATATTGTCAGAAGTACTCCAAATGATTCCAAGGTGAAATGGGTGAGTAAATGGCAGTATTTTATCCCAGAAATAAAGTCCAGTTTGTAAAAAAGAATTTCCCCTTTAATGATTAATGAATAAACAATCCATTTATAAACCAGATGTGTCACTGACTTCTCAGTTATGACTAAAAACAGGCTGCTGTTTCTGCAAGTCTGCCAACAAATAAATTCATCTTTTCTGCCCTTGGCTGTCCTGAGTACTTGTTAATTTTGTAGCCTCATAGCTGCTTTGAATATTATCTTTCTTGTGCACTGAAAGGTGGCGTTAATACACCAAGAAATGTTTACTTCTCTGAGGAAATGTTTCTATTGTTTCACATAGCCTGCACATCATTTTGTGGAAAGATTGGAAGTAAAGTCATCCAGTCGTCGACACACCTGCACTCATCCTTCCAGACCTCCTGGTGATTTTGTTGGTGTGCTTTTGCAGGAGGTGTGGGCGTGTTGGTGTGAGTTGCTGTCCTACCTGGAGCAGGAGAACGCCTTCCTGGACCAGCTGGAGCAGAAGCTTGACGAGACGGAAAACCTCCAAGGGGGAGCAGAGGAGCTGCAGGAGGCGCTGGACGTGAGTCTAAGGAGGAGGACGAGGCCAATAAGACGGCCTTTCGGACAGGATATAAGACAATAGTGCCAGAAGGGGTTTCCTCTAGGCCTGTGACATTTGGCGTTCTGATTGAGCATGGCCTTTTGAAGAGATCATCGACTATTAGAACTAAAATATTATAAAAAATAATCTCCATATTTCTTTTAACCAAGATTCAATGGGAGATCATTGAGAGGAAAAAGAAAAAGGTGATTTTCATCTAATGGCAGAAAATGTGAAGTAGATTAGTGTTAGCAGGCGGATTCAGTGTGCCAGCTTCTCTTAGGACACTGATGTGACGTTTTCAAAAACATCTTGCTATTAGAGCCAGTGGGTCTTCCTGAGGAAATAAAGTGGAAGGCGAATATGTCATCTCCAACTCATTAATTTTCTTAAACTGTGCTTTTGCAGATCGACTTACAACCGGGGCTTTGGTGAGATTATACAATGCAAAGTGCTTAAAGCCTCAGGACCAGGCTGCGTTATTTAATTGAAGTTTATACTGAGCAGTGGAAAATGCAAATAACTGCCCACTCAGCTGTATTTTAGGATGCTAAAAGGATTTTTTTTACAGAAGATGTGAAAAGCATTTCAGCACAAAGGTCAGATGAACAATCTGTTACCAACACATTTTTCAATGTGCTTCATGAGTCACTTTTAAACAAAATAATATGAGTTTGTATTCAAAACGCCATAACCGCGTTATATTATGTTTCGTTGTAATGTGGAGTAGAATAGATCTTTATTGTCATTGTTGTTAAAGAAACAAAGTGTAGCAGCATGAGACATGAAATAGAAGGTAAACAGCATGTAAAAATAGAATAAAAATTAATTTGGTTGGCAATGCAGACAGTAATGAATATTCAGGGTGTAAAAATTGAATGTGACAGTAACAGAAGATGACAGTGTTACACAGTTATTTATTGTAGGTGCATATCTTGCAGCAGCGACGCTAGAAGCGGAGCGGTCAAGTGCGATCAATGACGTTTGTGTTTTTTGTGTTTGTAGAGCCTTGAGGTTCTTTTGCGGCACCCGGAGGATAACAGGAACCAGATTCGGGAGCTGGCTCAAACGCTGATGGACGGTGGCGTCCTGGACGAACTGATACAGCAAAAACTGGATGCTTTCAACACTCGGTGGGACGAGCTCATGGCAAGGGTAAGACAGTAATACATGGTGAACCGTCGCTCAGTTTGAGCTAAATATTGTGTTGTGTTCACATTTGTTGCTTGTCAAACCAGTCAGATTTTTGCCTTCGGTTGTTTTTCCATGAGTTTTCTCGCAGAGTGTTGGACCGGCCCTTTTGATTGACAACCAGAGACTTTGCCATAAAGGAGAATAAAAGCTTTGGGCATAGCATGTCCTTCTGAGCTGAGGATGCTGGCAACTGCAAGACAAACACATAGTCAGAATCTGTGAGGTTTCCACACAGCAAACACTTACTGCACTGATTTATCCATGTATGTTCAAGTCTGCAATGCTTGCTTATAGAGTGGTCGCTGACACCCACCTACCTACACGCCTTCATTGATTTGAAACATAACGGCACATTTTCTACAACAACTAATGTCCCCTTAATGAGTTCCTCATCATTTATTGTGATTCTTTATCTGCAAGCATCTGTTCAGTGATTGATTAAGGCTGCTGAAAATCGACGCCAAATCAATATGTGATTCAATGATTTCTAGAAAAGCAGAAAGACAGCAACTCAACTTTTTTTTTTATATCTCCTGCCCAAAACGATAAATCTGTTTGTTTTGATTATCCATTATTCATTATCTGAGAAATGCAAGTCACTATTTCCTGACATTCTATCGACCAGACAATCAATCAATGGAGTCAAGAACACGGCTTGATTAATACATTCATTTTCTTAATCCTCATCCCCGTCCTACCCCAGCGTCTTCCTTCCTTCCCTCCCAGTCGTCCTCGGCCATCATCGGCGGCAGCAATGCATTCTGGGCCTGGTGGTGATCCTCAGTGACAAATTAGACACACTCACACCCACCCACACCTCACAGAGACACTCTCATTGCCCGCCGGGTTGATCCTCCCTCACAATAGAACCAGATTAATGTTCTCCTTGCAGCCTGATAAGCCTCTCTTTGTTTGTCTACCCATCAGAGACTGTGTGTGTGTGTGCGCGCGAGACAGTCTTTTATTTCAGACTTTTTGTCTTATTATTTTTTGGGGAGGAAGCTGTGTGTGTTGTCTTCCCTTTGTTTCAGTGTGTATGTCAGCATGTATGCATGTGAGGTGAGGTCGGGCGGCTCGGAGCCCTGTTTGTTGGTCATCTATAAAGACGACGAGGCGCTAAGAGACAGGACACAGCTGCTCGTGAGTATCTTTGGAAAGACAGATGGAGGAGCAGAAAGCACACCGAGACCAAAGAACTGCCTTCATATTTGTCATATCTTTCCATCCTGAGAATTTTCTTTTGTTTCTTCTTATAACTAAATCAGTGCGGCATTGAAGAACACCCCGTCGAATCTCTCAGATCGCTTTTTGTGAGGGCGCTTTTTTTCAGCCGACAAAAATTCAGATCGAACCAGATATTTCATTCATAAAACTGACAAGCAGTGAAGTTCTCTTTTTTTAATTAATGAATGAATTTATTAAAACAGGCACCCCATTATGTAGGCAACATAAGAAAGCTAAAGCCTTTTTAAAATTACCAATATATTTACATATTAAATGTCTAAAGATGAACCATGTTATTTATTTTTTTTTTTTTTAATGTTCATTACGTTATCCCAAATGTAAATAGTGTTCAATTCAAATCTGTCAATTGCATCCTATCTTCTTATCCTGTGTCTGCTGAACTGCATTTAAGACACGTTATTCATTTAAAACAGTGTTATTCTGTGTTTTTAACTATTTTAGGTCCAGGTCAGTTTGTTAGACCTCTGCAGATAATTCGGCTCCTGAACTTGGAGAAGCAATGGTGGGAAAGACATCCAGTGCCATCATTTTTCATTGTTTTGATTGCGAAACCCTTAAAGGGCAGAAAACGACATATTGTATGTTTAAAAGGTAATTTATTACAACCGTGTATTGGCAATAATCTGGCAATATGTATCACGATCTAATTTGTTGTTGTTTATTGCGATACTGTAGCAAGGCAATATACTGTGAAATAATATTCACAGTAATAATAATATCAATGTAATATTAGTCACAGTATGAAGAATGCACCATCATCCACATAAAATGTGGGTAAAACAAGTTAATGCATTCAGAAGAGTGGGATCTTCATCACAACATGGCAAATAAATTGTCATAGAAATCAAAGTTGGACATCAAAATAAATGTATACTTCTTATCTATCCCCTACTTCTTATCCCAAAAAAGTATAACAAGTTATCAAATAGCGACACTTCCCCCAGCATCAGATGGAGTTTTAAAAAGCACAGGGGTCCCAGTAAATGCACAGACAGAACATAATCTCATTATATCAATATCCCACTTTGAAACCCATGTGGAGATAAATCCAGCCTGCATCTGCATGCAAAAAAAGTCGTCCACTTCTTCACATCAAAGAGGCATGTTTGCCATTTTATTTGCATCTCCTTGTAGTGGCTGGAATCCAATACGAAGGAAGACGCGCATGACACCGTGGGCTCTCGCTTCGCCGCTGATGGCGTTTCCGACATGCGGCATGCAAACAGTGATCCCCTATCTATCTGTCTCTCTCAAGCTTGCATTTCCTGCGTTTGTGTCTGTGTGTGTGAGAGCAATAAGTAAACAGGGAAAAAAGGTTTTAATGAGACCATGTATTCATGAGCCGACAATTGGTGGGGAAATGGAGTACATCGCCGCAGGGAAGGTTGTTATCAATGTTTGTCTAAATATTTAATCTCACTCAACTTCTCATTTCATACATTATCGACTGTGACACTTCTACTGGTAACACTAGGAGGACTGTGAGAAACACCAAGGGTTAGACTGGCTCAGGGCTAAACTTAGAGTCATTATCCTTCTACATGAGCTTAGCGTGCTCACCTGGAACCACATACACATGTATGATGTAAGAGGTCCGCTTGCCAGGTAATCTTCCAGGCGGTGGCAGGGAGGAAAAGACAGAGAAGAGACGTTTCGCCAACAGAAGATCTTTGGTTGTTTGTGACAACAGTGGAGTTGATGTGGTTGGTCACACCGAGGAGATATGAGGAAGAAACCCCAGAGTCCGTCCTTCAAGAGGGTACACTCAAGAAGCGTGTGTGTGTGTGTGTGTGTGTGTGTGTGTGTGTGTGTGAGACTTTTGTCTATGATTTGTTGATGTGTAGCACGAAGTAATGGTCTAAATGTTGTAGAGTTCTATTTTCACAAAGTCGCAGGAAACCTCTAGGCTTGTGTTCAGAGTTTTTGAATCCTTTGTTTACTGTTTCTGCTTTGTCATAAGAAAGAAATGTCACCTTTTTTAAAATATGGGACCTTTAAGAAACTTCTCACAAACTGGTGATTAAAATGACAAAGAAAAACTCAGCATCTGACCTTTACTGGATTAGAATCTCAAGTCAGTGATGTCACTTGGCATTGGCTTTTTTAAATGGATTTAAATACATAAATACACAGAAACATCTACCTTAAAGTCGACCTTGTCTGTGATGCACTTCCTGTTTCCCCAGGCAGCGCTCAGGCAGAAGGATCTGCAGAAGAGTGTCCAGTGGGTCCAGGAGAACGACAAGACGCTGAGGCAGATTCAAGACTCGCTGGCCAACACCGACCGCCACCTCACCGCGTACCTGGCCGACCACATCGACGCCCAGCAGATACCGCAGGAAGCTCAGGTGGGCCGTTACACCGGAACTGTTTTCCATCTTTGGGGTTCGGTTGTGTAAGAAAAACAAAAATAAACTAAACAACAAAGTGGCCTTATAACCAGACCAGCAAATGTTTATCATTAAAGATATCTTTTGGATGAAAGAGTTTCCACATACTGGTGGATTAACCATTACAGAAACATCAGCTATACTGTTAATTTAGGGCAGAGGTGGCAAACAGCTTACACTAAGCACTGTATACATAAATGCTCTTTTTTCTCTCTGTGGTCCTAATTAAGCCTCAAGCAGCAGAAGCCATAGACACATCATCCCTCTGTCTTTTTCTGTGCATTTCTTTCCTTTTGCACTCCAACTTTCAAAGCCTCCAGACAAATCGAGACATGATGCTTGAGTGAGTGTTGGGAAACATCAGTGACACACTGATGTTGTAGGGATGGAAGGATTACCACCATGTCGTCCACCACAAGTATAAAGGATGACTCCCTCCTCAGCACACACACATGCAGGGGGATGAGAGAATGATTGGATTACAGTGGTGTGGATGATCATATGTGATTACAGGGTACTTGGTTAAAAAAAAAAAAAAAAAAAAGAGGGGTGACAGAGAGCAAGAGAATGACAGCTCATTAAAGTGGTTGAGTGTCCTATCCTGTCTCCTTGATGCTTCCTGCCCCCTTGTGGTCAGCTGAGGGAGGTACACCATCAGATTTTATTCAATTCACTCATTTCTGTGATATAAATACTTGTACTTATTTGTACAACAACAAGACACTATTCTCCTCATACTGTCTGTCTGAATATGCCCATTTTCACCGTCTGACTGAGTGTTACTCAGCAACTGCTTGGTCCGTGTTTACTTCCTGTCAGCTGACATTACTCGCAACCACTGCAACAGGAAACTGAGACAGAGCGTTTAAAAGCTGTGAAATGTTCTAAATAATGTAGATTAGTGATTCAAACCATTTTTATTTCTCTGGATTTTTACTCTTTTACAGTATTTATTCAAACCTGTTGACATGAAAACAGCACTTGTCACAATATGAGACCTTTAAGATTTTGTCTGACTAATCCGAATTTATTTAAATATGCGTGTTTACCAGAAAATCCAGTCGGAGCTGAGTGACCATGACGCCACCTTGGAGGACATGAGGAAGAAGAACCAGGACAAAGATGTGAGGGTCATGGGACAGATAGACCTTACCCAGGTACACCCACAGAAATACACAACCAAACACCTTGGTTGTTTGGTGATGAATTTTAAAAATGAATAAAAGCCCAGAGGTGTGATGCCAGAGAGCAGCGAGCTGACCAGACCTCTATAGCTCATCATCTTGGACACATCAGCCATTAGCATAACACACCTCAATCTCTGGCCAAAACTGTCTGGCATAAAAAAGGGGCGTCTCTGGTGCTGCTGCATTGATTTTAAGAGTTTCTGTAAAGTCATGCATAAAACTAAGCTGTTCGTTTTTTCTCATTCATTTATATCATTTACTTAATTTCCCAGTAGCAGCGCTGAGTCAGTGTTCCCTTTCACAGAAAATGTTGACGAACGTGTGGACGAAGTTCCGGCTCTTCCAGAAGCCGGCGAACTTCGACGCTCGGCTGGCTGAGTGCGAGCGCTTACTGGCCGGGGTTAAGAGCCAGGTGGGGGTGCTGGACATCCGCAGCGTGGAGCAGGACGTGGTGCAGTCGCAGCTGGATAAGTGCATGGTGGGTCATTGCAGCAATACAGATGGATGAAGGGTGGATTGCTCGATCCGACACTAAAGCACCCCACCATCTTTTTTGTGTCAAACAGAAGTTGTACAAGGTGCTGAGTGAAGTGAAAGGGGAAGTGGAGACGGTGATAAAGACGGGAAGACAGGTCGTCCAGAGACAGCAGACTGAGCAGCCCAAAGAGCTGGACGACAGGGTGACCGCCCTCAAGCTACTCTACAACCAGCTGGGCTCACAGGTTCGAACACAACGATATTAGTCACACCTGATCACACACGGCAGGTTGATTGATTGATTGGATTTGTCCGATGTGTACAGGTAACTGAGAGCAAGCTGGAGCTGGAGAAAAGCCTGAAGTTGTCCAGGAAGCTGCGCAAGGAGCTGAATGGGCTGACGGAGTGGCTTGCCGCCACTGACGCCGAGCTGACGAAGCGCTCAGCCGTGGATGGCATGCCCAGCGACCTGGAGGCTGAGGTGGCGTGGGCACAGGTATAACCAGGACAGAACAGCATGGACAATGGACATCCCCTAGAAATTAATAGAAATATACAACTGCTGAAAACGATGTGGCTTTTCTAGTCTCCTCTCATGCCTGTCTCTCCACCCCCATCAGTCCATCCACGGGGAGACAGAGAGGCGCCAGCCTCAGCTCCAGGCTGTGGTGGACCTCGCCGAGGCCCTGAAGGCGGTGCTGCGGGGCCACGGGGGCCTGGTGGATGACAAAGTCAGTCTGCTGCGCTGCAACTGGATCGCCGTCACATCTAGAGCAGAGGAGTGGCTCAACCTGCTGCTGGTCAGAGAAAGATCTGCACTAACAAAACTGCACTGGACTCTCTAAAATTAACTCAGCTGAAGTGTCGCTGTTTGGATGCTCTTCATGTATCACTTTTGCAGGACTACCAGCGGCAGATGCAGAAGTTGGATGGAGAGATAAAGGAAGTGAATGGATGGATCGATGGAGCGGAGAAAAAGATGGACGAGTCGGACAGCCAGGGACCCAATGACGCTGTGCTCAAGGTTGTTGAGCCGGTCTTTCTAAATACTGTGTTTAATCCTCTGCACATCTTGTGTTTGTAGTGTTATAAGACAAATCCTAAAGATGCGGTCATAAAAGATGCATCCTTCATTCATCCCACCAACAGGGAAATTTACTTTCCAGCAGCAAAGTGGATAGAGCAACAACAAGTTAAGAGCATATATAATAATAAGAAGCAGTGACAGAAGTAAACAAGTCAAATCAGTAGAATAATAAATTTGTCAGAAATAAGTAGCTAACAAGGTAAACAAGCAATAAGCCTGTTTGGTAACCATCATTTACAAATTACGTACTTAATGATTAAGATGTTATTTTTACTTCACAAGCACAGAGAATGACTTTGCCATTATCCCAAAAATGTTTGAAATCCTACACCCATCGAACTTCAAGCCATGCAGCTGCAGCTTTCAAGCTTCAGGAAAAGATGATCTCTGGCTAAGTGTGCATTTCTGCAGGTGCTGCGTGCTGAGCTGGAGCTGACCAGGGCTAAGATGGAGGAGGTGAGGGCTCTGGCCCAGGAGCTCATGTCCACCAGGGGGGAGAACTGCCAGGCCCAGGTGGGACCCAGAGTGGAGAAGCTCAACCAAAGATTTGACACCATTGCACAACGCATCGCCTCCGGACTGGTAGGAGTTGAATTATACCTCCTGAATGCCTTTATTTTGAAATTGTAACAGCAATGCTTACTTGTATTTTGCTGTTAACAGCTTGGTCCATGTTTACTTCCTGTCGGCTGCAACAGGAAATAAACTGGAACAAATTTAGAGGGTTTAAAACTGTGAAATGGTTTGTAGATTAGTGACAAGACAAAGTTACAGAAATCCTGATGGCTTGTTTTAAACGCTTCTCTGGTGGCTGTGTATTTCTCTTGAGCATTTTACAGTATTTGTACAGCACTTAAACCTGCTTTATCATATAAAATACTATACATGGAAACCTTACTTTTCATTATATTGGACCTTTAAAATAGACTCTTTTTACTTAATACCATAATCCAGCTCTTCTCGTAAATTTACTTGAAGCTTTCGTCAAACATACTAACCAAACAGACTCCAAACTCCCTAAATTGACTTTAAAGTCTCACTAAATAGACTCTAAATCGTTAAATGTACTTTAAACCCTCACTAAACACACTTCAAACTCTCCCACTAAATGTGCTCTGACTAAATTCACTTCCTCTCGGCGACTAATGATCTTTCTTTTTTTTCCGCTGTGCATCATTGCTGCGGGCATTTTTTGTGTGTTTTGCAGACGGCGGCATCAGCCAAGGAGCTGGAGCAGTACCACAGCGAAGCCCAGATCTGGCTGGATCTCCTGGAGGAGGAGGCCAAGCAGGGGGAAAACCTCAAGGAGGAGGACTTCCAGGAGAACAAGGTGTCACACACAACAAGGGTGATGATTTTCACTTCTTCCCTTGTCATGTGCGCACCTCTAAAGCTGAATATGTTGGGTAGGACTGCGAGGAAGGTGCAGTGAAGGAGTTACTTTTGAAAGGAGAGAATCTGCAGAAGAGAGTCCCGGATCAGGACAAGAGAGAGCAGATCAGACTGAAGCACAACCAGCTCAACAGCAAGTACAACGCTGTCAAGGTAACACCAACAAAACAAAACAGATATAACTGTCGTCCCTCCTTAAAGCTGGAAAAATACAATACTCACATGTTGGTGTGTGTATCTTCCAATATAAGCAATCTCAGTCAGAAAATAAATCCAGAATAAAACCCACTAAAACACATTTTTCTGTTCAGGAATGACACCTTGTTTGTGTCGTATTATTCAGCAAGATAAAGAGACTGAATGAATTTCAACAGTGAATGAGTGATGCTGAAAACTGTCATATATTATATTTGTTAATTTAAGAAGTACCAGCACAGCAGGAAAAACGTTGCCGTCAAGCCACCTAAGAACATCCATGTCAGTTTTAATATATAGAACATTTTTTACTGCTTTACCTCGCTGACACTTTGTGAATGGGCTGGTTTGGATTCACACAATAACAGGGAAAAATGAACCGTGTGAAGGCAGCACTAGCCCAGTTCCTCTGCTGTAGGTAGAACACTGAACTGCCTCACACTGTCCCACTTCAAACATATGCTGCTGATTGTCATATCTTTGGTATGCAGGACCTGCGTGTGCAGAGGAACAGGAAGGCGTTGGCCATCGCCCCCCAGTGGTACCAGTACAGGAGGAAGTCACATGACCTGCTGGCGTGGCTGGACGACATTCAGCGCAGCGTTGACCAACTGCCCGACCCCCCCGAAGGAGAGAGGGTCAAGGTGATGACACACACAGACAATAGCACCTTCCTGCCATGTTAGCAAATAACCACGAAGCATCACTGTTTATCACTGTCCTCCTCATCGTCCAACTCTTCATCCCACAGTGTCTTTAATCTTTTCTCATTCCACCTCTTCGTCTTTCTTCTCCTCTGCCGGACAAAGGGGTTTGATGTCGTGGCTTTCTGCAATTATTCGCTTGGGAAAAAGGAATAATTGTTCCAGGAACATCTTCCACATGTCTTTTTAAAGAACTAACTGTTGATCAATTTGAAGTGGGAGGCTGCAGCTTTTATCAGGGATTTATTTGTAGTAAAGAATGTCACATTTTAACCAAGTTCTATGTGAGACAATAGTTATTATTTATTATATTTACTGTATGCACCAAAAGAGGACAAATGAAAAAGCATTTATAACCAGTATATTAACAATCAGTAATTATTACCGCACATCTGTAGTATATATTTATAATACTTTTCTGCATTATATTACTTTTATCATTATATTTACTGTATATATCACTTCCCTAAGAATAGTCTTATGATAAAACTGTAAATAGTGATTTATTGAGGTGTTTTCTCTTGGCATGCAGTGATTGATGCTAATGATGCTAATGCTACATGTTACTGTGGAAAAGGTGTGACGGCTGAACCCTGGACTCCACCCTGACTCTATGTGTCTTTCACTTTCAGATGATCACTATGACATTTCGCTAAGCGGACGTCTGCCTGTCATTGCCGCGACTGAGATTCCTCACTGTCTGTCCGTCTGTCTGTCTGGTCCACTCATCTATCTGTCTTCCTGTCTCTCCATGCTTTCTCCTCGCCCTCCCCAGTTCACCACACTGCACTTTCTCCTCTGTACTCATTTAATTAAAAGGCCAGTGATTGTACTCCTTCTCAATGTGAATAAAGTCTGAAGGCCCCACCTTATTCCAGCACCACTTTCTTACTTTACATGTGGAGATACATGCGGTATAATTAGGGTGACCGGGTGCGTCCTGCAAATTGCGTCCTGCAAATTGAGACAGTGTCGCATGTTTGATTAGCAGCTACGACAAAGCTTGGGACAGTATTTACTCATGGTTAAAGACAATGGAAAAACATTCCCAGAAACTATGCAGCGTTCCCAATAGTACAGATCTGATGAGAAATAAGCAGCTCTGACTAGACTTTAATTCTATAGATGTATGCAAGCTTTCATCGATAACTGTCGTTTTCTATCATGGAAGTGTTAGAAAAATCCACTCATCCTCTTTGGCTTGGCTCTTTAGCACCTGGTCACCCTAAGTATAACACAATATGAGTCTCCTGTGTGTGTTTGAAGCTTACAAACATGGTTTCTTATTCCTTTTTATTGATGTGTTGTGGGATTGTTGGAGCTACTGAGTTAATGAACGTTTTATTATTTCCATCCAGTGTTAATTGTCGCTGTGTACGTCAATGTGTATTGCCTGACATCCACATGCCTCTCTGTGCTTACTCTGCCGGGCACTGCCGATAGCGAGTGACCTCCTGGTTGGTTTTCGCCCAATAGGAAATTGGCTCAGAGTTCGACAAGAAGAAGGAGGAGCTTAACGAGGTGCAGGGCTTAGCCAATCAGCTGTCAGAAGCTGGAGCCGCCAGTCTAGTGGAGCCCCGCCAGCTCCAGCTCAACGCTCGCTGGGCTGAGGTGGAGGCCAAGTTCAGACCCTTCAAAAGACAATGTGTGAGTGTCAGTAGGCACGACTTCTATCTCCAGTACTAACAGAGAATACTCGTCAGCCCACTAACCACTAACTGTCCTCTAAACACCTCAAAGACAGCGTGAGGCTCTCTAAGTACACTAACTGTTAACATGAAGCAGTTCTTCTCCAAGCTGCAGTCATTATAGAATCTTAAATTAACAAAAATAGTGCAAGTTTGATTAATTGGGTTTAATTTCATAGCACAGTTTAATTTCTGAATGGTAATACAAACACTTGTGAAGCCATTTTGGTGGAAAAAACACCTGCTGGTCTATCTTGCCAACAGTTAGATGAGAAGATGGATGTCACTGTCTGCTTTAAATATGAAGCTACAGCTGGACAGCTTAGCTTAGCTTAGCATGAAGACGGCAGGCATGGACAAATGGTCCAAACAATATGTCCCATTTGTCCGACAGCCTGGGAAACAGATGCTGAAAATAAAAACTCTAACCTCTAAACTCTAACTAACCATGATGCGTGGTAGTTTTCTTTTTATGACAGACATAAGAGCTTCTTATCTAACTACTGGCAAGAAAGAATTGAAGTGTATTTTGCAAAAATATAGGGAAATTCACTGGAAACAAGTCAGTTAAAGAAGACAATAAATGTCTTATGTATGGGTAGGTTGGTGTTATTCTATATTTTGATGAAAACAAATTCTGTGACAAGAACAAAACCAACAAGATCTTCTTAGTTTTCCTGAAGGTGTAACTGTTTAAAATATATAATACTTTTCTCTACAAATATTCCTCTGTAAATATAGGTGTTTTATATCTTTATTTCTTTATTTTTGTGTGTCTTTAAGCTGAGAGACTTGACAAAATGTTGTTATGCGTGCATAATGACAATAAAGGAACTAGAATCTAGACTCTGTAGTCCCAACAAATATTACTAAAATGAATCCACATCAGGTGCTTTAGTGCAGCGGTCCTTATATTCACGAGTCACGATTGTATTGTTGTTGTGGCAGTTGCATTATTATATCTATTTACATAAATAAACAGTGTGGTTTAATATAACTTACATTTATGTTTTAATTACACTTATTTAGTATTAATATTTTAGAAATTATGCATGACTTTGTACAACAGTGGAGAAGATCGGTCAGGCACACATACAGTACTTGTTAGTGAATACGTTACTGTTGGTTTTGGTCTTTTCATTTTAAGATTTGTTGTCACAAAGAGAAAATATCAGAACTCACCAAACTTATCCTTTAATATGATAATATGAAGCTCCAGCGTTTTGAGTGCTATTTTCCAGTGATGTTAGCCCCCAGTTGGTTAAAAACCTTTAAATTAAAATGTTTCCCTTCGAGAATAAAATGTTGGTTTGCTTTTTTTGTTTTTCTTTTGCTGCATCCTCGTTCACCTGTCTGAATCTCATCTCTGTCTCACCGCATGCCCCAATCCCTTGCCCGCCTGCCAACCAATCACATTTCACCCTTGCAGTTCCCCGATCTGCCAATCACGGAAGATGTATGTATCCTGTTAGCCAATCACATGAACCCACCACTGACACCACACGGTGTCAGCTTGGACAAATACACATCTGAACGGTCAAAACACCAGACACATTAACAGCAATCATAAACACATATTTAGCACATTTAGCACACATCATTTAGCACACATCATTTTCCAAGAGGCCAACAGACTATTGCACTTTGATGCCATTCTTACGGACTCTTGAGCAGTAATTGGTGCACAAAACTCCAAGCTGGGTACTATCTATGACCAAGACTAACACAGTACAGATGTGTATTCAGTCCAAGTGGGCTAAAAGAAAGAGAACATTATTCCAGGTTTTCTATTCTTTCCTGCATACCTTTTTGGGCTGCAGACACAAATTTTGCAAGCATGCAATTCCCCAAAAAATACAATTTAATAGGCTGAAAAGGAATCTGAGTTTGATACTAGAATAACTGCTCGGGCCAAACTTCCTGGTGAAAGTGAGACATTTGTTTCATTGATGATACAATTTTTCCAGTGATGGACATTAATAGTGCGTGAGTCTGTCACACTGGGTTAGATACATGTTCTCACATAGTCATAGTGTAAGGAAAAATCCACAGATCAGTTCAGATAAAATATCATAACAATAATAATAAGAAAATGGTAATAATTTAACAGACACCACTGTTAAACTTTATCGTAAATTTAAACTCAGAGAATTGTCCTCCTATGAACCTCTAGCTCCAGCTTTGGTGGTGTTGATCTTCTCATCCATCTGTTGGCAAAATGTTGAGCCATTCCTTTAGTCTCTGCTCCGTTACAGGACACATTTTACCCCGTTGAAACTCAGTATGACAGAGCTCTCAGCTGTCTCTGCTTTTCATATATAGTAATCGTTACTAATTTGTTCCTGTGAAACAATCTGGGGCTTCAGTTGAGTATCATCGTCTGATCTAAAATACTTTTAAATTGGTGCGAATCTGCGAATATGCTTTCAGTCCTGGAGATATAACAATTTTGTCTTCTCTGGATAGTAACATTTCCATGGTGTCCAATGAACTTATTTAGTAAATGAAATCCCAGATTGCTTTCTTAATTTGTTCCTCTTAGCTAGTTTTTCTTTGTTGCCTGGTTAGAAAAATGAAAAAGAATGACATAAGATATACTCATAATGTTTTCTTTTTCTGGTCTACCCCTCAACTTGTGTGTCGGTGCTTACGCCCTCTTGTGTGCATGCGTGGGCATCCAGGACTACCTAACAGAGCTGCAGGTGTTGCTGCGTTCGGTGTCAGAGACGGACTTCAAGCTGAACTCTCCTGAATACTGGCCTGCGGCTTGTTATAACCTGCCTCAGCAAGAGCACTGCCTGAAGGTCAGTGCTGCTTTAGTGCTGCTGTCTGAGAGCCACAGACGAGTAATATCATGAAGCAGATGGTCCTTATTTCTATGTCCAATCTTCAGGAACATGTTTACATGCTTTAATGTAGAAAAAAACCCTTTATTTTTCTCACACTGTCTGTCTGAATATGCCTGCCTTTAATACTTTCACAGTATTTATCCAACACTTAAACCTGCATTGAAGACATTCTTCAAAGATATATTTGCTTCCTGGCCAAAGAGAGATGAGACAATTAGCTTTACCAGATAGCTTAGCATGAAGATTGGATGCAGGGTGTCACAAAATCTGCCCACCATGCAGGAGGTGAAGGGGAGCATCGACAAGTTGCGAGGCCCAGTGGAGGGAGCGTTAGCCCGCAGAGAGGAGATGGCGTCGGGGGCTCGACCCCTGGAGGGCCAGAGGATCCAGGAGACCTCCACCCTCCTCTACACCAACTGGGACAAACTGAACAAGCTCTACCAGGACAGACTGAAGTAAGGGAGGGGGTCAGAGAGATAATCGCCTCAGTCATTTTGTGCTAACGTTTGAATAAAAATCTGTCTGTGTGCACATCAAGGCGTTGGCAGGACTGCAACTCCAAGTGGCAGAAGTTTGTTTTGGATCAGAAGGCGATGGAGGAGTGGCTGAATGACGCCGAGGGCACTTTGAAGCTGGCTGAGAGCGAGCCAGCAGAACACAGGCAGCACCTCAGGGTACGAGACGACACACACAAGCCTTTCTGTTGCATTTCTATAAATTCAAGGCCCGTTTCTACCAAAGTACGCAGCTGAGTGTGTTCAAGCTGTGACTGAGTCATGCTTTGTATACTGCTGAAGCACCCTAGAGCAAGGCACACCAGTCCAAACTGCTTCTGTCTGCACTTTCATCTTTCCTTTGTTTTCTGCCCAAACTGGTTACAAAAAAAGAAATTCGTCTCCACAGCATGATGAAGTAGGACATTACGTGACATAACAAGAAGTGACATATCGTAGCCTAACGTCATATCAGGACATGATCCAGCACACATGACACTGAAATGTGTCACCGTGATTAATTCACTGTCTGTTTATTGTGAGTTTAAAAAAATATGCAAATGCAAAAGTATTCCCTTTGAATTTTAAGTGTGCAGTTGATAAATCCTACTCATTCTGCTTTTCAAAAATATTTAGACTAATAATTGTTTCCTGTGCTACTATATGAGAAAATAACATATGCATGGATCATGTGACTATCATGCTGTAAAAGTAAATGTTATAATGGATCTTTGAGTGGATTAATGAATCTGCAGTGTTCATAATGGATCGGTCAGGCTGAGCTAGACACTGTGGTGATTTGAGCTCAACAGGAAGCCATGACGTGATATGACATCCCAGATCGCTCATGCATACACATGCTGGCACACAGATGGTGGTTGTCACGGCAGCGAGAGTCTGACAGTGCAGTCAGGTCTCGATACAAAGAGAGCACTTTCCTTTTTAGCACTTATGTAACAATATTACGTGATCGAATTTGACATTTAAGTGTTACATCGCGTCTCCTAAAACTGAATGTGATGGATGCAAGCGTGGAACATTTGGCTTTTACATCACCAACACCCGGCTGAAAAATGTATGAGGAATCATTTTCACAGGTGGAAATGTGTAAGGCGTGAGTTGACTTTGAGTCTCAGCCTCTGTTGTTACACTGCTGCGCTCTCTCTCTCGCGCTCTGCTGCATGTGAAGTACTGTTGATGTGTTGAACCATCAGTGCTCGATCCACTTTTGGGCTGCTGTGATCAGCTCTCAGTGTCCACCTGGACGGACAAGGAAGCAGTGTCCAAGTGCCAAAAGGTGTGTGTTTGAGGGTGTGTTTGTTTAGAGACCATCTGGTGCCTCAAATCACAAGCTGCCACCTGAACCACACCCCGCCCTGACCGCCCAGCGAACACACACTCAGACATGTTGACACGTTTGCTGTCCTATTTACATTCATTTCATGTTGAAGAAATCTCAAAGGTAGATGAGAAGATTGTTGTCAGTCTCACGCATAGGAATTAAATATAAAGCCAGCCATAATACTCAACTTAAATTTTAAACGAATGCCATGGAATTGTGTTGCTAGGCAACAGCTTTGATCCATGTTTACATCCTGTCAGGTGTCATTATCGCGCACACACACACACACACACACACACTGCAACAGGAAATAAACTGGGACACATTTAGAGCGTTTAAAACTGTGAAATGGTCTAAATCGTGTAGATTAGTGACGTCACAATGTTACAGAAATCACTTTGTGCAATATGGGATCTATAAATTTCATTCCAGTGTGTAAACACACCCCATATGTGTTTGTTTGTGTGTGCAGGACCTGACGGAAGCCATACCTCTCCAGGATGTAGTCTTGTGTCGAGTGAACTCTGCAGGAGAGGACATCAGCCAGTTGAGCACGCCAGATGATGCCTTGCGTCTCCGAACGCAGCTGAAATTCCTCAACACCCGCTGGGCTAACGTCTGCCAGCAGCTCAACGAGCGCAAGAGGAGGTGCGTGTATGGCCGCTGGTCATGAACAGTCCATATTCCTGAAATTCCATTCTTACTTTTAATTTGTCTCTGTATGTTATTTTAGCATTTAATAGTAATTTAGTAGAGCTCACAACACACTCACATCTCTGTAGTTTTACAGCAAATGAGCTCCATGTGAGACAAAAGTACAATAAGTTAAATTAAATAAATTAAAGAATTTTCAGATTGGAAGAAAGAAAATGTCCTTTCTTGCTGTACTCCCCATATTCCCCCATATACTTTGTGATGTCATAAATTCACAACATCTACACCATTTCAGAGTCCCAGTTTATTTCATGTTGCTGTGTGCGTGTGTGTGTGTGTGAATGACCAGCTGACAGGAAGTAAACATGGACCCTAGCCGTTGCCTAGCAATGTAATTCTGTTGAAAAATATGCAGTGTTTCAAACAGAAGATAAAATCTTGGTCTATTCAGATGGTTTGAGGAAAATACAGTTATTCTTATAGACTATATTAGAACAGCAAAAAATGAGAGAACTTAAAGTTCTAAAAGGTTGTGAACCTTTATTTATTATTCATGTAGAATTTAAATAATTATGAGACCCACTTTGTTGTGTGCCTCATCCAGCTGAGCCCCACAGCTTTTCGCTGTTTCATCCACCTTTTCCTTTTTTTTCTTTCACTGCTGCCTTTAAATCCTGCAGGTCTGCGGAGGCCCGCACAGCGACCGCAGAGCTGCAGGAGAACATGGGCTCCATGCTGGGCTGGTTGGACAAAGCAGAGGGTGTCCTGGCCATCCCTCTGCAACCTGCAGAGCCACAGCACATCAGAGACACCCTGGGCAAAGTCCAGGTAACGTCAAGACACAGCACAGCTGTTATAATGAGACGTGAGCTGGGTGAATTCTCATTAAATTCAAACCTTTGTCAGGCACGTGTGGAGGAACTTCCTGCCAAGAAGGCAGCGATGGAGGATCTGAACTCCAGGCACAAACAGGTGACGCTCCCTGCCGACAGACAGAAAGACATCAGGATCATCAACAATCGCTGGGCTCAGGTCAGCAATCACCACTACTGCTTTTTTTTAATCTAAAATTCTTAAAATATATTATTCCACCACCCAGTGTAAAGTATTTACCAGTACTGCCCCTAAATTAACAGTATTATATCTGGTGATCCATGTTCTAAATAGGATTGAAAGCATTCATAGCAGCAGATTAAAATACATGTTAAGCCAAAAGAGGGATGTGACAGTAATGTTGCATAAATTGTAAACACACGATATACATGTTTGTACCTGGTGTTTTGAGTGCATAGATGGATTAAAACGTGAATCCTTTTAGACTTGTGTGTTTCCTCCATCTGTTCATAGCTGAAAAAATATCTTCACCTGGCAAAAGGTGATTTGAATAAATCCCAGACTTCCTTTGTTTCAGGTGTCCAGGGCTCTGCCTGAGCGTCAGCTGGAGATGGAGGGTCTGCTGAGGGAGCTGGAGAAGCTTCAGGGTCAGCTGGGCGACCTGTCGGCCTGGGCGTCCAGCACCAGAGCCAAGCTGGAGCACAGCCCCGAGGAGCCACCACCAAGGGTGGGGCTCAGTCTGAGACATTTTGTCCCATATACCTGCATTACCATTACATTACCCAACCCATGCACTGGTAGACAGGTCAAAAGCACAGAAACCCTCCCTGACATTAAAGCATTAAAGCGTTAAAGAACAAGCATTAAAATAAGTAAGTCTAGCATTATAAAATAGATTTATGTAAGCATTAAACGAAGCATGGTTAGCATTAAAAGGGACATATTTGCATTCATTGAACAGTGGCTGAAATGACCATTTCAAAAAGTAAATGATGCTCCTTTTGAACACATTTTATATGTTATAATTTGTAAATTTGTGCGTAATATATATTTCTCCAGATCGTTGACGAAGTTCAAGTCAAGCAGCCGGATGTGGAGCTGGTTCTGGAGCGGGCCGATCAGCTGTTCAAGGACAGTCCTGTTGGCCACCCGGACAAGGTGAGGAAACCTGTCAGCGATTCATCACATGGAAGGAACCAACAGCATTCTTCATTTCCTGTGAACTGGTTGTTGTCAACAGGTGAGGTACATTAAGCTGAGAGAGGACTGGACTGTGATCCTGGAGCTGCTGCGACAGCATAAGGAGAGGATGGCTGCTCTGCTAGTCGCCAAAAAAGCTAGTAAGACCTCATTTTCTTCACTGTGTCAGTTTGTGTGTTTAGCATCAAAAACGTCTGACTAGCAGTGAAAAGTTTAAAGTTAGACTGGGGTCTGTTTGCAGCCTATTTACTCCTCCTTCCAATACACCAACAAGCCTTGATACTGAGTTAGAAAATAACATCTTGTGTGTGTGTGTGTGTGTGTGTGTCCCAGATGAAAATCTGACAGGAAGTTCCCAGCCTGAATCAGCGGCGCTGGCTCAGTTCAATAAGTCCTGGGCCGATCTTACCGATTGGCTAACCATGCTGGATAACATGGTGCAGAACAAGAGGGTGGTGGTGGCCGACCTGGACGACATTAACGACAACATCGGCAGGCTCAAGGTGAGATCGCAGTTAACACTGTAGGGGTGATGGATTACACATTACTGGTTACTTTTTAAAAAAAGTAATCAGTGATGGATTACACATTACACATCTGCCTCTAAATATCAGAGCACTGTACAGCACTTTGGTCAACTGAGATTGTTTTTAAATGTGCTCTATAAATGAACAAAGATTGAGATTGAACAACAGTACCACGTTACATTACTGTGTTACACGTAAATGTAATGCAATTACAGTAACGCGCTACCACAGTGAATACAGAGGGAACTGTAGCGGTTCAATTTGCTTCAGGAAAGATTTATGGCCTCTGTTCTCTTGACTCTGTGCTTCCAGGCCTCTCTGCAGGAGATGGACCAGCGGCGCCCCCTGCTGGAGAGGCAGATCACAGCAGCCCAGAACCTGAAGAACAAAACCAGCAACCAGGACACCCGCAACGCCATCTCTGAACGCAGTATGTCCCTCAAACACACACACCTACATTAATTCCTCTATATTTTGTCCTGTATAGCAGGAGTGACAAATAAAACACAATTAGACAGTTTCATTCTTGAAAATAGGTGCCGCACAATCCCAAACTTTTTGTCACTTTTCAACCTTGGCTTTTTTTAACCTGTGTTTTACAAGCAAAAGAAGCACCACAAGTACAATATTAACATTTGGCAACCTCCAGCAGTCATAATAATTTGCCGTTTTTTTTCTCTGTGTCGCTCTAGTCGACAGGCTTCAGGCTCACTGGGAGGACTCTCAGACCAAACTCTCCGACAGGACGAAGCAGCTTCACAACATGCTACAGGACTCCACTGACTGGCTGGATGCCAAGAGGGGAGTGGATCACCTCATGAAGCTGGCTGGCGAGAAGCTGGAGTCCTGGCAGGAAATCACATACTCAACTGATGCCTTGAAGAAACAAAACGCTGAACTGAAGGTTGGACTGTGTTTTGTTTCTGTTTAATAATTACCCATAATTTAGATGCACATTTTTTCCACCTTGCACGTGAGATTCATAAACAGATGGCTCAAAAATAGGCTGTCACTCATATTTGGGATGAGTCAAAAGACATTTCGATGGCAAAAGTGAATCATGGCATTTTAAAAATATTTCTCTCTTCTTTCTCCTTTGTTTCGTACTTCCTCAGCTCTTCTGGAAGGAACTACAGCAGTGGCAGGGTCAGGTGGACGACACCAACGCACTGGCCGACAAGCTGCTCACGCTGTACGCCAGTGACGACACACACAAGGTCACCCAGGTCAACAACAACATGGTGGCCACCTGGACGCACATCACCAGGCGGTAACTCTCACTAACTGTATACGCTTGTTTGAACAAAAGGCAGGAAGACTTGTTCAAAAGCCATTTGTTGTATAACAAATAAGAAAGGTCAGTTATTATAGGGATGCCTCATTTTTATTTTAAATACAAGTCCAGTTTCTCACTTGAAGCTGGGAGAATGCTGGTCACCACGAGATATATATATATATATATATATATATATATATATATATATATATATATATATATATATATATATCACACCACCAGGTGTAACATTATGACCACTTACAGGTGAAGTGAATAACACTTATTATCTCTTCACCATGGCACCTGGGATTCATAAAAGGCAACAAAACATGATGTTAGAGTTGATGTTAGAAGCAGGAAAAATGTTCCAGCGTCAGGATTTGATTGAGTTTAATGAACAGGACTGTCAGAGCATTTCCAGAAGTGTTCCTGGTCTGCAGTGGTCAGGATCTATCAAAAGTGGTTCAAGGAAGGACCAGGGGTGAACCAGAGACAGGGTCATGAGAGGACAAGGATCACCGATGCAGGTGGGGAGTGAAGGCTGGTCCTGGTGGTCTGATCCAACAGACCAGAGGAGTTAATGCTGCTGAAGATAGAAAGGAGTCAGATACCAAGATCAGCAAGATTAACGAAGTTTACAGAAATGTCCTTCATGTTTTCCAATCTTGGAATAGTCAGAAAGCAAAAATGGATTTAAATTGTTGACTCTTGTACTGTCGTTGACTATTGTAAATCATACAGGACATGAATCTTTTGTAAGTGTCATGTATTTCATCTGCTTTTAGGTTTGTCGTAGTATTGTTTTATCCATTGCCTGATTTTGTCTTGGTAGTGTGTGAAACTGCTGTCTGGAAACATAATTGGATTTTTTTAAACTGAAATTAAAAAAAAACAAACGTATTCAGTTGTTAGCTCAGTTAGTTGAGACTGCTAACATGCATCCCTCCAGTGTTTCAGACAGAGAGGCGGCTCTAGAGGCAGCACTGAAGCAGCTGCAGCAGTCCTACCTCGACCTGGAGAAGTTCCTCAGCTGGCTGACAGAGGCCGAGACGACCTGCAACGTTTTAATAGACGCCACCAACAAGGAGAGGATGCAGGAGCACCCAGAGGCAGCCAGGAACTTGCTGGCCCAGTGGAAGGTAGACACAGCATTCATGCTATTCCTGTTCCCACATTGGGACCTGCTTATTTATTGTTGTTGCAACATTTATTTTCATTGCAGCTTTAAAGTTTCATGAAAGTGTAAGACATAATCAACACCCATCTGAATGTTATGCTAAATTTAGTGCATACAACAGCTGCATTGTAATGATGATGATCTGCTCTTAAGTAGAATGACAAAAAAATGACACAAGTATGAATATATAAATGCTTAAATGCATGTAAAATACAGACTAAATTAATTAATTAAATATATAAAAGAATAAATAAATGCAGAAGTAAATAAATAAAATAAGGAATTAATCCCCTGCTGTTTATAGATGTATTTATCACAGCAGTAATGAAGAGTAAATCTCTAAAATAAAGTGACTTTATTGGCATTAAGGTTGCGCCTGTTGCACAGTCATTTTAATATGAATCAAATAAGACATCCAGTGTGTGACCCAGAGCTTTAAGGCTCCTCGATTCTTTGCTCCAGCTGGTATGACAGGAATGCTGACATGGCAGCATCGAGGCACCTCATTGGCCAGCTGGCGCCTGGCGCGCGAATGCAAAATCCCTCCCCACTGCATCGTAGGCGTTGAAGAGATGGCTCTGTTCTGCTGGAGAACATATCTCGACCCCTCGCCCCTGCTGCACTTTGTGCACGCGCGCACACACACACACACACATTATACAGAAAGGACACACATTTTGGAAATGAATTTTCCTTTTCATGCACACACTGCTCTGAGAGCACAACAGCAGCCCTGTGTGGAGCTGAGCTAGTCCTCTGGGCTGCGACACAACACACCGATAACGCTTAATTGATCGTTTTATGCACCGTTTCAAGTTCTTGTTTCCTTTTCCCTCTGATTCACACCCTCCAACTTTGTCTCTCTTTTCATGGCTAACTAACTCCCTCCATCCTCTTCGGCTCCAAAATCTCTCTTTGTCTCACATATTTAACGAGACAGCACACTTACGTATTGCATCACATTGGGAACTAATCTTAAAGGACTAGAAGACAAGCTGATGCCTCTTTTTTCTTTTCCTTTTCTTGACATCTTGTGTTTTTTGGGATTCAACAATGCTGCGCAGGAAGGTCTACCATGTTCAGGTTGGGGAACAAAATCCAATGTAAAACTAAATTAAGGCATTTTAGTTTTGTGTAACCACGTGATATCAAACTAATTACCCCATCCCAAATTAATCCTTTAGATGTGGCAATTAATTAAATTGTTGCTAATTTTCAGGTTCATACGTGTATTTCTATGTTCACATGCTGTAATGTTCAAAAATGCCTTTATTCTGAATATGCCTGTATTGTCTGAAACACTCCGTTTTAGTGCATTTCAATGGGATTTTATGTTGCTGGGTAACAGTTTGGATGCATGTTTATTTCCTGTCAGCTGATGTCACTCAGGAATCACAAAATTACAGAAATCCAGACGGCTTGTTTCAGACAAGAAGTGGACCAAGAAGTTTAGATTTGTTTATACAGTGGTGAAACCTGCTTTATAATATAAAGTAGATGAAATGTAATTTGTTACATTAAGTTATACTTGCAGTAAGTAAGTTAATGGAGCAGTAGTGGTACTATAATAAGAACACTGGCATTTCATTTGCTTAGAGATGCAACACCTTGCTGAACTCTTCTCGAACAGGAAGTGTTGTGAAATAAAGCTTTTCACCTTACAAAGACTCATTTGCTAAGTACCTTGATCTTTTACTTGGGTCTTACCAGGTACATTGAGAGTTCTCATAATGGGTTGTTTGTCAAAGAGAAAACTACACAGGTGGGATCGCTCAAAGTTATCAACTGACTCCAGGCTGAAGAACACATGTTGACATTTCAGTGCAATTCATTAAGCCCTGCAATACAGTTCAATCCTGATCGATGCTGCTTTTAGCAAGTAAATCACTTTCTCTGAACCCATTACTGAGTGGGCACTCAAGCGATGAAAAAAAAAATGTGAAAGATGGCTGCTATTACCAACAAAATGAAATGTGTGCTCTGACAGAATTCACTGCCTTCGTGTTCTTCATACTGACTCTGGCTCTGGATGTCACCAGGACCTCCAGGCAGAGATTGACAGCCACACAGAGCTGTATCACTCCCTGGATGAGAACGGCCAGAGGATCGTGACCTCGCTGGGGGACTCGGACGATGGCGCTCTGCTCCGGAGACGCCTGGACAACATGAGTCAGCGCTGGAATGACCTGCGCAACAAGACGCTTGGCATGAGGTGAGAGAGGGGAGTAAAAGTCAAGCTGGAAAAGTTTAAAGCACAAGAAAAGGACAAAAAAAGCCTGTTTGCTGTGTCTCAAGGGCTCACCTGGACTCCGAGATGGCTCCGTGGAGGCGGCTCCACATGTCGCTGCAGGAGCTGCTGAACTGGCTGAGGGTTAAAGGTCAACAGCTGGAAAGAGAGCCGCCTGTAGGGGGCGACGTACCCGCCGTACAAACACAGCTGGACACACACCGGGTAGGAGGAAGTTCACACAGTGTGGGATGCCAACAGACACACTGCTTGTCCCTGTGGCATTTCTGTTGAAAAATGTGACATGTCTGCTGATTCTGGGGCTGTTGTTGTGAAACTGAATGTACAACGATGTCTAACTGGACATCACTGCTGGGCTTTCACCAGAAGTTCCTGAGACTTTCAGCGTTACATTCTGACATGATCTCAGAGAAGTGCTGTTGAGCTAGTTTGTGTGGTTGTTTTCAGGGCTTCAGGAGGGACTTGAGAGCCAAAGAGCCAGATGTGACGAAGGCTCTGGATGATGTAGGAGTTTTCTTGTCTGAACTTCCCCGAGACACCCCATCACCTGAGCAGAGAGGTGACATGCACAATAATGATTCATAGGTCTTCAACAAATTTACCCAGTGTATGGTGTTTGCCACCACTGTCTTAAATTATCAGTCCTGACTACCAGAATATTTTAATGTTTCTGTAATGGTTAATCCACCAGTATGTGCAAGCTATCTTAGAGAAATCAGTGAGAAAGAAGGAGTCTGAATTAAAGCTCTGAAATGATGCTGGAACCAAACCAAACTTTTCCTTCTAACCTGTAGTGCTAAACCCAAAAAAACAACCAGCTGATATAAAATAGTATAGAACTTTGATGCTTTTATTGTCAGTTTTTTTTTTCAGTACTTCCACTTTCCCCCTGACCCTCAGATATCAGCCCAGAGGAACGAGCCCAGAATGTGGGGCGAGTCCTGCGCAAAGAAGCCGATGATGTGGTGACCAAGTGGGACCGCCTCAATACAGACTCGGCCGACTGGCAGAGGAGGCTGGAGCTGGCTCTGGATCGGCTCATGGAGCTCCAGGAGGCGGAGGACGTGCTGGACGGACAGCTGAGGCAGGCTGAGATGGTGAAGGAGGCGTGGGAACCCGTCGGTGATCTTCTGATCGACTCCCTGCCAGAGCATATCGACCGAGTCAAGGTCGGATTGAGTGACACTTTTTTTTGCCAGGATAGTACTTTCTATATATTTTTACGTAACTTACAAACAGGATGTGAGTGCTTGAAATTAAAATTTCATGCAAAATGTCCTTGCTTTTACACAAAACGAAGTAACTTAGAATAAGGATCCTGAAGAAAACAACATTTTCAACTATTGACATTGTTGTACAGCAACACACAAAGGTCAAGAGCTGAGGAGAGCTCAACTTCTACATGTAAACACTGTGAATTTCAAGAGTCTTTATTATTTCCAAAACTTGTTTTCCTTCCTCCTTCCTTTTTGTCATCCCTGCAATTTGAGTAGTAAGGCTTTCCATAAATATCTGTCATAAAGCCGATGCTGATCTATTGTGCATCCCTTATTAGATGTTTGGATGGAGAATTGAGGGATTTTGGAAACTGTTTATAATGTTTCATCTTTGTTAAAGCCATACGTAACAGATGTGCATCCCCTTCTCCATCTGCATGCATCACAGCTGCAGTGGGAGCATTAGCCCACCTTGCATATGTAAACCACTTATGTTACTCTGGTAGCAATATTACATTTATACCACTTCAGCCTGTCAGTGTTTTTCCATACATCAGCGAGCGTTAAACAAGCTGAAGAAAATGAGCTTTGCATGACGAATGCATCCGTTTCTCACTGTTAGAGTTACAGCTAAAGTGAGAAACTGTAAACAATGTAGCGTCATCCAAAACTGAGGATTAATTTATTTTGTGTGTTGCAGGAGTTTCAGGACGAGATCGCCCCCATTCAGGATGACGTGATACACATGAACCAGTTGGCGTCCACTTTCGGTCCACCTGACATCCAGCTGTCGCCGAGCAACCTGGAGCGCATCGAAGATCTCAACACGCGTTGGAGGCTGCTTCAGGTACGCGCACATGTTCAAGAAGTTCATATTAGGGCTTTGATTGTTTAAGAATCTGAAAATGGTGAAAAATGCCCAAGATAGCCTCCTCAAACCAAGTCTACAATCGCAGGGGAGGAAAGAAATAGAAGTATTAATTAAGATTAAATAACGGCAAAATAGTTGGCGGTTAATTTGATAGTTGATGACTGATTAATAAATTGTTCAACTTTGTGCTCTGATCACACTCTAATGCTGCAAACTTTACGTCTCTGATAAAATCCCAGATTATCTTGACGTAACTGAACATTTCTGTACAGTCGTATGTGTTTATAACAGTGGCTAAAAAACACACACATGGCAGCACTCCATCAGCCTCAATAAACCCGGCGGTCACCGCGCTGGAAGTCAAGACAGTGATTGTTACTGGGGGCGACAGATAGAGCCAATCAGCTGCCAGAGAGGCCAGCAAATGCAGGCGGAGACGGGCGCTGTGGTGACGGGACCAGACGGCTGGTCCCTCTGAAGTAAGAGCCTGGCCAGATGCTCGCGCACACACACACACACACACACACCCCAGCAAAGGCAAGAAGATCAGTGTAGTGAGCGAGAATAAAGATGCAGAAAGTAATGCGTAGTCTGTGGCATGACATCTGGTTAAATGTTCAAATAAAAAGCAAAAAAGAACCTTTCCTGTATAAATTGAATTCTAAAAGCTGTTGTAGCTTGTTTACTGTTTACTGTGTCAAAGTATTAAATATAAGCTAACCACCTGACCGATCACAGAGTCCTATTGTGATTGGTTAGCTTGTCATCTGCTGTAGTTTCACTGCGTTACCTCTGCCTTTAAAGACCTCTGGAGCAAAACTCCACCTGCAAAGTTACCATTTGTGCATCAGTTGCTCATCTTGCATTACCTTGAATTCAATACAAGAACTCATGGTAACTCGAGGTGAGTAATGAACATACAAATTATCATTTTTGGGGTGAAGTATTACTTCAAATTCAAAAGCGTTGGCTGTGTAAATAGGAGTAACAGTGAAGGATTGTTACTTTATTTTCCACTTTCAGCAGCTTGATACTGATGATGAAATGTGGCCATTGGTCAAAGACTAGTCTGGTGTTCTTATCATTCAGGAAAGGATTATTCTCCCGAAGAAGAGAACTTCATTTGGACAGAAAAAGGGATTTAACTGCCAGTTTTTGAAAAGTCAGTTTCCATTGCAGGTGGTTCACTGGGAGTGGGATGTTTGCCCAGGAATTTTGGCATCGTTCGCAACGACAGAGAGTTTGTGTGCTTTCATGTTTTTAGCTGTAGTCAGTGTGTCTTGAATTTAAGGTGACTGCTTGTTGTGTATGTGTGTGTGCGACCTGCACATTCAGGTTCAATTTAGTCGCTTCGCAGCGTTCAGTCGTGCCTAAAAGCTTGAGGCTGATTGGTTGGTGCGGGGATTTCTGAGTCATCCCGACAAATTTCTCCCCAACAATCCCGCTCGTCTCGTTTTGTACAACTCTAATTAGGTTTCCGTGGATATGGGGAAAAGCAGCTCAGGTGGAAATGGATTGGGTGAAGTGGACTCAAAGGTAATTTCACTGTTTTGGTTCGGTGTCACATCTGTCATATCTTCATCTCACACCATGAGTCACACGGACACACTCCCCTGACAACATTTCATTGGAGCTGTGGATGAAAGGTTGGTTGGTTAATCAGCCAATCTGTCCACTCAGGCAGGGTAATAACCCAGATTAGTCCCTCAGCCTTCAGGACGTCTATTCAAGAACATGGAGATCCCTTAAAGCTGCCAGTGATTCTCTTTTTTAATTTTTGACCCCCTAAAAAAACAAATCTGAGAATTAGTGATGGTCAAAGCTCTGCATGCCAGCAGGAGCTGCTCGTGTCGCATGGCAACGTCAGATCTTTAAACTTCATGTCAAGAAGCGTTGGTACCCAACTGAAATCATGGAGAAATTGTGTGATAAATGGTGATATAGATGTATTTGCGTGACGAAAGATTGGTTGAGTAGTGGTTTGAGACATTCTGACCCAAATCTATTTGAGAATTGCTCACTTACCTTGTGTTCTAATGCAACAGCACTTTACCTCTTTTTAAGATAAGATAAATAGTAATAGATAAGTTAAATTTGCAATGTTACAGCAGCAAAGAGCATAAAGCAAAAATAACAATAAGAGCCAATAAAAATAACATCAGTAAACAATTACAACAAAATTATTATTATTATTATTATTATTATTATTATTATTGAGACATATTTTGAACTAAGAAAACTGAGAGTGAATCACTTTTTTATGAGACGTTTGGGAGTTATTTTTCCATGCATCACAAAGCCAGACTTTACATAAAGTGATGGCAAGTGCCAAGAGCAAACCGCCTACAAGTCAGGTGTTTCCTTGGATGAATGACAAGCTAAGAGTTTGCAGTTCAGATGGGAATCCGTGAGCCAGGATATGAGTGTGTGCACAATTTGGCACAATTATCTCAACTCCATCTCCATAGACAGCTCATTTGCTGCTGAAGGAGACTCACAGGAGACTGCATCCTCTTTAATTCCTCCACACAAATTCAATTATCTCTTCCATGCTTGTCAATGTGTCTTTTCCTCTCCTTCCGTCTACTCATCCTTACGTCTACTCGCTGCTCTTTTTTTTTAAATTTAGCACTTATATCCTCAAAGTAATGAACTGTATCATGATGCGATGGTGGGAATACTTTTCCAGGAAACATGGATTTCTCGCCATAAACTGATTTTAAACATCCCATTTTGTGAAAAGCGTGATTTTTATTATAACACAGGTTTAAGTGCTGTAAAAATACTGTAAAAATATGAAAATCCACAGAGAAATACTCACAGCCTGGATTCAGAAACTGTTTGAAACAAGATGTCAGGATTTCTGTAACTTTGTGACATTACTAATCAACAATATTTTGACCATTTCACAGTTTGAAACACTCTAAATGTGTCTCAGTTTACCTCCTTTTGCAGATGACAGCAAGTAAACATGGAACTAAGCTGTTTTTTTCTTCTTTTATTCCATTAAAATGCACAAAAACGGAGCGTTTCACAGAGGGGCAGATTCAGACATAATCAGTCATTGAGTCTAGATTTTTATATCTTTTCAGCATGTAAACATGTTATAGTAAAATACACGTATGAACAATATGGGACCTTTAAAGTACAGAACATCAGAATTTTGTGTGTTCTCATTTCATGTCGTCAAAATCTAAATATCTATCCATCAATCTAACTATCTATTTAAATGCATTCCTCTACGCCTTTCTCCATCAGGTGTCCATCAGTGAACATCTAAAGCAGCTGACAGATGCACACAGGGACTTTGGCCTCTTGCATGGTGAGTACAATGCACACGTCATGAAAAAAATTGTACGTCGTGAAAAGTGAAATCATAAATAAAGACTCGCTCTAATGCAGCCGCTCATTGATGGTGCATTGATTTGTTAATCGCTGAATTCAACCCAACGCTACAAACGGGCGGGGCTTCCATCCGATGGGGTTATATATGTGAAAATAATGTTTTTCATATCTTACCGCTACATTGATGTACACTGCATGAGTTCTGGCGATCGTCCCACGATGCACCCAAATTCTGCCGGCAAGGCGCAATAAGTGCTTATGAAGCGCTCCAACCAAGCAGTCCGAAGCCTGCTTTTAATGGCCCGGCATGCCAGCTCTCGTGGGCATGATAAGTGAAATAATTAGCAATATTTCTTGTTTGTTTTTTTTTGCTGCTTTTCATTATCACATAGACATTTTTTCATTACATGTGATGGTTTTGGTTTCCGCTGCGTGCGTACACATTTCCTGGATGGGCATTATTATAGTCGGGGAAAGTTTTAAGTTTGAAGTCAGTCGTTGTGACCTTTGTTTCTCTGTCTCAGCAGGATCTGTAGAGAGCCCCTTCGAGCAGGGCATCTCCCCGAACAACGTGCCCTACTACATAAAGTAAGTACTGACCTCTGAGCTGTGGGCAGCACATCACTTCACAAGCTATTTATGTAACACGTCCATCAGCCTGCACACAGATTCTGACCTATTTAGTTAGTGCTAGTTGTGGTTGAGAGATGCTCGACATCTTGGCATTTCTAACATGTACTAACCATTTAACAGACAGCACGGTGTGCAGTGCATTGACACTTGAGACATGTACAAAGCATACATAAATGACCATAAATAGAACTTTTCAAAGTATTCTAAAGTGAAACCAGTCTTTACCTATCAGAAGTTGGAAGTATTCTTAACACAAAGCAGCAAATCCTCGTCTTTATTGTCACACTCACAAAGTCTATTCAGTCTCTTAAACATTTAGGGATAACCCAGACTCAGTCTGTGGTTGACCTTCATACATCATTTATATTGTTTTTAGCAAACATGGTGAGTATCACTATTAGCAGAATGCAATAATCATAACTGTTTGTCATTAGGGTATAGTCACCTGAAACTGTGCTTTCTTTAGCTTAGAATGAGTCTTTCATAGCTACAATACAGGACTTTCAACAGTAGCTCAGAATGGACAAACCAATGATTGTCCCTTCACATTTAGTACATTTAATCCTTTTTTCCAACAAAGTATCCTCCCCATCAGTCCATCCACATCCTAGATAATGTCAGAGAATCCAAACATTTGAATGAATTGTTGTAGTTAAAGCAGCCGTAATTTTATCCTTTGCCACCTGAATACACTCAGTTGAAAGCGTGATGCTAAGTTTCATACATGTGTCATTTGTACAGTGTCATGAGTGCAGTGTTGTACTCATATTAAAACCCTGCTGTTGCCACAAGACTGCATGATGGGTCAACATTTGAGACATTATTTCCCTTATTACGTCTGGAAACATGCTTGTCGAGCAGTTGAGTCCCTGGTCGTGCCACTGGTGAATGCTGGGATGTTGTTTACACCTCGTCAGCAGATAGCATAAGTTTCGGAGGTGGAGTGTGTTCGCAGTAGTAAGCACCGTCTTGCAGCTTGTGTCTCAGCGCTGCAGGGTGCATAAACAGCCCTGTGACTGCTGCTGAGTTGTTACAGCAAAGGTAATTTGCAAAATCCAGCCTGTATCCAGAAACTGTTAAACTGTTACTTTGTGATGTCACATATCTACCATATTTAGACAATTTTACAGTTTCAAAGTCTCTAAATGTGTCCAAGGGAGTAAACTAGCAATGTCACTCTGTTGAAATACATTCAAGTATATTCATACAGTATAAGGAAAATAATTTTTTGTTGAACAGAAATAGAAAAAAGGTGGAGCTGGGGAAGGATGCGCGCTGCTGTTGCTATGGACGCTTTATGGTCTGTTTGACTCCAAATGGGACCATAATTTACAAAATGACCATCGTTCTGTAGTGAAAAAGACTAGAAACTAGAGACCGAGACCATAAACTCACGTTTACAGTGTTTAAAGATAAATCAAGAGAGAAGTTGTCATACAACTAGATGAGTCACCCCTTGCTGGCTGCCAGAGAGAGTACAGCTTGAGTTTTTGATATGCCCAGGCCTTTAACCTGTGATCACTACATCGCCACTTTGCCGACTTACGCTTCAATCCTAACTCATTGGTCAGAATAACCCCATCATGTGATTCGTCAGCCTGCATGGGCCTGGTGACCAGCGACTAGCAGTGTGGTGTGTTCGAGTTCATGACCCGAGTGAGAGATGAGATGTCTGACGTGGAATTAAGCGAGACTGAGGTAAACATGCTCGACTTAGAGGGAAGGAAGGAAGGAAAGAGAAGTGACAGATTCTCCTCTCCACATGCAGTGAGAAAGCTGGACCTGACCAGATGACCGATGCCCTGTGAGTGCCACACATACACACAAGCAAGCTTCCCTGTGCTCAGCATGTACACCACACACACACACACACACACACACACACACACACACATATATATATGAAGTGCCTATCAATCAATCATATTAGAGCAGCAAAGCCTCCAGCATCATTTCAGAGCTTTAATCTGCATCCAAAGGTCTGGAAGGCCACCCAAAAACTGTTGTCTAAAACTTATGTACCACACTGGCTCAAACCATGAAGCAGCGACGTTAAAACTCTAAACAAAGCATAATGACAGCCACTAAAAATCTGTAATCATGAAATGTCTGACATGTTCAATCCATTCCTCTCCGTGCACATCATAATATAACAGTTTAGACTTGCCAATAAATTACAGACTGTTCCCTGCCGTCGCCTACATTTCTCCAGCCTTGAACACTGATTCCCAAAGCAAAGAAACCCCCCCTTCCTCCACCTCCTCCACCTCTCTCTCTGTTCTTGTAAAAGCAAAAGGCGCCTCAGTCTTCTTTCCCTTTTTGTCTCTCCCACTTTTCCCTCTTTCTTTCTCTTTATCTCTCTCCATGGCCTTGAATTTGTAAATCAGTGTGCCCTGGAAAGCAAAGAGTCTCTCTCTCTCTCTCTCTCTCTTCCTCTCTCTCCCTCTCCCTCGTCAGGGAGGTGAAAAACCTCCTCGGATGGTGTTTGGGCTCCTTTGCTTTCAGGAACATTGGGATGGGGGGAAGGGAGGCAGCGGCAGGGAGCCTGAGCTCCGCCTGGGCTTGCCTGAGCTTCGTAAAGTGAACCAGGAGCAAACCGGAAACTCAATTTCACAATAAATACATTGGCCATGTTGGGTCAAGAGCACCTTACATACTGGTTACGTGCTTCACAGAACACAAAACGTTGAAAAAAAAATCAACCATTTCACCATATGACAATTTAAGAGCAATGCACGTGCCACAATAATATGATTTAAAATAGAATAAAAATGTATATTAAAAGTGTTATAATTGGGTGGTTGTGTCTTGCATAGCAACATTTTTCAAATAACCAATTCACGTTGCTATGTAAATAGTAAAAAAGTGTTTCTAAAATCTTTTGGGATGTATTATTTTTAATTATTCCTCTCGAGGTGTCAAACTATTTTAGTTTATATACCACATTGAGCCTAGTCTGATCACAAAAGGGCTGGACCAGTTAAATAACCAAGACCCAAATGTTTACAGTTAATACAGTGAAGATGCACAGGTATTGCAAGGTATTAGAGTCAGGTATGAAAGTCAAAGTTGGTTGGTTATTGATTTACAGTTGTTGATATTCTCTGTATTGTATCATTGTATTTTAACACATAGTATTGAGCATGTTTTCCCCCATAATTCCTGAGTAATGTGATTATATTTTTAATTTTTTATACCCCTTCTTTATATTTTCTATGAGCACCGTCAATCTAGTTGAATTGTGTGCCAGCTTAATAATAATAATGAAGCGCCTCTGGCGTCTTTTATTTTGAAGCGGCAAGCGGAAGAGTTTTCCGTTGTGTTTCCGTCTGACTTGACGCTGGTGTGTCGCTGCCTGACCAGTCAGTCTCTGCCCCCTGTAGAGGAACACACATACACGGTAATCTCGGACGCCTCTCCCCGGTGGTAGAGGACGCTTGGTCGGACCGCGGAGGGGGATATCGCTTCGGTTCTTCACGGGAATCGGCTAATTTCTACCGGACGCGCAGCGCTCTGAACGGACGGCGATGCGGGAGCAGCTTCGGAAGTAAGTCCTGGTCCGGGGAGGGGGTGTTGCTGTTAATGGACGTTAATAATGGTGATGCTAACTGTGCTGGTCGTAATGCAGTAAACCTGTTCACACATCAGCTGCTGGGGGGGGTGTCTCCATAGAGAGGCGTTGAGCTTCATCCCCCACCCCCACCCAGCAGAAAAAAACGCACATTATTTTAAGGCTTCCCCGCAGTTCTGCGCCTAAATAAGCAATAACATATTGGACGAAGATGCGTTCAAATTGCGTTTCGAACGTGGGAAACATGCCTGTTTTTGCGCGATGTTAGCCCGTTTCTGCAGTGCGAATGTCACCTAGCATTCAGTAAGAAAAAACATTGATTACATTTAAATTATGACAAGGCGTGGAAAGGAAAAACGGGATCTGCCACGGAAAACGGGAGAGAAACTGCTGCAGGCTATGCAGTGGTCGTTGAACGCAGCACCCCTTCTTCCTCGCAGCGGCAGTTGGCTGTGGTAGTTGACGGGGAACCGGGCAAGGTGGGCGGCCAGCGAGGCTCCTCCACCCGCTGTCCCCGTTTCGGTACCCCGCCTTACCCGTGCATTTCTGAAATCTCAAGGCTGCCATGTTGGAATGAAATAAAAGAAACGCATTGAAGCTTGAAAGCAAACAGGCTGCAAACGGAGCTCCGCGCCGCCCGCCTGCGTTTATTTACCCGTGTGTGTGTGTGTGTGTTAATCCATGCAAAGAGAAAAGAGCTTCGCAGTGCAAATGCATCAACTGCATTCCTTCACTGTCACCTACAAAAAAACGCAAAATCACCTCCCGTCAGTCCGTGCGGAGGTGTGCGGTGCACGACTTTAATGTGTGCTGCGTTGGTCTAGTTTCATTGCGTTAGGAAATAACGCCAGGGATAGTTTTTTATGTTTCTCCGCGGCCCAGATCCGCTGCTGATCAGTGTTTAGTGGGATGTGTTTGTCCTGGGCTGATGACACACTGTGCTTCATGCATGGGGGCCGAACACTTGAGGAGTTGGTGAAATGAGACCAGGCTGCCTGGTGCAGATTTTTGGCACCAGCATGATTGCAGGTGTGTGCACACTGATTAAACACAACTGATGGATAAAAAGCCCACATAGATCTTCTGGCTGGATGCCGAGGCTGACGTGCTCGGACACGATTGTTGTGGCTTTGTATCCCAGATCAGCCTGATGTGTTCAAAGGAGTGAATTCTTTTTTCAGACTTAAAGATGGAAGAAAGTTCCACACATTAAAGCCGCACACCTTTCCTATCCAGGTGGTGTATCCAGGTCATTGCGGTGACGAGAAGATGCTCTTGTGTTTCTGTCTTCGTGTTCACTTGGGTTGAAATGACTTCTAATCAGACTGTTCTTTAGTGAAGCTGCAACCAACATTTAGTGTCATCGTTTATTAATCTGTCACTCCGAAGCCCAAGATGACATCCTCAGGTGTGTTGTTCAGGTTCCTGTCGTAGAGGAAGAAAGAAATGCTTTTTTATCATAAAACATTCAAACTGATTATGAAAATAGTGGGCGACTAGTCAATAAATCGTGGTTGCTTTGGTCTTTAGGAAATTGTTACCTGAGGAGTTTTAAGATAATACCATCATTCTTTGTCCTCAGGATTATATTTGATTGGTTTTTAAAATTAGTCATTTAAACACAAGATTTGGGCATGATTAGGGCGCCAAAACCCTGCAGCCCAGAATGAAAAAATATGAACGCCGGCTACTACAGAACTAGAGCCTCTCTTTTCCCTTAAAGCAGATTTTGTGTGGGATCTGTCAGCTGTGCGAGCAAGCCAGAGCCACCATTACTGCAAGAAAAACATCCCGTAACTCACATATGAAATTGGCTTCTGTGCAGAATCGGTTGTTAGTGTGAATCCACTCTTATTTAAAGCCGTCTTCTCAGCCTCTGAAGGCCCCAGGTTGTGTTTTGAAATGATGAAAAATGACGTCTCGTGTGCCGAGAGTCAAACTAATGATGCATTCAGTCTTGCTGGGTAGATAATCTGCACTCGGCCTGCACGCAGACATACGATCTGATTAGTAGCGCTGACAGTGATGCCGATGACAGATTTCGCTGGTTTTAAACGGGTTGATGAAAATGCCTCATTCCACAAGGGTGCTCTTGATTCACCATTATTTACCAGTGCTTTCAACCTTCTGAAGACCCTTTATGCAATGTGGAAGAACAAAACATTCACTAAAGGAATCAGTTCAGTTTGGCTTCAATCATCCTTGTTGCTTTCTTTATTTGTCATTGAAACTCTGCAGTTATGATCTATTTTTCAAATAATTGAAGGTCCCACATTGTGCTTGTATTTTATGTTTCTTCTTATGTTCACACGTTGAAAAATCTTTTATTTTCCTCATAATGTCTACCTGAATATGCCTGTATTAACCCTTTGTCCTGTTTCCTTCCTGTTTGCTGCAATAGGAAATTAACTGGGACGCAAATATTCTAGATTGGGGACGTCACAAAGTTGCGAAAAAAAATCCTCAAGTTTTCCAGCATTTTCTTTTCATTGGATTTGTTTACGACAACGAAAATATGGAGTAACACCATTAATCTTAAAAAAAATCCTCTGGTGCATCATCATGCAAGGAAAATAATATCTCTTGGCTCGCTCGGGTTTTGTCTTTGCTTTCAGCTTCTCTTTGGCAAACAGCTTCCTCTAATATCCAGCTGATGAATACGGCTTTGGTGCCTTTTTTATCCTGTCTTGTTCACATCACTTCCCTGAAGGCCATTGTTGGAGCTCATTCAGACGCCTGGTGTGCAGGAAACGTTCAGGCGGGGCTCACTGTCAACGACAGACAGAGGAAGACGTCACCATAGCCCATAAACCAGCTCTTAATCGTTCATCCAACAGCCATAATCGACCGCAGTGAAGAAGTGACACTCTGTGTGGATCCATTATTTAAAACACCTATCTGTCACTGCCGCAATAAGCTGTTCAGCTGCCCACTAGCTGCAGTATGTGGCATTTTGTGCTTGCATGTCTGTTAATGAATGACTGCAGTTCAATGCAATATGAAGTCATGTTGCACACAAGATTGTCTGATGCTTCCTGGTAGAAAAAAAAACAGACCTGAAGATGAATATTGCCTTCAGATTCAGACTTTTCTTCAGTGCATTGATTATTGTTATTTATTATTCAACACATTTTCCCAGAACAAATGATCATAGATGAAGTGCTTTAATTGGGATTCTTTCTTTCTCAGTAATTTGAAAACGAATGGATAAAAATTGTAATTATAATGTAAATATATGGTAACTTGCATATTTTAAATGTACTAGCCAACCACTAAGGTGTTCGATGCCTGAAATTAATTTGTATTTTTCAATGTTTCTATAGCAACTATGTATCAAGTAGTTGCAATTCTAAAAAAATACAGTACATTAAAATGTTGCAAATTGTGTTAAATCCAGTATGTATGCAGATTTTCATAGAAAGATTAGGCTAAACTACTGTAATTAATTAAAAGAATCTGCAGCTATCTTGGTAATTGGTGGAATACAACATATTTCTCTACAAATATGTCACTTAGGTTCGTTAAGTTAGCATTCTGTCACGTCAAGCCAAGATGGTGATACGTAAAGCATCAGTACATTAGCATCATCATTAACATGTTGCACTGAAAAAGTATTAGAACATTAGTATTACATTTCCAGTAGGCGTTGCCGAAAATACTTCTTTGACGTTTATCTTGTGTTGAAAGTCTTCCGTGTCAGCTTCAGCCAGGTCGCCCTGGAGCAATCTGCTGGACGGGCAGCACCTCATCGTTTGACAATTAACGATGCATTATCAACACTTTGCCATGTCCCGGTGCCAACCCACGCTTTCTAGGGGGGACAGCGTCAGATATCAAAGAGCACAAAAAACGAGTCAAAACCAGAGATTTCCCGAGGGCCACCTCTGTTGCAGGGTTGTTTTTTGTGAATTCACCTTTTTAGACCCAAATTTAAGCTAGTCACTTCCTGTCAGCTGCAGCTGGGACACATTTAGAGCGTTTTAAAACTGTGAAATGGTCTAAATGTTGTAGATTGGTGACGTCACAAAGTTACAGGCTCGATGGCTTGTTTCAGTTTTGATACTTTCATAGTATTTATGCAGTGCTATTCTGACCATCGTGCCTCTTATTTGTCTTCTTCCAGCCACCAGACCCAGACGACATGCTGGGATCATCCCAAGATGGCTGAGCTCTACCAGTCTCTGGGTAAGATGCTAACTCTGACATTTGAAACACAGCACACTGGTACTGATTTCACCAAAAAGACACACTTAAGATAGTTTAAGATACAGGAAGCAAACTGGGAACACGTTTTTAGAGCATTTAAAACTGTGAAAGGGTCTAAATATTGTAGATTAGTGACATCACAAAGTTACAGAAATGCTTTTTATGTCTCTGTGTTTTATTACTTTCATAGTATTTATATGACACTGGAACCTGCTTTTTGATATAAGACATCAACATGTGAGGCTCAACAGTTTCATACTGCGACTGCATAAAGTTGGCAGTTTCAAATCCAGTCCTCTCATGGTCATCGTCTTCTCTTCTTTCTGGGAAATTTCACCGCCCGAAAAGAAGCAATGCTTTGGTTGAGTTGACCGTGTCTTCACTCTTCGTTCTTGTTTCTCTGTCTTCAGCTGACCTGAACAATGTTCGATTCTCAGCGTATCGGACGGCCATGAAGCTCCGACGCCTGCAGAAGGCTCTCTGCTGTAAGTGCTGTGCATGTATTTAACTAATAATAGTAGTAAATAATTACAGTTTCTACTGAAAAAATGTATTTTCTGATAAAAAATAAAATGTTTAACCTATGGATATGATTTGTGAATTTTAGTTTGTCTTATTGCGTGACTTTTTTTATGGTTGTTTTTCTCCTGCTGGCAGAGTCCCTGTAAAACAATTTTCCAGAATATTCCACAGTTGAGTTGGCGGCCTCCGTCCTGTCATGTCAGTCAGTCACTGCTTGCTGCATATTTAGCTGCTCCTTCACCTTCAGTTGACTCATTGATTTGAGCGCTGCCCGTCCTTTAGCAGACGTCTTGAACGATAAAGAGGAGTGATGTGAGATGCTATTGATCACCAGTTCCGGGGTCACTCGCTCACTGCTGCCCTTGAGCTCAAGGTTGTGGTAGGTTCAGGTTGAAGGACGTGTGCTTTCTGTGTCTGCAGTGGACCTGCTGAGCATGCCGGCGGCTTGTGAGGTGTTCGATCAGCATGGCCTGAAGCAGAACGAGCAGCTGCTGGACATCTCCCAGCTGGTGGCCTGCCTCACCAGCCTGTACCAGCGACTGGAACAGAGCCACGCCCACCTGGTCAGCGTCCCGCTGTGCGTGGACATGAGCCTCAACTGGCTGCTCAACGTCTACGACACGTAGGTGTAGCCCACGGCGAGGCGTTTTCTGTTAACCCTATGACATTTCAGTGCTCTGACGTGTTGCTGTCTTTGCTCGGCAGCGGTCGCACCGGAAAGATCCGCACCCTGTCATTCAAAACCGGGATCATCTCGCTCTGCAAGGCTCACCTGGAGGACAAATACAGATGTAAGCAGCACACCTGGTGGAGTGGGGTTTGGGGCGGGAACCATTTATTTCAACTGTAATCCATGCATAAGTAACACAATGCCATAAATAACCTGTGATATTATTTTTTTCCAATATAAGTTCCAGTATCACTCTCTGTCATTATCACTTATTATTATAACTATTCTATTTTATTTGACTTATTTTACTAAATATCGTATTTGCATTGTTTGTTTGTTTAAAGTTAATATTCTATATGCTTTTTACGGTCTTATTTTATTTCTCCTTTGGTTATTTTTGAACATTTTGTTATTTGCACTACCTCTTCTTTAACGTATTTTACACTTTTCAACTTGCATGCTGTGTATATTTTGTTGTATACAGTATTTTTTTTTTTAATTTAAATTTCAGGGATTAACATCACAATCTCGTAATGTTGCCCACAGCAGTATAATGACAATAAAATGAGGGTGTAAACAGGTAGAATACTGATGAAATACTCTCCTCCAGTCTTGTTCAGACAGGTTGCCAGTGCGACAGGTTTCTGTGACCAGCGTCGCCTCGGCCTACTCCTCCACGACTCCATCCAGATCCCCCGGCAGCTCGGCGAGGTCGCCTCCTTCGGTGGATCCAACATCGAGCCCTCCGTCCGTAGCTGCTTCCAGTTCGTACGTGGCACCCTCTCGACAAACACCTCTTTCAAAGCTTTTCAGCTCTGCTTATAGGCAGTCATAGTGAATGCGGTCACTAATAATAGTGACGGTTAAATGCTGTCTGTTCGCACTGAAGCCTCCGGATGAAGATCACACATGACCCCATTGAGCTTCAGAGCGTTTATTTATACAAAGCAGCTGATTTGTTGCTTAGAGATCTACGTAATACAAGAGCAGAGATGATCTCTGACAGCGTGGTCAAATCTCACAAATAGGACAGAAGGAATAAGGTGAGCCACAAAACAAGTAGTGAATCCAGCATTCACCTCACTTTCTTTCCAGTAATTACAGTCTGACAGGATTATCCATAATCTCCAAAAGATGATCCAGCATTTCCATGTTTAAAGTCCCTCCATTGGACACTGAGTAGAGCTTCTTTTCCCCCTCACAGGAGCTCCAACAGTAAAACCCTTGTAGTGTTCAACAAAGGGAATATGGTGGAAATTGATGGCTTACCCCAAAACAGCAATTTAGCAACGACAGCAAGAAGCTTTTAAAAGGGATGGTTAGCATTTTTTTCAGGCAGGGGAGGCCTTCTGTATTTTTAAAGGGTTTGAATACTTCTAACACACTAATCAGGGTTATGTTAGAACAAAATAACAGTCTGAGCAAACTTACTGAGCTTTCCTGTCATCATTAGGATGATCTTTATCCTACAGTAGAAGGACAGTGCTGTTTCTTTATTAACACACCTTGGAGACTTAATACAACTCAGCTTGAAACATTAAAACGTTTGAATATAATGAGGCTCAATTAGCTGAGAATGGAGATTTTGGCAGGTTTGTGATGATTGACAGAGCCACTAATAAAAGCTCTTGCTGTGTGTGGTTGTCAGAGACCTTTTCAGTGGTATTAGATGGAATAAAAATCTTTGCAGGCTGGTCAAATGTATATAATATGTATAAATGGTGTGGTGATGAACCTTTTTTAGTTTTTGGCAGAGGAAGTAGCTTTGATACAAGGACAATACTTGTTAGTAGATGCATTCATTGTTGGTTTTGTGGGATTTGTCCTTTAGGGATGAGTGGCGGTGTGATTGACTGTTATGTCACATCATAGTGATTAAGGATGCTTTTGAACGGAGTTACAACCAAATACATCAAGATAGATGAAATATTTACTGCTGATTCACAACTGTCTCCATTCTCACTAAGAAAAAAAAAAAACAACTTCTTTGTTATTTGAAAAAGCAAGAGGATAATTAGAAGATAAGAAACATGAGCTGCATTTTAATGAAGGCTGACACCGTCACCATATTCCTCCCCAGGCCAACAACAAACCCGAGCTGGAAGCTGCCATGTTCCTGGACTGGATGCGCCTGGAGCCCCAGTCCATGGTGTGGCTGCCTGTCCTGCACCGCGTGGCCGCCGCCGAGACCGCCAAGCACCAGGCCAAGTGTAACATCTGCAAGGAGTGTCCCATCATAGGATTCAGGTGAAGAACCGCTTCATTTTCCTGCTTTAAAGAGGACCTGTTTCCTTTAGCGTGTCATACAGTTTTTTTGCATGTAAAACGTCTGCAGTTATTTAAAGAACATGTTAACATCTGGTAGAAACCCAAAATATAAGTATGAATGTGAAAATGAGTACAAGAGGTTTGTCTTGGGCGTTGAAGTGAATGAGCTGCATGTAATCCACCTTTCTGAGCAGCACATCTGAACATCTAATCAGAATAATTGGACTGATTTCACCACAGGGAGCAATAAAACACAATTACCTTTTATTTTCAATTGAGCCCAAATAAAAAGCCATGAGCACTGAATGATTCGTTTCTACTGTCAGGAGGGTTGAACACGACTTAACTGCTCCTTGGGCTCACAAAAAAAAAAAAAAATAATAGTTTAGTCATAATAGTTTTGGATTTTTTTTAAAGACACAAACAAAAGAATATGAAAAAACAAAAACTATAAACGAGAAGGTATAAACCCTTAGATCAACTGAGGAGAAACTCACCGTATTTCAACACACTAAAATAAGTAAATATCCTGACAGTTTTTATTTCTGTTTTTTTTTTATCTATTAAAAAAAAGTAACTTTGCGAAAGTAGCATCACGCATGTGATCATTTTGATTATTCTGTCGCCAAAGCAGAGATCCAGCTTTGAAAATGCTGTGGACCTGTTTGTCAGCAGCAGCAACAGTAAAACAGCCCACTTTTGTTTTTGAATGAACGACATGCGTAACCTGAACCCTTAAAATCCTGGTGGAGCCTTTTGTCCAACATGGAGGTGTGTCTGCATGTTAATGAACAGATCCAGGGTCAGATCATAAAGATCTCATTTAGGTTCTGCTCTGAAGGAATGTTAACTGCTCCTACCCTGGAGAAAACAACCATAAATCCCCTCTTTTATTGATTCTCACCCTTTTTCTCTCTCTCTGCTCTCTTTTTTCTTTTCTTCTCTCCTTGACCTCCCTCCTTCGTCCTCGCTGTCTCTTCCCAGGTATCGCAGTCTGAAACATTTCAACTATGACATTTGCCAAAGCTGCTTTTTCTCTGGGCGCGTTGCCAAGGGACACAAGATGCAGTATCCCATGGTCGAGTACTGCACTCCGGTATGAATATGAAATCCATCCAGAATAACAGCCAACCACTAAAACACATTTTTCTGTTAGGAATGGCAGGAAATAATTGGCTTTGTTATATGAAAATATGTTTTTAAACCAAATCTCACAGCAAACCCTACCTCTCCTCAGTGTAAATAAAACAAATAATCAAAGCGAAAGGGCTTGAAATGAATTAGTGTTGTGTTTTTTTTTGTTGGTTTTTTTTTTGGGTCCACTCCCATGGAGTGAACAAAGCCACCTTTGTGCCCTGCCTCTCTGCAGACCACATCAGGGGAGGATGTCAGGGACTTTGCCAAGGTGCTGAAGAACAAGTTCAGGACCAAGCGCTACTTCGCCAAACACCCACGCATGGGCTACCTGCCCGTTCAGACCATCCTGGAGGGCGACAACATGGAGACGTGAGTCATGCTTTGACACGAACGCCTGACCACACGTGCACTCATGAGTCTCTGGATGCGACCAATTTCAACCCACAACCACATAGAGGTGGTGCTATTCTGTACCAAAGAGCACTGGGTTGCACAAGAGTGAACTCCAGTTAATGAGTTGCTAAAATTTTAATCACTTAAGGGTTCATATCTGTCTGACTGTCTGACCCTGCTTTTGTTTGGAGTCAATCAGTCTGTGTAAACGTGCAAAATATACCTGACGTACCAACACATTAAATTATATTCCGTGGTATTATTTTCACATTATCTGTTGTAGTTGACAGTTTGACCACTTGATGTCACTATTGTTACGGCACACATCAGCTGCTAGTGAACCACCTAATCTTGAGGTTTTGTCCTTGTCTACTTACCTTTTTGTAGCTTTGGGGATTAATATCAGCTAGCTTTAGCTGTTTTATTTACTGAACTACATCAAAAATGGTGCCTTTCATTGGTTGGTTACTATTTGCATGCAATTTTTTTGGTTCATCTGTGTTTTCTGCCGACAAAGTACGATTTGGAATAGTACTTGAGAACAGTGGAGGATGGTTACACTGTCCTGCTGCTCTCCATACTAAAGCTCCCATCATGTCTTTTTGTGTGTGCCCTGGCATCCCACTTCCTGTGTCAGCATCTCATGTTTTTTTTGTTGTTGTTGTTTTTTGTCTTTCAGTCCTGTCACTCTGATCAACTTCTGGCCCGTAGACCATGCGTGAGTACCTAAGGTCTTAAAAAGCATTAAATTTGACTTTTAAAATGGTGCAAGAAGCCTGAAAACACTGAGGAGGACCAGACGCAAGTCTTTTTTTATTATTTGAAGTGAAGACATGTGCTTGTATTCCAAGCTGTGGGTTATTTACAGCGCCTTGTCACTCCACTCGTGGGATCAATGAATCCCTCCTGGTTCATGAATCTCGTCTGTTTCTTCTCTCTCTTCTGTCGCAGGCCTGGATCGTCACCACAGCTCTCGCACGATGACACGCACACTCGGATTGAGCACTACGCTAACCGGTAACACACCACACATCTGTATTTGACGTCGGGCAGCAGCGTGGCCTCACGGTGTTGTGACCTGATTTGCATCCCCCCGCTTGCCGTTCTCAGCCCTGCAGATAACGGCTCCTCCAGGGAGCTCCCAAAAGCCTTTTGAATGACATGATTTGGATCAATGAATTTGGTAGACACGCTGAACGCTACCCCCTGCTCCTCCAGAGGGATGGTTGCCCTAATTCGGTCGTGTTTATTCCACTTAATAGGTCTAAAAGATGATCATTTAAGAGCTTCACAGTCTCTTAATACTGTTTTCTCATCTTTGAGGTCAAATTGTCCTCGATGAAAGCCACGATGTGCAAAAGTTCTATTTTAGCAAGTTAGTCTGCGAACAAAGAGGTTTTGGTCCCATCTTTCAGCTAACTACCATATTCCGTCAGTCAGCCCAAAGATGATCTGTTTTTAATGCAGCAGCCAGTTTATGTTGTGTCTGTTCCATTGAAGATGAGTTAAAGGTGCAGGAAGCTTCACTCCCTGTTCTTTTTCTTCTACAGACACATTTATATATGATGCGCAAAGCACTTGAAGTTGCACAGCTCGTTCACAAAATACAACACTGCAATAAACCCTCCCTTCATGACAATGCTCTGCAGCTGTTTACTTAAACAAGGAAATAAAAGGTATAGATGAGATGTACTGTGGATTCCTGTACCTTTAACAGTGTGTGGCTGTATATGTCAGTGATTGAAAAGTAGTTTACGCATGATTGTTGGTTTTATTTTTGAAATGGAGGAGGGAATATCTTGACAATCCACTTTTTATGATTTATGTTATTTTATGTAAGTCTCTATCGTCCCTAAAGAGGTACTCACCCATTGTAAAATGTATGTGAGTTTAAGTGTACTCTTTATTTTGAATGTTCTTACAGCTTTACAATACACAGGGGGACTGACTCCAATGACACAAAACATAATTTTACCTCACAGAACATGGGAGTCTCCGATGTGCCGACGCCTCCATCTGTTAGCTTTGTGTTGTTGTTGTGCGACTTTGGGTGTTTTGTTGGTTTAATTTTGATTCATGCAAGTCACACAGTAACACAAACAAACTGAGTGTTTAAGGCAGAGGCACACCAGCATGTCCCACATTCTGCAAGGTAAAAATTACTGTTTTAGTCAATGGAGTCTGGTGGCTTTGAGTAATACACCTCAGCCACTTTCAGAAATCCAAATGATCCCTTCCATCACTGCAGGCCTTTTAACTTTTAAATGTTGAATGTGCTCCAGTGTGTTCAGGTGACAGTGACTTTGACAAATAAAATAAGGCTGAACCAAACTGTCAAGATATCCCCTTCGCAGAGTGGAAACCAAATCTGTTGATGATGTGATGCACTGACTTGTTGGTGAATAAAGCGTTCTGCAGTGACCAGTCAGAGCTTATTCACCAAAAACACACCTGTAACTGCTCCCAGGAACCCCACCGCTGAGGGACAAGAAGCAGTCAAATCAATCAAACCACGAGTCAATCAATCAGTCAGTTATGGCTCTGTCATGGTTAGTCAAAATAATATATTTAATGCTGAAAATTAATTATATTCTCACCTTTTTGTTGTGGTTTCTCACCATGTTTGTAGCTATCTATCTCCCCTGCCTCCACCTCAACTCAGTGGAGATGAATTTTGTTAGTCACGCTTAGAACTTGGTTTTCTTTCATGGGATCTAATCGGGGATCATAGGATCTAATCAGGCCACCAAATTTCCACCAAGCATTTTTGGCATGGTACCCCCTAATAAGTCATATAACTTCTAGATGAAACCCTTGGAATGTAAAAAAGGTTATTGGTATGAAAATCATCACCAGGAGAAATACTTTGCCCTTGAAAGATTTTGAAAACGACCCCAGGATCGTCTGATTCGTAATTGTTTCATTTAGTGATTTCTTCACTTTTTTTGGAGGTTGAAGTTGAGTCATCAGTGAAATATCCCTCTAGTGCTGCTTGCTACTTGGGACTGACTGCTCTGTTTCTTCCCCCTCCGCAGGTTAGCGGAAATGGAGAATCGTAATGGCTCTTATCTGAATGACAGTATCTCACCCAATGAGAGCATGTGAGAACCGCTTTTTTGTTTGCTTGCTTTTGCTTTCTCCAACCTCCTCAGTCACCGACTGGCTCGCTGTGTGTGAACTGGCTCGGCCATCTTTGTTCCCATTGGCTGGTTGTGTTGTGTATATTCAGGTTTATGTCATATTGTGTCACTATCTTATGTTATAGTTTATTTTTGTCTTTGAATCATATCCCATACACATATATGTATACCTGATATTACCAGGTAACATCAGTGCATATCATGTATTGTCTTCATATCTTCCTCCAGGGTGATTATAATTTGGATGTCTGCAGCTCAGGAGCAAAATCTGATATTTAATGAGTGTATTAGTGTTTATTCAAACATATGTGTGTTAAAATTTTTCATGATGACTATTGCTTTTCCCTCTGTCTTCAAAGTTGTATTTATAGTTATACAAGGGATTTTATTTTATTTTTTTTTAACAGGAAACAAGAAGTTTTGTGTGGTACAGAGAGGAACTGAAACAGTCTTCACCTTATCGTTCTTAGATCTATTAGAGCGCTAGATAGATAGATATACAGATGGATAGATGGATAGGTAGACACTTAAATCACATTAATCCCTAGGGAAATTCAAGTAACCAGAAGTACATGTCAAAAGGCTATTTTTCTCCAAGAACACAAAATCTGCCTTTATGGAGTATCCCGAACGGCAGGTTGACTGTGCTGTGAACGCAGCAACATCTAAATACAGTGAATAAAGAAAGTTTTGGTTGATTCACTCCAACTACACAGTGGGTTTTAGATTCTTGTTCGGTGGCACAGTCCTGTTCCCGTCCAGCTTTTCTTTTAATTAATTAAATTTTTTTTTTTTTCCCCACCCCAGCGACGATGAGCACATGTTGATCCAGCACTACTGCCAGTCTCTGAACCAAGGCTCTCCTCTCAGCCAGCCTCGCAGCCCAGCCCAGATCCTCATCTCCATGGAGACGGAGGAGAAGGGGGAGCTAGAGAGGGTCCTCAATGACCTGGAGCAGGAAAACCGGTCAGTGAACGCACCGCCCCCTTCATTATGATCACATTCAGCATCACTAATATACAATGTTTGGATTAGTTCACGGTGTTAACCGCTTTAAATGTGTCCCAATTCTACTCCTGTTGCAGCTGATATCAATGGCATCATCTGACAGGAAGTAAACACAAAACTCAAACATGAACCTGAAATCAGCATTCATATGGGACCTTTAACCTTAACTTGAGCCGTTAAACGACACTTTTATTCTTTGAGTGTGTCCTCTTTCTAATTATGTGTTTGTTTTCACAGTCAATGGTGAAAATTCCTCTGAGTCTGAGTTGTTTTTATTTTCATGTTCAAGAGGGTTTAGAGGCGTCTGAGAATGTCCATAATTTGGTTATATAAATAAATCTCCAACCCTAGTAAAAACCAAATCATAATAACTTCAGCCAAGTGGCAGTGTCCTCGACTTTGCCACGGATTTAGTCAGTCTGAGAAGACAAATGTCCTAGAAGAGAAACCAATAAAGACTGAATGTTTGACATGTTTTAAGGGGGGGGGTTCGCCTTCTCTCCTAAGTTGATGTGTCGCTCGCTGCAGGAAGCTGCAGTCTGAATACGACCGCCTGAAGAAGGCTCACGACAGGAAGGGCCTGTCGCCGCTGCCGTCTCCTCCGGAGATGCTCCCGGTGTCGCCGCAGAGCGCCCGCGACGCAGAGCTCATCGCCGAGGCCAAACTGCTGCGGCAGCATAAAGGGCGCCTGGAGGCCCGCATGCAGATCCTGGAGGACCACAACAAACAGCTGGAGTCCCAGCTGCACCGACTGAGGCAGCTGCTGGAGCAGGTAGAACTTAGAGAACATTTTAAAGAGATGATGTCATGAAATATGACATCTTGCATTAACAAAACAGAACAAAACAACGCTCTATGTCGGAAATGAGAAACGGAGATGATATGAAAAGAGAAGTGAGTGATGGTGACGCTGCTACACAAGGAAATCTGCTGTTAAAGACAGAGAAACCTCACTTTAAGGACCCTTTAATGGATACACAGCTTGATTATTAAACCTGCAGCATGTACAGGACATACAGGGAATTGAAACTACATGCATAAAACACAAAAAAAAACAAAACAGATACATTTGTTGTGCAGTTGTTTGTGTGCGTAACGTGCATGTTTGTGTCAGACGGACTCCAAGGTGAACGGCACGGCGCTGTCCTCCCCCTCCACCTCCTCGCAGCGCTCCGACTCCTCCCTCCCTCTGCTTCGCGTCGCCGCCAGCCAGACTACTGATACGATGGGTAAGAGCATTTACATCCACCTTTCAGAAGCATAGAGTACAATAGAATTGTTTTTCTTGATTCACTTGGTACAGCAGCGTAAACAAGTTATAGTCAGAAAAATCAATAAACAATAATAATGAACAGTAATGAACTATTTGAATAAGTGATAATAACAATATATATTTTGATAAAAATAAATATTTTAAAGAAAGAAATTTAATGGCAAATGAAGTGAAATTAAATACAATTTTAGATAAATAAAATGTATTTTATTATTTAGACTATGGATATGACTCATAAATTATGACAATGGAAGTGAAATTATTTAGATAAAATATAATATTATTATAAAGACTATGTATATGAATTAAAAAAGAGAAAAATGTATTAAAATAGTGTAATAGTATAAAATAAAACTGAAAGTTTGCTGTGCACATTAGTTGTATTGTGATGAAGAAGCATGAATATATAAATAGTCATTCAAAAACTACATTTTCACAGCAGAGAAAGTGGGCGTTATTTTTGCCTGAGCTTCCTGAAACTTGCTTCCTCTCTCAGGTGATGACGAGCTGTCCAGCCCTTCCCAAGATGCCACTGGACTGGAGGAAGTGATGGAGCAGCTCAATAATTCTTTTCCTCATAGCCAAGGTACGTGACACACAAATATGGATGGTTTAAATTGAGTTGGTTTGTTCTGAAATGATTAAAAAGATAATATATATATATATATATGATGGCATATTGGCCATTTTGTGGTAAACAGTCTGGAAAAAAAAATCAGAAGTTTCTAAGTATTTAAGAAAAAAAATGAAATGATGTGCAAAATTATGAAGTCACTTTTTTTACGGGAAAGGACAAACACGAAGGACAACATGGTGGACATGGAGACAAAGTCCTATAGTGAAAAGAGAAGTAAACAGCAATAAGGAAAAGATAATCAGTCATTAACCATCACATATGTGATCTACAAAAATCTGTATGTTTTTACTTTTTCCAAGCAGCAAAGACACTCATGGTACCCGTCCTGGTACAGGAGTGTTTTGGATACTTTAGATACTTTCTTTCCCCTCCAATCAAAATGCTCACACTTAACTTAATCGTAGCTGTGAGCCTTGCCTTTATCTTCTCTTTCTTTCTTCCTTTCCTTTTCATCCTCTTTTTCTCCGTGAGCCAGGTGGGAGAAGGGGACACCCTTGACAGGTCAGTGGCTCACCTACTCTCTCTCTCCCCACCTCCTCATCTCCTTTCCCCTCCATCTGAGGAGTGTTTCCCACAGACTGTATGCCAAGATGGCTGATGTGACATCTCCCTTAAAGCACACATAGCAGTTAGGTAGCTCATGCTAATGAACCACTGAGCACCCTGGCTCCAAACATAAAAAAATCTGAAGATGGCCGCACCCATACCAGGTGTGCTTCACATTTGAAAGAGTATGTGGGAGACACATCAGCCATCTTCATTTACAGTCAACGATGTTTCCACTTCATGCAAATACCAGGGTCATAGCACAATTTAGGCTTAGGACTTGTTCTCCGTCATGGTACAGTGATGCAGTGGTACAAAATAAAACATCTGTCCTCCTTATCTGTCTTTAATTTTCTTTTCCTTTTTCATAACACGCCGCACTGTCGTTCACATCGTGGGCTTCCCTGTAGGATTGAACCATAATTTCATGTTGTGTGTTGTTTGTTTGAGAGCGAGATCCCAGCAGTGCTTCATTCAGGGTGGAAAAAATGAGAATTCATTCCTGCAAGCTTCTAATAGAACAGTGAATTTTAACACACCGCTTGTTCGTTTAATACTCTGCCACTTTCTGCATGTTCTCTTCTTAGAGCTGCCGTTAGCCTCATATCCACTTTTTTCAGTGATTGATTGATTCTTTCGTTAGAACAGGAGGCGATCCATAGATCTGGAGCCAAGCTGGTCCCATTGTGCTTTGCAAGCTGGTCCCTCTGAGGGGAGTTTGCTTGACCCTCTGTGATCCAGATCATGTTGGTCTGAGGCTGCAGGCTGTTTTTTTTTTTTTTCCCCCAATTAGAAGAATTTTCAGTCAGAATTTACAAGATGATAGCCAAGCATCAAGCTCAGTTTCAAAATAAACTTCTGTCTTGACGTAAAACAACATACAATATATAGATATACATGTGCCTACATGTGTATATACATTTGTATATGCATGTGGATATATATATGTACACACAAGTAAAGGCATAACATATACATGTGTAGGTATGCTTGTACTTGTGTGTAAGTACGTATAAGTAGACATGTACATGTTATGAAAAAATAATTCATTAAAAGTAATTTTATCTGCTGCATTTTTTTTTACTTAATAACCGGTGAAATAAAAATAGTTTGAGAGTCAGTTTTTAGCTGGGACTCAGACCACCGCATTTCAGTAGTTTTATTTTGTTATTTCTTTTTTTCTTGTGGCGTTGTGTTGTGAGCATGTTGCCTGCTTCACGGAGCTGCTAGCTGTAGCCGCCAGCTGCTAGCATGGCCGTGCCGCTCTGAACCGTCACCGCTGGCGTGTTTTTGTTTCAGCATTTCCTCCCCTCCTCTCCCTCCAGGTCACGGTATCGGCAGTTTGTTCCATATGGCCGACGATCTGGGCCGCGCCATGGAGTCACTAGTCAGCGTGATGACAGACGAGCAGAGCGCCGAACAGCACGAGGCGCTGCCCTTCTGATCCTAAACCCCCCCCACCCATCGCATGCTTTTCTAGTCAAATCAACTGGATCTGAAACACAGTTTACAAAGAGAATATATATATATATATATATATAACGTCTATTTTTGTGAAAGATTGCAGTTCCAAGCGACAACGTGTTAAAAAAAAAAAAATACAAACAAGAAAAAACATTATACCTTGTAGATTTCAGTAGTTTCTTAAAATGTCCTGAAGTTTTGTTATTAACAGAAGAGGCTGGTTTTTAAACTTCTATGCAATTGTATAAAACAAGAGTAGGGTTACTCTACTGGAGTAGATGGGGAGGGGAGGTGAAGACAGCTGAGATCCAGTGTTCAGTTAGGGTTGAACTTCTCTTTGTATTCGGGGAAACGGCAAAAGCATTTCAGACATTTGTATTAAAACAAAAAGAACGATTGTAATCATAAGGGTGCTTTCTAAGAGGAAAATGTCTTTCTATAGGTGTGTGTGTGTGTGTGTGTGTGTGTGTTGCGCCTGATTTCCACGTTACATCACGGCTTTTTCTGCACTTCGGCCGACGAACCTCATGTTCTCGTTGAGTTATTCATTCATCCACTAATCCGTCCATTTATTTGTTTATCAATCTGATCATTCTCCCAAAGACTGGCATCGCTATGGCGACGGTGGTGGTAGAAATACACACTGTAATCAGCCTAAAGTCTCTTCAGACCTAACTGGAAATATTTAGACATCAGTGTGTGTCTATATATAATATATATATATATATATAGAGAGAGAGAGAGAGAGAGAGAGAGATTAACAAATGTATTAACCCACCTGTCCTGAATTCACCTTTTTAGACCCAAATTTGAGCCAGAAAATTGGAGAAGTCAGAAATGAATCCAGAATAACAAACCACTGAAACACACTTTTTTTTGTTCAGGAATGACAGGAAATAACTGCAATTTAACATCTCAGTAGAAATAATAATAATAATGTGATTTGATACTTTTTTTGTAAAACATAAAATTTTCACGGTTAGCAACAATAATGTATTTTACATCAAGAGCTTGTATTATAGATATTTTGGTAATCAGTAATGCTGTTAATTTAGGGCAGCAGAGGTAAAAACCTGACACTGGGTGGTGGGATAATACATTTGTTCAGCATTGTAGCTCCAGTGATTTAGTGAATTTAGTGATTTAATTGTCTCCAATGTGTGTGTGTGTGTGTGTGTGTGTGTTTTTTTTAAGTTTTAAAAACACTGGATCCTACATTATCCATAATGCAGCTTCGTTGCGTCTTTCAAGAGCCTTCGCTGCTGAATGAAGTAAATTAAATTACTGATTCACGTCTCCAGTCAGCATCACTGGTTTTAAAACAAAGTGTGCTTTGTTGTACCTGCAGCCCAGCAGGGATTCAGGTCAGATACACTTGTGACTGATTGATTGATTGATTGATTACCTTTTCAGGAGAAAAATAACGTATGTCCTGTAAAGCGATTAAAGGTCACCTTTGACTCCCTCTGAAAGACATCCTGATTAGTGCTCTGGTACATTTTACCCCAGAGATGCTTTCTTTTTCAGGCCTTTTGGGTGCACACTGTATTCTGTGTCAAAATTACTGTAAGAGGAAGGTGGAAGTTTTCAGTCTGAGGCTGCTAGTTGAGATTATTTCTGAGGACGGAGGAATATTTTAGGAAGCTCTACCTCGTCTGAACGGTCAGAGTCAGAGGTGCGTCCTCGACACTGCGCTTCTCTCAGATTGTTGGTGGATTATTGCCGGCTGGTTGATGCACAGAGCCGCCATTTTGAATGTCCGGATGCATTCGCTGCATTTTCTCAAGTACAAAAAAAAAACGAGCATTTTACACAGATTGAGTGAATCTGGTGAACTGCTGTCATACTGTCTATTTGTTGTTTTTTTTTCTGTGTGGAGGATGCATCTAATCTAGCAGTTTTCGTTTGTGTCGTGTGAGGTGTTATGATATTAGCATGTGTGACTAAATGAGCTCCATCCTTATTTAACGTGTAATGTGTTGTAAACCACTCAGACAGGTCCACGGTGGGTGTCGTGACATTACACACCCATTTGTTTTTCAGCATCGTATTCCTGCAGCGTGATCCCAGGTTTTCTAATCCAAACACTGAATTTTATTTTTGTTTTGTTTTATTTCATTTCTCAAGTTTGCATTTCACATCTTTCTGTTGTTTTTTTCTTTTCAAAATAACGCTTCAATACTTCACAACATATCAGATTCCACCAAATATATGCCTTACTACTGTATTATAAAATGCTTTACTGTGTATCAATAAAGCACGCAGTTATGTTGATCTGCTGTTTGATGTTTTTGTAAGCACATGGTGCAGTGAATGCACCAAAATATATAACAGTTTATTTTGAAAACCACCCAACAGTCTCCATACAGAACCTTGATATCCCTGGTGTACAAAGGAAAAGCATATAACCATATAAATTTAATAAAACACAAATAAGACAAGCTAGTGCTGAATCTTTGCAGTACACTGCCAGAATGTCTGTTCTCTTTTGTCTCGGTGATGTTCTGCGTTTGTATATGAATATGCAAAGTATGATTTCCTTCTAAATCTGTGCTGAGGTCTGCTCTACTGGTGGTTTGGTCCGACGCTGCACATTGCTCTCCACATGCCTGTCAGGGTGTGCCGGAAAGACCTCATCCTGTAGGCGTACAGGATGGGGTTGAGGGCAGAGTTGGCATGGGAAAGCAAAATGGCAGCGAGGGTGAGTGACATGGGCACCTCGCACTGTGGGCAGAGCAGCAGCACGCAGTTGATGAGGTGGATGGGCATCCAGCACACCATGAAGAGGAACAGGACCAGGAAGAGGGAGGTGGCCTTGCGCATCTCCTGACGGGTGCGGAGGTTGGGTTTGGCCTTGCAGGACTCTCCTGGTCGGAGGTCAGCGGCAGCAGCTGAAGCGTCCCCGAGCCCTGGCTTTGTGAAGACGGCAGTTTCAACAACAGACCAGATGCCTGACTCTACTTCCTCCCTCACCTCCTTTTCTTCGGCTTGTCTGCTGGTTCCTCTTGCGACAGAGCTCCAGGTGTCCTCCGTCCCATCAGCCCTGCTGCCGGTGGCCCCAGCTTCATCTGCAGTTCCCCTGGCCACGGCGATGCGCCTGAGATGGCGGCGCACTGTGAGGAAGATGTGGCTGTAGATGATGAACATGGCTGCCAGCGGCACCAGGAGGCAGCAGAAGAAGTTGAAGTAGACCATGTAGTTCATGTCCACCACGCAGGTGAAGATGCAGTAGCTGGAATGACAGGGAGGTATTTTATATTTACTGTATATATACAGTATATGTCTCTGCCTGCAGTCTTGTCACCATGCACTTTCTCTCTTACTTAGAGTTTGCCGGTTGCCTCTTCCAGTCCATGAGCGGGACGGTCCCAGAGATGGTCCCCAGGCCCCAGGTGAGCAGCAGGGCTAGCTGGGCGTTCCTGGGGCTCATGACACGCTGGTACTGGAAGGGCAGAAGGATGGCCATGTAGCGCTCTGCTGCGACCGCCAACAGACTCAGGACGGAGCTCTGGAAGACAGGAGAGGTCAAATAGAAAGGTCAGAATGAAATAATCAGTTTCTGTTTGGCAATAGCTCCTCACAACTAAAGGGTCCTGCAGAGAAAACAAGTGTTGAAGCCAAATTCTTCAGGACTCTGTAAAAGTCCCTGCAATTGATCGCCAAAGGTGGCAGGTGGGTGTTCGCACCTGTGTGAGCACCATCAGGATGCTGAGCAGCACCAGGCAGAGGGGCAGGTCGTGCCGTGGTCGACCCAGGTCAGTCAGCACCGCGCAGGGGATCGCCACCAGGCCCACCAGGATGTCCGCCACAGCCAACGACACCTTCAGAGCAAAAGACACACCTTTTGGTCTTTATTGTTTTTTGGGGACATTTGCCTGCATTTTTCAGAGTAAAAAGATTTCCTCACCAGGAAGTAGTTTGTGACGGTGCGAAGCTTCTTGTTGTGGGTGACAGCCAGGCAAACCAGGAAGTTTCCTATGATGGCCAGCACTGCGATGACGAGCTCAGTGGCGATGTAAAGGCCTTTCAGACGTGGCTGATATCCGTATGGCATCTCTGCAGTACAGCTGCTGGGAGTCACGTTCATGTTGGCAGGAAGACTCGGCAGTCATGGATGAGCTGGATAGAAATTTAAACTTGATTTGTGCCCAGCTGGGAGAGAAGTTTGGCAGTGATTACACTGACTGAATGTAGGAGAGCAGAGGACAGTGGTTGTCAAGAAGCTCAGTGTGTCTCATTGTTTCTGTTATCAGGAACAGTTTTCACCCCTCGATTGGCGAGAACAGTGGTAGTAATCCTCAGTGTTTACACACACTGATTGCACAGTGAATGAAAGAAAGATCTTTATTTCCCTGAAGTGTAAACAGAAAAAAACAGCAAAATCAAATTTGTCAATTTTGGCACAAATCATTGGTGCGGGTTCATGTTTCTGTCCAAACCCTTTCATCACCAAAATTGAATCTGATGCAGTCAACATTTTTTTTAACCCTTTTATTTAATTGTCACCATGGTTACAGCTTGTATAACAAACAGCAGCAAGCAGCAGTAGGTCCTTAATTTTGATGTATTTTTACATGATGTAGTCACTCAAACCCAACGTCATTTGTAAATATCAGTCTGAACGTGTCGGGGGGGGGTTTGACCCTCGTTAATGTTTGAAAAAATTGCAAAATTCTCTTCTAATTCTCAGCTCAACTGTGATTGTTGTGAATGAGGCATTATTTTACTTATTGCAAATGGAAGTAGCACCAAATGGAAGTAGCACCGGCCAAAAATGTCAAGATGTTAAGAAGATTATTTGATGAGTCAGTCCACAGAAAATGAATTTTTCATTCAAGAATGAAGTGAATTTCACACAAAGAAATGACTTGGTGTCAAAAGTTCACAGCACTCACATAAAATTACAAGTAAAAAAAATATATAAGGACATTTTCTGGGCCAGGTACTATGCACAGTTGTTGAAAAACTTAAATAATCTGACTACTCTCCATTTTCAGAAAGAATGAAGTGCAACACAAACGACCCCTTATTGTTTTATCGAGAGATGATGAGATCAAAGAAGTAAAAAGGATGGATATTGCTGTACTCACCTGTGCCTGCTTTCAGATGCAGTCATCACAAAGCCTGGAAGGTGCAGACCAATGCTGACAAAATATCAGGATGAGGTGATGTTGCAGGACACTGAGACAAAACAGATGAAGAAGCAGGAAGTGCTGTTCCCTTCCTTTCGTACAGAGCAGATTAATACAAAGATAATGTGGAATATGTCAAGCATGAGCTTGTTGAATGAGCGGCAGCAGCTGCCACACTGCTCTGGATCTGGGTGAAATGGAAAAGCAGATATGCTTTGACGCAAATCTACGGCCTGCTTATAACAAAACAAACAGTTCATATTAAATTTTCAATTATGTACGCTTGAGCTGGACTTTAATACAGCGAAATACTGAAGAGATATTTCCGTAAAAACAAATAAAAACCCAAGCAATGTGCAGTGTTTTAAGCAGCTTTGTAAACAAAAACAGAACGTGCTGAAGGAGAAGCAAAAAGAAGAAAAGGTTTAAGTTTGTTAAAGATATTTCGCTGAACAACCTGAGCGCTTATACCAGCCGACTGCACGATCACTACAGGGCAGTGTAACGCGTCAGGGTTTAAAGCAGCATCTTGTTTTCCACTCACGTTCAGTCTTGAATTTACACATTTTGATTGTGGTTTATGTGATTATGTGACATGTTATTGTTACTGATCAGTTCATGAGGTTAACGATGCCGTGTTGTAGAGCCACCCTCAGGATTGTGGGTCTAGCAGCAACTGAAAACCAGTTTATCTAGTTCACTGTGGGCACAGAGAGTCAGTTCTTCATCGACCCAGCTGGTGAAGTCATCTGTCATTCACCTTTGTAGTTTCAACCATGGCTCTGAATACACCAGGTCTGATCATCATGGTCATTTTCTACCTGCTGGTGTTGGGAATCGGCATCTGGGCGTCTGTGAAATCAAAGAAGATGGAGAAAAACACACAAGGTGGACAGGTAGAATTTTCTTTTTTGGCTAACAGGAGTGTCAGCTTGATGGTGGGAGTCTTCACGATGACTGGTGAGTTCTTTCTGATTATTTTAATGCACCTGCATAAACACTTCTCTTTTCTAACATTGATTGAAATGTTTGTGGTGTTATGATAAAGAGGTTTCAGTGAACTTTGAGTATGCATATATGTCAAAGTAACACATGATAATACTTATTTTTCTGAGAACATTTTGGGGCATTTCTTGCTGCAGGTTTGAATCTGTCATCCCCTCTCTTTTAACACTGTCACTGTCTCTCAAATGAGTAGTTTTCTGTGGTTGTGTGTGTTGTCTTTGTCCTGCAGCTACCTGGGTTGGAGGTGGCTTCACCCTTGTGATGGCAGAGGCAGTTTATGACCCCAGCCGGGGTCTCATCTGGGCTCTTATGCCTCTGCAAAGTGCTATTTCCTTTGTCATCGGTAAGTCTTAAGGTAATGTATGTCCACTGTAACTGAAACGTACCGGAACTTTTTAAGGTCATATTTGTATATACAGTAGACATGGTTCAAGCCGGGCACATTGCTAAGCCTTCGCTCTTTTAGCAGTACATAAACAAGATTACTGTGTACTGTGCTAACATTTGTTCTGATGTATTGCTGGCTTTACTCCAGAACAACGTTCTTGATGCATGTAAGACAGCAAACTGTTAAGTCTGAGAAGTGAGGCAGCAAAGCTGTAAAGACAGGAAATGACCAAGAACCTATCCTGACCTTAACTATTTAAGGTCAATGCCGAAATTCAACCTTTTGTGGTTGATCATCTTACCAACCTTCCTTTGTTTTCATGGTTCAGATGAGCTGCTCTGTGCTTTTTCTTCTTGTTTCTGCTACGTGTGGCATGAGGATTTCTGAGAAAATCCCAAAGGAGCTGATTAGATTAACAGTGTACCATCAGTGCCATTCTTCAGTTTCAAAATTGTTTTCTCAAATTTTCATTTCGAGGTGGACTGTTCTTTGCGAAGCCAATGAGAGAGAACAATTACATCAGTATGATGGATCCATTTCAGAGGAAGTATGGGAAACCACTGACTGCGGTCCTCGCCATCATTCCTGTTGTAGCTGAACTGGTCTGGATTATCGGGTTACTTATGTCTTTAGGTACACATGAAAATACACTCTGATGAACACATTGACTTCCTGATCCAGTTGTCCATTTTCTCCATCATTCTTGTTCTGTTTTGATGTCACAGGAGCAACCATGAGTGTAGTCTTAGATCTGGCCTTCAGTGTTTGTGTCTGGATCTCTGCTGGAGTGGCCATCATCTACACTGTTCTGGGAGGCCTCTACTCCGTTGCTTACACTGATGTTGTCCAGATTTCACTGGTGTTTCTGAGCTTGGTGAGTTTTACACGATGACACTTTAAGGTTTTGTGTAGTCTTCTTTATTGCTGAGTCGTTTCCTGTTTTCACAGTGGCTGTGTGTCCCTTTTGTTCTGACAAGTGCTGTTCATAAAACAGCTTCCAACCACACGTATCAGCCGTCCTGGCTCGGACAGCTTCAGTCTGATGACATCGGGGTATGGACTGATGAATTTCTAGTCATGGTAAGATTTAAAAATTTATGACACTGAGCTCAAGGCAGTCAATCCTGTTTTCCATGCATGCAACTCTGTGAAAATATTGTATTAATAATGTTGTCAGCACATGTGGCTGCAAGCTGAGTGCTTCCTCTGAAAACAGTAATGAAATTAAAATGAATTTCATTGATAACACGAGGGCAGTGTCTCATGTTTTTTCATTTTGTAGGCTTTGGGTAATATAGCCATTCAAGATTTCCATCAAAGGACGCTGTCCTCCAGGTCCACGTCCACGGCCAGAATCATCTGTTTTCTAGCAGCAGGAGCAGTGATCCTGTGTGGAGTCCCATCTGTGCTGATTGGAGCTGTTGCAGCTTCAACAGGTCATCTTGACCGTTCACCTGAATCTGTCATGTCTGGGTGATTGTGGTGGCCGCGTTGTGTGGTGTTTAAAGATGTTCTAAAACGATTATCTCCCATATTTCAGACTGGAACTCCACCTCTTATGGTTCTCCTTCTCCACTCGAGCGAGGGGAGACGGCCATGACGTTGCCCATCACTCTTCAGAATTTAACCCCAGCCTATATTTCTGCTCTTGGCATTGGAGCCATTGCTGCTGCAGTGATGTCATCGGCAGACTCTTTCCTCTTGTCTGCAACCACCATCTTCACCACCAACATCTACCAGGCCATCAGGAGTCAGGTGCAGAGCAACGAACAGGAGTTGGCAGGAGAAATCATCTCCCTGTTTTTTGTGTTTAGGATTAAATACTCACCCATGTGTTGTTTCCTGCTTTCTAGGCATCCACTAGAGAGCTGTGGTGGGTGATTCGTGTCTCTGTGGTGGTCGTAGGACTTGTGGGAACTTCCCTCACCAACCTGGACAGCAGCCTTGTGTCCTTCTGGATCCTGGGAGCAGATCTGACTTACACCATTTTATTTCCCCAGCTGATCTGCGTCCTCTTCTGTGACGTTTCCAACGGTTACGGGGCGATCGCAGGCTACCTTATTGCCGTGGTGATGAGACTGTTATGTGGAGAGCCTGTGTTCAGTCTTCCTGTGATCTTGTGTTTCCCTGGGTGTGTTTTAGAGGATGGTGTTTATATTCAGCGCTGGCCTTTCAAGACTACTTGCATGCTGTCTGCTCTGGTCTCCATTCTGATGGTTTCCTATGTGGCTTCACTCCTGTTCAACAAGGAGATGCTTCCTGAGAGGTGGGATGTGTTCAGGGTGAAGTCACAGGAAGCACCATCAGCAGCAGAGGACGCCAGAGAGGCTGATAACAATCAGACTGACGACAGTGAAAACGAGTCAATGCTCAGAAATACAGCTTCCTAATTCGACTTGTATTGACCGTGTTTTATGTTTGTGTCAGTGGGTTTCTATGGTTACACACTGATGATGGAGAGCAAAAGGAAGAAACAGAATAATATAACTAAGCACACAGATGTCTTTCACTACATTTACACCGTTTCAGTCCTTCCAATCCCACACATGATTGTTTTGTTTTGTTATTGTTCATTTTATTGTGTGCAATGTACACAAATCACAGAGATTTCATGTTACTTCAGATAGTGTCATAATTTTGCAAAAACACCAACAAAAATATCAACATGTGTCATTGTCTTTTTTTGTTTAATTTTTCATTTCCTACCACACCACAATTAAAGAACAAGAGCAGCAGTAGTTGCTGAACACAGGTTGGCTTGAACTGTTATTCATTTTGTCAAAAAATGTTGAAATGTCTGTGTAGATATTTATTATACAATGTGTATACATTGTTTACGCAAGATAAGCAAGTTGTTATCTTTTATTTTTTTTCTTTTATCAAAGTTTTGTTTGCTACATCTCCCAGCATCCCCAGCCTTGGACCAGAAGTGGACAGGAAGTGGTCTCAGTCATGTGACATGGAAATTTATATTAACATATTTGTAGACAAACAGAAGGCAAAGTGATTGTGATGTTGACTGTAGGCGAATATATTTATGCCTCATCGGGCTTCAAGGGGCAGAAGTCAGGAGCTTGTTGACTTGAAAGTAAAAAATGTTCAGAGTTTCAAGGGGTTTCAATGTTCTGAACCAAAGAGAAGGTCGGACATCTTTTTATCCAAAGTGAACTGAATGCATCGTCGTGTTGAAACCTCAACTGATCCATCAAACCGGATTGTTGCTTTCTTGACGCAGGTCGGTATTGTGGGTCGAACCGGCGCTGGGAAAAGCTCTCTGATCTCGGCTCTGTTCCGGCTGGCGGAGCCTCAGGGGAAGATCTACGTCGATGGAATTTTGACCTCTGAGATTGGTCTCCACGACCTACGCCAGAAAATGTCCACCATTCCTCAGGTTAACATCAGGAAAAAAAAAAAACATTTTAATGTTTACAACAAGTTTGATAATATTAATATATAATAATCTAATGAAATATGAATGAAATATCAAATCATAACGAAATAAAAAACTATTTTCTTAAGAACAAAACGTCAGAATACCAACATCTACTTATGTAGATCCATTATCATTATCTTATCCATTGGTGAGAGTCCGACCTCTTTGTAAGTTCTGTAGCTTTGAGTCACTGAATTTAAAGACTGAATGTGATGTTTTCTCCCTTTTGTTTTTGCTTAAATAAACAGCAAACTGACCCATGTTTCTCTGTCTTCGTTGCCAGGACCCGGTTCTGTTTACAGGCTCCATGAGGAAGAACTTGGACCCTTTCAATCAGCACACTGATGAGGAGCTGTGGAGGGCTCTGGAGGAGGTTGGTGTCTCGGCACTTTTTTAGCTGTCTTGGTGGTGTATCTCAGGCTAATGCTTGCTCTTTGTTCCCTGCAGGTGCAGCTGAAGTCTGTGGTGGAGGAGCTGCCTGGGAAGCTGGAGACAGTCCTGGCCGAGTCTGGTTCCAACTTCAGCGTGGGCCAGAGGCAGCTGGTGTGTCTGGCCAGAGCCATCCTGAGGAAGAACCGCATCCTGGTCATCGACGAGGCCACGGCCAACGTGGACCCCAGGTGCGTCGTCGTCGTTAGTCTGTTGTCACAGTGTTGACTCTGGGATGTGAAACATGTCCTTCAAACTACATCATGATAAAGCTTTAATGTACCTTTGCCCATTACTATTTTTCACTGAAAGAAGCTTTAATGCATGATAAAAAAGGATAAGGCAAAATATTTGTTCTTTTGACATCCTTGATTTTCATCTTGGAATTCCAAATCATATGAAAACCAAAAGCCTCAAAGCTGTTCTGCAGCAATAAAAATGGTTTGGTTAGCAAACACTTTACTTGTCACTCAGGTAGTAGTCTTTACGGTATCTTCCATGTCTCTGCAGGACCGACGATCTGATCCAGAAAACTATACGGGACAAGTTCAGAGAATGCACTGTGCTTACCATCGCCCATCGGCTCAACACCATCATAGACAGTGACAGGATACTGGTGGGTGGATAGGTGAAGACACTGTGCAGCTATGAATGAGTGTGCACACAGATGAGATCTCCATCTTTCCAAAGCTTTCAGTGTCAATCCTCAGAATTTGGATTCTGTCTCCAGGTTCTAGATGCGGGGAAAATCCATGCCTACGATGCACCTCACACCCTGCTTCAAGACCCGGCCGGCATCTTCTACAAAATGGTGTGGCAGACCGGCAAACAGGAGGCAGCTGCTCTGCTTGAGGCAGCCAAACAGGTGAGTTTCACCTCTAAACACACTTAGTTTTTTTAAGAAAGCTTCCTGTCTGACTTTGCACGATGCTTCCCCTCAGGCGTACAACAGCAGAAGCCATTCCAGCCTCGCCAACGGACACGCAGAAACAGCAGACGGTAACCTGGTGATCTTTGAGACCGCCCTATGAGGACAGGGCATGGAAGAAGCTTTTTCCGTGTTAAAATCCCTGCTGTAAAAACTGTTGAAATAGAACACTATTGTATTTTATACACAGTATTTTCACATGTTGCTTTAAGATAATCCTATTTTTCAGAACTCTAAGTGCCTTATTTTAGGGTGAGCAACAGTTAGAATATGAATACAGTTGTGTGGTTGTATTCTTCTGGTTAGCATTGTTGCACAAACAAATCCATTATTTGTCTTGTTATACCCTTCACTGAGTTTACAGGTTAGACGGCTATCTCAACCGAGTTTAAGGTCGTAGTTCCAAGCCTTAATTTGACCAACCACTTCTCATTTTCTGCCATCGTCACTCCTTGTCTAAAAATTCAGCTGCATCACAGTCGATAAAAAATAGAAGTAATCGAGTGTTTATTGTACTGTATACGACTTTGGCTGAAAGTCACAGGAAGAAAACCGAGTTACCAAAATAGTTTATGAGAGATTAAGTTTATGTCTGAAGCAGAAAGCACCAAAAAAAATTATTACCTGTTGTAATTTCCAGTCATGTTAGTACCACGATACGGTATGGTATGTATGTGGGTTTATGTACTTATGTGTTTAATGTAAATGCTCAGCTGGTGCGTTTGAATGTACAAAATATGTCTGTTAGTGTTTAAATATATACTGTAGTAGTACAACTAGGGCTCTTGTCAGTGCATATATGTATGAACAGATGTGGATATGTACATACATATAGACATGCACAGTATTTATGTACAGTGTGCGTGTGAGTATTGTTGTCAGGTTTTTCATTTGACAGCAATATGTTTGTGCGTGTGCATGCTTCGGCCATATTTGTCCTTCATGAAATGATCTTGTGATCATTTAATTTGGCCATCAAAGCGCCAGCGTGCCTGTTTTCGACATAGATTGGAAAAATGATGCCAAGCGAGTTCAACAAGGCTTAAAAAACGTTAAAAAAACGACGCGTTAGCCAGGCCGAAGGTGCCTCGAACGGACAGTAGATCCCCGGTGCAAACTGCCAAGGCTTGTTGGACGCAGCTCTGACTGTAATGGACGATCAGAGCCTCGAGAAACCGCATCCATCCGAAATATTGAACTACAGAATACGATTAAAGCTTCTTTTTTTTACTTTAACACTTAACTCAAATGTTTTCTTGGTTAGGGTTGGGCTTAGAAGGGTAGCGGTTAGGTGTTTTAGCTTGGGTAGCAGCGGGAATACACTAGATTTTAAACAAGTATCCGACCGAGCCGAGTGGTGTTCTCAAATTTCAATTAGTTGCCCGGCAACAGCTTGGGTCCATGTTTACTTCTTGTTTAATGGGCTGCTGCAGCCACAGATACCTTTTATCAGACTTTCTGATCTCTTGATTGATTTAATTGAACAACAACATACGATCAAATTTTAGTCCAGTTGCTGGATTTGCATATATTCAGGATCGTCAGCCAAATCATTTGTAATTCTCAGAAACAACTTCAGTTTTTTTCTAATTTTTATGTGTTCAAATATCTGAAAATGTTGTACAACAAAATTCTTCTTTCTCTATCCAATTTTTTTTTTATATATATTTCCAACTTCTGTTCTGTTTCATTTTACAACACTGGTTCTCCTCAACTCTGCTGATCAATTACAGCCCTGTCCAATCTATGGATCTTTGTACTGTAACTGTTGTCATGGTGACAGTGAATAATACTTACTTTCCATTTGTTATGGATGTCAATCTTGTATATGAATGATTATACTGGTGATATACTGTAATATCAGTGTTTGCCAAAAATAAACAAGTGGTAAATGAAAGCTGGAAAGGTGTACTTCTGTTGCTATTGTGCCTGCGAAACGATCTCACGTACGGTAGTAATAGTAATAGAAGTAACAGTAAACCCCACTCTTCCCTTTCTTGGCCGGTGTGGAGATCCCTCCACCTGGTTCTGGGTCTTCCCCATGGTCTGCTCCCCAGGGGTCATCCTGGGCCTGAACCACCACACCTGGCTTCTTTTCTTCTGTGACGGATCATTGGCTTGTCGTCATGTCAATTTTATTTCCTCTCCACCCTGCCAAACGGATGGAGCACGGGCAGCACATCCTCATCACCACCTTGTCAATCAGGCACCAAAAGATGAAGATGAACACGCAAACTGGACCCACGGATACCTGGGAGATGAGGAAGCACAAGGACTCATCCTCCTCTCCACGGCTAAAACGCATAGGACCCGAGCAGCATCGCCTCTTCTCCACCTCACCAAACAGGTGAAGCCTGAATGACTCTACCTCCTTTCCACTAAGTAGCCTCAGCCCATGGATACCTGGGATATGAGAAAGCACATGGACTCTGAGGGAAATGAAACACATCCTCATCTCCACTGCTACAACAGATAGGACCGGAGCAGCATCGCCTCTTCTCCACCTCACCAAACAGATAAAGCCTGAACGAGCCTACCCAGAGGAGGCAATTCACCAGTTCCCTGCTGAGAAGCATGGCCTCAGATGTGGAGGTGCTGGATCTCATCCCTGCCTCCTCACACGTGGCTGCGAACCGATCCAGTGAGTGTCGAAGGTCACATACTGATGATGATGATGATGACTGAAGACTGGTTCACGGCCAACCTCCGTCTGCAGAGCCTCATCTACCTGATGCTACGCCTGACCTCCACACGGTAAGATGATCTGCAAGTGTCTTCTTGATGATGATGATAAAATAATGAACTGAACTGTTAATTTTTAGTCGTAGGTTATCCCTGCTTGGACTAAATTGAGTGGCCCCTGATGAATTCTGTGATTAAAAGTAATAATGTCTGGCCTGGGCCCGCCCATACACTTCACAAAATTTGGTGACCAAGTCAGTCTGGCCAAGCTGCCATTTTCTTCGATTTCAGATTCACCTAGAAATTGGAACCAATGAAGATCTAGCATTGCGAGCGTAGTCTGGCCACATTGCGCAGTAAAAATTGCGTTTCCGGTACAGATCGGGTCATGACAGGCGTTTCCAATGATGCGCTAGTTCTTTGGATCAAGCAGTTTCCATCGTTACGCATACGTCAGAGTAAAGAGTGGTCTGATTGGTTGAAGCTTCGTCCAGTAGCACACAGATGGATTTGATAGATGTGCGTTAAGCCCGACCTCTGAGAAATCCGATTACAAGGCCCTAAATAATGTCACCACTCTCCTTCACCTTTTCTGACAAGTCATGTTTCTGTTTTGTAATGTGACAGTTGTGACTTATAATTGCATTTTAGATTTTAATTAATGATTGCTTTCGAAATGTGCTCCAAGCAAAAACACTGCAAGTAAGGCGTTAATCCAAATATCTGCAGTGCTTATTAATGAATGGAGATCATAGTCGTGTTTGACCTGCTGAGAAGCAAAATGGGTTCATTAAAATAAATCTAAATGTAGCAGATTAAACATGGCAGTGATTTGTTGAACAAGCAACAACTTAAACACACGTTGTGCTTCCAGGTGTTTCAATGATTTAAAGTCTTTATTCTCCATTTTCCTTCTACTTTTAGTCTATTTCCTGTCATTCATATAAGCTGCAACATGAAATAAACTGAAACACATTGAGAACGTTTAAAGCTGTTCAAAGGAAAAAGTGCAGAGAGAATTTTATCCAGATCCAGTTAGTGTCCCTTTAATGAAACTATTGATGGTGTTGAATATAATATTTTACTGTGTCTCTTACAGCTTGAGGCTCCATCATGAAGCTTGATGCACTGTGGTTCTCCTGCTGGCAGGTGAGCAGCCATTGACAAGGTTTTAGACTGAAACATTGACTTTAAAGGGGTTTGAGGAAATGAGTTTCAAAGTAAAATCCTCTTTATATAACTTGCAAGAGAACAGGCGCTTTTCTGGGAAATCATTTCGAGTGAAATAACATGAATTGAAATAAGATTAGTGGTATTGTATTTGAAAATAAATATGGGATATTTATTTATCTGTATTATTAAAGTACCACACTGGTAACACGATGATTATTTTTGAGAGAAAATAAAGTCGACAGGAACAACTGTTATATATTAGTGTTATTATTTGAATATTCTCTGATGTTTATGTTTATTTTTTGAGCTACAGAGGTAACAGAGTATTTTGACAGAAGCTAAAAGTCACTGTTTATGTGTCATTTTATTGTTTTTAAGTAATTATCAGTATTGTTTTTTGCTCATTCGTTTTATGTTGAAAGCAAGACAGAATCGACAGCAGATAGTTACAGTAACCATTATTTGTAAATGGTAGTTATTTTACTGTTAACAAACGATGAAACGGTAATAAATAGTTGAATGTTCACTTCAATATTTAGCATCGTATTTATTTAAGTGTGTAACAGGTGTGTAAATGATCAAAAACCAGTATGAGGGACAGTAATAGAGGGCCCCAATTTCAAATTCCGCTTCGGGCCCCACAAAGGCTTGAGCCGGCCCTGGTCTGGTCCCTGAGAGGAGAGCAAAGAGTAGAGTGGTGTGTGACTTTGTGGTGATTTCATTTTTAGGGCATCTGGATGAATGATGGAGGAGCGAGTGGTGCTCTGGATGAAAATATGATGATAGATTCACTAAAATAATGTTTGTTATTTACATTATTGTGATTATTATGTTATTTACCTTGTTGGACACACTATCAAATGTATTAGTGATAGCAGAAATTAGCATTGTATGCTGAACATTTTTAAACAGGTCCGGTTAAAAAGGTAAACACTGTGCGCTTCTTTTTAGCCCTCAGCTCTTTACCTGCAGGTCGCGTCACAGCACAGAGCCTGCAGATGAGCCGACCTGCAGGCAAAAGCTGAGGGCTAAATGAGCTCCACAGCTGACAGAGAGCCACAGCTGACAGATGATGGAGAGATGTCCCGGTGAAGGCACAGTTTAATGTGTTTTATTTACGAGTTTAACGCGATAAAAACGGCCAAGACTTCAGGAGTAGAAGGGGGGAAAAAAGAAAAGAGAAGAGGAGAAGAAGAAAGCCATCAGGTATGTCGTGTAATGTTTACAATACAAACAAATCCCGTGTTGTGTGTCTCATTGTAGCTAGCTAGCTAAGTAACAGTGATGCTACGTTCAAATGTTTACGGCTGAACAACAAACCGGTGTGTTTTTAAAACTGAGGGAAAGTTGCGCTTCAAAGAACAGGGTCATATTTCAAGGAAAAAAAAGCACCTCACAGAAAGTGTGATTATATATTGTCTTATAGTTTGTAAAGTGGGACGAAAAGGTAGGAATGTCTTAGTTTTAATGTGGACGAGGTTTCCCACACTGTTAAAAACTCTTAAAATGGTCCTAAGTTAAAACCCAGGTAATTAAGGTCTTAAATTGTCTCAAATTGACAGAAAATTTTTGTAGGTATTAAATTTTCAGATGGTCGTTTTAGTCAATGGGAAAACACAGCATTCACAGATTTACTGCAATTTTGTACGTTATTTTGTTCACAAAGTGCACTTCTTTGTTCTTAAATGTTGTGAAATTAAAGTATAGAAAAAAGATAAGGGCTATGCCTTCAATTTATATATTTGTTGTAAGTGTTGATGAGTCATGAGAAATTATTGTTGGAGATTAATCGGTTATCTGATTTTTTTTTTTCCTGCTAAATATCGTTATCTGCATATTTTATCATAAGAAATAGATTATTATCTACTAAAGAAATCAGTGTAGTAAGTGTATATAAACAGTCATATGATAGTAAGTGTATAAAAACAGTCATATTATAATTAGTGTATAAAAACAGTCCTATTATAGTAAGTGTATAAAAACAGTCATATTATAATTAGTGTATAAAAACAGTCCTATTATAGTAAGTGTATAAAAACAGTCATATTATAATTAGTGTATATAAACAGTCATATTATAATTAGTGTATAAAAACAGTCCTATTATAGTAAGTGTATAAAAACAGTCATATTATAATTAGTGTATATAAACAGTCATATTATAATTAGTGTATATAAACAGTCATATTATAGTAAGTGTATATAAACAGTCATATTATAGTAAGTGAATATAAACAGTCATAGTAAGTGTATAAAAACAGTCATATTACAGTAAGTGTATATAAACAGTCATATCTAATAAGTGTATAAAAACAGTCATATTATAATTAGTGTATAAAAACAGTCCTATTATAGTAAGTGTATAAAAACAGTCCTATTATAGTAAGTGTATAAAAACAGTCATATTATAATTAGTGTATATAAACAGTCATATTAAAATTAGTGTATATAAACAGTCATATTATAATTAGTGTATATAAACAGTCATATTATAATGAGTGTATATAAACAGTCATATTATAATTAGTGTATATAAACAGTCATATTATAATTAGTGTATATAAACAGTCATATTATAATTAGTGTATAAAAACAGTCATATTATAGTAAGTGTATAAAAACAGTCATATTATAGTAAGTGTATATAAACAGTCATATTATAATGAGTGTATATAAACAGTCATATTAAAATTAGTGTATATAAACAGTCGTATTATAGTAAGTGTACATAAACAGTCATATTATAATGAGTGTATAAAAACAGTCATATTATAGTAAGTGTATAAAAACAGTCATATTATAGTAAGTGTATATAAACAGTCATATTATAATGAGTGTATATAAACAGTCATATTATAATTAGTGTATATAAACAGTCATATTATAATTAGTGTATAAAAACAGTCATATTATAGTAAGTGTATAAAAACAGTCATATTATAGTAAGTGTATATAAACAGTCATATTATAATTAGTGTATATAAACAGTCATATTATAGTAAGTGTATATAAACAGTCATATTATAATGAGTGTACATAAACAGTCATATTAAAATTAGTGTATATAAACAGTCATATTATAGTAAGTGTATATAAACAGTCATATTATAATGAGTGTATATAAACAGTCATATTATAGTAAGTGTATATAAACAGTCATATTATAGTAAGTGTATAAAAACAGTCATATTATAGTAAGTGTATATAAACAGTCATATTATAATGAGTGTATATAAACAGTCATATTATAATTAGTGTATATAAACAGTCATATTATAGTAAGTGTACATAAACAGTCATATTATAATGAGTGTATATAAACAGTCATATTAAAATTAGTGTATATAAACAGTCGTATTATAGTAAGTGTACATAAACAGTCATATTATAATGAGTGTATATAAACAGTCATATTATAGTAAGTGTATATAAACAGTCATATTATAATTAGTGTATATAAACAGTCGTATTATAGTAAGTGTATATAAACAGTCATATTATAATTAGTGTATATAAACAGTCATATTATAATGAGTGTATATAAACAGTCATATTATAATTAGTGTACATAAACAGTCATATTATAATTAGTGTATATAAACAGTCATATTATAATGAGTGTATAAAAACAGTCATATTAAAATTAGTGTATATAAACAGTCATATTATAGTAAGTGTATATAAACAGTCATATTATAGTAAGTGTATATAAACAGTCATATTATAATTAGTGTATATAAACAGTCATATTATAGTAAGTGTATATAAAGAGTCATATTATAATTAGTGTATATAAGCAGTCATATTATAGTGTATATAAAGAGTCATATTATAATTAGTGTATATAAAGAGTCATATTATAATTAGTGTATATAAACAGTCATATTATAATTGGTGTATGTAAACAGTCATATTATAATTAGTGTATAAAAACAGTCATATTATAGTAAGTGTATATAAAGAGTCATATTATAATTAGTGTATATAAACAGTCATATTATAATTAGTGTATATAAACAGTCATATTATAGTAAGTGTATATAAACAGTCATATTATAATTAGTGTATATAAGCAGTCATATTATAATTAGTGTATATAAGCAGTCATATTATAATTAGTGTATATAAACAGTCATATTATAGTAAGTGTATATAAGCAGTCATATTATAATTAGTGTATATAAACAGTCATATTATAATTAGTGTATATAAACAGTCATATTATAATTAGTGTATATAAACAGTCATATTATAATTAGTGTATATAAACAGTCATATTATAATTAGTGTATATAAACAGTCATATTATAGTTAGTGTATATAAACAGTCATATTATAATTAGTGTATATAAACAGTCATATTATAATTAGTGTATATAAACAGTCATATTATATTTAGTGTATATAAACAGTCATATTATAATTAGTGTATATAAACAGTCATATTATATTTAGTGTATATAAACAGTCATATTATAATTAGTGTATATAAACAGTCATATTTTATTTAGTGTATATAAACAGTCATATTATAATTAGTGTATATAAACAGTCATATTATAATTGGTGTATATAAACAGTCATATTATAATTAGTGTATATAAACAGTCATATTATAATTAGTGTATATAAACAGTCATATTATAATTAGTGTATATAAACAGTCATATTATAGTTAGTGTATATAAACAGTCATATTATAATTAGTGTATATAAACAGTCATATTATAGTAAGTGTATATAAACAGTCATATTATAATTAGTGTATATAAACAGTCATATTATAATTAGTGTATATAAACAGTCATATTATAATTAGTGTATATAAACAGTCATATTATAGTAAGTGTATATAAACAGTCATATTATAATTAGTGTATATAAACAGTCATATTATAGTGTATATAAACAGTCATATTATAGTGTATATAAACAGTCATATTATAGTGTATATAAACAGTCATATTATAGTAAGTGTATATAAACAGTCATATTATAATTAGTGTATATAAACAGTCATATTATAGTAAGTGTATATAAACAGTCATATTATAATTAGTGTATATAAACAGTCATATTATAATTAGTGTATATAAACAGTCATATTATAATTAGTGTATATAAACAGTCATATTATAATTAGTGTATACAAACAGTCATATTATAATTAGTGTATATAAACAGTCATATTATAATTAGTGTATATAAGCAGTCATATTATAGTAAGTGTATATAAAGAGTCATATTATAATTAGTGTATATAAACAGTCATATTATAATTAGTGTATATAAAGAGTCATATTATAGTAAGTGTATATAAACAGTCATATTATAATTAGTGTATATAAGCAGTCATATTATAGTAAGTGTATATAAAGAGTCATATTATAATTAGTGTATATAAACAGTCATATTATAGTGTATATAAACAGTCATATTATAGTAAGTGTATATAAAGAGTCATATTATAATTAGTGTATATAAACAGTCATATTATAATTAGTGTATATAAACAGTCATATTATAATTAGTGTATATAAGCAGTCATATTATAATTAGTGTATATAAACAGTCATATTATAATTAGTGTATATAAACAGTCATATTATAATTAGTGTATATAAAGAGTCATATTATAATTAGTGTATACAAACAGTCATATATGTGTCGACCCTCAGAAGTCTTACTGTACTCTTTTGTTTGTTGCAGTTTTGTGGCGGCGGCAGGAAGCGCAGATCTCCAGGTCTACGTATGAAGACGGCAGCCGCAGCCTCATCACAGCCAAGAAGAAGACAGCTCCCCTTTTGATCGATCACACAGCACGTACGGTATGGACTTAATTTGTGTTTACCAGTTAAAGTCATTAGTGAAAGGTTGGAGTTTGTTCAGCAGGTGTTAGTAGAGTAAAGGTCACTGCAGCGCCGTATGTAGAGAGAGTTGCGACAAATGAAATCAAGGGCGTCATTTTTAAGACATAAGACCGAGCGTTCAGTAATGTCTTTCAACAGAACGAAGCTGGGGTTTAATAACAAATCGCTCATTATCATCTTAAAGTGTTTGTGAATGATGCATAAATCACCTCATCAGTGGAGCTGTGTTTACCTTCCCTTCTACTACCATTAGGCTGCTTTTTGATCCACTGGCTAAAAGTGACATCTACTTGGTTATTTAGTTAAATCTATAAATATGATTCCTAAATTTTACATCAACCCTTCCCTTAGCCTACTTTAAATGTGCCACATCTTCCACAAGCAGGTTTGAGTGTCTGAATGTTGTGAAAAGTACTGAAATCAGTGTTTGAAACAATCTGTCACAGTTTCAAACAATAAATCAATAGTATTGTATTTTGTAGTGATATGTTACAGTGTGGAAAAGCACAGGCTGTTGCGGTATCATCTTTGTAGTTGTGATGTCATGTCTGAATTCAGGGTGAGTCAATGCCAAAAAGTATTAAAATAGAATAAAATAAAATAATATAAAAAGGACATACAGTAAAATGTACCCAAGCATAATGTTGTAATTTTGTCTTTTAGCCTCTGTAGCAAGTTAGCAATTGTGACGTGAGCCCGTCTTTACTTCCTGTGACGCTGTAAGTTCGGCGACCAATCAGGTTCCTCTTTCTGAGGAGAGAGCGGTGTGATTGGTCGAAGCTTCGTCCAGTAGCACGCGGCTTAAGCGAGAGCTCGGTTTACAAGGCTCTCAATGTGTGTGTTTTTTTTATTACCACTGATTGCAAGAAAAAGACAAATAAAGCGAGTGGGAGCAAAGCAAAGGGGGTGTTAGTCATTAATTCACATTTTCACTAAAGAAACGTGTGCGTGCGCGCTCCAGTTTGTGAGAACAGGAAGTAACCAAAGCAGCATCAGTGTTAAGTCTTCTTAATGTCCTGTTTAAAGCCTAGTCATACACTGTGTTTGCAGTCCCAGATTTTGTATTAAGTTAATTGAATTATTTTAAGTTCTGAACCTTTAATTGTTTTATATCACCGTTCTGTTAAAAAAAAAAAAACAAACTCAGGGACAGGAATGAGGAGGAGAAGTATTTATTTAATTGCAGACATTTCCACTTTATTCCAAGCATTGTGACTCATAGCAAGAAGTATTGTGTCACATTTCGATTTTATTTTTAATTTATTCACTCAGCAGTTGTGATGAAGTGGAGAAAAAAAAGGAAGGGTGATATATTTGTCTCTTTAAAGGCCTACACGTGGCCGGCGCAGATACTGAGCTAAGTAGCTATATGTAGCTCAGTTTTGGCGTTTCCATTTAATTCTTTATTGTCTTTTAAAAATGAGAACAAACTGTGACAAACAATATTAAAGTTTTGATTTGTTGGTTGTGGATGAAGGACGAACGGAGCAAACTAGCACCAGGCCATTTGAGTTGATTTGTCAAATTGGAGACGAGAAAAAAAAAAAAAAACCCACACAATCAGTTGAGACGATGTATAAAGTATTTTAATTGTTATATTTCAACGCAAATCCAGTGTTAGCAATGCTTTAATTCGATGATATTGCTTTGTTTCGTTATATTCAAGCGAAGGACATTTTTAATTGTTTTTTTTTATTATTATAAGAAATGTTTTAAGTAAAAAGGTTGTGGGAAAAGGAGGGAAAATTACCTGGCCTCTCGGGGCCGTGCACCTTGTTTTATGTTAAATTTACATAGCTTTACCAGAACACAGATGACTGAAAAAACACACACCAATAATGACATTTAAAAAAGGATTTAATTGTGTGCGTCGTCTTTGATTGCAGATTCACAGTCCGTCCTAATCTTCTGCCAGGCTGGAGGATCCACGGTGAAGGAGCTCCGTGTGGTTTTTGGCAGCCATGTTTCCACGTGGGAGACAAACAGAGATGTCACGGTGAGTTATATTTCATTTATTCAGCACGAGAGCTACGTTTAGATGTCACTCTGAGACAGAGGTGATGTGTGTAGAGTCATGTAAATACCTTCATAGAATAAACAGAGAGGGTGTAATTTAAGGCAGATTCAGAAACAAGCAGGTGGACCGTGTGTTTGAAGGGGAAACACTTTCCTGTTAGCCGGCCATAGGGAGCCTGTCGGCGGGGCGCGAGCGGGCATCTGCTGCGTGGAGGAGCTCTGGAGGTGATGCGCACTGACTGACGGCGCGCGAGCATCTGAGTGAAAGGAAGCTGCGCGCGGATGCTTGGTATTTATCGCCATGGAGACGGAACTAATTAGTCACGTGACGGCAGCGGGGCGGTATTTAACGGGTGGATGGATGGAAGGAGAGCACAGTTGGCTTTTTGCCGTTGACACAGCAACATCTCCTCCGTGGCTCCTGAAGACCCTCACACATCACGAGACCTGTCAGAACTTTACCAGCTGAGCAAGTATTCTTCAGCTAGCTAGCTTAAACTAACACTTTCAACTCTTACCATGTGCAGCTTTTTCTTGTTCACTCTTCTTAAATTTGGTGCATTTGCTTTGTGTTTCAGGCGCAGTCCAGACGAGAAGCTGAGGAGATTTTCAGGTGAACTAAAAATTAGATTACTTCACTAAATTGCCGTAAAACATGTCATTCAAATTTAATCTGAATTAGATGGCGTGGTAAGTAAGGCCGTCCACAGGGCACTTGGCGACTAGTGTCTCCCGTCGTGACCCCTGACGAGGAAGCTCGACCGTGGGCTCCCATGGCCGTAAGACCGACCTGCCGGCGGCGAGGCTAAATGTCTGCGGCATGGTGTGTAGATTAAATTAGCTTAAATATAGCACTAGTTTAATTTTAAATAGTTTTAAAAAAGGCCTTGTTTAATTTAAAATAGTTTAATTTAAAATAGTTTTAAAAATAGGCCTTGTTTAATTTCAAAAAGTTTTTAAAATAGTTTAATTTAAAATAGTTTTAAAAATAGGCCTTGTTTAGTTTAATTTAAAATAGTTTAATTTAAAATAGTTTTAAAAATAGGCCTTGTTTAATTTCAAAAAGTTTTTAAAATAGTATTTGTAAGTCATAGTCCTAAAAATAGCTCTTTTCTTTAATTTTATAAAATTAAAAAAATAAGTCTTTAAAATCAAATTCTCATTTCTTAATGATCTGCAAATCATCTCCCTGTTTGTGGAGCGCAGACTCCTCTCTGTGAGATGGAAGTTGGTCTGCGCTCGGTTGTGTCCAGAGGGGTTCAAAGTGGGTGCGCACTCCGTGGAGCTGACCCCGGCTCTTCTGTGCTTGTTGGTTGAGGTTGCAGTAGGGTGCTTTGTGTTGTTGTGGTGAGGTAGAAGATGTGCTTCTCCTCAGCCACGTGGTAGTTGGCAGGGATTCAGTCGTACCCGTGTGGGGTGTCGCCACCGTGGGCGCACAGGTGCGCCGGGTGGTGGGAGGTTTGAGGTGGATGACGTGTGTCACGTCGTGCTTGTGTGGCGGGAGATTACGATTTGCAGATCATAAAGCGGTGAGGGTTAACTTCAAAAATAGGGTTTTTTAAAAATAAATGTAATGTTTTAAAAGTAATAATGCGTAGCATCACACCGTGCTTCAACTTTTAGTCTCAAAACCTAAAGGTGGCTGGTCATGCCATGGCGGCGACCGAGTCATGTCAAGGCCGCAGGCACGAAAGTCATCTGAGCTGCAACGACCTGAAAGTCACGCCACGATGACACCTGCTCTGTAACTCAGAGACACAGGTGTCCGCATACGTTAACGTATGCATTTATTTTATCTTATTTTATAATGTAATCTTACGTGCAATAACGTAAATTCAGTGGTTTGAAAGACAAGTTTTCACGGCAATATGTGAGTAAATAATATTAAGCAGTCTGCCCACTGAAGTACGGAGCGGATACTGACTGGATCACTTCTCTTTGTGCTTGAGTTGTGCAGGTACTGGATCAGAAGGAGCGAAGAGGATCCTTATTTTAACACGTGAGTTCATAGACTGACTTTGTTAGTCTGAATATTTCATCTCAACTGAACTGATCTTTTAATCACTTTTTTTGTTCCTCTGTTTTACATTCAGATGAGGAGGATGCCGGCTGGAGAGTGGCTGTTCCTCCCTCACTTAAGGTGAGTGTTAGCATGTTTGAAGACATCATTAGTGTTTTCAGGTTAATTGATCCATGTGCTAACGTATGTGCTTTTTTCCTCCCTTTGTTCTTTTAGTCTGAAGATGAGGAGGATGCTGGCTGGAGAGTGGCTGTTGCTTCCTCACTTAAGGTGAGTGTTAGCTTGCTGCAGACATCATCAATGTTTTCAGGCTAAATGATTCATGCGCTAACCTGTTTGCTTTTTTTCTCTCTTTCTTTTGGTCTGAAGATGAGGAGGATGCCAGCTGAAGAGTGGCTGTTGCTGCCTCACTTAAGGTGAGTGTTAGCATGTTTGAAGACATCATTAGTGTTTTCAGGCTAATTGATCCATGTGCTAACGTATGTGCTTTTTTCCTCCCTTTTTTCTTTTGGTCTGAAGATGAGGAGGATGCTGGCTGAAGAGTGGCTGTTGCTGCCTCACTTAAGGTGAGTGTTAGCTTGCTGCAGACATCATTAGTGTTTTCAGGCTAAATGATTCATGCGCTAACCTGTATGCATTTTTTTCTCTTTCTTTTGGTCTGAAGATGAGGAGGATGCTGGCTGAAGAGTGGCTGTTGCTGCCTCACTTAAGGTGAGTGTTTCGTTGGTGTAGCTTCACTAGTGTTTTTTATAAAGCGATTCATGCACTAACGTGTTTACTTTCTTTTCTATTGAGCTGAAGAGGAGCAGGCCTGGCCAAGATCTGCTGTCTTGTCCATTGGAGGTGAGTATCTGCACAGTGCACTTAAGCAGCCAAATGTTTTGGTTAAAGCACTAATGTAATTTCAATATTCTTTTTTTGAAGGGAGAAGATGATGCAGGAGATGGGAAGCCTTCAACATTAGATGGTGGGTATTTAAAAAAAATTACTTTGAAAATAGGACTAAAAATATGCCAACAAAATAGGACTAAAAATATGCCAACAAAATAGGACTAAAAATATGCCAACAAAATAGGACTAAAAATATGCCAACAAAATAGGACTAAAAATATGCCAACAAAATAGGACTAAAAATATGCCAACAAAATAGGACTAAAAATATGCCAACAAAATAGGACTAAAAATATCGCAACAAAATAGGACTCAAAATAATAGTAGTATTAAAAGTAGGATTAAAAATAAAAGTAGCTCTCAAAGTTAATTTAAAGCAACTAAAAGTAGAATTTAAATATGGCAAACTAAAATCTATAAAATAGTATGTGAAAATGTTTTTTTTTTGTTGTTTTTGGGAGCACTTGGTGGTTTGTTTATAACTATGGTATGTGTGGTGATGTTACAGTGATAACAATCTGTTTCTTCTGTTTTTTTGCAAGTGTGCAGAAGCCCCAGTATCCGGATGTTCCTTTGGATCAGTCTATGGTAGGCTTCAAAACATGGCATATTTTTCTGAATCATGAATTGTTTTGTATAGATCAAAAGTTTAATTTTTTTTCTCTCGTACGTGTTTAGTCTCGCACCTCCAGTGAGCACGAGCAGCTGTCGGTCCAGCGTTAGTCAAGGGTAAGTTTTAGTTGTAAATGACTCGGTCTGCAAAAGTGACGACGAGGGGTTCGTCAGGGACCTCGGGTCTGTTTCCTTTCACCTTTGTTTGGTTTGAGTGAGAGGATGCAGTTTCTGATTTGCAGATTTTACAGTAAATATTAAAGAAAGTTAAAGTACTTGAAGTCACACTAATTTTTTTTCTTTTGTCTTTGCAGGTTTGATTTGTTTACAATGTAAATAAAGAAATTGAAAAGTATTTCCTGGGATTTTTAAATTTATGTTACATGTGTTGTGAGTGGTGTCCTTGGTCTTCCCTCCAGTTTCCCTTGTCTTGTGGTTTTGTGTTGTCCTTGTCCTAAATGTTTCCTTTGTGATGTACTTGGCTTTTTCTTTCACAGGTGGTTCTGCACTGCATGTTTGGTTCACTTTAGTTTGGCACGCTAGGTTTTTGCACTGTACAGTTTTAGTGCTTTGGCACTTAGGTTTTAGTGGTTTCAGCACTTGGGTTTTAGTGGTTTTAGCACTTTGCACTTAGGTTTTAGTGGTTTTAGCACTCTGGTTTTAGCACTTTGGTTTTAGCACTTTGCCCTTTGGTTCTAGCCCTTTGGTTGTAGCCCTTTGCACTTAGGTTTTAGTGGTTTGAGCACTTTGCACTTAGGTTTTAGCACTTTGCTTTTAGTGGTTTGAGCACTTTGGTTTGAGCACTTTGGTTTGAGCACTTTGGTTTGAGCACTTTGGTTTGAGCACTTTGGTTTGAGCACTTTGGTTTTAGTGGTTTTAGCGGTTTGTTTTTAGCACTTTGGTTTTAATAGTTTTAGCACTCTGCTTTTAGTGGTTTTAGCCCTTTGGTTTTAGCACTTTGGTTTTAATAGTTTTAGCACTCTGCTTTTAGTGGTTTTAGCCCTTTGGTTTTAGCACTTTGCTTTTAGTGGTTTGATGCACTTTGGTTTTAGTGGTTTTAGCCCTTGCACTTAGGTGTTAGTGGTTTTAGCGGTTTGGTTTTAGCACTTTGCTTTTAGTGGTTTTAGCCCTTTGCTTTTAGTGGTTTTAGCCCTTGCACTTAGGTTTTAGTGGTTTGAGCACTTTGGTTTTAGCGGTTTGGTTTTTGCACTTTGCTTTTAGTGGTTTTAGCACTTGCACTTAGGTTTTAGTTGTTTGAGCACTTAGGTTTTAGTGGTTTGGTTTTAGTGGTTTTAGCGGTTTGGTTTTAGCAGTTTGGTTTTAGTGGTTTTAGCACTTTGCTTTTAGCGGTTTTAGCCCTTTGCACTTTGGTTTCAGCCCTTTGGTTTTAGCCCTTTGCATTTAGGTTTTAGCGGTTTTAGCCCTTTGGTTTTAGCCCTTGCACTTAGGTTTTAGTGGTTTGAGCACTTTGCACTTTGGTTTTAGCGGTTTTAGCACTTTGGTTTTAGTTGTTTTAGCACTTTGGTTTTAGTTGTTTTAGCACTTTGGTTTTAGTTGTTTAAGCACTTTGGTTTTAGTGGTTTTAGCACTTTGCCCTTTGGTTTTAGCCCTTTGCACTTAAGTTTTAGCACTTAAGTTTTAGTGGTTGGGTTTTAGCGCTTGGGTGTGTGTGCTTTGAGGTTTTTGCAAACCTCAAAGCACACAAACCAAAGTCTAAGTTTTTACAATGCTGGTGGAAGGGCTAGAACCTATCTGCTGACTTTGACTTATTTTTTTTGACTGACTTTGACTTATTTTTTTTGACTGACTTTGACTTATTTTTTTTGACTGACTTTGACTTATTTTTTTTGACTGACTTTGACTTTTTTTTTTGACTGACTTTGACTTTTTTTTTTGACTGACTTTGACTTTTTTTTTTGACTGACTTTGACTTTTTTTTTTGACTGACTTTGACTTTTTTTTTTGACTGACTTTGACTTTTTTTTTTGACTGACTTTGACTTTTTTTTTTTGACTGACTTTGACTTTTTTTTTTTGACTGACTTTGACTTTTTTTTTTTGACTGACTTTGACTTTTTTTTTTGACTGACTTTGACTTTTTTTTTTTGACTGACTTTGACTTTTTTTTTTTGACTGACTTTGACTTTTTTTTTTTGACTGACTTTGACTTATTTTTTTGACTGACTTTGACTTATTTTTTTTGACTGACTTTGACTTATTTTTTTTGACTGACTTTGACTTATTTTTTTTGACTGACTTTGACTTATTTTTTTGACTGACTTTGACTTATTTTTTTTGACTGACTTTGACTTATTTTTTTTGACTGACTTTGACTTTTTTTTGACTGACTTTGACTTTGACTTATTTTTTTTTGACTGACTTTGACTTATTTTTTTTTGACTGACTTTGACTTTATTTTTTTGACTGACTTTGACTTTTTTTTGACTGACTTTGACTTATTTTTTTTTGACTGACTGACTTTGAGTTATTTTTTTTGTCTGACTTTGACTTATTTTTTTTGACTGACTTTGACTTATTTTTTTTTTCTGACTTTGACTTATTTTTTTTGACTGAGTTTGACTTATTTTTTTTGACGTCTGACTTTGACTTATTTTTTTTGACTGACTTTGACTTTTTTTTTTGACTGACTTTGACTTTTTTTTTTGACTGACTTTGACTTTTTTTTTTGACTGACTTTGACTTTTTTTTTTGACTGACTTTGACTTTTTTTTTTGACTGACTTTGACTTTTTTTTTTGACTGACTTTGACTTATTTTTTTTGACTGACTTTGACTTATTTTTTTTGACTGACTTTGACTTATTTTTTTTGACTGACTTTGACTTATTTTTTTTGACTGACTTTGACTTATTTTTTTTGACTGACTTTGACTTATTTTTTTTGACTGACTTTGACTTATTTTTTTGACTGACTTTGACTTATTTTTTTTGACTGACTTTGACTTATTTTTTTTTTTGACTTTGACTTATTTTTTTTGACTGACTTTGACTTATTTTTTTTGACTGACTTTGACTTATTTTTTTGGACTGACTTTGACTTATTTTTTTGGACTGACTTTGACTTATTTTTTTTGGACTGACTTTGACTTATTTTTTTTGGACTGACTTTGACTTATTTTTTTTGGACTGACTTTGACTTATTTTTTTTGGACTGACTTTGACTTATTTTTTTTGACTGACTTTGACTTATTTTTTTTGACGTCTGACTTTGACTTATTTTTTTTGACGTCTGACTTTGACTTATTTTTTTTGACGTCTGACTTTGACTTATTTTTTTTTGACTGACTTTGACTTATTTTTTTTTTTTTTATTGACTGACTTTGACTTTTTTTTTTTGACTGACTTTGACTTTTTTTTTTGACTGACTTTGACTTTTTTTTTTGACTGACTTTGACTTTTTTTTTTTTGACTGACTTTGACTTTTTTTTTGACTGACTTTGACTTTTTTTTTTTGACTGACTTTGACTTTTTTTTTTTGACTGACTTTGACTTTTTTTTTTTGACTGACTTTGACTTTTTTTTTTTGACTGACTTTGACTTTTTTTTTTTGACTGACTTTGACTTTTTTTTTTGACTGACTTTGACTTTTTTTTTTGACTGACTTTGACTTTTTTTTTTGACTGACTTTGACTTATTTTTTTGGACTGACTTTGACTTTTTTTTTTGACGTCTGACTTTGACTTTTTTTTTTGACGTCTGACTTTGACTTTTTTTTTTGACGTCTGACTTTGACTTTTTTTTTTGACGTCTGACTTTGACTTTTTTTTTTGACGTCTGACTTTGACTTTTTTTTTTGACGTCTGACTTTGACTTTTTTTTTTGACTGACTTTGCAGGGATGGTGCTGGAGAAAGAGGTAAGTGCTGTGTGTTTTTTTTGAATGCTGATGGCAGACGCAGAACCTATCTCCTACATTGTGTTTTTAGGTATTTCCTTGTAAGGTTTCTTCTTCTTCTTCTTCTTCTTCTTCTTCTTCTTCTTCTTCTTCTTCTTCTTCTTCTTCTTCTTCTTCTTCTTCCAGCCCCGGAACCCCTAGAGGGCAGAAACGGCATGTCAGCGCTATTTCAACGGCTTCCCTATGCTTCTGGACTCAGATTTTACCACATTTCTCTATTCATTTCCTATATTTAATTTACTGTTTTTATTAGACTACTCATTTATTTTACTGTTTTAAATAAAGTGTCCTACTGTTTTTATTAGACTACTCATTTATTTTACTGTTTTAAATAAAGTGTCCTACTGTTTTTATTAGACTACTCATTTAATTTCTTATATTTAATAGATTAATTTACTGTTTTTATTAGACTACTCTACTCATGTAATTTCCTATATTTAATAGATTAATTTACTGTTTTTATTAGACTGCTCTACTCATTTATTTTACTGTTTTAAATAAAGTGTCCTACTGTTTTTATTAGACTGCTCTACTCATTTAATTTACTGTTTTAAATAAAGTGTTCTACTGTTTTTATTAGACTACTCTACTCATTTATTTTACTGTTTTAAATAAAGTGTCCTACTGTTTTTATTAGACTACTCTACTCATCTAATTTCCTATATTTAATAGATTAATTTACTGTTTTTTTAGACTACTCTACTCATCTAATTGATTAATTTACTGTTTTTATTAGACTACTCTACTGTTTTTATTAGACTACTCATTTATTTTACTGTTTTAAATAAAGTGTCCTACTGTTTTTATTAGACTACTCTACTCATTTATTTTACTATATTTAATATATTAATTTACTGTTTTTATTAGACTACTCTACTCATTTATTTTACTATATTTAATTGGTTAATTTACTGTTTTTATTAGACTACTCTACTCATTTATTTTACTGTTTTAAATAAAGTGTCCTACTGTTTTTATTAGACTACTCTACTCATTTATTTTACTGTTTTAAATAAAGTGTCCTACTGTTTTTATTAGACTACTCTACTCATTTAATTTACTGTTTTAAATAAAGTGTCCTACTGTTTTTATTAGACTACTCTACTCATCTAATTTCCTATATTTAATAGATTAATTTACTGTTTTTTTAGACTACTCTACTCATCTAATTGATTAATTTACTGTTTTTATTAGACTACTCTACTGTTTTTATTAGACTACTCATTTATTTTACTGTTTTAAATAAAGTGTCCTACTGTTTTTATTACACTACTCTACTCATTTATTTTACTATATTTAATAGATTAATTTACTGTTTTTATTAGACTACTCTACTCATTTATTTTACTATATTTAATTGGTTAATTTACTGTTTTTATTAGACTACTCTACTCATTTATTTTACTGTTTTAAATAGTGTCCTACTGTTTTTATTACTCTACTCATCTATATTTAATAGATTAATTTACTTTTTATTAGACTACTCTACTGTTTTTATTAGACTACTCATTTATTTTACTGTTTTAAATAAAGTGTCCTACTGTTTTTATTAGACTACTCTACTCATTTATTTTACTATATTTAATATATTAATTTACTGTTTTTATTAGACTACTCTACTCATTTATTTTACTATATTTAATTGGTTAATTTACTGTTTTTATTAGACTGCTCTACTCATTTATTTTACTGTTTTAAATAAAGTGTCCTACTGTTTTTATTAGACTACTCATTTATTTTACTGTTTTTATTAGACTACTCTACTCATTTATTTTACTGTTTTAAATAAAGTGTTCTACTGTTTTTATTACACTACTCTACTCATTTAATTTACTGTTTTAAATAAAGTGTCCTACTGTTTTTATTAGACTACTCTACTCATCTAATTTCCTATATTTAATAGATTAATTTACTGTTTTTTTAGACTACTCTACTCATCTAATTGATTAATTTACTGTTTTTATTAGACTACTCTACTGTTTTTATTAGACTACTCATTTATTTTACTGTTTTAAATAAAGTGTCCTACTGTTTTTATTAGACTACTCTACTCATTTATTTTACTATATTTAATATATTAATTTACTGTTTTCATTAGACTACTCATTTATTTTACTATATTTAATTGGTTAATTTACTGTTTTTATTAGACTACTCTACTCATTTATTTTACTGTTTTAAATAGTGTCCTACTGTTTTTATTACTCTACTCATCTATATTTAATAGATTAATTTACTTTTTTATTAGACTACTCTACTGTTTTTATTAGACTACTCATTTATTTTACTGTTTTAAATAAAGTGTCCTACTGTTTTTATTAGACTACTCTACTCATTTATTTTACTATATTTAATATATTAATTTACTGTTTTTATTAGACTACTACTCATTTATTTTACTATATTTAATTGGTTAATTTACTGTTTTTATTAGACTGCTCTACTCATTTATTTTACTGTTTTAAATAAAGTGTCCTACTGTTTTTATTAGACTACTCTACTCATTTATTTTACTGTTTTTATTAGACTGCTCTACTCATTTAATTTACTGTTTTTATTAGGCTGCTCTACTCATTTATTTTACTGTTTTAAATAAAGTGTTCTACTGTTTTTATTAGACTACTCTACTCATTTAGTTTAATACATTTAATTTACTGTTTTAAATAGTGTTCTACTGTTTTTATTAGACTACTCTACTCATTTATTTTACTATATTTAATAGATTAATTTACTGTTTTTATTAGACTGCTCTACTCATTTATTTTACTGTTTTAAATAAAGTGTTCTACTGTTTTTATTAGACTACTCTACTCATTTAGTTTAATACATTTAATTTACTGTTTTAAATAGTGTTCTACTGTTTTTATTAGACTACTCTACTCATTTATTTTACTATATTAAATAAAGTGTCCTACTGTTTTTATTAGACTACTCTACTCATTTAATTTACTGTTTTAAATAAAGTGTTCTACTGTTTTTATTAGACTACTCTACTCATTTATTTTACTATATTTAATAGATTAATTTACTGTTTTTATTAGACTACTCTACTCATTTATTTTACTGTTTTAAATAGTGTCCTACTGTTTTTATTACTCTACTCATCTAATTTACTGTTTTAAATAAAGTGTTCTACTGTTTTTATTAGACTATTCTACTCACCTATTTTACTGTTTTAAATAAAGTGTTCTACTGTTTTTATTAGACTACTCTACTCATCTAATTTACTGTATTTATTAGACTGCTCTACTCATTTATTTTACTGTTTTAAATAAAGTGTCCTACTGTTTTTATTAGACTGCTCTACTCATTTAATTTACTGTTTTAAATAAAGTGTCCTACTGTTTTTATCAGACTACTCATTTAATTTAATACATTTAATCTCCTGTTTTAAATAAAGTGTTCTACTGCTTTTATTAGACTACTCTACTCATTTAATTTATTGTATTTCATAGATTAATTTACTGTTTTTATTAGACTACTCTACTCATTTAATTTACTATATTTAATAGATTAATTTACAGTTTTTATTAGACTACTCTACTCACCTATTTTACTGTTTTAAATAAAGTGTTCTACTGTATTTAATAAAGTTTTCTATTCCTTCCCACTGTCATCATTGATGGACTTACATCAATTCTACCTAAAAAAAACAAACACTATTCACGCACATCATTTAGAAGTGTATGGACGCACTGCCCTGTTAGGAGACCTGATCAGCAAGCTTCTACAGCAGTCCTGATGACCACTGCGGCTGACCACTGGGGGTTCTAACCCAGTCTTCACTAACAGTTTTAATACACCTCAAATAATGTACCCAAACCTCCCCAGAAATAATACCCACACTCAGTCCTCAGAGTTCCCTCTCACCGGCCTTCTTTTAACTCTTGAGGAAAGACCCAGCCCAACGCGCCCATTTTAACTCTCTATTTCTTCTCCTTTAAGTTTTAGCTGAAGTCTATGTGCCCTATTTCATTAAAAAGATCTGTGCTTACCTTTCGTTTCCTCTGGTGTGCTCCACTGATGTCTGAGTAGATGAGCATGATGTCAGTTTAGTCAGAAATTCAACTTCTCTTTACCTTTAAAAAAAAATAATAATAATAATAACAAATAATCAATAATCCCATCACATCACTGGACAATCTGGTTCTTTTGGAAGTTCTTAATTTTATTTTTTGTTGCACAGTGCAAATAAAATTCATAAAAAAATGTTCTGGTCATCTACTGAAAGAAATAGACTGTTCTGGTCATCTACACTGGAACTGTTGACAGTCAGGAACTCACCTGTGGAAAAGCTCCAGGTGCCTGATGAACGAGCCACGATCTCAGCATGGCAGACGTTGAGGGCGATCTGTCCCTGAGCCTCCTTCACATCACTTCCTGAGGTTCCTCTCTCACTGCTTCTTCGGCCATCCATCGTTGTCATCTGTCAGGGAAAACATGAGAGACATCAGAACATTAATTTAAACACAATATCACTAGTTTTATTTCCAACATGCTGTAACACAACACTTCTGACAGACCACACTGTGACTACCTTTTCTATATATTTTGCCATAAAGAAGTTTATTTTAATTCTTCTCCATACTTTTTAATGATTTGTTCATTATGTGTGTCTTTAAGCGGAGAGACACTAAAACGCTTTACGCAAGGTGTGCATAATGACAATACACACGCTTTAATCTTGATTCTTGTCTACATTTTCACACCTGCTACGTCTATTTTTTTAAACATACCACTGTAATATGTATGTTTTTTACCCCTACAACACTATAACTATTTTTTAAACCTACTATATGTTATTTTTACAGTTAATATATTTTGTCTATTTTTTAAACTCACTATATATGTTATTTTTTTTACAGCTAATACATTATGTGTATTTTTAAATGTACTTTATTGTGATTATTTTTAGTTAATATTGTGTTTATTTTTTACAGTTAATATATTATGTGTATTTTTAAATGTACTTTATTATGTTTATTTTTTAAATGTACTTTATTGTGATTATTTTTAGTTAATATTGTGTTTATTTTTACAGCTAATATATTATGTGTATTTTTAAATGTACTTTATTATGTTTATTTTTACAGTTAATATGTTATGTGTATTTTAAATGTACTTTATTATGTTTATTTTTACAGTTAATATATTTTGTCTATTTTTAAATGTACTTTATTATGTTTATTTTTAGTTAATATATTATGTGTATTTTAAATGTACTTTATTATGATTATTTTTTACAGTTAATATTATGTGTATTTTTAAATGTACTTCATTATCTTTATTTTTTTCAGTTAATATATTTTGTCTATGGTTTAAACTGACTACATTATGTTTATTTTTTACAGTTAATACATTATGTCTATTTGTTAAATGTACTTTATTATGTTATTTTTTTTTACAGTTAATATTTTGTCTATTTTTAAACTCACTGTATATGTTAATTTTTTACGGTTAATACATTATGTGTATTTTTAAATGTACTTTATTATGATTATTTTTAAAGTTAATATGTGTATTTGTTAAACTGTCTATATTATTTATTTTTTTTAAAACGACTATATTATGCGTAACTTTCAAAATATAATTTATTGTGTTAATTTTTTATGCCAGGATGGTTGAGTGGTCTGTGGTGCTGTGTTCAGGTTGCAGTTTCCTCTGGAGGTGTGGGTTCAAATCCCACTTTTATGTGAATTTCTCTGAGATGAATAAAGTATCTATCTGCAGTTAGTATATTATGTCTATTGTTTAAACCTACTATACTGTGTTCGTTTTTACAGTTCATGTTTTGTGTATTTTTTAAATGTACTTCATTATGTTCATTTTTATAGTTCATATATTGTGTATTTTTAAAAGTACTTTATTATGATTATTTTTTTCAGTTAATATATTTTGTCTATTGTTTAAACTGACTATATTATGTTTATTTTTTACAGTTAATATTATGTGTATTTTTAAATGTACTTTATTGTTTATTTTTACAGTTAATATATTGTGTATTTTTAAATGTACTTTATTATCTTTATTTTTTTACAGTTAATATATTATGTGTATTTTTAAATGTACTTTATTATGTTTATTTTTGACAGTTAATATATTGTGTATTTTTTAAATTTACTTTATTATGTGTATTTTTTAAATGTACTTTATTATGTTATTTTTTTAAACCGACTATATTATGCGTAACTTTCAAAATGTACTTTATTGTATTTTTTTTTATGTCAGGATGGTCGAGTGGTCTGTGGCGCTGTGTTCAGGTTGCAGTCTCCTCTGGAGGTGTGGGTTCGAATTCCACTTTCATGTGAATTTCTCTGAGATGAATAAAGTATCTATCTGCAGTTAGTATATTATGTCTATTGTTTAAAAGTACTTTATGTTTATTTTTTAAACCTACTATACTGCGTTCGTTTTTACAGTTCATATATTGTGTATTTTAAATGTACTTTATGATGATGTTTTTTTCAGTTAATATATTATGTCTATTTTTAAATGTACTTTATTGTTATTTTTTTACAGTTAATATATTATGTGTATTTCAAATGTACTTTATGTTTATTTTTTAAACCTACTATGCTGTGTTCTGTTTTTGCAGTTCATATATTGTGTATTTTTAAATGTACTTTATTATGATGTTTTTTACAGTTAATATATTATGTGTATTTCAAATGTACTTTATGTTTATTTTTTACAGTTAATATATTATGTGTATTTCAAATGTACTTTATTATGTTTATTTTTACAGTTAATATTATGTGTATTTTTAAATGTACTTCATTATCTTTATTTTTTCAGTTAATATATTTTGTCTATGGTTTAAACTGACTGCATTATGTTTATTTTTTACAGTTAATATATTGTGTATTTTTTTTAAATGTACTTTATCATGTTTATTTTTTACAGTTAATATATTGTGTATTTCTTAAATGTACTTTATCATGTTTATTTTTTACAGTTAATATATTGTGTATTTTTTTTAAATGTACTTTATCATGTTTATTTTTTACAGATAATATATTACGTGTATTTGTTAAACTGTCTATAGTATGTTATTTTTTTAAAACGACTATATTATGCGTAACTTTCAAAATGTACTTTATTGTGTTAATTTTTAATGTCAGGATGGTCAAGTGGTCTGTGGTGCTGCATTTAGGTTGCAGTTTCTTCTGGAGGTGTGGGTTCAAATCCCACTTTTATGTGAATTTCTCTGAGATGAATAAAGTATCTATCTGCAGTTAGTATATTATGTCTATTGTTTAAAAGTACTTTATTATGTTTATTTTTTAAACCTACTATACTGTGTTCGTTTTTACAGTTCATATATTGTGTATTTTTTAAATGTACTTTATTATGAAGTTTTTTTCAGTTAATATATTATGTCTATTTTTTAAACGTACTTTATTATGTTAATTTTTTACAGTTAATATTATGTGTATTTTTAAATGTACTTTATTATGTTAATTTTTTACAGTTAATATATTATGTGTATTTTTAAATGTACTTTATTATGTTTATTTTTTACAGTTAATATATTATGCGTATTTTTAAATGTACTTTATTATGATTATTTTTTACAGTTAATACATTATGCATATTTTTTAAACCTACTATATTATGCTCATTTTTTTCAGTTAATATATTATATCTATTTTTTAAACCTACTATATTATGTCTATTTTTACAATTAGTACTTTATTATGATTATTTTTACAGTTAATATATTGTGTATTTTTCAATGTACTTCATTATCTTTATTTTTATCAGTTAATATATTTTGTCTATGGTTTAAACTGACTGCATTATGTTTATTTTTACAGTTAATATATTGTGTATTTTTAAATGTACTTTATCATGTTTATTTTTTACAGTTAATATATTGTGTATTTCCTAAATATACTTCATTGTGTTCATTTTTATAGTTAATATATTGTGTATTTTTAAATGTACTATATTATGTTTATTTTTTACAGTTAATATTATGCATACTTTAAATGCACTTTATTTTTTACAGTTAATATATTATATGTATTTTAAATGTACTTTATTATGTTTATTTTTACAGTTATTATATTATGTGTATTTTTTAAATGTACTTTATTATGTTTATTTTTACAGTTAATATATTGTGTATTTCCTAAATATACTTCATTGTGTTCATTTTTATAGTTAATATACTGTGTATTTTTAAATGTACTTCATGTTTATTTTTACAGTTAATATTATGCATACTTTAAATGCACTTTATTTTTTACAGTTAATATATTATATGTATTTTAAATGTACTTTATTATGTTTATTTTTACAGTTAATATATTATGTGTATTTTTAAATCTACTTTATCATGTTTATTTTTTACTGTTAATATATTTTGTCTATTTTTAAACTGACTGCATTATGATTATTTTTTCAGTAAATATGTTAGTTGTATTTTTAAATGTACTTTATTCTGTTTATTTTTACAGTTAATATATTTTGTCTGTTGTTTAAACTGACTATATTATGTTTATTTTTTACAGTTCATATGTTATGTGTATTTTTCGAATGTACTATATTATGTTAATATATCATGTCTATTTTTTTAACTGACCACATTATGTTTATTTTTCACAGTTACATATGTCTGCTTTTTAATCCTGCTTTATTATATCTATTTGTAAAAGTTACTATATTATGGGACTGTATGCCTAGCTTTTTCACTTGGAGCGCAGCTGCTCCCCAATGAAAAAATTTAGGAGCACTATGGAATTTCTTAAATGACACAATTTTATTATTAACAGTCAAATCACGTACACAGTAACACACATGTGCACATACATATAAACACAGTGCCATCACAAGGCGCACTGCAGGGTTATTTCACTAAAATTCAAAAAGGTCCAGTCTGAGAAAATGTATGAAAGCAAAGGCCTGGAACATCATATATATGTTGATGGAGCCTATGATCAATAACTGACTGTCAAATAAATTCAGTGTGATTCAAAAACATTTTGACAATATTTATTGTCATTTAACATTTCTGTAAACAAATAGATGATACTGTCGATATAAATCATGTTGCCTCGTGAAATAAGAATAGAGCTGCATATAGAAATAAGAAAAAATAAATCAAATATGTTTATGAACAGCTTCATCCAGCTGGGCTGGTCCGTCACTTCTCCTTGTGGCTGATGATGCTGACATGGGTATTTGTATTTTATTACAAAGGTCTTCTCTTTGTTTTCCTTAAAATAAGGCTTCTTCCACTGCACTCATCCAGTAAATGTTTTTTGTGTTGACCCAAACTCCAAGCAGTTCTGATGGAACTGATTGTGCTCAGACTTCAGTGGGTATGCTTGGTCAAAATGTTAGTGTGTTTTTGCACACAGTGGTCCTTCACTTCTAATGAGCGCTTCATCCACCTATCTTCTCTTAAACACCATCATGTCTGCAGCTCGTCTGTCTTTCTGTGTTGATTTCTTTATTTCTCTATCTTCTTCCTTCTGTCCCTCTCTTCTTCACTTTCCTCTGTGCACAGAGCAGCGTCTGGAATGCAGAGACTTCATTGGCTGAGTAGCGTCACGTGGGAAATCTTAACTCTAATTCATCTAAGTCTGTGTATTTCCTGATCTGCTGTACTGGATTAAATTTCAAATATAAAACCCACATATCATTTATTTATAGTTGGTCTGGACTGCGGTCTGACAGCTAGATGAAATTCCTACTCGTACGTGTGCGCCCTATTTATTTTTTCTACTCGCATAATCTATTTTTAGGCGTCTATGCAAGTAAAATGCTCACACTGTACAGCCCTCTATTATGTCTATTTTAAAAGCTACTATATTATTTATTTTTTTTTTACAGGTAATATATGTCTATTTTTCTAAAGCTACTATATTATTTTTTTTTTTACAACTAATATATTATGTCTATTTTTTGAATGTACTATAGTATATTTATTTTTTTACAGGTAATATATGTCTATTTTTAAACCTACTATATTATTTTATTTTTCTACAGGTAATATATGTCTATTTTTTAAACCTACTACATTATTTTATTTTTCTACAGGTAATATATGTCTATTTTTTAAACCTACTATATTATATTTGTTTTTCTACAGGTAATATATGTCTATTTTTTCAACCTACTATATTATATTTATTTTTCTACAGGTAATATATGTCTATTTTTTAAACCTACTATATTATTTTTATTTTTGTACAGGTAATATATGTCTATTTTTAAACCTACTATATTATATTTATTTTTCTACAGGTAATATATGTCTATTTTTAAAACTACTATATTATAAATATATTCTAAACTTCCAACATTTTTTTATTTTTTGCAGGTAATATGTCTATTTTTTAAACCTACTATATTATGTTTATTTTTCTACAGGTAATATATGTCTATTTTTAAACCTACTACATTATTTTATTTTTCTACAGGTAATATATGTCTATTTTTAAACCTACTATATTATGTTTATTTTTCTACAGGTAATATATGTCTATTTTTTAAACCAACTATATTATATTTATTTTTCTACAGGTTACTATATGTCTATTTTTTTAAACCTACTATATTATTTTTATTTTTGTACAGGTAATATATGTCTATTTTTTAAACCTACTATATTATATTTATTTTTCTACAGGTAATATATGTCTATTTTTTTAAAACTACTATATTATAAATATATTCTAAACTTCCTACATTTTTATTTTTTGCAGGTAATATGTCTATTTTTAAACCTACTATATTATGTTTATTTTTTACAGGTAATATATGTCTATTTTTAAACCTATTACATTATTTTATTTTTCTACAGGTAATATATGTCTATTTTTTAAACCTACTATATTATGTTTATTTTTCTACAGGTAATATATGTCTATTTTTTAAAACTACTATATTATATTTATTTTTCTACAGGTAATATATGTCTATTTTTTACACCTACTATATTATATTTGCTTTTCTACAGGTAATATATGTCTATTTTTAAAACCTACTATATTATATTTATTTTTCTACAGGTAATATATGTCTATTTTCTAAACCTACTATATTATATTTATTTTTCTACAGGTAATATATGTCTATTTTTAAACCTACAATATTATATTTATTTTTCTACAGGTAATATATGTCTATTTTTTAAACCTACTATATTATATTTATTTTTCTACAGGTAATATATGTCTATTTTTAAACCTACTATATTTATTTTTCTACAGGTAATATATGTCTATTTTTTAAACCTACTATATTATATTTATTTTTCTACAGGTAATATATGTCTATTTTTTAAACCTACTATATTATATTTATTTTTCTACAGGTAATATATGTCTATTTTTTTAAACCTACTATATTATATTTATTTTTCTACAGGTAATATATGTCTATTTTTTACACCTACTATATTATTTTATTTTTTTCTACAGGTAATATATGTCTATTTTTAAAACCTACTATATTATGTCTATTTTTCTACAGGTAATATATGTCTATTTTTAAACCTACTATATTATGTCTATTTTTCTACAGCTGCTATGTCATTTTATTTTTTACAACTAATATATCATTTTATTTTTTACAGTTACTATGACTATTTTTTTTAAACCTACTATATTATATCTATATTTTAAACCTATATTGTTCATTTTTTGAAGCTACTATATGATGTTTATTTATTAAACTTCCTACACTATGAGTATTTTTAAACCTACTATATTATATCTATATTTTAAACCTATATTGTTCATTTTTTGAAGCTACTATATGATGTCTATTTATTAAACTTCCTACACGATGAGTATTTTTAAACCTACTATAGCATGACTATTTCTTTAAAGCTACCATACTAGAGCTCCCATTTTCAACATACTATACTGTGATTATTTAACTATTCTATTATTTTACGATGATATGACCATTTTTTAAACCTACTATATTATATTTATTTTTTACAGGTAAATATGTCTATTTTTTAAACCTACTACATTATTTTATTTTTCTACAGGTAATATATGTCTATTTTTACAGGTAATATATGTCTATTTTTTAAATCTACTATATTATATCTATTTTTTAAACCTATATTGTTCATTTTTGAAGCTACTATATTATGTCTATTTATTAAACTTCCTACACGATGAGTATTTTTAAACCTACTATATTATATCTATATTTTAAACCTATATTGTTCATTTTTTGAAGCTACTATATGATGTCTATTTATTAAACTTCCTACACTATGAGTATTTTTAAACCTACTATAGCATGACTATTTCTTCAAAGCTACCATACTTGAGCTCCCATTTTCAACATACTATACTGTGATTATTTAACTATTCTATTATTTTACTGTGATATGACCATTTTTTAAACATACTATATTAGGACTATTTTTCTCAAACCTACTAAATTATGACTACTCTTTTTGACATACTGTGCTGTGACTATCTTATGTGACTTTTTTTTCTAATTATTTTTCTCCACATCACTCACCTCGTCATGGGATCCTCTCTGAGTGCTTCTTCGGCCATCCCTCGTTGTGATCTGGATGAGAAGATGTAACATTAAAAAAAAGAAAAACTGAACAAATCTTACACTGATAAGCTGGTGTGACAATAACCAAATGAACACAGAGACAAAAGGCAAATAGAACGTTTATTCCAACACAATATCAGTTTACTGCTTATTCCAAAGATATTCTGAGACTACTTTTGATGACATTATTTCTGACAGACTCCACGTGTCATCAGCCTCGTCTCTCATGGTGGAAACCACCAAGTTGACTCGATATTCTTCTGGCTTTTCGTTTCGTCCTGCAGCTTTCTGGAACATTTCATGGCGTTGGATCCCATCTGACCATCGAGAAAAATCTGACGAGTGACGATTTTCCAGTGAAGTTATGGAGGAGAGGAAATCCACAGTTCATTCCTGCTCAAAAGTCTGCATTCTCAACATTCAAGATTCAATTTCTTTATTGATAAATACACAGGAGTGACAGCAGCTCATGACGTTCTTACTTATCCCAAACCAAATAAAACAAACATGAACAAAGCGATGACTCTGTGCAAAACGCAGAATGCAGACAAAGACCTGGCTGTTTGTCATGCAGTACTGCTGCATAAAAGTGCAATGATTCTCAGTTTCAGTGTGCAAAAGCACAGGAGTCACAGGCATGTAAAAAGCAGACAGCACAGATACTTCATGTCTGCTCTGCATGGAAACAGATCATCAGCAAGTGACTCTGTCTGCTCCACTGCTTCCTGCGTCCTTCGCTTCCTTCCAGGTCTTCCTGTGATGTTTGTCAGATGAGTCCTGGCATCTATCTATGCCTCCTGCGAGACTGGTCCATCTCATCTCTATGCAGGTCTTTAGTTCTGGACCGCTGCCTTGTCTTTCAGGCTGACATCACTGATTAGAATAAACTGATCCCAACCTGGGAAATAATGTTGCAGCAACAGCAAGGAATCAAAACCCAGCAACAGAAGAGCAATATAAAAACGTACATACAGACAAACATTTACAACTGGTGATGATATTAATCATGCAGAGGAGCTGCTTCATCTGAGTGAGAACGGGACATGGTTTTGGGAGGCTTGAACGTTGTTGTCTCGTCCGTGTGATGACGCTTTCTGGTCCGTGAAGGAGGCATCCAGACCCTGACGTTCAGCCACAGTCTCATCATCCCTGACGGCTTGGATCGGAGGCCTCTGATTGGTTAATCTCTCAGTGTCGATGGCGATGGTCAAATTTCAAATCAATAGGAGACGACGATCCTCCGAGCGCCATCCGCATTTACAACTTTTTCTTTATTTACTTTTATTCTGACACACGACGCTATCACATCAAGATTATTATTATTATCAACAATCATATAAAGATTTTTTTACCGGATGACACTAAGCCTTTTTTGTTATTCAACAAACATTTTTCATTCCTGTTTCAACACGCAATATTTTCAAAATGCTTTCAGATTTATTTATATTGTATTTATATTTTTACTTCGACATGCCATGGCTTTATATCACTCATTCTGACTAATAAATCATTCATTTTGATACTTATGACTTATTCATATTTTAATCATGATATTTTTTATATTTTGCTCTATATAAATAAAGCCTTTTATTTCCTAATTATTTTTAATTTGTTGTGAAGCAGATATATATACAATATAACAAGAATAAAGTATAAGGAGAATTTCTTGTCAATCTGATTGGGTTTTGTCACATTCTCGCCCCCTGCTGGCCACTACACAAACTACAAGTTTAAGGCTTTACTTCTCTGAACCAGAGGCATAACAACATAAACACACCAATCCCACGGTACACACCTTGCACATGTTGGGCGTCACGTCTTCTTCACAGGACGAAGAACAAAGAACCTGGAGGAGATGAAAGAGGAAATATTGAACAACTAAAAGTCACGTTTCAGAAACAAAATCCCAAAAAAAGGCAGACGACAGCAGTATATTCGCTCAGGATGGATGCTTTTTACATTAATATTGATTCAAAACTACAAATTACAAACAGACAGTTTAATTCTTGGCTGCTTTTTCCCCCCCTTATTTCTAAATATTGCCTGATCTGCAGCAAACCTGAGCAAAGACTGCAAGTTATTCCCCCCAAAACTCATATCCAAAGGACTTTTGCTTTTGGGAGTAAAAGCAGGGTGAGCGCTCCACGTTTGAGCACAAGGTCAGCATCTCATAAAGTGAAACAAAAGCAGCCCTCTCTGTTTTGACTCAAGGCTGGTTTAAGTGTGAGCTGAAAAGGCCCCACAGATTCCTCCTGAAGAGCCAATCAACAAACTTTCATGAAAAGCACCTCCGGCCTTCAGCATCCTGCGGAATATGCCAGAATTATCTTTGGATAATCAGCAGGATTTGTTGATAGATATTTGCCACGACTCTTTGTTGCTATAGAAACAGTTTGCTGTCCAAGGAGAAACGCCTGGCCTCGTCAGGTAATTACACGCCGAGGGCTCCTCTCATTCATGGCGATGTCACTCTGTCTGAGGAGGAGGACTCAAACTAACGTCTCTGATGCCTTTCTGAACAAGACTCTAAATTTAAGACACGGTGAATATATTCTCATAATCCAGACTAATAAATCAGGATTAAGTGTAGATCTTTCAGTGCTGGCAGCACTGAATAATCACAGCTGTCAAACAGCACAAACAACCTGAGGCTGCTGCTTCCATGTTGGTGTTGAATTAATGAAACATGGAGCTTTGAATGATTTCACTTGTTATAAGCTGACACACACAAGCCACACAGGATGCTGGCAGACTTTACTTTCAAAATTAAAGCCTCATATTTGCAAAAAACACAACATGGATCCCATCCTTTTATGTTTAAACGACAACTGCACCATCTACTGGTCTCAATAAGTAACTGCAGGTGGGAAGAATCAAATAATGCCAAGAAAAAATAATGTCTAAAGGCCTGCAGCAGCCCAAAATACTTGTGGATATAGTCAGAAATGAGGTCAACTTAATAAGTCAAACCCAAACATGATAATAAACCACAGCTACATATTTAATGTACATCCTTACTGCATTAATATATACCACACTCAGTGGTTTTAGAGAATTATTGTTCATTTACTGTGTTAATATTCATCTAAAACATCTAAAAGCAAAAATCCTCTCACATTATGAGTCATTTAAGTGATATAATTATATCCATAAAATGCATATTTAATCCATTGGTGTTTTTTTTCCCCACAACAGTGACGTTTGAGTTCCTGCTGTTTTTACTGTGAAAATATTGAGTTTTTAGGCGTGTTAAGGGAAGACAGGTGCTTTCCACTGTGGTATATAAATATTGATATAAAAAAAAACATGTTATTCTCGTCGTCAGTGCGGAGCGTCATGTCGTGCTGTGAGTGCAGAGCCGGGAGGGCGGCAGCAGTCCGGGGCAGCATCCTCTACAGCCGCAGAGCACCGCTCCTCCACCGCTCTGCTCCTGCGCGTCTGGCGGCAAACTGGTGGCTCTCCGGGCTCCTCCGCTGGTCTACGAAGCGGCGTCGGAGGTTCTCGTGAAAACTTTCAAGTTCGTGAAAAACGTGCCGTGTTTCCGGGGCTTGCCGGAGAACGACCGGCTGCGGCTCGTGCGCTACAGCTGGGCGCCGCTGCTGGTTCTGGGTATGGCGCAGGACTGCGTGGACTTCGACACGGTAGAGACGCGGCAGCCGAGTTTGCTGCACCGGATTCTGACGCGCAGCCAGGAGCGGCAGAGCCAGGAGCGGCAGAGCCAGGAGCGGCAGAGCCAGGAGCGGCAGAGCCAGGAGCGGCAGAGCCAGGAGCTGTTGGTGCCTGTGGGCGACGCGGAGGACATAAAGGAGTTCCTGTGGAGGTGCAGAGGTCTGCGGATCAGCGTCAAGGAGCACGTCTTCCTAAAGGGGGCGCTGTCTTGTTTCCTTGTCCCGCAGAAGTCACGCAGCTCGTGTGTCGCGACTACATCCGGGCGCTCCACAGAGAGGCCGTGCGCGCACTCTACGAGCACGTGAGAGCGGCGCACCGAGGACACGCGGAGCGGTTCGGCAGGCTGCGCGCGATGCTGCGCGCGATGCTGCGCGCGATGCGCACCGTGGATCCGGACGCGGTGGCGGGACTCTTTCTCGGACCCGTGACGGGCACGAGCAGCATTTCAGAGCGCGTGCTCGCCATGTTCAACGAGCGGTAGAGATCAGAAGAAACACTTTGGGGAGTGAACTCTGTATTTATTCATTTGTGTATTTATTAATTCATTTGTGTAATTATTTATGTGCCATCATTTTTTAATTAAATTAAGTGTCCTTAATCTCCAGAAAGCCATCTCTCATTCACTGATCCCAAGATAAATACTAAATAATAAGAGACAGAAGGTGGAGGATGCTGAGCAGCCTAAATAAGAGCATCACTTGAAAAAAGTGGAATTAAATATATTAAAACAGAATAATGAAAATATAAATAAAAACCTCTAAAACATCGGAGGACGCCTTTACCTGGGAGACAGGATCCAAAATTAAACCACACGAAATAATAGTAGAAGATCCCTCCTGAGGCCACTGTGTGTGTTCATAATGTGAATTATTATCATATTATCCTGCTGAATCACCTCCCATGGCGCACCACTTATTTCCCATCTTTGTGTTACCTGGAATATGTGTTGTGCTATTTTAAGTTGTAATAACGGGTGCGATTGCAACATTTTAACAGTGCTTTTGATGACACACACAGATTGAAAAGTCAGTACATATTTTGCTGAGAAGCAATCCTGCATTAAACAGCTGTTGTTTGTTAAAATCTCTTGTCTTGGAGCATTTTAATGAATGTTTTATTCACTGGTTCAATCCTCCCTCACGGTAACACTTCCTGCATTGTTAAAAGAGGGAAATTCACCAACTTCTTAGTGTTTCTGCTGCTTATGAGGGGCTTTTTTCTCCTCTGGATCAACGCAGCTCAACATATTTAAGCTTAGCCTTTAGTATTAGCATCACCATCTTTCTAAGCTTCCACTCAGTGCAGCACAAACCACTCAGAAATCCGTAAATATATGAAAAATAAAAAAAAGCTCACAAACGAACCCGAAACAGACAAACCACTGCGACTCATAATGAATAATTCAAAACCAGACAAGTAGCAAACACACAGCAAAGGTAATATTAAACTAAGAGCGTTTTAATCCGTTTACACAAAATGCTTTAGACACAAAACCAGACAAGTGATGAACTCAGGTGAATTAATGACCTTACTGACATCAAACAAATCGACGACGGTAACCAGTACACTTTAAATAAATCATTTAAACCTTCAAATACATGTTAAAAACGTTGTGTTAAAAAAATGTTAAAAAAAAAAGTTAGCTAGCCGCAGCACCTGCCGCGCATCCATTTAGCTAACATCCGGTTCTTGCTACATCACTAAAAACAGTTTAATGTCGTTATTTGACAGAATCAGCATTAGCATAAGGAGCTACTCTGTTTCACATAGCACAGAACATTCTTGAACACGGACATTAAAACATTTAAAAGTCTTTATTCTTACATTTTTGGACGACATAGCCAAACGCCGGGAAAGCCGGCATCCCTCGCGCACCGGCAGCGTCTACCCACAATCCCTTGCGAACAGCTGAGCAACTACTTCCGGTACACTTTGTAGACTTTTTTTTTTTTTTTTTTTTTTAAGAAAAGAAATAAAATTAAAGAAATGCACATGGGACAGCCCGTTTCGTTGTGAAAAGTCATCCTTTTTATACATATATATATAAAATAAATTTAAATTCATGTTTCCTCCATAAACACAATCAGAGGAAGAATCAGATTTATTGATCATACAAATGCTGTCTTATCCTATGTTCCAATTTTATATGTTCTTGAATATATGCAACAATAAATGCTGTTTCGTATGTAGTCTGGGTTAATAACAGTCACTTTACTCACTCCACCAAGTATTTAGAAATATTATAAGCACTGGATAAAATGATTTCTCCAAAAATGAGAGGCATGTTTGACCGAAAACCAACTTCTTAAGCTGATATACAGTAACACAACATAGCACATCTTCTATCAAACATTCATGGTGTGCTTGAGCAGTTAATCAGAATCAAAAGAAAAATCATTGCTCATTTGGAAGTGCTTTGTGAGTAACAGCAGCAGTTTATCGAGTGGCAGCCTGAAAGCAAAACACACAGACCTTCCATTTATCACATTTATCAGGTTTAAGATGGCAACAAGATTTCGACTGGAGGCAGTTTAGAGAAGACGTGTGTGATTTTTATAGTGACAGAATGATCGACCCATCACCGTGCGCCTGCTGTAATGGCTCAAATTGGCGCCTTACCTCCCAACTTTTGTGCAGGGTCAAGTATGTCCAGCAGGTGGCAACCATTCACTTCCTATTTCCTGTTTTCAAGAAGATGTTGCAACATTTTATACTCATTATAAGATGATCACACTTTGATTCATTCGATTAAGACATGGAAACAGCAGAGGGGTGTCCTCTGAGCAGACATGTACACTGTTGTAAAATAATAAATAATTAAAGAAGGAAGCAGGATGGAACAGTAAATTGAAGGGCTTGGCGAGCAATCAGTGATCCATGACTTGCATCTTACACACACAGACAATTATGCCGTGCTGAACCATGGAGAGTTACTCCAAAACTGGGTTAACAGCTGCCTGCATCCACTCTCCAAATGCTTTTCAGCACACACACTGCCTCCACCACCACCTTTCCATGCACAGACAATTGGCCCTGTTCTTGTAGTGGAAGACATGTCACACAGGGCACAGAGCACACAGCTCCAAGTAACAAGGCCCTGTGGGACATGGAGGGCCATGGTTTACCTGCCAGAGTGAGTAATACTCCTCACCAGCCAGTGTGTGTGTGCAGAGGAAGAAACAAAACATCTGTGCACACACCGAGCCGCCTCTTGTTCAGGGAGCTTATTATGACACTGCCATGAAGTGAAAATGGGAGAAAACAGTGTCAAAGCCGCTCTCCTCTGTGCACGCCACATGGCGGCGCGTCGGCTCGGATGGAAACATCTGCAGTTTTCCGCATTCGCACGGGCGCAGATGATTAGAGTGTACAGTAGCTCCGTGTCACAGACATGGCTGCTTTGTTTCGATGAGCACGAGGCGTTCGAGGACGTGACGCAGCGGGATGGTGGATCGTGTTAGCATCTTCTACATCTTCAATCAGCTGGTCTGTGAGAGAAAAATCTTATAAATCTCACTCCTGTTACAACATTTCACTGACATAGTGTTAAAGTGAAGTCTAAATATTTGGCTACGAGAGCGGCCATGTTGAGAGCATGACATCATCTGGAACCAGAGAAATTAAAATAACAGAAAAAATGTCCTTTTTTGGTCCAGTGACTTTTTTTCTGTGTCAGAATATTTTTTATTTTATAGGAAATGAAGGGAAATCTGACTGGATCCACATAAAAACAAAGTCACAATAAAGGTAAATACATACAGTCCTTATCACATTTCAACCATCTTTAAGTTTCACCTTTCAGGACAACCTACAACTCTTTACACCCACTGAGCTACAGCCGCCACAATATTCTCGAAAATGGAAGACTTGCAATTCAAGCGTCATGTTGCGTCAGGAATCTGGTACCATGGTGCAGCGGTTAGCGCTGCTACCTCACAGTTCATCAGAGTTCATCTCTGGCAACGCATTTCAGGCAGTTTGTCCAAGCAGAGTTACCGTCGTGGAAGGTTAAACACTTTTTACACGCTAAAATCTTCGTATATATAAATATATATGTTAATATAAAAGGCAACAACAGTAAATTCTTGGGATTCTCACCGCTACTCATATATGTTAGGGTGTCTGTAGCTCAGTGGGTTGAGTGTTGGTCCTTAAACCACAAGGTCATGGGTTCAATCCAGCTCCTACTTCTCTCCTAAAGATGGAAACAGTCAAAATTCAACACAAATGTGAAAACTGCAACAACAAATAAACTCAATAATCTCACCTGTGATGAAACCGTTGCAGAAACATTTCCGACTTCTCATCCTTCGAGAGGCTAATTAATACCGCCATCTTTCCTACTGTGCCTTTTGTTTTTCTCTCCAACGCCGTCGCTTTGATCACAGCAAAATAAGTAAAAGAAAAGGATTATTTGTGTCCAGAGTTGATCTCAACTAAAAGATGAATCTATTTCCTGCTCTGGGGGTCTATGTGGGACTGAAGTGAAGTGCACTAAGGTCAAACAACAATCAGCATGTTTCTTTTTTTTCCCCTCTCAAAGCACAGACTCTCCTGATTTAGTCTTATTCTAAAATGAATCCGGGGCTGATTAAGTCTCTGAGTGCTATAAGAAGACAGTTTTTACAGGAGACGGCAGAGTTATGGAGGTTCGGAGCATTCGTCGGCTCCCTGCCAGGAATAAGGGATCCGTCAGCACTCTGTTTAACTCTGCAAACAAACACACTCTCTACACACACACAGCACAGAAATCCCATTACCATAAATGTGTTTTTATTAATAATAACAGTATCTCTTTTCTAACGAACATTGCAGATACATCATAGAAAATAAATCAGAAAACAGGAGAGAAGTCGTCTCAGAGAGTCGTGAAAGTGCCTGGAATAATTCTGTGCTATATATTGTCATTTTTATTCATCATCATCATCACCTTCAATTCATCGTGAAACAAAAAAACAAAAAAGAATGTGTTAGCAAGAGCGTTTGTCGTTCGCATTCGCACGGCTTCAAACCGTCACACTCCGGTCGTGTTAACCTCCATTCTGGATAAGTGTTTCTGCTTTGAGTAATGACCGTCGGTTCCATGACAATCATGGCTCGATTGTCTTCATCTTTAATCCTGCTATTGTCTTGTATTTACACAACGTGGTGTCATAGAGTGCGACAACCTCCTCAGTCCAGAAACGGTGCTCTTGAATGTAAATCTAACTACTATTAAGGGAGGTGGGAAGGTCAGATTGAAAGATCGCAGCACTTTGAAACTGAAAAAAACAAGAACAAGAAGTGAAGATTGCAAGAACATAAAGGGCAGGGGCGTCAATAGGTTTCTCAGGACATGGGGGGGCTTAGCCCAAAAGATGTGCACAGGATGTGATTATTTATTTAGCCTCACATTCTGGCCACTATATATTCAATTTGTTGAATATAAAAACAAATTATTTAGGGGGGGCTTTAGAATATTTTACAAGGCTTCAGCCCCCTAAAATAAGCCTAATGATGCCACTGATAAAGGGAGTTTAACAAATTGTCACTTTGCATATTTTATGGCACTAAATGAAACGATGGAAAAATATGTGACATCAGCTCTTCGTAGCTGGCTTTGGTCTAAGCAGAATCTCTATAGTATTATCATTTTTGTCTCTTTTATGCACTGATTTGTTGTTATTTGGAATTCTAGTGGACTGTTGCTATCGAGTAGATCAAAATGTAATTGATGATAATCCAGCGTACTGCGGAATAACACGGGATTATTGACAAGAGTTAAAACGTGCCAAACTGTTTATGGATTATCCTTTATTACATCATCTGTTGGGACACTAACACATTCCCAATGTACGTCACCATTCTAGCTTATTGTTTCGACAGTACGTGCAAGCGTTTAATTTCCTCTCAATCTGCATTTTTATGCCATCATTCTCATATTACATCAGTCCCCTCGCATCATCACAGCATCGGTTGAAAACCTCGGCACGACCCCGCCGAGGGGGTAATTAGTAATGTGCAGGGAGGACAGGCAGGTCTTCGAATGTAGGCTAATAGCAGAACTCTTCTGTGTGATGAGTTCATCAAAGATAAGCACGGTGCACTGGAAATATACTGTGGCGAAATATACTGTGGCAGGAATGATTTTCTGTATCTGTCCCTTCGACAGCAGAGCTGCAACAGTCTGTTTGAAAAACTGCTCCGCTGTCTGTCCAGTGTGAGGTGGAGAGGATGATCCTCATTATCCCTGATGGAGATCAGTTTTTTCAGTGTTCTCCTCTCCACCACAGTCTGAAAATTATCCAGCTTAAGTCCAACCACAGAGCCAGCCTTCTTGATGATCTTATCAAGTCTGCTGGTGTCGCTGGCTCTGATGCTGCTGCCCCAACAAACAGCAGCAAAGAAGATGGCGCTGGCAACAACAGACTGGTAGAAGATCGCCAACATCTTGCTGCACACGTTGAAGGATCTCATCTTCCTCAGGAAATAGAGTCTGCTCATCCCCTTCTTGTACACAGCCTCTGTGTTGGATTTCCAGTCCAGTCTGTTTCCGATCACCACTCCCAAGTATTTGTAGTCCTCCACCTCCTCTACCACCTCCCCTCTGATCTGTAGCGGCTGTGAAGGCGTCCTCTTCCTCCTGAAGTCGATCACCATCTCTCTGGTCCTGTTGATGATCAGGCTCAGGTGATTCTGCTCAGTCCACTCCACAAAGTTGTCTATCAGTGTTCTGTGCTCACCCTCCTCTCCATCACGTATACACCCAACAACAGCTGAGTCATCAGAAAACTTCTGCAGATGACATGACTCAGCGTTGTATTGAAAGTCAGTAGCGTATAAGGTGAAGAGGAAAGGAGAGAGCACAGTCCCCTGTGGAGCTCCTATATCACTGACCACCACATCAGACAGGACACTGCCCAGACGGACAAACTGTGGCCTGCCTGTCAGGTAGTCAGTGATCCAGGAGATCACTGAGCCGTTGACAACCATCACCCGCAGCTTCTCACCGAGCAGCAGAGGCTGGATGGTGTTAAAGGCACTGGAGAAATCAAAGAATGTAGGGGGGAATCTAGGGGTAAGTTTTGACCAAGATATGTCCTTCAACGTCCACATGAAACAAACAGCTAGAACAGCTTTTTTTCATCTGCGTAACATTGCAAAAATAAGGCATTTTCTCTCCCAAAACGATGCAGAAAAATTAGTCCATGCTTTTGTAACTTCTAGGCTGGACTACTGCAATTCCTTATTATCAGGCTGCCCTAATACGTCTATCAGGACTCTCCAGCTGGTCCAGAACACTGCAGCACGTGTTCTGACCAGAACCAGGAAAAGAGACCATATTTCTTCAGTGTTAGCCTCTCTGCACTGGCTCCCTGTAAAATCTAGAATATAATTTAAAATTCTCCTCCTCACCTACAAGGCACTGAATGGTCAGGCACCATCTTATCTTAAAGAGCTAATAGTGCCTTATAATCCTGCTAGAACTCTGCGCTCTCAGAATGCAGGACTATTAGTGGTTCCTAGGGTTTATAAAAGTAGAATGGGAGCTAGAGCTTTCAGTTATCAAGCTCCTCTTCTGTGGAACCAACTCCCTCTTTCAGTCCGGGAGGCAGACACCATCCCCTTAATCAAGAGTAGGCTTAAGACTTTCCTTTTTGATAGTGCTTATAGTTAGGACTGATCCAAGGTTGACTCAGACTGCCTTGGATCAATCCTTAGTTATGCTGCTATAGGTCTAGACTGCCGGGGGACTTCCTCTGACACACTGAGCTTCTCTTCTTCTTTATTTCGATGCCTCCATTAAGTCATTTTACTAACTCATCTTCTTCCCTGGAGTCCCTGTGCTCTCAGCTCCCAGGTGTCTTTGAGCTGAGGCTACTCGGTGAGAAGGAGGTGGTGTCATCCAGGCTTCGTCTGTCGTGATGGTGGTGAGATGGAGAAGAGGCGATGCTGCTCAGGTTGTATCTGTTAGGGTAGTGGAGAAGAGGATGTGTTTACTCTTCCTGCCTTTAACACATGCTGCAGATTAGTTTTGTGCCTCGTAGTCCCTGTGCGTTCTCATCTCACAGGTATTCATGGATCCAGTCTACCTGGTGGAGTAGTGGTTGTGCAGACCAGTCAGGCTTCATCTTCTGGTTCTGAGCGACGTGGTGGTGACGAGGTCATCTTGCGGAGGTTTCTCCTGTTTGGTGTGGTGGAGAGGAAGACGTGCTGCCCAGGCTTCTTCTGGTTGGCGTGGTGGAGAGGAGGACGTGCTGCCCAGGCTTCTTCTGGTTGGCGTGGTGGAGAGGAGGACATGCTGCCCAGGCTTCTTCTGGTTGGCGTGGTGGAGAGGAGGACGTGCTGCCCAGACTTCTTCTGGTTGGCGTGGTGGAGAGGAAGACATGCTTCTCATCCTTTGCTGATAGCTTGATGATGCTCTTCATCCCCTTGGACACTCTCATACAATTCTATATATATACACACTGTATATTAGCTGTTGTTATATTGAGTTGGACATTTCCATACAATTTTATATGTAGTGTCAATGTGTTTTCATTGTTGTTATTCTGTACACATGGCATCTGTTGCACGTCTGTCCATCCTGGAAGAGGGATCCCTCCTCTGTTGCTCTTCCTGAGGATTCTTCCGTTTCTTTTTCCCTGTTAAAAGTTTTTTTCTGGGGAGTTTTTCCTTAGTCGATGCGAGGGTCATTTGTAAAGGACAGAGGGTGTCATATTCTATACAGATTGTAAAATTCATAATTTGTGATATTGGGCTATACAAATAAACTTGACTTGACTTGACTTGAATGTGATCCTCACAATGTCTCCTCCACCATCCAGATGCATATGAGCTCGCTGCAGCAGGTAAATGACTGCGTCATCGACTCCCAAATGGGGCTGATAGGCAAATTGTAAAGGGTCCAGAAACATCCTCACCTGTGGCCTCAGCTGGGCCAGGACCAGCCTCTCCAGGACCTTGATCACATGGGATGTGAGAGCAACTGGTCTGTAGTCTTCTGGATCAGATGGCCTTGACTTCTTGGGTACTGGAACCAGGCAGGACGACTTCCACAGGACTGGGACCTTCTCCTGACTCAGGCTGACACAGGTCTGTCTCCGGGCAGCAGCACTGGTTTACACAGCGCGATCAGCTGTTCATGCCTCCGCTCGTACCGGCGAAGCTCTCCGTTACAAAGAGTATTAAAAGTAACAGAAGAACTTGAAGAAAAGTTGAAAAACTTAGTCCAGCCATTGTCATAGGTCTTACTGAAAACCTGCTGACGAAAGAAGTACCCAAAAAGGGGTAAAACTAACAAAAAACACAAAAGTGAAAACACACAAGGGGAGCTACTGCCACAGGCTGCCACCAAGCAAGGTGCCATGTTCGTAATTATTAAAGTGTTTCATCCATTTATCTGTGATGAGCGATACATTTCTCAGATTAATTGAGCAGATAATACAAATAAATATTTCTCAAAACTGTGTTTGCCAGGTGATTATAATAGATTATTATAAATAAAAACTATTCTATTCTCTGTATTTTCCATACTTGGTTACCTTTCAATCTACGCTGCTGCCACTTGTTTCAACTGTTTAGCCATTACTTTAGTAAAGTGTCTCAACTGTTTTTCATTACTATTCAACGTACCCCCTCTGGCTACTGTGGAAGTACCTCCGCCGTGATGGAAGCACCTGCAAACTGCTGTCTTTATCTGCTTTATTTGACCATTTGTGGTGGAAAACACTGCCAAAGCAGAATTAAAACAGAGCTGAGAACAAAACAGCACAGTGTTGGTTCTTATTTTTCCCTGGTGTTCGTGCCGCTTATTAACCAGCTACAATGTACAGACATATAAGCTCTTTTACTCCATGCTAATTATCATCTCTGCTTTACTTTTGACTGGAATATGATGTCTATTCAGTGCTAACAAGCAGGTTGTGCTTTATGATCCGCTTAAATTAAAGCAAATATGCAAACCTTGTCCTTTGTTTTCTATTTTTTCCACATCGTTTTTAACTGCAGAACCCCCCCCCCAAATTATGGTTAGAAAAAGCTCACTTCGTAATGATCGGATTAAAACGATGCACATGTCGAGTCACGCCACAACACAGATGCATCACAAACAAACAAGGCGTACGTCACCACGGCACTGACAACACCAAGCGACAACAACATTCGACACAACTTGACATTCGCTGCGAGAGAAGAGAGCTTACTTCCTGTTGGGATCAAGTCCCTGTCTGGAATGAAGAGTTTCTACCCATAATGCTTCTCCAGCACGTCGGGGAGGATCTCCAAGGCAAAGCGCTCCTCCTCTCGGGTCTCCTGGCTCCACTGCTCCGGGTCCACTTTGGTGTAGGAGAAGTAAGCATCGTAGTCCTTGTTATCTGCAGGTTAGAGGGAGATAGAGCTGCTGTTAGCAACCAGGCTAACTGAGGGAAACAGTCTGTGCATCAGCGTAAGTATTAATATTTCCTGCTCTGGTCAGTAGAGTCATGTGCTGCTACACCCCAGATGCTCACAGTCTATTTTCACAATGGTGCATGGAGATACTCATTCAGAGCACACAGTAAAAGCATGCAAGCAGGAAGTTGATTTCTAAATAATTAAATAACATGAAAGTCAAAAATATTACTTCAACAAAACAAGTAACTTCACTTCCAAGCAGTATCAAAATTTCACAAAATATAAACATGCATGATATTTCAATCAATAAAAAGACATAACATACATTTCACAAAACAGTGGCGTCATTAAGCCAATTGCAGAGGGGGGCTGAAGCCCCCAATGTTGTTTTAATTCCTTTTCTTTTTTTTGTTTTTTTTTTTTTTACAAAGAAGTGCAGACAAATTCAATGTAAAGTGGCTACAATATGAGTTTAAATATGTAATCATTTCACCTTGCATTAACTATGGTTGCCCCCCAGATTGCTGAAAAACTAAGGTGCCCTCTTCGCTAGTTAAAACGCAATAAAATGGTCCCTTGGTAGGCAACAAATATTTTCGACACCATCGAATCTGATTATATCTATTTAACAGTAACATAACAACCATAAAAATTCTGCTAATAAACAACACAATTTTGACCACACCGTAAGGAGACATGTTAACATCAACCAGTTTATTTTTCACAGTGGGACACCCAAATGATCAGACCAGAAACCAAAACATTGTCAACTAAGGAGACATTTTTCCAAGAGAAACCATCCCCCAGCCGCCTACTTCACTCAGGGTACAATACTAGTAAAAATCATTACTGTAAAAAAATACTTTTCTGACACAAATAACACAGCATTAATATACAAAATAACACCACAATTCTTACAAAATCTTAACTTGCAAACATAACGCTCGAACTTGGAATTCAACTTCCTCCAACAAACTACGCTGAAGCCCTGGCTCCACCCTCACAAAATTACCCATAAGACCGTTCACCTCTCTACCCAGAATCCCTTTTCACCTACCCAGAAGCCCTGACTCCACCCCCACAAAATTACCCAGAAGACTGTTCACTTCTCGAACTTGCAAAATTAAACTTCCGAACAAATTTATCCTCAAACATTTGCAACGACAAACATTGAAATATAACGTAATAATACACAGTACTACTGTGAGCCTTACACTTTAAGAAGAAAATCTAATTATTAAAGAGCCAGGTTGAAAGTAGGTGACAGAGTAGTTGGCCCCCTCATAGAAGGAGCCGGTGACTTTCAAGCCCTCTGACGGGTAGGACACAAGGCAAATTCTGCAGACTTGGAGTAAAGACTACTACTGGTGAGTAAACACGTTCACACTTTCAATTTATTATACTTTGTCTTAATTGTTCACCTCTCTCTGGAGTCGTGCGGTGTACTGGGGCACAGAGAGTTGGCTTTTTTCCCCTTCTAGGTCTACTGGGGGATCATGGACACAGAGCTTGTCTCTGCTGTCCATGATTTCTCAATCCTTGACGGTGTTGCTGGAGGAGACTATTTTCTCTGGCCCTGCCCGGCTGGACCACAGAAACCTTGCGGTGTTAACAACGTGGTCTTAAGTTGGTCAGGGGGTAAGTATGCGGCCCCCCGTGTCCCGACTCCAGGGCAGCACTGCGGGAGTGGTGGTTCAGGCGTCAGAACCTTAAACGTTGTCAAGTTTTCTATGAGGCTTAGCCTCGCCCATACAACAGTCCATTTTGCACTACACGCGCTTTAACTTTTCTCTTTAAAAACTCCAACTGGCCATTCTTCAATTTGCTGTCCGTATTTTCCATCCCTCAGACTGACTTAGAGCCTGGGTCGTGGATGCACTGAACCATAGGTTCTTTCTGTTTTAATCTGGCTTAGATCTAGAGTCCTGAACACTACACAACCATAGATTTTATTTATATTAGGCTACTTTAACAACTTCTGTAAATACTCTACTATAATAATTTTAAGTCTTTGGACACTAAAAAACAAGATTTTAATTACCAGATAGCATAAAATAGCCTCAATCTCACTTTCAATAGGACATGTCTGCTTTTAAAATACGATTACAAATACATAGCGATATGACACACAATAATTAAGATTTTAATGCGTGTAGTTTAATGACAAGGTAAACGTCGCAAAGTAGTTTAAATGGAAGCAGAATGTCAGAGGGTGTCAAACGATAGTCACGTAAATATAGAGTTTAAAGGGATATTTCACTCTTAACTTAAATTTAATCATTCTTCTTAGTTCCAAAAGTTAAAGCAACCTAAAGTGTTTTTAGCCAGCTCAGTCGTTGCCCCAAACTCACAGCCCTGCTGTTAGTTTAGCATAGCCACTCTTGTCTATTGGTGGCCGTAAACTTCTCCTTGCAAAAGTCATTATATTAATTATTTTTTCATAATTACTTCATAGCCTTGATTCACAATGATTACGACTTACAATGCAAATTGATATTCATGTTACTCTGCACCTTTTGACTTAAGACTATATTCTGGCAAACCACTATCCAGAAATGTCCATCAACACAGCAATGTGTAGACTAGACTGACACAAGTAGACTTTTGTTATGCCAACATTTTTCAGATAGTTGCCATCAGTGGTCATGTACTGTATCAATTTAATCTTTAACTAGAGGATCTGTTATGTAAACAATACATGAATTGCTACTGTCACTCTTATGCTGTCCACTCTGTAGTTGCTTACTATTCCATTTAACAGACGTGTGGCCAAACCCCCTCCGTTATTTCATGCCACAGGTAACCTCATGGTTTATAGTCAATATGTTGCACCAGTGAAGTTTAACTTAAACAGTAAACAAGGTGACACTGAGTCAGACTATGTTGTGGTTACGAATGTTAGCACGCTAAGTTACAACCCAAAAAATCCAAATTATACTTCAGCATTGATGTACACTTCGTTCTGAAAAATCGAGCGGACTCTCATATTCTTAAGACTTTGTAACGTCTTTCCTGTAGCATACTAAATCTTCTTTGTAGTCTCGTGTGAAATGCTCCTCACAAAATGTGATATTGATTATTTTCTCCACCGGAGTTGTTTAAGAAACACCGAGTGCAGCTAGCCAAAGGTTTCCTCCTTTATGACTGTTGGAACTCTGTGATATTGTTTTCAGCTGCCTGTTTTTTGCAGTCCTTGACAACACAGCTCATTTTACCTTATTCCACTTGAAACAGGCTTACAAGTACTAACAACAACTTTGCATGTCACGCTTCTGCTGAAAAGTTAAGTGTGACATGCACGAAGTTGCTGTTGGTAATTGTAAGCCTGTTTCAAGTGGAATAAGGTAAAATGAGCTGTGTTGTCAAGGACTGCAAAAAACAGGCAGCTGAAAACAATATCACAGAGTTCCAACAGTCAAAGGAGGAAACCTTTGGCTAGCTGCACTCGGTATTTCTTAAACAACTCCGGTGGAGAAAATAATCAATATCACATTTTGTGAGGAGCATTTCCCACGAGACTACAAAGAAGATTAAGTATGCTACAGGAAAGACGTTACAAAGTCTTAAGAATATGAGAGTCCGCTCGATTTTTCAGAACGAAGTGTACATCAATGCTGAAGTATAATTTGGATTTTTTGGGTTGTAACTTAGCGTGCTAACATTCGTAACCACAACGTAGTCTGACTCAGTGTCACCTTGTTTACTGTTTAAGTTGAACTTCACTGGTGCAACATATTGACTATAAACCATGAGGTTACCCGTGGCATGAAATAACAGAGGGGGTTTGGCCACACTTCTGTTAAATGGAGTAGTAAGCAACTACGGAGTGGACAGCATAAGAGTGACAGTAGCAATTCATGTATTGTTTACATAACAGATCCTCTAGTTAAAGATTAAATTGATACAGTACATGAACACTGATGGCAACTATCTGAAAAATGTTGGCATAACAAAAGTCTACGTGTGTCAGTCTAGTCTACACATTGCTGGGTTGATGGACAGTTTTGGATAGTGGTTTGCCAGAATAGTCTTAAGTCAAAAGGGGCAGAGTAACATGAATATCAGTTTGCATTGTAATCATTGTGAATCATGGCTATGAAGTAATTATGGAAAAAATAATTAATGTAACATTTGCAAGGAGATGTTAACTGCCACCACTAAACCAGAGTGGCTGTGCTAAAGTAAGAGCAGGGCTGTGAGTTTGGGGCAATGACTGAGCTGGCTAAAAACACTTTTGGTTTCTTGAACTCTTGGGACACTGAGGAATGATTAAATTTAACTTAATGGTGGAATATCCCTTTGAACTCTACATTTAGGTGACTATTGTTTGACACCCTCCCACATTCTGCTTATATTTAAACTACATTGCAACATTTACCTTGTCATAAACCAGTGCACACAAATTTTATCTATCATAAAGCTAGCTATCCCTACTTACATTTTGAAAGCAAACAGTGCTTTCTAAGGGAGATTGAGGTTGTTGTAAGGGAGCTACAAAACTTGTTTTTAGTGTCTAACCCTGAACTAAAACACTAATTGTTGAGACATATTTTAGTTAAGGCACCATGAAGGCCACACTGCCAGACACTAGGCGTCCTTACTAAACTGTAACACACAGGAAGTAGAGTGTTTACACACTGACTTTTCTCAAGTTAGAGACAACTGACAGTAGTAATAGTGTAGCTATTAAATGTCTGTTATTTCAAAAATAGTTAAGTTTGTCATTTACTGGCTGCCTTTCAGTGCCCCATTCACTCCCGTTAAATGAATATCATCAGAAATACTTTAAAGTGATATGGGTGAGTAAATGACACTCCACATCTTCAGTTACTGTACTATGTGACACTGCTGTTTGCATACAGGAGGGATTCAGGTCAAAAAGGTGTGCCTTGTTGATTCTTGGGCACTTGTTGTGAATGATGGAGTGGAATGCTGCAACTCAAATTAACTATACTGCACTATGTAAACTCCCTTAGCTGGCAACACTGATTAATCAAATTATGAACAATATTTATAAAAAACACCTAGCTATCTTTATGCGCCTTGTTTCTAAATTATAATTTATTCGGGCTCCTCTTTGGGGCCTTTCTCTGTCTCAATCCCCTAAACATGCCCATCCCAGCATCTTATATTCCAACCCCCCCTTATTGCATAAACCCAAACATCTGAAATGCATATTAATAAGCTAAAAACAGTTAATTCCAGATGGTGATAGTCTGCCATTCTGCTTGAAGGTTTGGAATAGTTGCCTTTTCGTCCCACATCAATAAAATCCCTTCTTTTGTTTTCTTGTGGCTCATGGAAACAAGTGGGTGGTGTTGTGGGGACTAACAGGTGGAGGCCAGTGCAGACCACCACCCACTTGCTACCATGGGCCACATGACAACAAAAAAGGAGGGATTTTATTTATGTGGGATGGAAGAGGCGGCTATTCCAAATCTTCAAGCAGAATGGCAGACTATCACTAAGGCATTAACTGTTTTTAGCTTACTAATATGCATTTCAGATGTTTAGGTCTATGCAATGGGGGATTAGAATATATGATGCTAGTAAAGAAATTGAGAGTGGGGAAAAAAGCCCCCAAAAGGAGCCAGAATTGTGAAATATTGTTCACAATTTGACTAATTAATGGGAGTTTAGAGAGTGCGGTATAGTTAACTCGAGTCGCAGCATTCTCCTCATCTGCAGCAAGTGCCCAAATGTCAACCAGGCACTTATTTTTGACCTGAATCCCTCCTGTATGCTACTACATAGCATGCGGCTGGCATGGAGGGCATTTTTTTATTTTTTTTTAATTTATTATTTATTTCTGGGATAAAACACAGCTGTTTGCTCACCCATGTCACTGTAGAGGATTATCTCTAAGCCAAACTGAGGGATGGGGAAAAAAAAAACCTGTCTACGACCCAGGCTCTAAGTCAGTCTGGGGGACGGTAAATACAGAAAGCAGTTTGAAGGACACCAATTGGGATTTTTAACCAAAACGGGAAAATTAAAGCGTGTGTAGTGCAACATGGACTGTTGTAGGGGCGAGGCTAAGCCCCATAAAGAACCTGGCAACGTTTAAGGTTCTGACGCCTGAAGCACCACCACAGGGAGGGGCCGCATACTTAGCCCCTGACCACGTTGTTAACACCGCAAGGTTTCTGTGGTCCAGCCGGGCAGGGCCAGAGAAGATGGTCTCATCTCACTCCTTCGATGTGAAGGCAGCACTCCTCCGCCTCACATGCCCACTGCTAATGTATGCATGTGCAGAGAGAGCTCCCAAGTTGCACGGTGAACTCCTGAACTCGCGGTGGAGAGCGCCGGGAGAACTGGAGGCGTAATCTCTGGGATATTTCCGGGCTTTCCAGCATTACATTTAATGGTGAAGAAATCTTAACACAGGTACTTAACGCTGAAGACACAAAAGCACGAGGGGGATTGTTAATGATGGGTCCAACCACTTCCTCTCCACATTTCTGGACGGCGTAACGAGCCTTTTTATCCTCGCACATTTTACAGTGGACGAGGCCAATTCTTCGCCCATATTGTTGCGGCGCTGCTGTGGGACGGATTAAGACAAATTAGCTTCTTGCGGCTACAAGGCTGGATTTGATGGAGCCACATGGCACGGGGCGATTCAGCACCAGCGTTCTATTTCTCGCTGTATCACTCTATCTCCCTCAGTCGTCGAGGGAGATGAAAAGTGGAGGAGAGTCGGGTTTGAATGGAGAACGGTGGAAGTCCGTTCGCAAATCGTGCATGTAGACATCAGTTGAGTATCATGCAGAGTACACACAGCTGTCTGCTGCCACGTGAAAAATTTATCTTAGGATTTGGGGGGAGGGGAAGGGGAAAGAAAGTTAGCCAAGAGGACTCCTCAACTCCTTGAGAGGTTGCATCAATGTTTGTGGGAGCAACTTTCAGTCGCAGACGAAATCAGAGGAAAATGTTCACTTGAAAGACGGTATTAAATGTTTTTTTTTTCCACCTCCAAAAGCTGTAACAAGCCATTATTAAATCTCAAGGCTTCTGCTAGATTTGTGGGAAAACACTGGACGTGCGCCCCACCTTTCTTGCTGAGCTGGATGTTGGCCTGCCGCCGCCCGTTGCTGTTCTCCAGGGAGTCGATGATCAGGGAGATGGAAACCTGCTCTCCAAAGTGCTCCCGGATCGTCCTGCAGAGAAAACGGCAAAAGAGGCACATGTAAACACGAAAACGATGAGATAAAAAAGGCCCTAAAGATGAAAATCAGAGCAGCTGTACAACACAAATTGGGGAAACTCCAAAGAGAAACGTATCAGTTACACATGATGACTCATTTTATTGTGAAGCCCGTCTTGATGCAAAATAAGAAAACTGCCATTTAAGTATAATTTAAGTATTATTTTTGTGTTTGCATGGCTTTTGTATATTGTTTATATTGTCATTTTTGCACTATTCTGCACTGAATATACTTTTCGAAATCTTTTTATATCTCCTTACTTTTTCCTGGCGTGTATGGCAACTGTTGATGACGAACTAGCCATGACTTGGCAAATAATGCAATCATTAAATTATAAACTGGGCTCAATCCACACTGATCTTTCTGAGAGCAAATAAAACCAGGAGAGGCACAAAAATGTTGACTGGCTTCAGTCCAGACTAGCAGTTAGCATAGCCTTCCTCCTTCCTCTATGACTGCTCTATGCCATATCTGATGGCACATTTACCATTCAATAGGACACAATGGAAATAAGAGCTAGCTTGTTAGCCAGAGCTAGCTTGTTAGCCACGGCTAGTAATCCACTTGTTGATGTTGTAATACATCATCAAGCGCGCCGGTAAATGTAGCATTCACATTGGTTGAACATCGGTAAAAAAAAAAAAACCTGACACTGATATTTCCTGGTATTAGTTTTCTAAGTTAATATTGGAGTAAGCCTGTGAGTAATGTTGGGGCTTCTGGGATTTGTAGTCGGGACATAAAGAGACGGTGTACGACACAGAGATCAAAATAGGAAGTGGAGACGATCGAGATTTCAGAGCAAAACAGAATCTGGACAAAAAGTGGTGATTTTGGTGAAAGTGTCCTCTACTCTACCTCTGATAAAACAAGAACGGAACAAGGTAAAAAGAAACATTTTTTTCATGATGAAATAGAGAGTCTCTTCTTTCATTTGAGCCATTCAGTGTTCTCAGAGACATAGTACAAAATATTCTGTGGGTCTTGGAATATGACTCAAAATGGACAAAAAAGCTGGCACATTGCACTTTCTGTTTTATTAAACAGCTGGGACTCAATAAGTTAATTTGTGTTGAATTTTTGGTGTTTCTTACTCGAGAGACTGAAGGTCTGTTGTCTGTGTGAAGTCAGATGCACAGTCCTCCTCAAACAGTCTTTATTTGTTGCAAAAATCAATGCTTCTCTAAGAAAATAAAACATAAATCTAACGCCAGAAACTAGAAAAGAAAACAAGGAAGCTCAACCTATTAGCAGGGAGATAAATCTATAAAGAAAATGAGGAAACTTCACCAATAAACAGGGAGACTAAACTGGAAACAAAAGAAAACCTTGACCTTTGAAAAGGGAGAAAAATCAAAGACCCTGCCTTGAAAAGTGGGGAAAAGAAACAAAAATACCACATCTACTCGACTGACAACAGGACAAGACGATCTCACAAAGACAAAGAGGAGACAGGACTATTTAAACATGAGGTAATGAGACAAGTCACGCCGCGATTCGGCCAGCTATCTTCTGTCAAATCATTTTAAGTTTGAAGGACATGTTTCAACATCAATATGAATGAGAGCAGGGGTCTGCAACCATTACTATCTAAAAAGCTATAGTGCTTCCTCTTCAACTACTTAGAAATGTAAAGACAGCTAAAGCTTTATGTATAGTTAAGCTGCATTTACCAAAACTTTACCCTGTGTATGTATTGAGCAGCAATAAAGAAAACTGACTGCTTTCCATTCTCTTCTAACAAACAACTCTTACTAAGAGGGGAAAAATGTATCCATGCTTAGCTTACTGAGACCAGAAATGTATTGTAACTCACATTTGAAATGACAATAGTTTTAAATTGTGTAACTAAATAAATACATAAAATAATATAATTCCATGTATTTTCTTTGAAAGCCACTGCAGTGGGCTAAATAGTTGCAGACCCCTGATAATAATGCTGTGGCTCTAAGCCAGGGGTCACCAACCTGTTTGAAACTGAGGGCCACTTCAAGGGTACTGAGGGCTACTCGTTTGATACAGACTTCTTGAATAACAGATCCAGTTTTAAGAATATTACCTCATAATCACTATGAATATTATAATATATGTTAAGACACAGCATGTTCATATGTTAATTAGTGCATTATCAATAATTTATCAAGGTAGGAAAGTGTAGAGAACTATGCAGGCCAATTAAAAACTATGTTCCTCTGAGACCTTCCTTTTTTGGATTTATCCAATAGGGGGTGGTATGCCAGAAATGTCTTAATATTGTAATTTTAAAATTAAATCAATTCAAACGTTATTCACTACAAATTTCAGACGAAGCTCAAGGTGACTGAACTCAGTTTCAGGCCACGTGGTCCCCGCAGACACGTGTTTGCTTCCCCTCAGCAGCTCACTCTACCTGAACAAAATGTTCCTCTTCCTCCAGCTACCATTGTCAGAAAAGAGAAACATTAAAACACCTGCAACACAAAACAAAGGCCGTTAAAAAGAAAACACACACATAAACTACATAAACTATGAAATGCGGTCAGCTTAGTAATGGCGTCTCCGAAGCGCTGCACCTACACGAGGGAAAACCAAAACATTTACTTCCGGTATAGATGCCCATATATTAACTCCGGAAGTCACCTGACACGGCGACTCCAATTACCCCGGAAGTAAATATTGGTCCCGTGCGGTAGATCCCGGTATTGATCGGGTAATAACAGTCTAAACCATACAGGATTCGTGTTGAATGATGCTGAATACAAACAGCTTGATGTTGTGCTGGTTAAAATGATAAAGAGGAGAAAAAAACTCTGATTTGTTGATTGTTGAATGTCTGTGCTACTAGTTAGCTGGTGCTGAACCTACGTGCTAACTATTAGCCTGGAGTCAACAGTGCTACATTAGCTGCAGATTCTAAGGCAGACGCACCCATTCAGACACTGAATAACTACAAATATAGGAAAATAAACATGGTCAATCATTCAGAGGTGTCTCACTACAGTGTTAGCATATAACCCTGAATATGTAACATATTTACATTATTATCTTTCTTACCATTACCAAGGTAAACATGGTGGTTGCTATGCTAATGCCACGGTATTTAGCTAGAAAGCTAGTGCAGGATTTATTTTTGGTGTTTGACCAACAATTTTAATTCAGCATTTATTTTATTTACATCCATAGTCACTGCAGCATATATTTATTAATATATTTCTACATTAATTTATTAGAGCCTGTTGAGGTGTAGGAGCCCTTGCTCGACTGTTTGGTGACTTATTCAAGGGAACCTTGGCAGCGCTCAGAAGGGGAAACTGGCATCTCCCCCCCATCTAACAGATCATGCACCAAACTCCAGGTCCGACCTGGACTTGAACCAGCAACCCTCTGGTTCCCAGCCCTTCAGCAGGACTAAACTGGCTGCATATCCAATGACAGACACGCCCACAGAGAGATGAGCATGGATAATACCGCACTAGGATTATGATATACTGTTTTTTTATTACTTATTTAGCGAGCTAACAACCTGTGGTAACGTTAATCATAGACTGGGCTGCAGGTGTTAGTCTAATAGTAATGTTGGCTCTCAGTAAGGTAAATGGTGACAAATGTTGCACAGTAGTGTAACTTACTCACTCTGAGGAGGAGCAGTACTTCACAGACAGTAAGGTGGAATGAGACATGTCTATGTACTATTACATACAGTATGTATATATTACACAGTCCATTTCTAGATTAACTGTGAGGTCTTTGCTATAACAGAAGACTGTTTAATGACGACACACATTACAATCTTTTCATTCAACAAATGGTCATATCACTGATGTTGAAGTTTATGTATTTTTCTCATTGTCAGTCTCACTAATCTGACCATGTTGTGATCTGTAAAGGTAGAAAATACAGTCATTCATGAACTAACTACAATGATAAATAACCATATTAAACTACATTACCAACTATTGCCCCCAGTATGATCTGTAGGAGAACTACATGTTTCTTATGACTTCATAAAGTCCCTTTAAATGAGTTACAGTTATGTCCGTGTCTCACTCTTAACTATACAGTCATTCACAACGATAACATAAAGCAATTACAACATATGTAGCATAGAATGAAACAGTTTTAGAATAAAACTTGCATTTTACATAAAAAGATGAACTGCCATAAAACTGAATTAATCTCACTTAAATTACCTGGCAGCCTAAGTATGAACCGTTGTTTTACTAATTCTCACCTCAAACATCAAGTGTAGGCGTTAGCATAGCCTAGCTTAAATTAGCAAGTTTCTGTGTCGCTGTAGCCTTCCGGCCTTTCACTCACCTTATAACATCCTCCATGCTGCTCTTTAAGGAACTCATTCATAAATCAAAGACCCAAACACCCTTTTGGTATTTTTACATAAAAATATTACTTTAAACAACCTTAACGCTCACAAAGCTGCACTGATCTTCACAGGACGCCGCTTCCTGTTTGCTCCCCTTCATGGAGGTTCGTTCTCCTCTTATCTTTGGTGGAAATGAAGAAGCTCATCCGGTGACCTGACGGCCAGTTGAATTAGCAGGCTGTTTCACCGAGCATTGCCTCATTCTCACCTTGAGCACCAGTCTTTTCGTCTGCTGGTGATGGTGCTTCCTGTGACTTCACCCTGAACACATCCCACCTCTCAGGAAGCATCTCCTTGTTGAACAGGAGTGAAGCCACATAGGAAACCATCACAGTGGAGACCAGAGCAGACAGCATGCAGGTAGTCTTGAAAGGCCAGCGCTGAATATAAACACCATCCTTTAAGACACACCCTGGGAAACACAAGATCACAGGAAGACCGAACATGGGCTCTCCACACAACAGTCTCATCACAAAAGCAACAATATAGCCTGAAACGGCACCATAGCCATTGGAAACCCCGACGAAGAGGACGCAGATGAGCTGGGGCAGCATTATGGTGTAGGTCAGGTCTGAGCTCAGGATCCAGAATGCTAAGATGCTGTTGTCCAGGTAGGTGAGGGAGGTTCCCACAATCCCTAGCACCACTATGGAGCAGCGAATCACCCACTGCAGCTCTCTGTCAGATGCCTGGAGAAACAAGTAAATAGAATTTCAATTAAAAAAAAAACACGGCTGTCCTTTCCTCTCCACCTTTTCTTCATACCTGATGTCTGATGGTCTTGTAGATGTTGGTGGTGAAGATGGAAGTCGCTGCCAACAGGCACGAGTCGGTAGATGACATTGCAGCACCAGCAATCGCTCCCATTCCCACAACGAAAATGGCAGTCGGGGTCAGATGCAGAAGGATGATGGGCAACACCATGGCCGCTTCTCCTCGCTCATACGGAGAAGGGGAACCGTAAGAGGTCAAATTCCAATCTGAAACATGAGAGATGCTGTCAAAATGGCTTTACCATTTCTGAGATGGAGTGTTTCAATAAAAATGTTTAACTCTGTCGATATCCTAAACATCATTTTGAGTTTTACCTGTTGAGGCTGCGACGGCGCCGATCAGCACAGGTGGAACTCCGAGAACGAGGACGACACCTGCTGCTATGAAACAGATCATCCTGGCCGTCCATGTGGAGCTGGAGGAGAGAGTCCTCTGATGGAAATCTTGAAACGCCAAATTCCCAACACTCTGAGAAAACACAGATTAAGGTATTTCAAAGTGTATACAACTTTTAAGCAGAACTGTTAACCTTTATTCACTTCTTTGATTTGACAGACATGTTTTAGCAAAAATACTCTGCTTTGATTTCTCTCATCTGGCTTTTCCACACAGAAAAATATTACTGCACAGTTATTTCTTGACTGAAAAATCCAGAATTTATGATCATGCAGAATTTAACTCTGCTCCATCTTACCATCGCTAGGAAGTAATCGATCCACGTCCACACCTGATCAGACTGAAGATGGCCCAGCCAGGAGGCCTGCTGTGTGTGGTTCAATGCTGTTTTAGTGATGTCAATGTAAACGTTACTCGCCAGAACAAAAGGAGTACACAGCCACTGTGAAAAGAGGAAGTCATGCAGTGAAACTCATACAGAAAATAAACACTCAGTGATGTTAGTGTGTTGGCCTTGTTTGGGTACAACTCACCAAGCTACAAAACACCAACAACAGCTGGACAACATCAGTGAAAGCCACTGAATAGAGACCTCCAAGAACAGTGTAGATGATGGTGACTGCAGCCGAGATCCAGATGCAAAGACTTAAGGGAAGATCTGTGAAGATGCTAACAGTGACCCCTGATGGAGGACACAAACACACAACCCACACACACACGTCAGATACTTTATCATCACCAACGCTGAATATAAAAGCACTTCAGTGTTGTGGAATTACCCAGAGAAATCAGTGTGACAGGGACCCACATCACTTCACTTATAAATGGAACGATGGCAAGAAGCCCGGTCAGTTTTTTTCCATATTTTCTCTGAAAAGGATCCATCATAGTGATGTAGTTTTTGTCTCGCATTGGCTTCGCAAAGAACAGTCCACCTTTAAAAAAGAGACAGTGAGAACAGCAGTGGAGAACTCTGTACTTCAGTTGTCAGGGTCAGTAAGAATATCTGGATTTCTTTGGGTTTTTATTGTACTTACAAAGTTTTGATTTATTTTTTGAAGTGAATAGATAAATTTAAGAGGATCTTACCAATAATGAAGGAAAGTGACATTTGCAGAGGAATGAGAGCCCAGATTAGTCCCTTTGTGGGGTCATACACCGTCTCTGCAACTCCAATGATAAAGGCACCTCCGACCCAAGTGGCTGCATCAGGAAAAAAAGCATACAGTGTGCACACAGATCTTTCAAAATACTGTAATGAGTGCTTTTACAGAATGAAAGTTGTAGACCCACCGGTCATCGTGAAGACTCCCACTGCCAAGCTGACCCTCCGGTTAGCCAAAAACGAGGTTTCCATTTGTCCACTTTGTGTGTTTTTCTCCATCTTAGATTTCACAGACGCCCAGATGCCGATTCCCAACACCAGCAGGTAGAAGAGGACCATCATCACCAGACCCGGTACGTGGACAGCCATTGTTGTATTTCACTCAGAAAAAACACATGCAAGTTAATCCAGTCTGACTGAGCTAAAGGCAATGATGAATGCAATGTCAGTGACAGAGCAACGTGATATGAAACATTCAAAATGTAACAGGCAGCTGCACTCAGGCAGGTTGATGTTTTGCACATGCGCAGTACAAATCGGGTTTCAGGTACTGATCGGGTAGTGACAGTGACGCCCACTCTGCAGCTAATCAGTGCAGAAACACAATAAATAAACAAACCGGAAACACGATAGTCATCCCAGTAACCGTGCCGACACGGCGCTTTTATTCTGAAAGGGCTGGCTCGTTAGTGCCGTCGGAGCTTAGTTGCCGTTCGCTTCCGGCTACATTAAATCCCTATTATAAGGCCACATACAATCAACACACACAGTAAAAATAACGTGGCACATTTTAACGGGCGTTGACTTCCATGATCGTGGCTGGATCGCCGTCAAGACTTGTGAGAGACTGACGACGCAGCCAGCACGAGCCATGCTAGCTAATTAGCTAATTAGCTTCCCCGGTTAGCAACAACAACACAACAACAACAACAACATGTACAACAACACAGACACTACGATCGACCTATGGCCGAAAAAGTGACTACTTACATTTTCAGTTCAACAGTTTCAACTTAACTGCTCACTGCTGCTCATCATGATGAGTCAAAATCACAGCTAAACCACAACCAGTGCGTGAATGAGTCAAGGCCTGAAATGGGATAAAACATTTCCAAAACATGATGAAATCCAAATTAAATACCAACAAGAATAAACAGAGTGCTCTGGAATTCAAATTTCAATTCAAAACACTCCTTTTAATTTTGCTGCTTATAGTACCTAAAATGATTTCTGCGGATGATCCGACCAAATGCAAAGACAGTTAAAAAAAAACACTGTAAACCATATCCATTTATTAAGTTATTCAGAAATATTCTGTGGCTTTATTCTAACTTTTCACACAGACGTAATTTGACAGACACATTACATTTAAAGGGAAACTCAGATTCAACAATTCAACGAATATGAATATGCTTTTTTTAAACTGTAAACTGTAAAATTAGTGGTATGGTGTGTTTTATGCATTTGAGATGGACATGTTTTGCATTCTGCAAAATATTAAACGGCATTTCTGGACACTGATGAAACACACTGAACATTTGGGGTCTTAAAACGGGTAGAAATGGGGGTTGGGTGTGCTTTCATTAAGATACACTTAGAATAGTAGTTAACTGCATTGAGAGGCTGCATTCTGTCCATTCATGTACCAACAGGACCAAAACAGTTTGACAGCCAAATGTTGAAAAATGTTGAACACAGCACTAGCAGCCGATAACAAAACACTCACAGTGCGTTGGTGTGAATTATGGCACATATTCATCCTATTTCATGTGATTAAACTTATCAATAATATTATTATTGGATATCTTTTGTCACAACTACATGATTTCATATGAAGTGGACATTTAGGAGGTATGAGGTTTTCTGCAAACACATATAGTATAATAACAATAATATTTCTCTGTTAAGGCATGGGATGACCAATGAGGTAACAGTTGAGCATCAGACGACGTCACAGACACAAAAACAAAACTTGAGCAGCGTCAGGACAAGTGATGGGTCATTTGTAAATTATTTTTATCTGACGAACACAAAGACACCGTCTTTGGTCACAAATCAAAAACACTGAGCAGCACAATCCACGCTGTACACACAGAGTTAATGGGACGCATTTTTGACATATTTTCAGACATAATGGTGGCTTTTCTTTGTGAAAAACACATCTCTCATTTCTTCCATATATCACATAAATGTTTAAAATACATATTGTATAGTTACCATTTTTTTTAAAATAAAAACTCCTTTATTTCACCCATAACTTTAACAACTCTAAATATACTGTTTTTATAGCCTTTGCAACACTTTGTACAAGTTATAACAACTTCTCTTTCATTTCATATAGATCTCCGTTAAATATTTGTTAAATATCAATCCATTAAATAATCTTGATTATTAATCGAAAATAAAATCTAAAAATAAATATTTTATCTTGGGAAAGAGGAGACCAGCACGAGTTAAAAATCCAGCACGACTTCATGTATGGCGAAGGAGACAAGCAAAAAGGGAGATTGCTGCTGAAATATACATTCAACTCTCAGGCTATGGAGCCGTAAGAACAGACAGAGAACGATGATTTTTCACGTCGATGTTCAACAGAAACAATAAGAGGCCTAGGGTAAATAGATTTTGTTTTTTACACTTAGGAGTGTCAAAATTAGACTGCAGGACTAGAGACAGACTAGAAATCAAGTTGGTGGTTTTCAAACAGACTTGAGGCAGGGGGTTAGTGCAGAAAACAGACTTTCTAACTTTGTACTTTTAGATTGTCAGTCAATAAAATCAAAAAGCACACTTTACCTTTTCTGTTTTTGAAATGCACAGCCTCCCTGTTTTCTGTACTCTGCAGGCATGGCATTTGGCTACAGATAGAAAAATACCTGTCAGCCCCTCTCAAACATGGGACTCATCCAGGTCCAGGTCCACAGGGGAGATGGGCAGGGGAGGCCGGCGGGGTGACCGGCGGGGGGAAGGTGGGGACAGCAGCGGGGTGAGGAGGGGGTTCTCTGTGCCGTCGTCCTCGCTGAGCTGCAGCAGGGCATCGCTGCGTGGCAGCAGCGCCGTCGTGTCCTCGTCCCCGGGGCTTTCTCTGATCCTGGGCGGCCCCGGCGGAGGAGGAGGAGGAGGCAGGAGAGGGGCAGGTGGCAAAGGTGGAGGTGGCGGAGGGCCCGGGGCAGGCGCTGTGCCAAGCACTGGGAGTGGAGGAGGGAGAGGAGAGGAGGTGCGGGACAAGGGGAGGGGGGAGCAGGTTCGGGAAGGGGGTGTCGGGGTGGAGGGGCGGGAGATGGAGGGTGGAGGAGAGAGGCTGCTCCGGAGTCCCCACTGCTCCCTCTTCTCCTTACTGCTCAACACTGCAGGGACCTGATGATGAAATACTTTCCGTTACAGCGATAAAACGTCACGTTTCTCTGGTGTAAATATTTTTTGGAAACACTGGATCAGTCCTCATGTCAATGTCATAATAGATCCTTTCTAGATCTGGTTTATTTAGTCCTCTCTCTGGTCCTACCTGGGTTTTAGCAGGGCTGTGCAGGTCTGCAGTCACCGTGGCTGAGGACACAGTGGTCACTTCCAGCGTTGGAGACTTTGACAGGGCAGGACTGGACTTCCTGTCCTCAGCTGGAGGGTCGGTGGCGCCGGCCCCCTGCTGACCTTGACTCTCTGTAAAGGTGACTGACCTCTTTTGGTCTCCCTGCGCTGTGGGCACACATGCAAGAGTACATGTGGTCAAAACAGAGACGACGGCGCCGGCTAGTGACTTGCTAACACATCAGCACCACCGAAAAGAGTGGAGGCAGGGAGGGAACAGGAGGTTGAGGTGGGGGAGGAGGGTTAGGCAGGGACTGGGAGGGGATGCAAGACAGACATGCAGAGCGCCCTTTTGGGTGAGGTTGCAGATAAAAGGGGACGGGCCGTTGCAGGGTGGAGATGAAGGGTTAAGGTTTGTGTCTCACCTTCACAGTCCAATAAAGTTTCTTTATTTCGAAACATAAGGCATGAGACAGAACAGAGTGAGAAGAGTCAGTCTGGTGGCAGGTGGAACAACAAACAGCATTGGAACAAAGACGGAGGTTGTGAATGGGGAGGACGGCTCAGTTCAAGTCAGCACACACACGTTAAACAAGGACGCTTGTGTTTGTAGTATTTAGATTTGTTGTGTGTTGATCTGAAGTGCAGGGTAAGTCTGGCTGTTAGTGATTCACTGAGTTTTAATATTCAAACATGCTTTCATACTTCTACAGCACACAGGTGAAGGTGTGTGTGTGTGTGTGTGTGTGTGTGTGTGTGTGTGTGTGTGTGGTTACCCAGAGGTTTGTTCTTGGGCTGGATGCTCCTGCGAGTCGTAGAAAGCCTCGCTCCAGATCGACCGCGAGGTTCGTTCTTTGGAATGGACAGCAGGGGGCGTCTCAGCTGCAGGAAAATCACAATTAAATCCAGTCCTGCATAATCCAGATTATTTGATTCCTGCATTTTTTACTGTTAAACTTATAAATACCTGATAAACACTGCTTTTGTCAACAATAGTGCAAACATGCACTTGTCTAAAAATTTAATCAGAAGTTAACCAAAATTAGAAGTATTTACTGAATTTATACTACTGCTACCATTTCTACTACGTGATAATTTATTTCCTTAAATCTTATAGCATCTTTTTTGTCCATGCGCTTCAGTTTCAATGTATTCCAATTATTTACATTATTACAAAACATTTACAGTTGGAGGTGTTGCGCTAAAATAATTTGATAAATCAATCATTTCCAGTTAAAAATGTGTCCTAGATAAAGAGGATTTGTTTGTACTGGCCATGCTTGATTTCCTTAAAAACAAATTCTGACCTGTCTGAGGCCTCTCTTTCGTCCTAACGGAGGCTGGATCAGAAGGTTCTGCTGGCCTGGCTCACTCTGCACACTGGCAACCCTGGGACGATGAAAAAAGATGCACACACACATACACATTTTTTGCATTCACACACACGCAAACACAGGAGACGAAGAAAAGCATCACAAAGGCACTAAAAGGCCACCGCATCCCCAGCTGTGCTTGCTTATGGACCACATATTTGACCACAGTAACAGTGCTGCTATATTCTACGCGACACACACAGCATGTTACAAGACAGAAGAAAACAGTGCTGCCATGATTCAAACACTGAAAACAACAAGGGGTAGCAGGGGCTGGAGCAGCAACTCTGACCAAAGAAACTTTTTATCATATATTAATATTATTTTGTCATCCTAGATAAGATCTGAAGTTCTTAAAAGCAAAACTGGACAAAGAAAACAAAAGTGTCCTTGTACTATGGTTGCCACCCCAGTTCCCCCTTGCCCCTACAGATTGGTATCCAGAGTAGGACGTCCAATTTGATCAGCGAGAAGCCTGATAGACATGTAAACAGTATGAAACACCATGGCACCAATGGGAGAGAGGCTGACTTTAGTGATGGCACATCAACTGTAAAGACCCAGAGCGAACAGGGGAGGATCAGAGGCAGAGCTCCTGGCCCCGGGGCCCTCTTTACTTTTTTTAAGGTGGCCTGGTTAGGATAGCACAGCAGATGAGCTGAGAAGATGAGGGTCAGTGTGGAGCTCAAGAGGAAGAGGGAGGTTAGAGTACAGAGACAAGGCACACTGGACCCACACAGAAAGAGACAGAGATAGTGAGGGGAGGTGTGGCGGGCCAAGGCGATTTGACTGGATGTGGATGAGTGATCAACAGTGAGACGGCCAATAGAGGAGGCCGTCCCGAGGCGATGCCCCTCCCAGTGGTGGACAGATGCAAGAACGCACCAACGGGACACAGATAAGAGAGAGGGCCACTGTACCTAGAGAGGTTACCCTCCTGCAGAAGGCCCTGGGACTCATCTAGCACATTGGGTTCACTGTGAAAAGGGGGGCGAAGGGGGGGAAATGGGAGTTTAGGAAGATGCAGTAGAGAGCCATCACCACCCAAATCCACGAGCCCAGACAGCGGGGTGGGAAGCCAGGGCTCAGACCACAACAGAGCCAGAGCAGATTTCTTTTCTTACCAAGCTACTTCATAAAGCTGACTGCTAAACAAAAACACTGTAAATCAACAGACATCTACATGGCTGCGGTGGGATATTAACTCTGCATAGGACAACAAGCCAAAACTTTAATCATACATGAATATTTCCTGAATGCAGCTCTGAAAAAAGTAATCTGGCCCTGTATTGCCAACTGCAAGACCAATAACCTGCATATTGTTACAAAACAGAGTATTAAACAGTCAATGTGTTGATCTTCCTCAAATGTAAAAAAAGAACATAAATTCTTGTCTTCATTATTCGTCCAATAATAGTTTTCCAGGAGTTTCACAAGAGCACTGCAGAGAGGTTTTATAGCCGTCGTTGTGCATTTTTCCGGTCTGAAAAGGAAAAGTCAGAGAGGTGTTTCTTTGTATTTGTGTGTTGCTGAATGTTACCTGTGGCTGGGCAGCATGGTGGTGCGGGGAGCCTCAGGCTGCGAGGCCGCAGAGCCGGTGGCGTGGCTGGAGAAGCGGCGCTGTGCTATCACCTGAGGCAGGAAGGCTTCGTGTTCGCTCACCACACTGGGAATACTCATGGAGTCATCTGAGGAAGAAGGACGGAGGGCAGTGAGTCCAGTTCGACTTTCTACAGTTGTCAAATGTGAAAGAGAACGGGAACGTTTCTGACTCTCTTCGTCATCCTCGTCGGTGCGGCTCAGCGTGTCTTGGGAGGGCTGGCGTGACGGTTGGCTGTCCTGCTCCCAAACTGTGCCCGTGCCTGTGTTGGAGCGTGACATCGTGGCCAAGCTGAGGCGATACGCTGAAGTAGATGTGCCCACTGTGCTAATGGACGTCTTGCCCTGGTAAGCTGTTGAGAGGTGGCAGGATTAAAATATACCTGAGGGATCATGAGCAGACCTGTACAAAGAAACGCTTGTTTTTGCTGACCAGAGCCACTGTGCACGGCCTCCTTGAGGATCTTGAGTTCATTGTTGAACTCTGCGAACAGAGAGCTCTTGCAGAGAGGTCGTGGGATGAAGCGTCGCTCCAGCTGGTCAGCGATGTGATGACGTGCTGTAATCTCCTCCTGGGAGTCTGCGGGCTGCGTCAGCAACTAGAGAGACGAAGAAGTACATGGCAAATAGTACACAAGCACGCACAATTAAAATGAAGTCAAGAGCAGCAATCCATTCACTGATTCTTTACCTTGCACTGTATGAAGGGTCTCAGCAGGACAAAGATGGGGATACGGGTTCGGACGATGAAGTCAATGAAGTCCCAAAAGGCCAAGCCGCCCACCTTTCTAAGAGCCATCTCTTTAACCTGCAGGCTGAGCCGGTACCACTGGTTTCCCAACGAGCGCTCAAAGCAAACCAACACCACCTTCAGAGCTGCAGAGGGATGGAAGAGGATGAGAAGGGAACAAGAGGGGCGATAAAATGCTGCCACGTCTCATTACCGTACCCAGATATGCAGCCTGGCTGGTGGACTCGGCTAGTCCCTCTCTGCGCAGATCCTTCCCCGTGTCGCCAGGAGTGGAACAGTGAGCCGGGGAGGCATCCAGCATGAAGTTCTTGGTGCGGGAGGTGGAGATGATGCGAGGAGGCAGGAGGATATTGATGACTGTCTGGAGGAGCAGGAAGACCTCAGGCTGCTCCAGGTGGGGACTATCTGTGAGGGGAAAGACTTTTTAGATTGTAGAACAACAAAAATCTTGTTATTGCTGACTAATTTCCTGGTTTTAGGACTCACTCCTGCAGCGCTCTATATAAGGTATATTATGAAGCAAAAACAGGTCATGAAAACAAGCCAGTAAGCTTGTACCTTTGCTTCCAGAGCCCACAGTGAGCACAAAGGGAATGAGCAGGTTGAGCAGCATCCCTTCTCTTCTCTCCTGATTGGTGAATGGTGAGATCACATGACTGAGAGGAAAGTCCTCCTTCAAGGCCTAGGATGGGGAAAAAATGGAGGAACCATTGCAGATTGCTGAATTATAGACGTCCAATGAGGAGTGTGACTGAGGCTTACCTGGATCTGCAGGGCGACCAGTCGGACTACTGCCGTGCTGAAGGGCAGCGGAGGGGATAAGTAGGGGCTGAGGTGGAGAAGAGGGAGCCCGTCTGCCACGCTGGAGGGGCCGACAACACCCATCACCTGGCAACACACATGTAAATACCAATACTCAACATGTTACCCAGAATGCTTTGTGCAGTCTTGCACGTCTGTGTGCTGCCGTACCAGGTTGACGCAGACGTTGATGAGTGATCGAAGGTGTGGGAGGAAGGAGATTATTGGCTGCCGCTGCAGGGTCAGGCAGATCCCCTCAATCAGGCTGCTGGCCGCCTCCCACTCCACCTGTCTCCTGGAGAACACCCACCCATACAACACCACCCCGCACCCCGAACGAAAGCACATTTTCTGTGAATTTAAAAATAGCCTACAGGACAAACGCCACAATCGAGCCACATGGGGTGAATTCAAGCCCACTGGCTTCTTTTGAAATGACTTGAATGTGGCATTAGATCAATATTAAGTGCAAAAATAATCACAAAAGTCAACCATCAGGGTGGTACTGGCAAAACACTTACCATACTGACAACAAATATTGCAAAGCCCACAAACATAGCCAGCTTAAAAGTGCAGCAACAAGTCAGTGACTGGTGTTTTCTCTGAGCCAGCAGTCTTAGTGTGACAGTGTGGGTAAAGAATCTGTGGTATAACTCGATGTATTTATTATGTTTAATTGGTTTAAAAGTCCCTGAACGTGGTCGTCTCTTCTTCTCTACGCCACTGGCTGGAGCTGCAACTGGTATCATGATACTGGGAAAATGACAAAGTTGACCTGTGGAATACCTTTCTAGTCATTTCTATAAATTCTGTGGCCTTGCTCAATCACATTTAATATTGAATTGTTCATCTTATTCTAGGGGTCAGGTGCCAATCAGTGACTAATCCACATTGAACACATTTTCTTGTACATTTTTACTGGGTTTGAGCTTTGAATCATCACCAGAGAAAAGTGCATTGTTTTTCATGACACGGGACAGGACACTGGCTTAGAGGCACCACTGCCGGCGGTCCATCGCACACATCTTCACGTACTTATATATGCATGTAATTCCCCACGCACACAGACACAAGTATCTGCACGAAAACAGGCCACAGCAGCACTTACGGTACAGCACTCACGAAGGCAGTGCTACAGAGGAACAGTGCCCAGAAGCCGTCTACTGAACACACCACGGCACCGGCACAGCACGATACACTCACAGGGAGACAGAGAAAAGGAGGGAATGTATTCAACAGACCTGGTGCATAATGCCTGTGGGCGAGCGCACCTGAGCGTAGGCATCTTGTGGATCTTGTTGAACATGCGGTCCAGCCTCTTGAGGATGAGAATGAGGGCGGGGCGGACGGCCTCGGATGACCAGTCGGTGATGGGCAGCATCTCCATGATGTAGCGCCGCAACCCTCGGCTCTCCATGGTGAGGGTGTCGTAGGGGGCTAACTTCAGCAGGGCATGGGCGATCTCTGCCAGTCTGGGAACACAAAAACACTCAATAGCACTATAGTCTCAGAAATATGGCAAAGGTTACTGAACTGTAAGCTATGGCAAAAGAAAATGCAGATATAAAAATAATACCTTGGTTTGGTATTTATACCTGCAGCACTGCTTCATTTTAAGATCCACATAAATGAGGAAATTGAGCACTTGTAGGAAGGAACAATGTCATGAATAAATCTGGTGAAAGGCTGAACTGAACTCAACCCTGAGGAAATCTCATCACCTCATGTGGGACTTGATGTCCAGCAGCTCCAGAGCAGTGACCCGCGGCTCACCGGCCACGTTCTGCAGGATTTTAAGTCGCGGCCCGCAGTGTTTGTAAAACTCAGTGCAGATGTTTAACAGGGACTCTCGGGGCCGGCGGAACTCCTCCCTGGCTATGCGCTCATCCAGCTCCTCCCTCGGCATGCCCTGGCCCTCCTCCAGCAGGTGGAGGTTGTCCCTGGACAGACGTAAACAGCTTTAGCTATCTATTCTGGGACTGTCAGAAAGTAAGTTAGATTATGTTATTGTGCTGACCTTGTATTGACCCCCCCTGACATGGCATGGTTAGCTGTAGTGCCTCCCTTATGGCCCTGATCACAGCGGGACATCTGGGGGGCCGTCATGGGCCTGTGGAGGTGTGGGTAAACTTATGTGAGCACTGAGAGGACAACAGAAAACAAGCACTGACATTAACTAATGCAAAACTAATGTTTTGCTGTTGACCTGGTGAGGGTCTCTGAGCTGTAGAGGAGCGCCTGTAGGGATGTGGCCAGAGCAGCAATGGCTGCAATCTCATCCCTGGCAGCTGAGGCAGACTCCATTGTAACCGTGTTGCTCTTCAGCTTCTGGAGGTGGCAGGGAACCAAGGCCTCCAGCACCATCAGCATCTGGAGACTGGAGGGATGCATACAGACTGTTAGACGACAGGAGGTGGAAAACATGAAGATACATGTTGATGTCTCTTTGATATGTTTCCATACCTCCTGAAGGATTCAGGGGCGTAGGCGACCACGGTGACACACAGCTTGATGGCCTCGCTGATGGAAAAGGCCAAGTCCTCATTACCGTAACAAAAATCTGCAGCAGAAAGGTACAGCCCTCAATTTGGTTTGTACATCTCAAACACAGCATTTGCTGGGCTTTACACTGCAGTTGGTGTGTGGAAATGGCAGTTTACCTAGAGAGCGGAGCGGTTTCTCAGCCTTAACCAGCTCCAGAGCATCCAGGGCATCCTGGGTCTCACCTTCCAGAGACACTAGCAGGTCAAACAGACACTGGGATGACACTCCTTTAGACAGACCAGTACTGGTGCTGGTCTGGGATGAGAGAGGAGGACAGATATTCAGGTATCCAGGAATACAAAAACAAAAGAGATTAGAGTTATTATGGCCACTGATTCACATACGTTGCTGTGTGAATTCTGCAGACTTACTGTAAATTCCAGCAGTGGAGCCACGCTGGCAAACAGCTGCAGGATGAAGGGTTTGCGGTGGAGGATGTAGAACTGTCTGCAGCAGAACTCGATGCCCTGTCTGAGTAAAGGGTCGCTCTCATAATCTGCATAAACCTGTCACAACAACACACAAAGGACACGTTATTAGGAAGGTACGTATCACCCAGGGTCTAATATGAGCTGCAGAAAAAATGTTTGTGTTGTAAGTAAGTTACTTTTTCAATACTAATTACTGCAGAATGTTTGTCTCCATACCTGCAGCATGGTTGGCAGGATCCACTGGTACCCGCTCAGGGAGAACAGGTGGTTGAAGTGCACAGCCGTGTTGATGGCAGTGGCTGTGTACTGCCTGAGGAGGGCGCTGTCCTCCGGGTGCAACAGCAGAGCCCCGTTGAAGACGTTGAGGAAGAGCATCATCTCGTCACCCCACGGGTACTCACTGGGCATGCCCAGAAACATTTCCTCCAGCAGCTTGATCCACAGCACCTTGTGGAGGGTGTCCAACCCAAACAGCTCCTTACCTGGAAATTAGGGAAGGAGAGGATGGTGGTAAAAAACCAGCATGATTTTTATCCAAATGCTTGGAGATACAGGAGTCGATCTCACCTTGCGGTTCATTAACCAGCGAGAATTCTGCATCAATGGCAGTTCGTGGGAAGGAGGGCAGGCGGAGGAGGTCCTCCTGCAGCAGGGAGACATGGGACTGCTTGTGCACAGCCGGCATGTGTTGTGTGAGGGAAATGAGGAAGAGGACTCGACCAACTTCCTCTAGTTTTCGAGAAAACACCTAGAAAAACAACAGAAAAGACAAGAAACAAGCCATTTATCAACTTAGCACTCTGCTCTCTGTTTTCAGACAGTTTTTATTTAATGCAGAGTAATTTCAGAGAGTCCAGACCTGTTTCTGGATCAGCTCCTGTCCTTTCTCAGGCAGCATGTGGACCAGGTTGAGCTGGGGAGACACAGATCTCCGGAAGGGGTAGATGTCTCTTACGTATGTCTGGAGGAGGTACAAAACAACAAGTCCAGCCCGGCTCCTTCTCTGCTACCACTGTGTGTCATGGTTAATATGTCAACACTGATAGACAAGATAATATCTACCTTGCTATAATGGATGAGGTTCCATCGTTTGTCCATCAGGAAATAGTGTGCTGATCTGGCCTCTGGAATATTGAAAAATTCCAGGCACTCCTTGTTTGGGGCAGAGGAAAAAGAACATGAATATCTGGAAAGTTAAATCTACTCTTACACACTGATGCATGCACACGTCCTCGACCACTGACCTTGAGCAAGGCCTCAAACTGGGTGTCTTCGTGTACTGGAAGCTGCGTTGGGATGTCACATTCGTTCTGCCCGTGTACTACCAGTGTTTTGGTTCCTGCAGGAACAATTCACAGGAAAATATTGAAATATATAAGAGAGGGTTCTGTCTCCGCTGCAGATGAGATCTGGACCCATGAAGGAGTCGGATCACCTGGCATGGATGCAGTGACCAACAGTTTGACCTCACACTGCTCCTTCTTCATGGTTTGCTTGAGGTCCTTGAAGAAAAGTCCCTCCACATAGCCGACCACCTCCCACAGGAAGGTCAGCGTGGCCGAGATGGCGTCCATTCCCCACTCACATGGAGTCCGCACAAAATACATGATCAGTCCAACCTAGGAGGTAGAGATTTATGGGAAGCTTAAAGAGAACTGTAGATATGAAATAAGTAAGGTATAGTATGATCAGCTACTTCACCAGGTAGTTGAAGAGAATATGAGACGTCTGGGCCGGCAGATCTCCAATGTTGAGCAGAAGCTTCCTCAGCATGTACATCAACTCATCCTGGCAACAACAACACAAGGAACAAAAGCCTTGTCACCTTGTATTTCCTATTTCAAGCTCTCATCAGCACAACAGATTCTGATTTATCCGATGTGAAGCTGTGTTTGTTCACTTACCTGTCGGTTGCTCACTGTTAGTTTTTCCAGGAAGTGACGGAGAACCAGCGCCGGATCTTCGATCAGGCAGTTCCATAGGATTTGCTGGGCAACGGCACTCACTGAAGACACATTGAAAGATAAAATACCAGATTCAAACCCAAACTTTAAACAAATGCCTTTTTCCAAATGACATATTGGAGGAAAATCTACCAACAAGAATCAAGACACCTACCAGCCACGCCATCCTCACGAACTTCCCCGTCCTCCATGAGGTGTACTATTGGTAGGACTGCAGCACAGATGCATGCTGGGAACACAGCTTGGGGTGGTTGTAACATGTGGTGAGTAGGAGTGTGTTCTGTTGTGTTCTCTTCATCTGTCAATAACAAATCAAATAAGTGGTAATAAAGGAAGACCACAAAGGCTGTCTTCATCAGGGATGCTGTGTTTTCATACCTTCAGCACTGGCAAGTGAGCGGACCGACCACACAGAGCCCCGGCGGAAGGAGTAGTTCCTGTGGGAGTTACTGGATGCGCATGACGGGCTGACAGACAGACGGCGTGATGCCAGGTTCACCACTTCTTCTGCTGGCGGGATCAATGCCCACCATGACCAGTGCAGACACAGGAAAAACATACCATCAGGGCACAGACCAGTCAGCAGCTCGCCCATCAAACCTTTCCTATGTGTGTCTGTGATCATATATGGCTGAGTGCCTGGGAGCCCCACCTTCTTCTTCCTGCTCAGGCGGGGGGCTGCATGTGGGCTCGTAGCAGGCCTCCTGAGCCACGGGGATGGCCGTGATGATGCTGGCCTCCCGGCCCAGGCGACGCTTCTCCTCCTCCTGCTGCAGGTTCTTCAGGATGTGCTCGGCTCGCTGGTGGGAGCGCGACACCGCCCGTGCAGAGAAGGATTTCTGGAAAGGGTGTGCATGGAGGGTGGCGTTGGATCAAGGAGCACAGAGGTAGGACAGTGGGTGCAGACATACAGGAGGTTCAGAATGAAGGAGTGCACAAGTTCATACAAAACGGACAATTTAAGTGTCTCAGGAAGGTGTGTGCACAGCTATTCTAGGCTCATGGTTACATCTGAGGAGCATTTTGTGATGTAAAATGAGTGGACAACACATTAATACAGTAACTCTCCTCCAGCACGTTGAGCTCATAATGCTATCCCGAGCTTCACGAAGAACACTGTTGAAATATCGAATAGGAAAGATTTCAATCGTGACAAATTGTGACATAAATGTATTCAGACTGGAATATGGAGAATTTACTGTATCTTGTGTACAGTAAATGCCTCACAGCATTCGCACGAGTGCTCATACACATACATATCCAAGTAGGCTGAACGCATGATATGAAAAACATTCACAGCAAAGTCATTCTCATCCAATGACCATGCATCAACGACACAACACACACAAAATGTCTGAATGTCCGATGCATGCTGTTATTTTTTTTTTCTTCTTATAATCAGAGCAAGTGCTAGAAGACTTTTTGAGTGTGGTGTGTATCACTGACCAAGATGCAACTATCTGAAATGAGCCATGAAACTGCCCCAGCTTCAGATCCAGATGAAAAACCTACAGCTGGGCTAAAAACACTCAATGGAGAACTTTTCCCTCCTGTTATCAATGATCTGCGGTAACAAGATGCATCAGCACAAACATCCGGACAGAAATACCAACTTACTATGGTATGGACTGACTGAATTAATGTGGAGTACTAAAAACAAAGACAGTCGATAGATAAATTATAGAACAGGTGTTCGCAGGTCGTCATCAAAATCTATTAAACATATTTTGATAATCATGCTTTTTTTAAAAAAAATACAATAATGTAAAAAAGGAAACACAAAGAAATCAGTTTTTACCATTTTCAAATGTGTGACACTTGTTTTTGTGCATTGTATCTGCTTTTAACACGGTGTGGGATTAAGTAAGAGTGTCAAAAGAAGATACTTTGAAAAACTAGAAAAAAATTGTTTTTGCCTTAGTTGTATCTAACCCATGCTGATAGCTGTCATGTCATGTCGCTGCATGGATTGCATGCTGGATTGTATTGATCCTACCGCCATATGTCTCTGCTTGTGTTATGAATATGTCATGATGATATATTTTGAATAAAAATCAGATGCTGAACTTTTGCAGTCAAGCAAAAGTCTAAAAATAACAACTCAAAACCTGGACATATTAATCAAAACCTTCCTGCATGGCTGGATATGACCATAAGTGATAAGAATTTAATTTTTTTTGGGTGAATAGACCCTTTAATTATGTGAATTAAAGGGTCAGTTTGTGTGTGATGTATCATCCTTATGTATAAATATTAATTCAAAAGTACGTGCATGCAGGTAGATAAAAATAAAGTGTTTGTAAATATATGCATATGCTGCCACCCACTTTGAACGGCAGTCACACTTACAGACTGGTCTTCATTGATGGGGTCCTGGACACTTCCTGTGTTCTGAGGCACCCAGGGGGGGTCAAATATGGGGACACAGGGCATGCCCAGTATAGGAGATGGCAGAGTGAAGTTGATGCTGGGTGGAGGTATCTGAAGCAAAAATGAAAATGTGAGCTTACATGTTCTGAAGAAATTTGTAAGAATATAATCTCCATCATTATTCTGCACCTTAAAGATCTGCTGGGCTCCTTCCTCCATGCGAGGCCACACCTGGTAGCGGAAACGCCACAGTGTGTAAAACTTCAGGACGGAGTTGATGCGCTGGCAGGCCTCCTGGTGCTGGAACTCCGCCATCATCATTTCGGTCACGGCGTCAGGCACTTTTACCGCGCACAGGAGGAACATGGCAGCTGGAGGGGATTCAGAGAGGTGGACGTGAGGCAGGAAGTGTGGGATGAAGAGGGGAGTATTATGATAAAGAGCAAAAAACAGGAAAGGAAGAAAGAAATGACAACTGCTGGGAAGCATCTGGATTTCTAGACAATACCTTTTCTCACACTATGAGAGGAATGCTGACTTACTATGTGACATTTAAAATGTGTAAAAACAACTAGATCTGTGCTATAACTTTATTGAAGGTAAAGGTCCGTCAGTGGCATCGTTTACCCTTTGAGCCTGTGTTAGTGTTGTCATTAATTCAGTTTTAGACCACATTTTCACGCTATGATTTTTCTTTTTTTAAAATTCTGTTTGTTTTGGAGAGAAGAAGATGCTTGCAGACAATTAGTCCCTAACCTAAGCCAAATCTTAGTGGCTGCTCAGCACAAAGTGACATCCTTTGTGCACCAAAGCATCAGAGAAAAAACAATTTATAACGTGAATATGCTTTTTACTGGTTTTAATCACTGGGTGTGTTTGTTTTGAAGAGGAGGAGACCTCTTGTCTCCTGGTAAAACCTCCTGAATGAAGGAATCAGTAACTCTCATGAGTCCATGCTACTTCACAACATCATTTTGTTGCTCATATGCCAACATTTAAATGAAATACACACCCTTTCATGTCCTGGGAAACCTGGAAATGATTGACCAAAATATGGAAAATAAGAATGGGACAATAAATAATTTCCCAGGATAACGTAACTGTTTCCAGGACTTTTGACCTTTTTTCTCATTTTCCATGTTTTCAATGACTGGAAAATTTTTCCAGGTTCTCCAGGATGCGTGGGACTGCCACTGATGTACAGCCTGATGGTCGACTCACCAGCAGCAGCTGCCATATGTTCGTCCACACTGAGCAGGAGCTCCCAGGCGGCAGGCTGGATGTCTCCATACATGTCATCAGTCAGGATGGGAGCTGCCTTGATGAGCAGTGAAAGAGGAGCTGGTGACAGGCTCATCACCTGAGAGAGACAGGACAAAGCAAAGCAAATGTGAGTGAGAGCAGCAGGGGAGTATTTGTTCACAATGTGAATAATTATCCATTAATGCTCCACCTGGTTGCGGATGTACTTGAGCATGCCGGTGTCCTTCTTCCCCTCTGTGTTGGAGTCGGTGGGTCTCCTCTTCATGGACGGGGTCCTCAGGCAGGACTTGTCTGAACACTGGAGGCGCACAGACTGTCATAAACCACCAGAAAAACTAGTTCATAAAGGAAAATGATGGTTTGTGAAGCCCACCTCTTTGCTCTTCTTGGCACGTGCCCCGATGTTACCAGTGGAGGCGCTGTCCTCTCTCAGGCTGTCCACCGTCTCCCCGTACACCAGCTTGATGGCTCGGACCAGACGGGCACAGGAGCGGTTGTGGTGCTGGTAGCAGCGTGGGTGGCAGAAGTCGATGTGAGTGCAGATGAAACTCTGCTGGTTGCACAGTAGGATCATGATCTGTGAGGAGAGGGAAGAGGATGGAGGAGTTAGTGTGTAGGAAGGAAGACCCAGACGCCATATGCCCACAAACTGAAGGCCCATACATGGAGCCAGGACATGTTGCGGTGGTAGTTGTCCTCTGCTCCTCCTGAGCCCTGGCCCTCTGGTTCTATGCTGGGTTCACTAGTGCTGAAAGGGCTGCCTGCAACAGGACATGCAAACATTTAAAGAAATACAGTAATAATTACATTAAATGTAATTCTTGTGTTGTCCATGTCTTACCTATGTCAGTGACAGTGTCCCGGCTGTGTGTTTGTGACAGCAGTCCCTCTTCGTTCTCAGACTCAGAGTCCTGTCGGGACATCTTGGTGCTCTTGAGGCTCCCGGCCCGGCGTATTGACGACAGAGAGCCACCTTTCTTCACGCGGAAACTGCGAGCCCCTTTGATCTGAAGCAGCCGGGAGCCTCCGATGCGAATCTTACGGATGGGTGCTGGAGGAGAGGGAAGCGGGGCGAGATTATCTGAATTATTTTCAATGATGAAGCAGGCAGTCCTGTAAAAAACCAAAGGGCCAAGTCTGTGCGACACCAGATCTCACCTTGAACTTCCTGGGGCTTCTTCTCGTCGCAGGCGGTGTCGGACTTCAGCGTGTGGCTGCTGCTGTTAAGCGAATCGTGTCCGTCCTCGTCATCAAGGATGCCTGCAAAGCTGATCTTCCTCTCGTAGCGCTGGCGGCCCAGGTCCGGGTCCAGGCGCAGGCGGCAGCTGTCCAGGTCCTGCAGCCAACATGTAAACTGACTATTCAAACACGCAGAATCTCTAAATTTAATGGGACTAATAAGTTTGCAGAAGATTCAAGTACCGACCACGAGTGGTTCAGTACGTGGACGTGGTAAGCAGGGAAAGGTCTCTCGCAGGAAAGTGGTGATTTCCAACAACAGCTGGCAGGCGGCCATCTTCAGAGCGAAGGGGCAGCCGCATTTTGAGGGATTGACTGTGTCTTCAAAAGAAAACGGATAGGACAAAATGTATTTTGAAAAACCTAACTGAATAACTGAGCGAAAGCACCAGAAAAAGCTATTAAATGAACCTTGATCAAACATTTTCTTTGTCACAGAGTATTTTACTGTAATTCAGTAAGACGCAAATATTAAGGCACTCTTCAACTTACTGTCATCTAAGTAGTCCTCTTCCTCATCTTCTTTTCTCATTCTCCGTTTGGTGTCTTCATCAAAAATGCTACCCAGGATGTTTGCAGGGCTCTCACTGTCTGAGTGACACAGTTCACTGAGTCTTGTGCCAATTGCCTGAGCAGATAAAAGACATTTTTATACTTGATATAGCCGATAATATACGTCAGGTCATCCTAGCTAATTAATAGCCCGAAATCTTGAACTCACGTCTCCCCACTGGCAGAAATGTTTGGCTGCGTGCCACTGGAGCTTCTGGTTTCTTTTGTTGCCAACGATAGGTGATCGGCCCCTGGACAGGCCTCTCTTGGTGATATTTACATGGTGGCCCTTCATCCACTCCGGCCAGTTGCCACGGTTACAGCGGTGGACAAATCGGGCACACTCAAGAAAGAGAGAGGCCCGGGCCACAACTGGAGCTTCCTGCATTAAGAGAGAAGAATAAGAAGGATGTAGAAGTGACATGATTATTATTAAATGAACATCGGACTTCTTTTAGCAGCCAGAGGAGTCAGAGATGCCCATATACTGAAAACATACCAGGTCCAGAGCAGCAGCGAGGATGGAGGCGTCCGGTATGGTTCCCGGCTCGCAGCAGTTCAGCAGAAACTGGAAGCGCTTCATGCCCTGACGGATGGCGCCCAAATTCACCACATTCTTGTTCTTCATGGCCTCCTGACTGGCTGCTAGACGCTCCTGAAAACTGTGGGGTCCTGAAGGAGAGTATTAACGAAGGACAAGAAGAGTATAACAGAACCAGTGAAGGGATTTTTTTTCAATATTTTAAAATATTTGGGTGTAATTGCTTGTAAAGGCTGGACTGAAGATTACATAAAGACATTGCATAAAGCAACATCACCATCCAGGACATTTAACAAAAAAAGCCACTGACAAATGAAGCTGAGTGAGAGATGGGCACACAGCCATCGTCAATGGGTACACTTATTTTTGATTTTGTCTCTTCTAATTTATTTTTGTGAAAACAAATCACAATGAAATGACAAGTGTAACCATTGGCGCACAGAGGGAAGCTGTATGTGGACCGTTCTGTTTTAACACTTCACTGAAACTCAGACATTGGAAAATACCACCAGACATCACCACAGAAGAGACGGAGAGAGCACTGACAGCGTCATGCTTGACACGGTAGCACACAGATACGCCCTACAGTTGAAAGATGGTTTCATAGATGCATGAGTCGATCCCACACACTTCCTTTCCTCTCGTTCCACTGGTAGGCGAGAGAAAGAGGAGGGGGTTCATCGTTGAAAACACAGGACGTGCACAGTTGTAAAGTTGGTAATATAACCGATTAGTCTGAAAAACACACATTCAGGCTAACAGAGTGTAGCAGGCAGCTAGCCTGCTGTGGAGAATGGTGGCAGAAGAGAGCAGACTACGAGTTGTGAGGCGAGACAAGACACCACATGGACAAACAGAGGCGAGGGACAGAAAGAGAGAGGGAAATAGACAAAGGACGATGGGGGCGTGGGTGGGCGAGGGGCACCCCAAGGTGGGGGAGGTCTACCATCTTTCTCTTCTGTGTGGTGAAGCTTGGATGGATTCCTCCTGCCAGACCTCCATTTACCGAGCCGCTTGAAGAAATTCTCCTCCTCGTCCCTGGCGTACTCCGGCCCCACGGCGCCGCTTTCGGACAGCTTCACCGCACTGGTGAACTTCACCTAAGACACATAAACAGTTCAGCTGACATCCGTCATTTCATTTTTCAGAATCAGGGTTGGAGCATTTTCTGCACTAAATTTATTGGTAAATGCCGTTGGATTTGTTAAAAGTGAAAAGTGCTATGGTAGCTGACCTTTGAACTCTGACGTATGAAGGAGAGTCGATCCACTGAGCTGATGTCCAGCAGGTCCTCGACACCGTCAGTCAATCCAGACAGAGAGGAACGCTTCAGCCAGTTGCCTGGAGACACATGAAATAAAGAAGTGAACACTGCAGAACAAAGGAGTGGATAATGTACTAAACACAGTGGGTTATGAGGACATTTACACATGCACACTCACACAATGCATTCCCTCGTCGTCACTGTACAGTCACATTCAGGGTATTTCAAATAAAATCACAGACTGAGGTTCATTCAAAAACTTTGTATAAGACCCTGGTAGAGCTGCCTTTGCAAAGACACTTTCAGGCTGGCTGGCAAATGGTTTTAATGTCTCTGTTCATTGACTTTTTACGCCACAAAACCTATGATGCATGTGCAAACGCATGTACTGTCTTTGGATAATTCACAGGATAATTAGTGAGCTTCTGATCTGGTTTGTGAAGGAACAGTTCAGGGTTCAAAGGTGTGGGTTTTATTGCCTATCTAGTGTCAAAATGCATATGACAGACTAAACAGATTAATATTAAAGTGTATTACAGGTTGTAAACTAAACTCAAGCCATGCCTGCACCCTCCATCCCTCTGATGCAATTTGCAAATGCAGCTTGACCCAGGCCTGCAGCACTGTGTACACCAGGAGAGATGACCAGCACAGACGAACAGGAAACAAATACTGTATGAAGATGGTTCCACATCCACATACGTAAGACAGAGAGAGTGAATGGTAGGCGGACAGTCCCACGGCATGCTAAGGCACAAAAAGGAACACAAAACAGACCCACGAGATGAAGTGACTTGGCCTCGTTGGCAGAGTTCCAATGTTAGACATACAAAACACATTGTGTTCGAGTGAATTTCAAGGTGACAGCTGGGACAGCAAATGCAATGAGGCATGAGTCATGAAATGTACTGTTGCAAATAGAAAAAAAGAACGGTTTGAAAGCTTTTTAAGACACTGAATTCAGTCAAGATTGTCCTGTCTGCATGTACAGTGTAAATAATCACATTCTGCAAAACATGGTACTATTTGACAAACAGTTTATATGCTTTTTGAGGTGGGTTTTATACTAGAGCCAAATCCCAAATCCCAATTATCAGCCATAATTCTGGTCTCCTCTTTAAGGTAACTCTTCACACTTACCGATCGGCAGCTTCAGTTTCTTGCGAAGTGAAATGCGCCGGGATCTAGACCGGGAGCGGCGGTCAGTGGTGGTACCAGAGTGGGCAGTGGTGCACTCCGAGGTGTCCTGCTCTGATTGGCTGCTGGTGTCGCTGGCAGCACTCTGCGACTTGAACATCTTCCTCCAAAAGTCCTTCCTGCCCAGCAAAGCACCCGGGATCTGCTCCTCACTGGAGGTATAGAGACAGAGTGAAGGGAGGTCGGATTGAAGGTTTCACAAAAGGATGACGACTCCAACAGCAACAAATATTTTGGTAGAAATTTAACATTTAACACTGTGACCCGTTTTTGTTTTGTTTGTTTTTTTTTAAAGGGGGAGAGGGAGCAACAGGAAGAGTTTTTAAAATGTTCTTATTTTGAGCAGAGTAATGGCAGCTGGGCTCGACATAGATGGTGCTATATGGAGGTGCTCACTCACTGTTCGGGTGTCTGGGGGGGTCTACTGGAGATGTAGCTGCGACACTCATCTGCAGCACTGGACACCTGACCCTTCTCCCCGGACACACCCGCCTCTGACCTGCACACACACACCCCAACACACAGACAGAGCGCTGAGGCCGAACTCTGCTGGAGTCTGCTCTGACGGGAAGACTGTTTCATACTGACCTACGAATGATGCCGTATTAGGCCCATTTTTTTTTTTTTTTAAAAAGAAAGAAAACACTGCAGTAATGTCCGCTGCCAAGTGCAAAATTAATCAATTCTATTCAGTGTTAGTCTGTTGGTTTAATAGTTTTTTCCTCAAAATATTATCTGCCAGCTCTGTATTTCTCTACCAACAATGGGCCCTCATAGAGCTTACACTGTATAGTTTTTATCTGCAACATGTGTGCAACACGTGTCCAAGTTCAATTATTCATACAAATAACTGGCTTCTAGTTGCATTTCTAAATTCGGCTTCCGAAATGTGACGACGTCACCTGACATGCACATCTTTTAGGGAGGAAACTGGAAGCAACCCAGGCTTAACATGCAAACTCCACACCAGGGGGGCTCCAGCCAAGGGGCCACCATGCTGCCCAAAAAACAGTCACGTTTAGCACCATGTTAAATATTAACTGGTTTAACTGTAATACTATGTCTCATCGGTACACATCCACACTTAATACAGTGCTACATATTCTTCTTTAATGCAGCTGTGTGACTTCCAGGAGGCAGAGATGGGGGTGCTGCCCCAAAAATAAGAACAACAATTCAATCACTCAAGCAAGAAAAACAGATGCAGACAGGACAAAAAAAAAACATAAAAAATTAAAAACAGCCAGCAGTGATGAGAAGCGTGGCTCAGGGCTGAAGGAGAATATAAGACTTTATGCAGCCAATCATGATTGGATGATATATATATTTTGTTGTTGAGGGTGTTGAGTTTACACTTCCTACAGTATTGGGCAAATGATCATTGCACTGTGGATTTAAATTGAAAATGTGACACTATTGGGAGCGTTTTTGGCCTCTGACCGGCCAGTACCTCCTGGGTCCTGGCTGTTTGGCCTCCTCCTTCTCCTCTGGTTTCTTGGTGGTGGTGACCTTCTCGGCGCTGTCCAGGAGCGCGCTCAGTGCCACCCTGCGAAACACATTTCCATGGGCTTCCTTAATGAACTGCACCAGCTGGCGGATGTCACAGTACAGACCCTGGAAAGGATGATGTGTCAAAGACGAGAGAGAGGGATGGATGAGGAAGAGGAAGAAAGTGAGAATCACACCGATGCTGCAGACTTATACGCATAAATGGATGAGGTGCTGTATGTGAGCATTTGTCGAGACAACAGCTCCAGCTTGTGAGTGGGTGGCCTCTGATCCTGTGCCACAAAAAAGCCTGAGTAAAGTGCATCATCCTCCGCCAATACACACCAGTCAGCCTCATGCCTTTCTACACACCACCAGTGGTCATGGTACCTCCAAGCTCTTAAAGGAGCCATCCACATTAAGGTAGAGCTGGTAAAATAGATTATAATAAGGTCCCTTTTGACCCAAAATTATTCATTATTAAATGTATTATTGCTGCACCATAACATCTCTGACACTGTGCACCTTCAGAGCTGCTCGTTTATGAAAAAAGAAAAAAATCATCATTTTTTTGGTCAGGATTGGAAACTTAATTACTTAACATGATTACTAATTGACTCATGCATTTAGAAAGAACTTCATTTTCAGGTTCAATGCATCAGTCTGTTAAATGCATCAGTTGGAGGACAGATATGCTGTGTGCTCTCGGTCTGTTGTCATGGAGATCAGTTGATGCCGTTAGATGAAGTCCTTATCCACACAGTGAGACTGAGTAGCCCTCATGTCCAATTCATCACGTATGACAAGAGGCGTAAGTGATTAAGCCGAGTACAAAATATAAAACATTAATAATTCAACTGCAACATCCTGCAAAAGGAAATGTAAGCGCCTGAATCTGGCGGGAGTCCAACTGATACAAGGGAAATGATAACAGAGAGGCTGATGGGTCACGCACACACACCACTCACCAGGTTCTCAGGGCTGTGCAGCTCATGTGTGGTCGAGGCGCAGCGGGTGATCAGAGACTTGAACATGCAGCCCACCACCACCGCCTCCATGTTCTGGGCCACGGACTTGTTGTCCCCCGTGGTGAAGTTGTTCCCGAAGCCTGCCTTGTCTGGAAGCAAGAGGGAGGTGGGAGAGACCACGGATCACACGGGGGTGGTTTGGTCATTATTGACAGCTGACCAGCTTGAGTATAAAACAGAGAGCCCGCACAACAGGGAGGGAAATGGGAGGGGGGGGGGCAAAGGAAAAGGGTCAATAAAGCATATGGGGGGAGAAGCAAACTGAAAAGGATTCTGGGTAGGGATAAGGAATACATGCAACTGTGACTAAGGCCTGCGATAAAAACACAGCGTGGGGCTTATTCTCTTGGTCCAGTTAAACTTACTGCAAAATGTTTAAGCTCTAGAAATACCAAATTTAATCACACAAGTCTAAATTTTGTTGCAGGCGAGTTTTGTCACTGTCGGAGAGACTGAGGGGTGCAGCAATGGAAGCGGCTCCTAGGGAAGGGTCTGATCGGGTGGTGTATGTTCATCTCACTGCTATGATTATTGTTATTGATCATGTGTATCTACCGATGTTTCTTTTTTTCGCCCTCCTGGACCTCTCACCTGCACTGCCGTACTCTGCAAGAGAAAAGAGGCGGGGCACAAGTTGATTGACATCAGGCCAGCACAGACATGTACGCGGTGTCAGAAAGGACGTGGCACCCCACCTCTGGTCGGAGGTCAACTCAAGACACACACACACACACACACACACACACACACACACACACACACACACACACACACAAACAGGCGCACACACACCAAAAAACCAAACAGGGTGCCGTGTTCACTTTGACAATCAAAACACTCATCGGTTCAGTAACTTGCCATCTGCACAGTGCTTTGACATGATTGTGCTGATCTTATTTACCGTGCAAAACTGAATTGGCATGTACAATGTGTCTCAATGCTCAGCAATAAAGCCACTGATTGAGCAGAGATGTAATGGGTAAAGCTTTGGATTGGCAAGTGTACAGAATGGATGAGTGAGTCAGGAAGGTAGGATTCATCTCACTGAAGTGGGTGAAGAAAAAGAGGGGAGATGGAAGCAGGAGGACGACAAAAAGGGACACAGACGAGCAGACACGAGTGGAAGGAGGAAGGGAAAAAACAGATATATAAACAGTGATAGCGCTGGAATGCAAAGTCGAAGTGCATGGTGAGACAGTGGCGGTACAACTCAGCTTTTTATTTTACACTACTCTGTAATGCAGCACTCACATTAGACCTTTGAGTGTGATATAGATAGATGAATGGATAGAAGATAATTATAAAATAAGTGAACATCTGCACAGCAGCGCTGAAACTAATTAATTGAAAACTACATCAAAAATCTATGAGCTGTTAAAACTCTGGAGATCAAACTTCTGTCCATTACTTTTTCATTAACTGTTGGAGGTAGACATGACAATCAGCATGCTAACATGCTCACAATGACAATGCTAATCATTTTTTCAGCTTTATTTAGCCATAGACTGTAGATAAGAAGTGGGTGGAACCATGATGTCGATTTGTGGCATGCCGTTTTGAAGCCTCGAGTTTGGCTAAATATGACGCTAAACAAAATAATCAGGCGACCAAAAAGTTAATAGTGGTGTTGATTGCAGGTTATGATCAGCAATGTTAGCTAATATCATACCAGTTAAACGTGTAAACATTGTCACTGTGCATGTCAGAGCTGCTGGTGTGCCTGTACACTGTTGATCTTGTTTCTAAACGAATAATCACGTCACTGAGAACAAGAATTAATCAAAGATGTATGTTAGTTGCAGCCCTACTGCACAGATTACTGATTTTTGGACAGCATCGACCCTAATCTGAATCATATGAGCATTCAAAAACCCATAAAACCCTGACGCACCCAAATTTGTGCATTTGCTATCAGAGCGTATGCATATTTTTTTTTGGTCTGGTCTCACTCTCACACACACACCGGCCTACTTACTGTCAGTAATGGGCTCCATGCAGAAGCCCAGCAGTGCATGCAGGAAGTCCACAATGTTATTGAGAGAGTCTTTGTTGACGTACTCGCGCATTGTCTGTCGAAACTGCACTTTGTCCAGCTTGTAAAGGCTGGTCAGGCAGTTCTGGGCCTGGAAGGGAAGAAATGGAGCAAAGCATGAGAAAACTACTTCTCCCTGATTCCTTCATATTAAAGATATCAGCTGTCGAGAAAGGATACGACCTAATCTATTAATAAAAACTATTGATCAGCATTAAAATAGCACTGCAACTTCATACTACAGCCAGAAATATGCACCGCCCTTGCAGGTCTTACCACATTTGTGGAGCAATATATGGTTGATAATATATCGAAAATGAACACGTCAAGTGTCACAAACTGGCACAGATTCACAAAAGCAGGTGAGGTGAGGCAGAGGAAAGAGTCTGACCTGCATCCTGAGGCGATCCCCAGACAGTCCACGGTGTCCCTCTCCACAGCCATAGGCGCAGCCCAGAGACTTGACTATCTTTATGAGCATGGTCAGAGCTAGGCGGTGGGTGCTGAAGCTGGAGCCCTCTTCCTGTTTCCATGGTGAAGGACACAAATATGAACACACATGACCTTTATGGATTTAGATAAGTGCATCACCACCAGGCCAGAAACACAGTAATAACACACCTTTTTATCATTGTCCTTGTTATTCTTCACATCATCCTTGCTCCCCTGCGCACTCCCTCCACCACTTCCCCCTCCCCCTCCTCCTCCTCCTCCTCCTCCTAGTCCTCCACCACCTCCATCTCCCCCTCCGCCTGCTCCTGCCCCCGGGACTGCCCCACCTCCCTGGGCACCTCCTCCAAGGCCCTGGCCAGCCGTGTCTTTGGCTCGTGCCTCTTGGTTCTCCTTGTTGTCGGGCTTGGACAGTTTCTTGCCCATGCTGGGCACCACGCCCAGCTGCAGCAGGCAGTCGATGATATTGAGAGCCACGTCGCAGATCCTGGAACTGATGTCGTGGCTGAGGACGGCATAGAGAGCCCGCAAAACAGCCTGAAATACAAAAACAAATGTTTGGTCCAACCAACCAACCAAGAGGACAAAAACTACCAGAAAGCAAACAGGAAACATTTCATATTTTCTAAAAGGACCACGGAAAAGATAACATTAAATCAGGTTTCCCACTGGCGTTATTGTTGCTTAAAAGAGCAGCAGAAGGCCAATAACTTCCACTGTATGTATTTGCCAACAGGGATTAGTTACTGCAGGTTTCACACTCACAGTGAGATCCAGCATGCCGTTCTTCAGCACAAAGTTATTGGTGCCCTCGATGTTCTCGCCTTCCTCCGGGCAGGAGTAGTTGATGCAGGAGTCGGTGAAGCTGCGCGGCAGGTTGGCGCAGGCCAGAGGTTCCACGGGGATCTCGGGGACGGTGACGGGGTTACATAGTTTTTTCATGTGCTCGGTGAAGAAGTCTGCGTAGCCGACGTTGAACGACGCCACTGTGGTGTTGAACGCCGCCATGGTGATGGTGGAGATCTGAGATCGAACTGAGGGTGGCAAAAGGAGGCAGCGAGAGGAATTTATTTATATTTTTTTAAAATCATGTTGTTCTCAGTGAACGTGAATGTGACGCTGTGTGGAGCAGAGCCTGCAAATTAGTCACAGGAATATTACTGTTATATAATCATGTCCTATTTCTGCTCTGCAGGTCTCAGTGGAGCCATCAGCGTCTGGCTTTTATTGCAGCTGATGGAGAGTCATAACATTGTTTTCATCTTACAGCACTTTGTTGTTTGTTCATCTTGTTACATCCTCATAAAAAGATTTACTTGACCTACAACCACTATGGCTTTAGCAATATTTTCTCCTCGTTCTCTGAGTTTGCTCTCAGCAGATCGTGGTCTTAAGATCAATCAGCTCCTCCTCCTCCTTACCCTCTCTGACGGTGTTGTCGCTGTGGCTGTTGGAGTGGTCGGGCATGTCTCTGAGCAGAGAGTGGTGAGAATGAGAGTGTTTGGCGCTCAGGCTGTCAGCGTCTGCAGCTGTGTCTGTGCTGCCCCTCCGTGTGAATTTGCCTGGAAAGCGACGCAGACACATCAGGTTGAATCGAACACACATGGATAAATGCCACCTGACTGCCTCTCTTCATGCAGTTTTCCTGCATCTTCTGGGCATTTTTAGAAATATTTGATTAATTTGAAGCAGCAGCTAAGCTAAGTAGACTTATGATAGTATGGTTCAGGGAATGTAGATAGTGTCTTTGTGCCTTGAGCAAATTTTAATCATTCTTCCCAGAGAAGAGAGTTAATATGAAATACCAATGTTAATGAAGTGACCTAATTCACAAGCCAGATCCAGACTGAATCCTCTGACTCACCAAACGGTAGCTTCGGGACGAGGATGCAAGACTGTGAACTGGTGACATGCAATCTGTGCTTGTTATGAACGGCACTCTGCCTACCCATGATGGTGGCCTGCCAGCCCCCACGGTCTAGAGCCCGCCGATCGTCACCCAGGCCAGAGAAGCTCCCAAAGGAGAAGGTGCTGCGTGTTGGCGAGACATCCAGGTGATCATCATGGAGCAGGAAAGGAACCCCCATACGCCGCTGACGCTTCTTCCCTGTGTGATGGAACGGGATGGAGCCCTTTCTCTCACGGTCCTCACGGCGGTTCTTAAACTGCAACACAACAGGAGGAGAAGGGCTTCCCATTTAGGATGTTTTCCATTTGTGATATGATTTACATCTGCTACAGATAAAATTAGTGTGCTAGCATGGACAAGGGCCATCCAGCTCTGACCTTCTTGAAAATGTTCATGCCCAGGTCGGAGGAGAGGTCAGGGACGGCCTGTCGACGGAGACTGGTCAGAGAAACCTTCGTAAATGTCTCTGTGCTCAGAGATTTTTCTTCTTCATTGCATTTCAGACTCATATCCTAAAAAAACACAGCAGAAGATGTAGATGAGGTCAATAATACCACAAACACACATTACAAAAAGACAACTCTCCTGCCATTACCTGAGTCTTGTGGGTGTTGACCAGTGAAGGCGTGGCGGCCACCATGGAGCTGCTGCGTGGACGTGGCAGAGGTGCAACCAGAGGCTCTGGGGTGCGTTCAGGTCTCTCCTCCAGGATCTGCCTCAGGCGCTGCAGGTAGTACATCAGGGCCCAGTGGACGCCCTCCTCTGTCCAGTGTGGCTGCAGCAGGCAGCGCAGGACTGCCACATCAAAGTAGGTGGCGTAACGCGCTCGTTGGGCCAGGGAGGTTGGCAGGCCGGCTGGGGCTGATGTCCTTGGAGAAAGAAAAGCAAATCTTTTGCATTAAAGACACCACCTCTTCTTTACTGACAGGCAGAAATGTTATACATGTACTGCAGAACTTCTCTAATATCCACTGACAATAACTGTGCAACACTTAATGCTTGCATGAACTTTAGAGCCAAATTTCTGAACAGGGATCAAACATGAGTGTTTTGCACACATTTTTAGGCTTTCCCGTGTTGCCAGACAACTAACTACACACACAACAATTACACCATGTCATGGACTTTCTTTTTATATTAGTCTGTCATCAACTCCCGCCACACTGCTTCATGAATATTGCATCAAAGGAGGATGGTAAACAAGGGCAGAGCCCCCCTCTGGCATTGTCAGGAGAGCAGTGAGGAGAGAGGGAGCCTAAGCCTACGTGAGTCCACTATAAATTCGCTGAAATGAAGGTCAGCGGCTGGTGAGCTGCAGAGCGTACAGAGCGCCACACATTGTGGAGAAATATATTGATATACTATGAGAGAAGGAGAGGGAGACATTTAATCTTTGCCGCTGTAATAAATGGAGCAGGAAGAGATGGTCGATATCTACATGAATCACTTTGAGAGCGGACAGGCTGTATCATGTTTCACTGTCTAGCCTTCACGCACACTCTGTCTGCCTGCCTGCCTGCCTGCTGCTGTTGTGTCAGGTTGCCACGGAGACCGTATGACGACAGCCACCCCAGGCCCTCCGAGAGGCGGTGGCCCAGCTCCCGACTCCATGCGGCGGGAGAGACGCAGCAGCCAGCGGTTGCCATGGAAACTGCCTCAGCATCAGCAGGATGAGAGTAGCGAGATGCAGCGGCGATAGTGGATGAGTAAGCTGCATCAAATCACAGGACCTGACGGTGGAAATGACTTCTATCTAACGGTGTGTGTGAGAGGTTTGATACAAATATAACCACCTCGTTGTCAATGGAGAAAAAGAAAAGATATTATATACACATATTATATTATTCCAAGATTCAGAGGCTCTTTTGATTAGATTCTTGGACTGAAATCTGCTGACGTGGCGCAACTAAGCAGCCCCACCTCACTATGGATCCATCCAGTAGGAGTCAAAAGCATGAAATAAATTTGTCTAAGTTATCTCTTGCTGTGGGTCTAATTTAGATTCAACTCTCTTCCATCACCCTGCTCTCAGCGTTTCACACATAACAGCTTAAAATTCCCAACAACACTTCAGCAAAGCAATTAATCAGTCTTGAGTGTGTGCTCAATCTCTCTCTCCCTGCATGGCCATGTGACTGCTTGTGATCCTTTGGTGTTTGAGTGTATGAGGATGTAAATAGAATGGGAGGGGTGGGGGTTTAGGGCTTATTTTTATTGTTATTTGCAGTCAGTTGCTGGCTGTCAGAGTGATCATGAGTAGCACTGCTTGGTTGTCAGGATGAGCGGAGATGAGCAATGGATGGCTTCTCACCCTCTCTACGCCTTCTCCCACATCACTCACTCTCTCGGCCCACTGGTTGGTGATTCAGAATGACGACAGGCCAGGCATGATCGACTTAAAAACAGAAAACACCTGCAGAGCATGCGCAGGATGCAAATGCTTAAGTGTTTCTGGTGACTCTCCGCACAGCATATTTGACATTTTTTGGAGCGTCAATCATGTGTCACAAAAATTGGATGATAATTTGCACAAAACTTTTGTTAACAAATTAGGCTCTGGTTACAAACCTGCTGTGTTTGTGCCAAAGGCAGCACAGATTGAGCATTAGCATGGCAGTGGAGACAGAACAATGCCAGACTAGCTGTGGGCAGATCAAATGAAGCCAGGCAATGTCATGCCAGGCCAGGGACACCGCCAGCATTAGACATGTAGCACATTACTTCAGCATAATTACCCAGGCTGTGTGGACAAACGTAGATGGGTCTGCTAATGCTTGAGCAGGACAAGGCTCTGCTCATCACACAGGGGAAGGAGGGTTCATGTACGCTAGCGCTCACAAGCCAGTGGAGCGAGCTGAGCTGAGCTGTGCTGAGCTGAGCTGTGCAACAGACGCTGCCGCAGGGCTAAATGTTTTGCCATCAACAAGATGACGGCACCAGCTCTGTGTCAGTGCGGGTCACCGCTTCAACCCACAACTGGCTTCTTGGGAAACGTCACAGACAAATTACAAATTTATGAAAGCCTTCATGAGCGCAGTGCAGATGACATATAGGTCATTATGTATCCTTAGCATGATTTCACCCACTTCAGAACACATTTTCATGCAGTTCATTCAAACTGTGTGTGATCTGTGTTTAATCTCAGCCAAAAAATTAGTTTCCTTTCATTTTTTAAATATGAGATGGTTTTAATATTTCATCCAGTATTGTCTGTGTACTCTTTGACAATTATGTACTTTTGATCTCACTGAGTTATTTTATCTGAATTCTTTTTTTTTTCTTAGAATATTAATTCTAAATCTCCAGTTATTTGGGATATCACTCCTAGTATTTCTAGTATTATGTAGCGTTAACAGTACAGCCATCTGGAACACACAACCAAAGCCCATCTCACTGCTTCTTGAGGTTAAACTGATTAATGCTGCTCACTTTTTCTTGGAAGGGCCTTTCACCGGTGGGGCTTGTTGAGAAGGGCCACCTTTCTCGACTGAGTTACCACGACGACAGCTCTGCTCTCCAGTCGAGGGGGAGGAGGAATCTGATTGGACGGCTTCACAAACCACCTGGAAGCCCTGTGGGTGAGAGATGAACAGATACTCTAGATGGGTGGATAAAGAAGCAGAAAGACGAGCAGACTGATAATTACAGGCTCTGAGGTTGGAGGTTTCTTCCATGACCCTAGCTAACCATGCTAATGCTCCCGGATGGCTGGTGCTAATGAATATTAGCAGCCAGTCTCTGGGGGATGTTGAAAGGGGGAGGGGAAGAAACCTCAGTCTCTCGCCTGAACACTCTCAATCAACATGGGATGTAAATTCAGACATGATCTGAGCTCGACACACTCGCTCACCATGGGACCCGGGTTGTCAGATCCACAGGGGCTGCACTGGTTGTTGACTGGGGAGTTCCTCTTTGCTGTTGAGACAGGACAGCAGATTACACATCTTAATTATGAACAAACAAACAGATTATATTGTGTAATACGTGAGGATGTCTTTTCAATCACCTGTCACAATGTTTCTGACAGGTTTGATGAGTGAAGTAAAGGCGGGGATGTCAGGCTGCCGGTGCTCCCACATCGGCTGCCATATTACCAGACCGCTGGCCAATCGGAAGGTCAGATCTGACTCCTAAAAAACAAAGTGACATATGTAGAATCTCAGCTTGGTTGTAAGATGTACAACAACTTTTAAGCCTTAGACACGTTGCTAAATTATTTTAAGTGTGTGAATGCGATATAGCCACAAACAAGAGACCGTAATTAATTCAAGTTAGGAAACAGTCCAATCCCAGGAGTATTGTAATCTGACTCCGGCATCTGTTTGTACACACAGATCAATAGCCATGGAGTAACCCTGAGTGTAGAGTAAAAGATGGTTTTCCATTCCAAGGCAGGACATGTATATCACCAGGTGCACACCTTTATCCGATGAATAAGCGGAGCAAACAAGAACACAAACAGCTCCACTGTGGCCATACTCTTGTGGAACAGTTTGGTACGAGCATGCTCATCCTCCTCCAGCAGGGAGCTGCTGTGCTGGGGCCCCGACCCCCCTAGGGCGGAGCCGGAACATGAGCCAGGAGCCCCTGGGGATGATCCCTGGTTGCCCACCGGCTGGAGGAAGGCACTGCTACTGCTGCCCCCAGACCAGCCGTGGCCCAGGCTGGGCTCGTGGTTGCACTCCTGAGCAGCATCAAGCAGCATCCAGTGCAGCGTGTGGAGCAGCTTGGTCTCAGCCACGCCCAGCTTGTCCTGGTGGCCTGTTGAGGTCAAAGGTCAGGGTGAGGTGATAAAAGAGCAGCAGTAAGCTCTAGTGTTTGTGTAGGAAGCTTTAGAGACATTTTTGAGCAAAAGACATTATCTAGTTCTGTGCTTGGAAACTAAATATATTTTGGTTATAATAAAATAATAAAAATATGCAGACATCATGTTGGGCCCAAGGAAATCTTCTGGGTCACTCATTTTTTTATTAATTTATTGTTTAGATTTGAGAGGTCAAACAACAAACATATACATCAATAATAAATGTTAGCACTGTTGTTAATTACACTAGACCGAGGCAAATTTTCCTCATTATCAATGACTTTTTGAATTATTAATATTGTTCAAACACTTGGTTGCTTTAAATAGTTTGTATGATAATTCCCTAAATTGTCTTCCAGGTGATCCAGATTCCATTTAAATAAACATGTTAAATTTGCTTCTGATAATCCAGTGATGCAGTTAACATCCGTTTTGTGTTGTGTTGAATCGGGAGCATCCTGTATGAGGCTGTCAACTCGATGCCTAAAGCGGCAGTAATGTGTGTGTTGTGTCCTCACCCAGCCTGTTCCTGTTAGACAGCAGGATGGAGGTGCAGTGGAGTACATGAGGCAGAGCCGCCTGGACCAGCTCCCAGCGGGAGATGCTCTGGATGGCCTCTGACAGGGCTGGTGACAGCCCGTGGAGCTTATTCTCCACCAGCACCCTTTCAAAGGACTGGGGAGGCAGCCAGAGAAGAGGAGAAAAGAGACATCAGCCAGGAACTAAAGTGTCTTTCTTTGACTATCTAAACGCCCCACATGGCCCCCAGCAAGGCAATGCCTGTGGGAGGAACAGTGGCAGCTCTGTTTAGATCCAAAGGGATCTGGAGAAGCGTCATTATGGATATGAGTTTCCAAAGGTCTGGCTCCTGGGTAATAGCAGAAAGCAGGGAGAAAAACTAATTTGCTAAATGTAAAATCAAGAGCCCACTTGATTTGCAGGTGCATTAAGGTAAAAACAGATTACTGGGAAGGGAGTGATTATTTTGGCTCACCACACACACAGCATTATGAGATGACTTACCACACAAGATGCCTCATACTGCTTCCCCAACTTTGGACGCAGAAATGCACTGGAAAAAAAACAGGCTTATATAATAGAAGAATGATTATGAGCAGTCATTTCATTTTTATTTTCTTTGGCCCACTTTCTATATTTGCTTTACAAGTGTGTCATCATGCAGTCTGCATTCATCTCCATTCACAGATAGCACCTTACAAAAAAAAAAAACCAGGAAGCCCACCTCCCTCCATTTAAATCATTCAATCACACAGTGACACACTCTCATGGGGATGCATTCATTACAACACCTTTTTTTCACGCATTATGACACGCTGCTGTCAAATATTCCTTATTCTTGTTGATGCACACACCTGTTATCATTTGTCAGTGAAGCACACACTAACCTGGTTTGTCTCCATAGGAAGGTCTGGATGGGGAACGGTATTCCTTTCCCACACTCCGGCTCGTTGTCGCCCAGGCTTTTCCTCTTCACCATTTTGACCGGACCTGCCTGCCTGTGTGCAACCACCGGGACCGGCTGCTGGCTCTGCCCAGGTGACCGGCGAGCTTCGCTCACGACATGATTGGGTTCGTATTCCGTAAAATGGCTGCAAGTGTCGGTCGGTCGGCTGCAATAGAAAGAGGTAGAGAGAGAGGGAGAGAGAGATGGGGGTGGGGGTGGAGGAGGAGAAGGAGAGCTCTGATTTCAGCACCTCCCTCACCGGACAGCAGCAGCTGATCTGCGAACTGGTTGTTAGCACGCAGCGTCCAGCTGAGCCAGATGTTCTCCTTCTCACACCTCTGCTCTGCTTGAGCCATAATTATAGCGCAAGAATAAAACACAGCCTTAAAACACAGGTTGAATCTGCATCACATGGGGCTGGGGATAATACCCCAGGTGAATATCAACAGGTTGTTCAATGACAAGGTGGGACAATGGAATAGAAAACATCTTTATTGTACAGTCTGGTAGCTCTTCAATCGATTCAGCAGCATAGAACAGAAAATAAGTAAGCATTGATAGAAAACAGGATGTCCAATCAGGAGGCTGCACCACTAAAATATCTCATTACAGATGTTCTTAGAGTGAATAATCATTGTACAGAATGGCTCCTTATGATCACACTGACAACTCGTTTAAGCTACTTTTCATATTGCTAGCAAAAATAAAAACAGTAATGAATTTAATTTGGATGGTAGCTTTGACACTGTTGAAACTTACACATTTTTATTGCATGGTATTCTGCGTTGATCATGTGTAAAAGCAGTAAAATGTACAATATGTCCCCCTAAAATAGAGCTGTAGAAGGGAAATACTCGAGTAAAGGACAACGTTACCTTGAACTTGTCTAGATACTGATGGAGCTAAAGGGAAAACGTTACTCATTCATCATCATTTCCATGTTTTTCAGACAGAAAGAGCAGGACAGGTGGTTTACAGGCGTATTAACCTGTTTTTCTGAGAGTTAGCTGGAGGGGAAGATGAAATACGTCAGCTAGCTACCGCTCTGTTAGCTTAGCCTGCGCGTAATGGTAAACAAACAGTTTTGGTCCTACCAGTCTTCCCTCCCTGCCGGAAACGTTAATGAGATGTGCACCTGTCTCAGCCCACCGGCCGGAACCAACATCAGCACCTCCGTTCCTATCGCGGTTAGCCCGGCTAGCCTAGTCCGGTCCAACGGTAACAAAACAAAACAAAACCTGATTAAAGTGCAAACACCGTGTAAAAAGTGAAAAAAATACGGCGAAACCGAACTAAACAGGCTGGACCGTGTATTAGCGATCGTCAATGGTTACTGGAAGTCGTACCGTGACGCTAGGGGGTGCTGTTGCACAACAGGAAGTAAAACACAAAATACAATGAGGCTCCCCAGCTGCAAATGCAGATGTGCAAAATGTGTGTAAAATAGTACAAATAAAGCAAATCAATGTTTACAGCCCCCAAACACTCAACATATGCAACAAAACAAAAACAATAAAAGTCACAAGTTAAAGGTCAACAGAGACATCACACAAGAAACTACAGTGAATCTGTTTTTATTTTCTTTATTTCTGTAGTCATCATCCTGAAGGATCATTTGTCATCTCAGACATTGGAAAGTGTGCACACATCTACATGGGCTTTTAAATACACTTACACAGGCAAAAAGGGGGGCTTGGTAGGAGGGAGACAAGGCTATAGGAAGCACAGAAAAACACTGGAGAGGAGACGGACACCAGGGGAGGAGGAAAAGGAGGGCAAGGGAATTTCACAAGAGAATATGCAAGAACAGACTTGTTTTTATTCATTTTTCGAATGAATTAAATTGCAAGTCCAGGGTTCATCCCATGCTTCATTTCTTCTTTCATTTCCTGTAAAGATACTGGATCAATCGCACAAAAGGGCCAGGTAGCTGCTCTTTTAATGGAATGTTTTCATATAAAGCTTCATATCTTCCACTTCTGAAACAAACTTTGACCATTCAGAACAACCCAGTCTCTGCAAAAAGAGAAAGATCACAGGAGCATGAGAGGCTGTTTGGGGATCTGACCTCAAAGTACTGACACTAGGATGCATCCTGGTCATTTACACACACAATGAAAAGTTTAAGATCACGCCAAATAGATCTAATTTATTTATTGTTTACTTGCCATGCCAGCATAACAGCATTGTTGTAGCCTAATAAAAAGCACAGAGCTAATGTAAAAGGAAACAAAAAGAGCAGCCCATGGGTTTGCGAAAAAGTCTATTGGAAAGCTAGCCTTTTAGCTACTGACTCAACATAACTGCAGTGGTTATCCACATTTAAGTGCTAATAAGCCAGTGCAGCCACAGGGAACATACAAAACCTTTACAACTTCCACTACAGTGACATATATAAAAAGAAAACATAACAAGAGAACACACTTTGTCCAATAATTCAGCACATATCAGGAAACAAAAAAGTCTCGTCACATTTTAGCAGAAATGCTCATCAGCCATTCTTCTGCAGGTACAGTTACAAGCCATGTTTCTGTAAATGAAGTCTCTCACTCTCAATCTTTAAGACTAGTGTCGAGTCGCTATTTCTTGCATTCAGTACCATATAAAATGTGAAGGAACAGTACACGTGAGTTACTGTTTACCCTCATACATGTGGAATGTGATGCTCTTCACAATAAAAATCAAGGTACAATCGCCTTCCTAGACAAACACATCCACTCAAACTTTAGCATTCGATCTAATAAAACAAAACAGAAAAATCCATATTTGAGTGAAACAGAATTAATGGGGAAAAACAACAAAGAGTGACTTTATACGGGTGTGAATGACACATTAATTTAAGTTTTTAAAAACCCATCGAAAGCACTGGAAGGGTTGTTGACGGACGAGATGGTCAATCAACTACAACTGTGGGGCTGAGTGTGTGAGGGTCATGTTGAAGTGAAGGACCATGGGAGAACACTGGATGCTCATGAGGGAATGAGATGGGAAGGAGGAGTAATGGCGTAGCGTTTGGAGGCTATCTGAGGTGGAGGCAGCCCGCTCATAAGCCCTGCTTGGCCAGGGCAGCGGTGACATCCTGCGCCAGCGTGGAGAGCTGGGGCGACTCCAGGATGTTGATGCTGCCAGAGGAGGACAGGCGAGGGGAGGTGCCTCCTGTCTCGACCCCGGGTGAATGGGTGATTATAATTTCTGCACCGTGATCCACCCGAGCTTTGGCTGTTTCCCGGAAGGACAGCTTGTGGCTCTCGATCTGGTGGGTGCAGAAGAAAAAATAAAGGTCGGGGGTGTTTTCTCAGGTTTATTGACACAAAAACCAGCAGTGACAGGGACTGGTGCTTGTTACCATGATGTTCCCCCCTCCAGGAACATGGCTGGTGTTGCCCAGAGAGCCGACCTTGGACTGGGCCTTGTCTTTAAAGTCCAGCTTCACATTCTCAATGCGCACATGACCGCCCCCTGGGAACAGGACCGAAGGAGAAGAAAAGCATTAAAGCTACTGGGAATCGCTCGCCTGCAGGCTTCGCTCAGGGCAAAGACTGCACGACTGCACACTGCAGCACACAGGAAGGACACTATGGACGCTTAAAAACAAGTGCTTTTCAAAAGTATGGGTTTTCAAAACCCTTCCAGGTGTCCCATCTTGAATCAATTACACAAACTACCATAATTAGTGCACCAAATAATTTGTTCTCATCTCTGAAATGTAAACAAAATGATATTATTGCATCTACTGGCTTGAGGAAAAATTCTCATCACATCACATTCATGATGTTACATTTAAATTATTCCCTGAAAGAATCAAACCAATGTTTTTCCTTTCTCTTTTTGCTAACTTATTGTACTACTAGAGGGTCAGGAGCGATGTGTGGTGTGAGGTTTCAGTAAGTTTGTCTACATTTATGTGTATTTCATTTAGTTTAGTTCTACTATGAGCAGATGAGACTGATATTTAAATAAAAATGTATTTTAATTGACTATTTCAATATTATCTATATTATTGTTAAATAAATATGTGAGTAAATTTTGTACCTACAGCTGCAGTAATAAAATACTTTTGGAAAAAACAACACTAAAATGATGGCATAATGCAGAAATGTGCACATTTTTTTAAATCAAACACATGCACCAGAGAATAATGTTTTTGTATGTAATGATATATTACATTCGCATTTGTTTTGTTAATATCTTTCAACATAACATACAATATGAGATAATGAGATGAGTGTCATGAAGGATAAACAACTCGTGTCAATGTATCGTAAAGAAAATCATCCTGAAGTGCCTTGTGAGATATCAGTGAGTTTTTATGTCCTCAAATCAAAGCTCAAAAGTGCCGTGCCTGGTCTGTGGCGGATGTTGGACATGGAGCCACATTTGGAGGTGACGTGGCTCAAGTCGATCTTCTTGGACTGGATTTGTACCTGTGAGGCATAAACAGAAAAGCACGTTAAGACGTGTTCATGTACTGGAGAGATGGAAGCTACAGAAAATGAAGCTGATATGATGAAAATAGATCAGTCAGTCCAGAGACAGAGAGATGGCTCCCAGCTCCCTGGAGAGAGCTCACTTAGCAAGCAGCACAGACACCAAACAGACTACTGAACAGGCACTATGTGACGCTACAGGAAGCAGGTGCTTCAATTAAACTTTATTGTCCAATTAGTGTGAGCACACACTGTTAAAAGATGCAGAGACCGCCCTGCATGCTGTAAAGGTGTGTTTATGGTAAGATTAAATCCACTGTACAGTGTGCATATATCAAATACTCAGGAGCACAACACACGTTCATACATATAATATTAATTCACAAAAAAAATGCCTAAATGTACAGGTTGACTACTCACATTTCCACCGCCGGCTGCGTGCTGGATTTTGTCCAGGGAGCCGCATTTAGCCTGAACGTGGCTGAAGTCCAGTTTAACACTTGGGATCATGACCTGGGGATGACAGGGTGACTTTTTTAATACAAGCAGCAAACATTAAGGGCACACTGGGTGGGTAGAGCTTAAAAATGCCCAAAAATAATCCCGTAAAAGTGTCCCGATTTTAAATCCATGACCTATCACTCTGTCTTTCACTTCAGCGCTGGGGAATTTAAATTTTTCAGCTGATCTCGACTGAAAACAAGTTTTTACGCAGGGATAAAAGCATTTATCAGAGAGCGCTTGTTGCTGTAATCCAGAGAGTCATGAACTTTACAGCAGGCTGAAGCATGCTGAGTTTAATTCCCAAGCACTGAAGACAATGAATGCACAGAAATTTAGGAGCTTTGTGGACGAACAGATGAACACATAAAAGTCTCAACTGAAAAGAGGAAAGAAGGAAAGAGAAAGGTGTACATACGTTGCCTCCTTTAGGCGAGTGCTTCAGATTATCCTTGGAGCCGCACTTTGACTGAACATGACTGAAGTCCAGCTTCTCATGTAAAATCTCAACCTAAAACAAAATAATAATTAAACAAAGAAAACACTATATGTGCCTCCATTAGTATTTTCACTCTCTGATCATCAGTAAATGTTCAACAGATTATTCACTACTGCTGAAACTATCCATAAATAATGTGCAAATCTATTTTTGGGAGATTTGGGAGAGATCACAAACTGTGCTGCTCATCCAAGCTGTGCAGCTTCATTAAAGATTTCTGTCCCTTTGTCACATTTCTCCCCAAAGAGTAAAGCATCGCTCTCCTCCTGCTCCATACATCACTGGGGTTAATGAAAAATCTCACCTCTAAAATGCCCCGGGAACATTAAGGCTGTCTGATGCTTTGGTTATGTGATTAACAAGGTGCAGTCTATTAGTCGACCACACAGACAAAGAGGAGGGCAGCATGAGTGTGTGCATTTCTATCCAGGATGTATGAAATCATGATATCTATTACATAAAACAGTGAAAATGATGCGAGGTGATGTATTCTCATTCTGTGTCCTTGATGCAACTTCTCAATAAGTAATTACGGCCGCTTGAAATTATTAACACTCTGAGCTGGAGGGAGAATCCTCCAGAGCAGTGAAGAAGGCAGATCTTCAGGGGAAATGACTCTGCAGGTTGCAGAGTCTTAAGACAATGGCTGTTTTAAAGAGGTAAGAGGAAAGGAAGGCAGCCGACGATGGAGAGGACAGTCAGAGGAAGTGACGGCAGGGGTTTAGAGGCGCTGAGTGATCATGAAGATGTGAGGAGAGACATTTCTACTCAGAGAGAGGAAGAAGCCCGGTATGCTCCTATTCCGACACAAAATATCCAGCAACTTATCAGACAGATGAAAATGCACCATCTAATAATACATAAAAGAGCAGCCAAATAGCCGAGGCCATCATCCATGTTGCCTTGTTGTTAATGTTCCCCTTACTTTCATCTTTGAACTGCACATTGTGCTGCATCTTGAGTGGATATTCATGTTGCAACAGTGCTTATAAAATAGCATATATTAAAACGTTAAATGAAGCAGAATTATCAGTCTTGCAGTTTCAAGGTCGACAGCATAACTTTGCCCTTCACCACCCCCATGTGGCAGAAATAAGTAAGTGCAGAAATCCAGAAAAATGATGTCAGTTAATTGCAGAGCTGTGTATTTCTGTTTTTCTGCCTGCTGTTTAGAGACTATTTTGGATATTGTAATAAATGTGTTTCTTTCTGCGTGCTGTAAAGATTTCTGTGAGTATGATTCAAAGTGTGAGTCGTGTTTGAGCACGCCGGGTTACCTGTCCGCCTTTCGGCTGGTGCTTCAGGTTGGCTGTGGAGCCGATTTTGGACTTTACATTCTTCAGGTCAGGCAGGGGCTGATTGAGAACCTTCAGCTGCCGCTGGGCGGAGGACGGAGACTTGGGCGGGGTACGGATCACCGCCACCTTCTTCTCCTGGAGGACGCTGAAGGACTTGGGCGTGTGGCTGCCAGGTGTGCGTGAGCCAGGGGTGCGGCAGGAGTAGCTGGGGGGTGAGCCGGGCGTGATGGCGGTGGAGCCGGGGGTGGAGGCACCGCTACGGACCGACCGGGAACGTGCAGACTCTGTACCTTGAGAGAAGAAGACATAACTTTGTATCAGGAAGACAGAAAAAAACAGCAGATGGATTCAGGTGTACGATCCTTTATGTGGTTCTGGTGATGATGATAAGGAAACAACACACATGGAGCTGCCAACACTGAGCAGCTGCTGGAGCTAAAAACAAACAACCAAAATCAAACAAGAATGTTTGACGAGGAAGTATGGCGGCTTGTTGCTAGGATACAGATGCAGGCAGTTCTATTTCGTCCCTTAATGACCGCCAGGCGGTGCTGTAAGCACTGGATGTTTCCATCCGCGCAAGCACATATCGAAACATCCAGTGCTTACAGCACCGCCTGGCGGTCATCCGGGACTCATAGAACCGTGGTTACAGCAGTAACCCTTGATAGGATGTTAGTCTACAACATCCTGAATAAGAATAAGAAGAAAAATAGAAATAGTGTTATTATGGATCCCATCTGCTCGTCTGATAAGGTCAATGCAGGTCTCACTGTTGACTCAAAATTAAATAAACAAGCTTGCAAATTAACTTTCACTGATTGAGAAAGAGACAATGGGCTGAACCAATCAATGTATAATCAGTGTGTACATAAGAAGGCTGAGCAGGCCCTCTTCAGGGAGGTCAATGTAGCACTAAACCATGGCACCGCCAGTTACCGTCTGACTTCCTGCTGCATCTTAAGTAGTGTTATTACGGTATAGAGAAGGACAATCCAATGTAAGAAGACTTAAACCTGCAGACACCCTTTCAGAATAAAGTATGACCAAGATGAATGAATGGATGATGCTCACTTCCATACAGAAAATAATAAAAACACCATGTTGGGTCTAACAGGAGCTACTAGGTGGTCTACCTGCCATACCAGGGGCTCTTCCAGACCTGCTGTCCCCTCTGGACTGGATCGCTTAGGGAGGGAAGAGGCAAAAAAGACAAGTGGGAGGGAAAAAGGAAGTAAAGGGAAAGAGAAGAGCAGGGAAGGAAGTTTAAGGTGGTGGGAGTTAGAATTAAGTAAAGTAAGGAGGAGAGGAGCTAATAGGCGGTAAACCAGCTGGAGGTGTTTTGTTTTGTTTCATGTATGTATTCTTACAGGTCGGCCTGGAGGGAGTGATGTCTTCTTGTTCGGCAGCAGGGATGTGGCGAGTCAGAGATTTGGCAGGCCTGGGTAGAGACGACCTCTTCTCTGGGCTCCGGTACGTTCTCTCCTGAAGGAACACACAGAGGAGTGAACACCTGGGCTCAACCACGGCTTACAGCCTCCCAGCAATCCTTCACTTTTTACCTTCTCTGCCCATTTGTTTGGCAGAGGGGATGAACGGGAACATGCAGAGGACGGGCGAGCCTCATTGAGCTCTGCCTGCACCAGTGGGCTCCGTCTAAGGCTACAGGCCGAACCAGGCCGGGGGGGCGGGTAATCTGATCCCCGGCGCTGAGCCGCCATCTTTAAGAGAACGGCCCTGGTGGGGCTCTGGGTGAAGGCCGCAACAAGAGGCAAGGAAGCATGCAGGATGTGAGGCAGCAGTGACAGATGGAAAGATGAAGAAGTGAGATGGAGCTCTGCATCTATTCTTATTTAACAACATCTTCCTTTCATTCTCAGCTGAACTTGAGATTTTTCCAAGACACTCTGGACACTGACAGCTTACTGCACAAAGTAATTTACACAAACTTAATAAAACTAAAATAAAATAAAATAAAAGAGGATTTTATAAATGGGGATGATGAATGATCAACACACACACTGCAAAAAAGAGGTGTCTAAAAACAAGACAAAAACACAAAATCTGAGGAAAAAGGAGCTCAAAACAAGTGAAATTATCTGTCCATGCAAGAAGATAACTTCTTGATTTAAGATTATAGTGGAAGTAGAACACTTAAAATTCAAATGAGAGTATTTGATTTAAACAAAGGAAATGAAACAGGTCGAAAAGGTTTGGTTAAGAGTGGTTAAAGATGAAAGATTGAATTCAAAGTATTTCTGACAGCCCTTGTGGTGCACATTATATGCCTTTGATAATAAAAACCTGCACATGACTGTGCTCCTACTCTAATTGGATTTCTATATACTCACTGGTTTTCTCTGCTGAGACAGAGGCAGGCATGCAGGACAAAATGAACGCCAACACAGAGAGAAATAACCAGACACACACATGCAAAAATGTAAGAAAGGAGGTGAACGTTAAGTTTGTGACGCAAACATCAAGTCCTGTGATGCATTCGAGTTTTTTATTGCTTCACACTTATCTCCACACACCGTTTATTATCCACTAATGTGCAATTTCACTTCTTTTCATTCATACTTTTCACTGTACTAGTATCTTATTACCGTGTTCATTATTTTTGTCCATTTATTTAATTCCCTTATGTTATATACAATGCCTTAATTATTCCCTTATGTTGTATATATGATGCCTTAATTATTCCCTTATGTTGTATATATGATGCCTTAATTATTCCCTTATGTTCTATATACAATGCCTTAATTATTCCTTTATGTTCTGTATATGATGCCTTAGTTTTTTTCCACTTGGTTGTTTTTCTACTGATGCTCTTATTTCTTAGTTTTTATAGGCCCTCCTTGTAATGTTGCTCTATCCACATCTTATCTTATGTAGTGAAACACCCTGACAGACACCTGTTTGGAGAAGACAACAAAGAACCAATGGAGTATGGAAATCTGTTAAATTTATGAATTAAACTATAAGCGCCACGTGGCTTTTGTTTCCTCCTCTATATTTACTCACATGACTTCATATTTGCATGACAAAAATGCAGCTAGGAAATGCGCGTTCATATTTAATGAGCTGTGTGTACTTACAGTGGTCCTCTCCCTGGACTGGTGGGCCACGCTGAGGGGCTGATGGCTTTCCATACCTGCAAACAAGGAGTCCTGCTCTAATGATCAGTGTAAACCAGCGAGGGGAGACGTCTGCGAGTGTTTCACACACAAACATACATTCATAAAGGCTCAGCCACTCTTCACTTCTTTGACACACAACCTCCGACATGCAGCCGTTTCCAGCAAACGCACACTTAAAGATCAGAAAAATAATGAACCCAGAGCAGCTGTGATTTTTCAATATATAACAGGAACATAATGAAGAAAAAATAAACAGGAATATGAGGCCAAGCAGACATTTTTGAAAGAATAAAAGAAAGAGCGCAGCACATGATGTTTGCCAGCTACATTGCACCTGCTTGATTCCTAAAAGAGCCATCAATAGAGAGAGAGCAAAGTCACCAGAACACCTGTGACTGAAACTTAAAACGCTTCAGCTTTGACTGTATTTGTAAAAATGACGACACGGTGAAAGGCTGCATGGTGTGCATGAGCATGCGGTGGGACTCTCTCTCTATCCACAGCACTGATTGCCGGTGAAGAGTGTTCACCTGAGGCCTTGCGTCTAGCAGAGCCGTGAAGCAGAGCGGGCCTAGGATGTCTGGCTGCCGCTTTGGCTACGCTCCTACGAGACGGAGAGCGACTTTGGAGGGCTGACCCCTTATTCTGGTCAACCCTCCTCACAGCTACTAGCAAAAAGGAGAGACAGGATTATACAGGATTATAATAGCACTGCTTAACATCAAGTTACACAGGTGACACTGAATTTGCTCAATGCAACACGTCTCCATTGCAGAACCTTTTTTCTTCTTCATGTCCTCTCTTGGTGGATGGTGGCTGGAGGCTTTGTGGCCCCTTCCTCTGCCAGGGGCCCGTTTAGCGGGTCTGTCCACCACAGGTATACTGATGGGACTCTGGACCCGAGGAAGGGCCTCGATTTGCTCAGTCATGATACTTTTGTCATCATCTGCAGTGGAGAGGGATTAAAAGAGGACTAATTCTCCACATTCCTAGCTAACTGTGAACAGCTTAATACAGAAAACACATCACAAAGGGCTGCCTGATGGCAAACAGAATATTCTAAGAGTAGCATACACTTAAACTGCCATGGTTGAAATATGATTTCCTTTCCTCTAATGTTTCTCTAAACTCTGGACAACCTCACTTCAAAACACCCAAACTATCCGTTCAACGAATGTTCATGTAGTAGCTAGATTTTGATATTAAAATGCATTTAGCTTCTAAAACACTGACTTTACAACAGAGTCATTTCTTAATTTGACAAGCTCTGGGTACCTTGTGAGTCCATCCAGCCACTGTCTGTATCTAGGATGGAGACGTCCATCGTGGTTTCATCATGAGCACACTGACTGGTCTGGCAGAGCACTCTCTCTACCATCTCTTCCACCTCCATGTCTTTATCCTCCACCTCCTCTTCCTCCACTGTCTGGCCTTTCTTCACCACCTCATCCTCATTTATCTGTGTGACCACTTCGAAGTTATCCTCCTTTGTGCCATCATCTCTGCCACCTTCATCCACTTGCTGTGCTAGATCATGGTCAGAACATGGAGATAAGTGTGAACTGTCTGTCGCAGGATCCCCGTCATCACTGTTTTGGGCGCTGTGACTCCATTCTTCTGCCTCTTCCAGCGTCAGCCTCACCTTCACTGGACTCTCAGATGCTTCCTCCATTACCTCTTGGGGCTCTTCAGCCATCTCAATATCATCATCCTCATCTGCTTCTTCCTCCACTTGTGCTTGAGGTATAATAATGACAGGGGAAGATATCTGTGGCTTTGGTGGAACTTCATCTGTTTGGTCATCTTGCTTATCTAATGGTTTTCCGGTGCTTAAATCCTGAGCAGCTTTGGAGCTCTCCTGCTTTTCTATTATTTCTAATCTTGGAGGTGTCCCACACTCACTTCGAATCTTCTTTTCATCATTTTCCAGACTCTCTCCTAAAAACTGAGGTGACATTGAAGGTATGTTTGTAATTTCCGGTCTTTCTTCTGACTCTCCCTGCTTAGATTTCTGAATTTCTTTGTCTGACTCTGTCTGTTTATGATCAGTCATCTCAGACTCTTTGTCCTCTGGTAGGACAATTGGCTCTGTCTTCTCTCCAGTGGCTTCTGAGGGTTTATCATCTGGGGACTTTGGGGTGGTGGGAGTTGGCGGAACTTTGCTTTCAGTTTCCACAGAAGTGAAAGTAAAGGAAGTGTCTGGTGGGATGGGGGAAGCCTCTCTGGAGGGGTCTTTTTCAACCTCTACCTCAGGGATTGCTTGGATCTTTATGTCACCAGGCAGACCACTCTCCAAACGAAACTCAGTAAGTCTGTCTTTTGAAGAGGAAGTTATTGGGATTCTCAGACGATCGGGTTTCACTCCACTTGTCACAGCTCTTTCCAGAATCAGGGTGCTCTTGGCTGCTGTGTCTGTTTTTTGAGAAATTTCAGGGATGATTTTTTTATGATCTTGTTGTTGTTCAGTTCCTTTTTGAACGCCTCCAACTTCCATTACCCTGAGCTCCTCCTCAGTTTCACTCTCCATGGAGGGGAAACGCTGGTGCGGAGAGTGTCCAGGGCTGGGTACATCAGCAGGAGAAGGCATGGGCCCTGAGTACTCATTGAAGACACAGTAGCCCAGTTCTTCTGGCTGGTTTTCCCCTCCCACCACTCTCAAGGTCTGATCTCCCCCCAGGGCCAGCTTGGCCAAAGAGCTCCCCACCAGAGCCGACACATTGGCAGGCACAGACTTTCGCCTCATCTGGTCAAGCTCCCTCCTCTCTAACGATGGCCGAGGCAGGTCTCCAGCCAGGTCCAACATCTCAGAGAGACTGCCTGAATGCTCAAAACATTTGTGCTTATCAGACGGGAAAGGCGTGTCTGCCTTGGTGGGTTTATCTTCAGGTGATCCAGTGGTAGTTGGGGTAATGGAGACAGCTGGAGGAAGCTGGTGTTCGCTCTCCACAGAGCAAACCTCAGATTCATCAAAGCTCCCACTGATCGGACACAACGTCCTCGTCTTCTCTTCCTTCGCAGTCGGTGCTGCCGAAGACCCGACGATAACGTTCAGGGAGAGGCTTCTCTGCTCTAGTGCCATCTTACCGGGGGTGATTCTGTCTTTTCTCTCTTGTTGCTCTTCTGGTCTCTGCTCGATGCTTTTAGTTTCCTCACTCAGCCTTTGCTCTGCTGCTGTGCTGAGTTCATAATAGCTCGGGGTTTGTGATGATGACTCCTCTTTGTGGCTTTTTGTAGATGTCTCAAAGTAGGTTTTTACCTTCAGCTCTGCACCAAGTTCTGGACTTTGGTCAGTCACTGGCATCTCATGTAATCTAATGTCACTGCTGCTATTTATCTCCTCAACCACACCTGGATTATCTCTTTCATTCAAAGGGGCTCCTGACTTGCTTGGACAGATAACTCCCTTATTGTCTTGCTTTGCTTCTTTTTCTTTGGACTCTACGAACAGTTGGCTCCCAGCAGCCCCTTCTACTACATCCTTTGTGTCTTGGTCGCCCTGCTTAATAGAGGAGGTGTCAGAGAGCTCTTTGTCTTTCATAGCAGGAGGGGGAGGTTCAGTCGAGGTGAGCTCTGCACCTTCAGGCGATGCCACTTGAGGCTCGTCTTCTTTCGATGGCTTAGTGACACTTTCTTCTGGCTGGGCTGCGAGTTTGAAGGATACTGTACGTCTTTGTCTTGAATCATATAAGCTAAAAGCTTAGCTTGAAGCATCCACAAAAGCTAGCCAATACAGTCAAGCCGACGCCTTCTGCACACAGATACAGTAGCTCTCCATCAAGCAAAACACACATGTACTGTATTTTGCAGCAGGCCACAACAGCACAGAGGGGGTCGCAGCACCTAAGATAACGTGCAGAACTGGAATGAAGGAATGAGTTGCATGATGTTAGATGACAAGATATAAATGTACACAAATATATTGAATTCCTATTGCAATACACAAGAATAGACTGTGAATTATTTCATGACAGTTTCTACTGTGGATATGAATCTTTATATTGCTTTAGAGTAAATTTCTTGATTCAATAAACCTTATAGATAAGGATGATCATAAATGTCCAATGAGGGTGGATTGTAGTGTGTCCTTAGTAACAATAGGAAAACAGAATTATACTTTGCCTTAGGATGAAATGAAAACAACATTGAGACTCAAAGCAGGTGATATTCAACTGGCTAAAAGTACATTCAGGACTGATTCATGAAGCACCCATACAGGTGGGTGTACCCAGAAACACCTTCCAGCAAAACCCACATCAAAATATACAGACAGCTAATTGTAGCAACACTTGACAGTATAGACAGTGACGTTTTGCAATGTAGCTGGCAATACAAAAGTGCAGAAATGATCAACTGCAACATGGCTGGTCAGGTGTTGATCATGTCGCTCCGATGAAAAGCAAATGGTTATGTTGTGCGATGAAAGGAGCACAGAGTCAAAATGCTATCACATAGTTTTGCGCATGGCGACTTCAGGTAGTGAAGTGGTAGCTTAAGGATTTAAGAGCAACGAAGCTGCAGGAGGACGGCAGCAAAGCCTGAGTCGCATCACATTTCATGAATCAAGAGCGGGGAGTCTTGAGTGGCCATCAGCAGAGCTTAAGAGAATCATGCAAAATAGGTAATGGACAGTCACTCCCAGCACACTTTCACACACAATAGCTCACACAGAAACCCATGAAAACCACACACACCTTTTTGTGACGGACTGTGTTCACCTTGATGACTTCCTCCATTGAGGACCTCAGGTGTCTGGGCTTGCTGGCAGCCCAAAGCCTGGGGCTCTGTTAAATAATCTGTCTGCTCTAAGAGCAAGTCTGCAGGCTGCTCATATGCCACCTCCTCCTGGTACCTGTGGGGCTCCTCTGGAGCCTCCTCCTCTTCCTCATCCTGATGTTGACTGACAACCTCTACATTATTTTCTTAGAGCAGGGAAGGGGGACACATAGATGAGACATGGAGGACAACAAAGTTGGGGTTACATGGGTTACTTTCAGCTCTGATGGAGATGCATGGAATGCAATTAACACATCTTTGAGCCTAGCATGGAGAGACAAATTACATGATAACATGATATCTGATCAGTGCTAGCATACTAGCAGATACACAATCCAGCATTTTAGGAGGCATCAGAAGCATTTCTCATACTTGTATCAGGTCCAGTCCAGGAATTATTGGTGTTTATTAAAGAATAATTAACATTAGCCATAAAGCTGCACTGTACTGGGACAATATGAGTCTACAATTTGGTGACTGCATGCCACATGCAAGAAGGAAATGATTAGAAAACAGGCCAGTGCTGTTCTCTGCGAGCAAAGAGCTGAAAGTCAGTGTGGAGAAAATCAACAGATGCAATGAGCAAAGGAACAACGATGATGTGAGGGGGAAGCAGACCAGTGACATGAAGGGCTCCAGTGGCAGGTTGTGCACTGAAGGAAGAAAGGATGCTCATAACAAACTGGTAAAATTTAGAAAACTAGTATTATACGAAGGGCAAGAAAGTGTGGCACATTCTGCTAAAGGTGATATAACGATTAGCCGACATGCGAGGCAACAGAAGAGCCTGACATGAATCACTAGAGGGACCAGAAGAAAGAGGAGGAGTTTTTCTAATGATTTAAGAGCTTGAAAAATCTCAAGACCGGATGAATATATCTTTAAGCACCCTCACAACCATTCACTCGCTCATCCTGAATGGTCTGAGTTACTGTAAGAGTGAGTGGCTGTACCTTGTACCACGGGCCCAATCTGCTCTGCGGATGGAGAGGGGGGAGGGGAGGGAGGCAAATTGGCTGAGTCATCCACTGCGAAGGGAGAGAGAGAAAGAGAAAGAGAGGGAGAGAGAGAGCGACAACACCAGGAAGACAAGACATGGATGGGAGGAAGGAAATGAAAACCTGATGATAACTCTGCTGACCTTATCTCTGCAGGTCGCCTCCCTTTGAGATCACAGTGCTCCTTGTGTGAATCTTAAGCTCCTCTAGGATTTTTACTCAACGTCAAATGCAGATGGATGCATTAAGAGCATCAACTTACCTCAGAAGGTGGAAACATTACAACAAAAAACATTGAGTCACATTTTAGTGGCACAAAAATCACATTCACCCAGAAAAAAAAACATTTATTTACATTCAATTCACTACATCATTCCCATTTCGCTCTATTTCCTTGAAGACAGAATGATCACTTCATAGAAATATCAATCAAAATATTAGCATTTCTGACAGCCACCAATCTTTGTTTGCAAGTTCTAATAAAATGCATATGATGGTTTAATTTCAGTAACTTTTAGTAAACCACATTATTATGATTTAGAGCTTCTAGAGAGTAATTACTGTTTGATAATTGATTAACAAGAATGTTACTGAAAGGCAACCATCTTCTGGTCTACCTCCAGAAAGTAACCTTCCACAGAAGTGACCTAACGCTGATTGGTCATGATTCGTACGCAAATGTGAACTTTTGGGGATTTGTTGCTCTCGTCTTGGCACCTTGGGACCAATCACATTTGCTCATCTGCTGCTTAAACGCTCAGAAACACACCTGCGTTCCCACCTGTTGTTCCAGGATGTGCAGCAGCCCCCCCATGGTATCCATTCTCCCGGTAGGCAGAGCTGTAGGCGGAGTAGCCGTTCTCGCCGTTCTCCTGGCCGTTTGAGGCCCAGTGCTCGTCCGGCTGCTGACCGTCTGCCATGCCTGCCTGCTGGAACACCGGGGAGGGGATGGGTCACCTGCTGGAGCAGGAAGAGAGGGAAGAGTGTGAGGTTTGCAAAGGAAAGAGGGAGAGGAGTGAAAATAGCTATCTCTGATACAGGATGCACACTGCACATCAGCCACTAGAGGGAGCGATGTGCAACGTTATACATGTGCCGGCCGGTCTTTGTCTCAGCATCCACGTGTTGAGACAGAAAAAATACCTGCGCCTATTCTGTCATTTCTTTTCTACTTTTACAGAGGATGTAACTCCCTAAAAGTGCCTCCCACATGTTTGTTTCTGCTAACAGGTGGAGCATAACACAGTCACCAGTCTGCACTTTCCATTTCATTCATGCAAAACATGCACACTCACTGCAAACAGTGCCAAATACGTACAATGAGCCTCGACTCGCAACACAAAAACAGATAAACTATTAGAAAGACACAAAATGTTGAGGTGAACTGCAGCAGGCAGCTCCTGAGATGGTGAGAGAGACAAAAAAGCACATGAACACACCCTTCACATCCCCTCACTGCTGATAAGGAGGCTGTTACCATGGCAACCAGAGCAGGTCTCACGGGGGTCCAGGCTTGCCCCATTCAGACAAAAAAAAAGGTGCAGCACCGCCTCCACCGCATAGCAACAAGCTTTTTTTCCACCTGTTATGATGACAAAAGTTTGTTTTCACTACACACACCTTTAGAAAGCCGTTTTCCCCTTTAACACATGATGTCACTCGCCTCGCTAAGTTGCATCATTATCATCTCTCATCCAGTCTCTTCTTGTCTCTCATTTCTCATGTCCCTCTTCTTTCCTTTCTTTCTGACCAAACCATTAGCTGTAAATATTGGCTTAATACTGAAGATTTAATTGAATAAATTAGAGGGAAACGCTATCTTTGAGTTGTTTGGAGGCACATTATCGGTCGCCTAAAACATGTTTCAGCCTTGTTCCTCTCCTTCCCTGCAGCGCTGCATGACGACAGGTCGCAGCGATCGAGGCTAATGTCTGGATCAGAGGAGAGGCCTACTGACACTTATAGACGCCGGGCCAAACTGTCTGAGACTGAAAATCTGAGCCCAGGGCCAGAGGCAGGTCTCGTCCCAGCTGTTGCTAAGGAAGAAAAACTGGTGCACTGACAGCCAGATTGTGCTGATGCTGGTTTTAACTGCTCTGACCTGCTTTCAGCTGCTGTTTTGACAATGTTACGCCACACAGGAAGACATAAACCCTGGCTGCTTCCATAAATCTGTTGTCGTTTGTTGCCTTGTTGTGCATTTGTTGTTGATGTTTTTGTATTTGAATGTCTTCCCGACCTGCAGACTGGAAAATAAAAACCACTGGAAGGAAAGCTGGTATTACTGGTGGCCAGTTTCATTAGTTGTGTGATACCAGCTGCACTGACCTCCATTTACTTTTCACTGAAACACTTCTGAGTGACATTACATAATGAACGCATGCCCACTTGTTTATTTTCCTCCTGATATCTGGGTTTTACCCCCCCTCTGGACCCCGCTCTCCAGGCACACCTTGTCATCCTTGAGCTTAATGTGATCCAACATTGCCCTTTGTCGTTGCTCACTTTTAGCTGTTCGCCAGACTTATTGTGTTAGAGAAAAGGATAAAGTGTATAAGAGGCAGCTTTCCACATATAACACCACCAGAAGGGTTCAATAAGACAGACTGAAGTCACCCTCATTTACTAATACACCATGTTTAAAAAGTACATCAAAATAAAAATACAAGAGCTGCATTTACAGTGATAACAGGTAAAACTAACCTTCCCTTTGGCACTAAAATAAACCCAACCCACAGACTGACAATATCTTTTCTGGAGAACGTGTAGTACAGCAGTGAACCATCACAGTCTAGTCTTGAAAGGGTTAAATGAACAGCAAAGAAGGACTGTCAGGTGCCTTCACATGCTGGGACTGACACCTTAGATTGTCAGCAGGAGACCAGAGAAGGTGTGGCAGCAGGCCTGAGGCTCGTCTGACGCCGCCACCGAGTGCCGTCTCTCATGGCGCCCCTGCTGCACTTGGCTCTACCACTCCACCCCACCCCGGCCCTAATCCGACCTCTCATCCCCTCCTCGACTGCGCCTCCCCCTGATCTGGGTCACTCATCACGCCTCCGTGGAGCTCCGCTCACATCGGAGTGTCACCATCCATTTAGCAGGGAGGATGGAGCCTCTGACAGCCAGGCGCAGGAGGCCGACCTGGCCTTAATCCTCTGCGTGAGCGCCCGAGTGCGTCTCTGTCTGCAAGTAGCTGGTCTCTAATTTAACATGATCACTTTCTGCACCCAAATCATTGATGACTGTAATCACAATATATTATTGACGCAACCAAATGTGGAGGCCATGTTGGCAAAAACGTATTTATTATAATAATTCATTACTTAATCCTAAAACGAAGGTCTCAATCAGTACATTCCCAAAGCTATTTGCACAAATATTCGACTACTGATAAATATTACCCCCATTAGGACAATGACATGACAAAGGCGCATGACAAAGCTGGCGTGAAAGCCACGTGCAGCATGTTGCAGTGGATGATGGGATAGCCCAGAGGAGGAAAGTAGGTCACTCAAGGTTACTGCGACCTGCTATCAACCCAGAATCCAGCAGTTTCCTCCTCAACAGACGGGTGGATTATGTTTCGCTGACTCAGCAAAACGCGTGGGGGGGTTGACGCGTAATGAGCGGCGCCATTGAAGTGTGAACGAACCTGGTGAACAGCAGCATGACGATATGATAATGCTTAGAGGGCAGATTTAGTACCATAGTAACAGTAGTATAGGTGCACTTAGAAACAAATCTCATCATGCAGAAACATCTGAATTCATCAACGGTGACACTGTGGTGAGTACAATGATAAATACAGTTCATACCAAGAACAAAAGTCATTGTTTTCTGATGGAAAATGATTTTTTTTTCTTACTCTGAACTACTTCTGTATCACTGTTTCAAAGTAAAACTCTGAACCTGATAAAATAGCAGTGATGAGCCTCAATCATCATCATCATGCTTTCATATAAACTACAGTGATTTAATTCCAATGAAAAAAAGATTAATAGCTTTTTTTCAGAAATCCAAATTTGCTGGTAGTTTAAATGGCATGCTGTGATGAACTGACTAGTATTATTGATTATTTTGTACATTTCAGAGTAAATTCTGTCAGTAAACTGAATTTTCCTCCTACTAGACAATGAATCAAACTGACTGCTGCATCTCTTCGCCTCCTTTAGTTTCCTTCAATCTCATCAGTGGAGTAAATGCTTCCTGGCACACATCAGCCCCACCCCACTCCATAGTGATGTCATCATTCCCATGGTGATGATGGCGGTCAGAAGAGGATGCTGCTGCAGAGACTTTAACCATGTTATGGATCCTGAAATAGGTCACCAGATCCTCCAGCAGCCCTGGGGGTCCCACACGAATGCAGCGAGCCATTTAGATTCATCAATACACTGAAAGCTGGCTGCTGGTTGGACTGTTGATGTCATTTTAGACTTTTAGCCTGGTGCTGATGGGGTGTGTTAGCGTATCGCAATTTACTGGAATAAAATGGGCAGAGAGGCAACATATTATGACTATAGAGTAAAAATAAAAGAGCGACATCCCCAGAACAAAAATCAGAACTCAAAAATAGGACTGTGATTCAAAATGTCAGCTGCTATTTCTGCATAATAACTGTCCCAACCAAAAATACAGAGCACCAACTGTGACATTTACACACAGCACTGAGCTCTTCCCATCTGTTTCATCTCTTCAGCCGAATCCTTCATGGCTGAAGGGGATGATTGTGACTGTCGACAGCCCACGTCCATGCTCACACACACACCCGATCCCATGCACAAACACCTAACAACTCAACCACACACACCCTCTCATTTACGCCCCCGAATGTATCCACAGAGCCCAAAGCCACAGCTCTCTGGCTGGGAGCAAACACATTGTTACCCTGAGCTAAATGCAGACACACATAAACAGAAGACTTCACCAGCAAATCTACATTTATCTACTCTGTCATTTCACTTCCTGTCATGAAACTTGGAAAACATTTATGCAGCGAAAGCTCAAAACATGAGTTAACGACTGCTTTTTTGCGGAAATATCTTGCATGACATCAACCCAAACAATCGCCCTTCCACAGGGCTGCAGAACATAATTCCCCCTGGATTATACATCCATGCACAGCCAAACTAATCATCTGGCTGAGTGCAGCCACTTAGATCTGACACCCGGGGCCTCATGAGTCATGGAAAAAGTGATATGAATGGAGGTAGTGCCTAGTATACGCTCTGGCAGCAGTCCATGTTTTTGCTTTTCCTTTTAGTTCTTATAGGTGTGACATGACGCTTACCGAACTTGAAGAGCTGTCTTCACTGATGGATGAAACAAATGACTGTTGAGTTGAAGCGTCTACTCAGACCTGCATGGAGAAAAGATGGAGGAACATCCATAAACCGTGTTAACACTAAAAAAACAACATTTAATTCACTAACTGCTCGGAGCTCTAACCTCTGAATCTAGCCTGGCTAGTCCAGACTCACACTGAGCTTTTACAAGACAGTTGTGGATGTTCACAGCAGCTTTGCTCCGTCACCTGGAGTCTGCCATCGACAGTAATCCAAACCTCAGTGTGGCCTCGTCTCGCTTTTATGCTGCTGCCGATGAGCTGTGCACAACAGCAAAGCCAAGGAGAATCCACTCAGTTTGCATGCACACACACGTCTGTTGTACATGCATGTTTGATACGGCATTATTCTCATTGTTCACACAATCAAATGCACAATTTCCTTGTCATTTTTATTTGCTTTGTTATAAACTCTATGTGCAGATGGTATAATATGCAGCTGCTGGAAATTTCTTTACAAAAAAGTAAAAATATTGTGTTTTTCCACCATTTGGGTTTCTGTTCTGTCACGTCTTATGTCTTGTCTGTATGGTTAACGTGCAGTAAGTTAGCTTAGCTTAGTTTAGCATAAAGACTGTAAACAGTGGGAGCGAGTTAGTCTGGTTAAGGCATGAGTGGGATAGTTTCTATGGCAACTGTGGGGATGACAATAATCCAAAGAGGTTGTCATCTGTGTGCCGACTGGACTCCACTCCTGAGCTGTTTTTGAGATTTGTCAAATGATGAGTGAAGGCTTTAGAAAGAAAGAAAGATGTGGATGTGAGACTGTAGAAAACAGAGCGTCCTGTTAACTAAAAAGAAAGAGACAGATTCTCTAAACAGGAAGGAGGATGATTTATTAGAGGAGAGAGAAAGAGTGAAAAAGAGAAGGAGACAGAGGAGGAATGACAAGTATTCCTCCTCATGGACCGTTCTGGTTTATTACAGCTCAATGACCACAGTTTATCATCCACCTTTGTTTCTTAGAAATGCCTTTTGGATGTTAATATTAGGCCACATTCTTCTAATTGAAGTTTGTTCAATATTAAGAAGGAAGTTGGATTATTAGAAAGGACAGGAAATGAAGCACTTTCAGGGTTAGACAGCAGAAATGTTTGGTTGTTTTTGCTCGTGTCACATCAGGGCCTCCTTACAGTCTTTGTAATTTGTAATTTTACCACCCAGCCCAGAAATAGAGGCACTGTACTCAAAACAGCTTTTCATAAATGAGGAAGTAATTAGAAAAAAAAGTCTCTTATTTTTGATGAATTGTTGAAACAAACTCTTTAATTACAGCTTCTACAGGAAGAATGCTGATCATTTTAAATTTGCACCACCTTGTCAGGGACCAACCTAAACTGGTGCATCCTGTGGGTCGACAGAGCATTTATTTTGACCCACATGTTCGTCCCAGGAGGAGGGAGGCCAAGAGAAGGAAAAGAGAGGAAGGGAAGAGTCAAGGATAGAGGAAGGAGCAGCAAGAGGTCAGAGGCTGACCTAATCCACAGATTTGACTTCATCATCAGACGCAAGGCGAACAGGAAATGAATCCTAATCTCAGTTCAGTGCAAAAAGCCTGATAAAACCTTTGAGGAGACGAAGTGGATCATCACAGTTATCTGGTTCACTTTTACTGAGAGGCTCCTGCTCATCCTGCAGGACCTTAATTATCAAAATCTCATTTTAACCACCACCATTCATAAGTGCTCGAAAGCACCTCCCTGCATCAGTCATTGCACGGTGCAAGAATAGGTAAATTCAGACAGTTCTTCATATGCTTTGAATAGATTTTTGCCACTTAAAACTCACTTGGCTTTTCTAATTTTCTTTCTGTGACAGTTTTAAATCGTGTTTTCTTTAACTAACTAGAGATCTACAACTACAAAAAGCCCAACAGGCTTGTATTCAGAATCACAGCCCTAGTTTCCTCCTGTATATGCATAAAAATGAAATGCAATGCTGAAGCAGTGTGTGTCCTGTACATGTGACAGGGCCTCTGCTTTCTCCCCTTTTAACTTGGCCATCTACCGGCCCACCTCCTCATGTATAATTCACAAAGACAGCATCCTTCTCCCCAAAGACAAACATGCACACTCCCCTCGGGCATATCCACGGCATGTTTAATACATCAAAGCCACGATGGGTCTCAGTCAAGAAGAGGAATATCTCCATGTCGAAAAGTTTCAAAATAAAACCATACTGTTTTCTTAATAACTACTGCAATTAAGAAACCAACCTGCACTAAAAACTTTATCAGATATGGCTCCTCATTATCTTTTCATTCAGTTATAACCTATGATTCACCACACCTTTAACACCTCCACACTTTGCCTCTCTGCAGGGAAAGAGGCTCATTCATTAATTAATCCAAAGGAAGAACGCAGAATGATTGCAGCATCAATTTGAAGATGGAGGGGAGCTCTCTTTTCATGTATGCATTAAGGAAATTATTCATAATTTAAGCCAAACACAAAGATTAATATACTCAAGGGTTCTCCTGGTCTCTATTTTCTCCACTTGTCCTTGAGTCATCTCCATCTTGTTGACAGGATGTGAGTGAAAACAGTGGAAGAGATCTTGGATCCACATGTTAACACGCATGCATCAAACCGCTCTTTGGCCGTCACATAATCTAACAAGCTCAAACACATGCGAGCAGCACTTTCCCTCGCTGCCTTATGTAAACCACCAGGCAGGACCAGGTGCTGGTCTTTGTGCCCCTGAGGCGACAGCTGCACTCAATATTCATATACATGCAGTGGCCATAAGAGCATCGCACACACTCATCCATCACCATGATGGAAAAACGAGGGCCTGCAGGCTGTGATGTGTCAACTCTGTCCAAGAATGTGAAGACGCTAAAAACGTGTCAAATATCCAACATTTTTGGGAGACTGCAGCTGCTATTTTTAACACTTACATGCAGGTTACTAAGTGCTCAGTGGTTAAACCTTTTTATTATGGCTTTCTACCAGCAAAGGTCCAAATACAGCCACAGACAGCGCCTGTTTTTTCAGTGGTATCTGTCTGCCGTGACCTCCAGCTACTGTGCATACCCATCATCTGTCAGCAGACACTTCAGGGCATTCTGTCGTCCATCGAGGGTATCGAATGTCTTCATGGTTAAAAAGCACTGCAGCACAAGAGGCTGCTGGATGACGAAAACAGCTCATATGGCAGCTGGACAATCATCATGACGGTTAAATGAAGAGGTTTGAAGGTTTACTTTGCGAGCTGCACCGAGCAAACTTTTTCTGTATGAGATAAAACAAGGAGGACTCTGGAAATCACTGGAGTCTGAAACACTCAGGTATGCAAAACCAAAGACCTAAAAAAAAAAACACTCCAGCGTTAGGGAGGCAGATCCTGCATTTCCCGTAATTTTGTGTTCAAACGTCTTTTTCAGATGTGAAGTGAACAATGCCCTTCTCTGTCACCATTACATTTCAAACGCCTCGCTGACCAGCAGCAGTTGGAACGAGGGGTGATGTTGACTCTGAAACAATGTCCCTATCTCCCACTGCTTTAGCTCTGCAGGAACGGCAACTGTTGGTTCGCATCCCAGCCTGCCTCGCTTCAAGGGATGCGAGGAAAAAAACAGGAAGAGGAGGAGGATGATTGGGGGGACGGGACTTCATTTGTGACCCCAAAAAGGAGGACGGGGAGAGTTTGTCCTCTGTCATGGTGTGTCATCCCAAAGTTGGTTCCCAGGAAAGGACAGCTTGCCTTGGAGCTGCCTATTTCTGTCTAGAGACAGACAGCATGAAAAAAAAAGTCCTGTCATTGAAACATGAAAAGGGAAAGCGTGTGAGACTGAGAGAAAGAGACGAAATGGGGGCATGGTGCTAGATCAGACATGGTCCGTGGGCCATACTGTATACAGCCTGTTAGGCTTTTTAACCCAGCCTCCCGAACTTCCTCAAATTATATTATTAGATTCATTACATTATATTTAGGCCTGCTGCAGCAGTAACATGATCCAAAGTCTAATTTAAGTCTAAATGAACAAACTGCCTGAAATGCATAAAAACTAACGAAGATTAAAGCAGGTAATGAAGTAGAACTCCATTCAAAATATCAAGGAAACCAACAACGCAGTCACAACTAATGATCAAACATGCTGATCAAATTAGATCAACCATCTTTTCTGAATCTGTCCAAGCTTCTCCTGTAATTCAGCAAACAATCCACCCAAAGTAACAATTTGTAACGCGAAATGGATGAAAAGAGAAAGAGACGTTCTTTTCATAAACACAGAGCATATGTATGCATGTATATATACATGCACAGTACACATAAAATCAGAGCAACATCACGTTGTGGCCCTGAGTCAAAAGTTTGCCCACCCCTGTGCTAGATACAGGCAAGAATAAACAGAAGGGAGGGTAAGAAATAACGAAAAGACAGAGGGCAAAGACTCTCTCTTCACCACCTGCTCATATTAAAACCACCCAAAAACTCCTCCTGACGGAGCACATTTATGACAGCCAGCTCTGCCGACGCTCACAGGGACCAAAGCGTCCTGCGGTCTTCTCCTACATAGAAACCACCAACAATCTGTTGGCTATGAGCCGCTAACCACCAACGGCCACATGCCGTCGCGACCTCCGCCTCTAAATTTATCACAATTGCCATTATTTTCTAAATGTTTTCCTCCAAAGAGGAGCTAAATATTTGCTTTTAAATTACAGCAGCAGCACACTCAGGATGAAGTATCCTGCTGGCTGAATAATCAGTGATGTCTAGACTGGGTACGTCACAAAGACTATGGGTCACCAAAAGACAGAGACAGCCTATCACAACATCAGCTCTTTGTCAAGAGAGTCAAATATCCTGAATAATTAGAATCACTGCAAACAAAATGATGATGACACACAGAGGGGCACTGATGAGAGGGAAGGATTTACTCTCCATCTCTTCATCACGCTTTGGTTGTGATTTTACAAGCAGGGTGTAGGAAAAATATAAGGGCTTACCTGGTGGGGTAGGGCCGCTTTCTGTCTGCAACGAGGGCTCAAGGGGAGGGGGTAAGGCAGCAGCTTCTGCAGGGAAAAGAGGGGAGAAAAAAAGATGAGAGAGGAGGAAAGAGCGTATAGGATGGCTGATGGTTTTTCGCCGGCAAGCAGCTCTCACTGAGCCAACCGGCATGCTGTCTCACGCCACCTCCCCCTCCCTATTCACCAGCACACACTCTGCAGGCAAACCAGTATCCACAGCGTTGGGGAGGGGAGGATAGAGGGGGAGAATGTGTGCATTTGTGCACCACATTAATTCATGTATGAAAGAGATATGAAGCTCATCCGCCCCAGAGGGAATCACCTTCCAAGATAAATCTCCATCCAAGAAATTTCCTTTTCTCTCAAAGATGTCCACATAATGAATGCATGAAACATCTAAATATGACAGTGTGAGGGGCGCAGGGCTTGCCCCACGCTGAATAATTGCTCTGTCCTGGTGCTCATTTGCAGGCATGGTCGACTGCAGCAGCAGCAGCACTGAAACAAAGGCAGAGAGGAGGGACGAAGGGGGAAGAGACTGCAGAGAGCAGCACCGACTCTCTGCTCATTACCTAACTCCAAACCACATGAAGTGAAATATATTTACAGGGCATCGGCTCACAATGATCACCCACAGTACCAGACATGTCAAAGTTGTCAATAAATACAGAAATTATGAGGTGGAGAGCAGATGAATCAAAACAATGACTGAATAACTAGATAAATTAACCCAAAAGCTGAATTAAAGGATAGTGTTTTTCTTGCTGAGCCACAGAGGAGGAAGTCTGCCAAAAAACTACTAAAAACACTGGACAGTGGAAAACTGCAAATCTTGTATGAAGCTGAGAGAAAAGAAACCACCATGTGCCTGTAGATCTGACTCCAGCGAGGCTGGGCTTGATGCTAAAAACTAAAAAGGATGAAGTGGTATTAACAGAGAAGGAAACACATTAACCCTCTCAAGCAAACCAGAAGAACCAGAGTGATGTCGAGGGACACTCCCTCACATGATCGCCAAACCTCACAGCGACTACTGACGCTGAATCATAGAGGATACATCTTCAACATTTCTAAAAACCACTTAGGAAAAAATTAGAGGAGAAGAGGGACCAGAGCAAACGAGCCCTGCTGCTTCCCTCCCACATCACATCCTCTCTCAGGCCATCATTAGCTCGTCTGGTTCCAGGGGGGCAGAGAGAGTCATCAGTGTGGGACTGTAATCAACCTGTCGGCGTCTGGAGCTGGAGCAAATGTGTGACACAAAAAATAACCCTGATGGTCGAATGGACGTAAGAGATAATTAATTTTCACATTTGTTGAGAATGCACAACGAACCAAGCAGCATGAGGAGGTGGAAGGTTTTTTTTGTTTTTTGGAGGTGGAAGGTTGATGGGAATCAGGCGCAGACAGTCCTGTCAACGCCAGACTGGAGCAGCAGAGCCACCAACATCTAATCTCCCCTCAGTCGCCGTCAGGAAGCAGATACTGGATGGACGAAAGCCAAACTTCCACCACCGTATGTCAACAAAGGAGCCGGCAGGCTGAACGCTCCGTCACCAGATTACACATTTTGTTTAGCATGAGTTTGAGCAGAACACACGGACATCACACCATGCTTTATCTAATCAACTTCTTCAGTCAAATAGGTGCATATGGTTATCACAGGGTCACAATAAAGCCTGATGTTTAATCCCACATGGAAAGGTAGGTCAGTCTCACTGGAGGTGGGGTTATGATCAGGATTATCTGACTGGATCATCTCACGCTTGTGTGTAATCTGGACCCCATCATGCACATTTGGATGGAGATTTCAGGTCCGGATCACTTCTGATTGATGCATTTGAAACAAATCCAGAATAAAGAACATCTCTGTGAGCTCTTACATTTATTTTTTATTAAAATTTTCTACCAAATAAACCACAACTACAAGAATAAGAAGACTATGTGATGCAGTTCTATGTGATTTCACCCTGTTTCTTCTGCAGTGTGAAGGATAATAACCTCTGAAAGCATCACCTGTTCTCAGACTCCAGAGCCACAGAAGATATGATGAAACTATTTTATGGTAAGTAAACTGAACTGATAATGAAAATAAAAAGTTCTGCTCGTTTTGCTTGTTAAAAGAAAAAAACAAGAGATATTGCTGTTTTTTTTCTCCTGTCTTGTCTACTACAGTGTAACTGTAAGCCTTACAGTCAGCGCTACGTTAATACTTTCACCCAGACGTAGACCTACTAATCTGTCGCTGGCAGACGCATCATAATGACTGAGGATCAGCAGCATCACACAAGCATCACAATCTCTTCTCAGCACAGAGACTGCTCCTTCTGGCTTGAAATGGCAGCAAATAAAGTGGCATCTGCTTGTTTTTCTGTTTGTTTATACAAACAGTAAATGAGAATTAAGTCCGTGGAAAATCTAATTATCCAAATCCATGCTGATCTGCTGTCTGTTCAAAGGTTAGCAGCCACTCGTGTGTCTCCAGCTCAGCCACCCAGGTCAATCAAACACCACTGACAGCATTATTTTATCAGCTCAGATCTTCTGTCAGGATTAGATTAAGTCATTTCCTTCATCCAACTCAACAACAAACAGTTCAGAAAGCTGAGCGAAGCTGTTGTTGTTTGATCAGAAGATGCTGGAGGTCAAAGGTGAGTCTGTGACCAGATACAGAAGCTGATCCTCTCCATCCCCTGAGAGCCTCCTGTATATAGACGCCTCAGTATGACTCACAACAAAGCCAGTCCTCCATCTTTTTACCGTTCAGCTTCAAACACTCAAACCTGTTTCCTTTCAGCGAGCTTTTTACCAGAGCATCAATGCTAAAAGCTACTGAGGAACAATTATTTATGGCTGTCCTCGACCAAAGAAATTCTCAGTCAGCTAACTGATTATTTGATTAAAAAACATCTAAAACCGTAAAGAATCAAAACCTTTAAATCTGGTGTTTAAACCGACTAAATTTGAAAATGCAAGACTATATTTAGTTGGCATACAAAGGCCTTCAGAGGGGACAAAGTCAGGTTTCCTGTGATGAACCTTGAATCTGCACCTGCAGTGTTTTCTGGAATAACACAGCAGATGAACTGAACTCCATTCATGCTTTGGTTGACTCTAGGACACGGCTCCTCCACAACTCAGCCACTCGTCGTTATTCAGAGAGCGCCACTATCAAGGCTTGTGAAGTGCAGAAAAAAAACTATGTGGTTTGAGAAAGTGGAGCATTCAAACATCAGACCACTCAGAGTGAGCGTTACACCATGACATCACTGAACAAACTGGATTAGATACTGACGGTCATCCTTCCTCTCTACCACCCAGCAAGACACACTCACAGTCGTATGCTTGTACACAACATGGAGGCGTCCACACACACATACATACACACACACACACACACACACACACACACACACACACACACACACACACACACACAAACTCCCACTCCGACAGGCTAAAGATGGCCTGTCTTGGACGATCATTCCTCTCTGATATAAGCAGAACAGGAAATTCCTAAGAAGTGAAATGCCTCAAAGAGGCCCGTTTAAAACAGAGACGTGATGTGAGGAGAAAGAAACAGGAAGTGAAGAGGCTGTGTGTGTGTGTGTGTGTGTGTGTGTGTGTGTAGCAGAAGGGGACTGATGCTGCGACTGTGGGCTGAGAGTGCAGTCAAATGTTTTTATGGACTTAAATAAATGTGTGCCTGTCTGAGGGCGTGTGCATCACAGAGTGAATATCAACTCCCTGCCAGGTTGTGTGTGTGTGTGTGTGTGTGTGTGTGTGTGTGTGTGTGTGTGAGAGAGAGCGCTGCAGCTCGCGTGTGCCTGGCTTTACACTAACCACAGGGTGTAGCCGTGGGCTTTGAAGTCGTCCATACACCCAGGCTACTGTACAAGAGCCCACATTACTGCATGGAAAAAAACATCACAACGTGCTTTTCCCTCACAGAGCCTTTTCTGTTCACCGATTTCATGTTCAGAATTTATCGTATAAAATGTGAGAAAATAGCCTGATCTAAGCCAAAGATATTGAAGTCATGTTTGCTGATTATTAAGCTCAGGTATGACACACACTGCAGTTGTTTAGGGGATACAAACAGAAATTCGATTGTTTGATGGATTGGTATTTTGGTAAGCCCTGTTATTTTCCCTCGCGAACAGTTCCTGTTTGTAATGCTAAAAATTAAAAACATTCTCTGGGAAGTCATACATGTAGTGTCTTTTCACTATGACATTTTTCAGGTTAAATGCTGTAATCTGCCACTAATAGTCAACTACAGTAAAACGAGCAGCCAAGGCCCCTTTCACCTCATGCAGTATCTGCTCTATAATTTAGAAGCTCCATTCTGCACTTCTTGTGTGGATTGCATGAAATACTGTCTGTGCCTGCAGGTCGCTTGAATGCAGCAAAGCAAACAAACAATATCAAGTAGAGGAGAGACTCCAAAATGTCAGAGATGATGCACACAAAGAGTGAGCCACATTAAAATGAGAATGAAAGCGTGGAAATAGTAATACTGTACATAACTGTCTTCAGCAAGGAGGAGGAGGTCTGTAATTTGCAGCAGGGATGTCCCCCGTTTCTGAGCCATTTCCTGTTGATGGGAGATCCTCTGTGTCCACATGCCATCTGCTCTAAATTAGCACCTACACAGGGAGCGCTGAGACCTGGGCACCAGTGGTCAGACGCTGGTGGTTTAGAGCCAAACTGCAAAAACTGAGGGTATATGGCAAAAAGCAGTCCAGGACACAGGCCATGTTAGCGAGGCTTTAGGGTCATTACATGATATTTCTGCCCCGATGCTGGATTGTTTCTGCAGAGAGAAGAGTGAGACGCCAATAAGCAGTGCTGATTTTCTGTGGTGTTCAGGCTCGGAGGAGAGAGGACATTCGTGTCACTGAGACGACAGGAAGAGAGGAAGAGTCTGGAAGTCATCAGGGAGGCCGGGGCAGCTGCTCAGGGCTTTTACTGCAGCCACACTCTTCCAGATATCCAATATCAAACACTGTAAATGAACACACAGCTCGATCAGTAAACACCAACAAACGACAAACAAACACGCTCTGAGTTGGAGTCAACAGCTGTCAAGTCTGTCATTCAGGCGAAGCATGGGAAACCGCCCTGTCAGTAAAGCATCCAAAACAAGCAGGCCAGCGCTATTTCCCTCCTCCCGTCTCCCAAAAAAAGAATGAGTCATGGTGAGAGGCTCAGGGACAGGGATGATGTTGATTTTTGGCCGCTCTGAACGGGGAACAACGGCAGGCGCTGCCCTCAGCAGGAACCAGTAACAAGCTGAGTGTTAGCTCTGGTTTTATCTCCTCTTAACGGAAAACACATTTTCTACGACTCCTAAAGGACTGCAACAAACACTTTGGCATGTTTGAGTCTGTTAAATACAAATCATACTTTTCATCAGACCTAACCACTTTGCAGGCCAACGTTTTTTCTTCCAATAGCTATCGAGGCTTTCATTGCTGCACCATGCTAAAACTAATGCTGCAATTATGTTAATGGACACAGCAAGCACTTACTTTCAAATCCTTTCAGTTTAAGAAATGTCAGCTACTCTTATACACACTCTTGATAGTGACGATTATAAAAAGAATACTGCCCGGGTGAGTTTGAAGTCTTTTAATACAACAATTGATTATGTGTTCACCGTGGATGGATGACAGAAATCAGGGTGAGACCTTGACAAACTATACTCTTATTTATTTAGTCAAATCTTAGCTGTGCATTGACTGGTAATATCCTATAAATAAAACACATCTGAAAAAAGAATTTCTATGAATTGCAAATCTGCAGAGGTTCTTTTTTGTGCCACTCAATTGGAGACAAATATGAAGAATATAGAGCCATAAAACTAGATAAACTCTTTAATCGATTACTTGATTCTTGGAAAAAGTCACTCAGCTTAGGCAAAGCATAAAAAAATAACTAAACAAGCAAAAACTGCCAACTAGTTTGACTTTAAAAATCTGACAATCCATCCTCATTGTGCACAGAAATGACTAGTAATGCATTTTACCATTGCAAAAACCCTCGTATGGTCCTTTAAAAAGGAACTACCACAAAGCATCAAGATGACAGTTGAGTGATAATGTTGCAGAAATACAGTATAAAACAGCCGCTTCAAGTGCGTTTTAATGGTGAACACAGCGTGCAATTCCTCCATGGACAGGAAGCACCTCTGCAGCACTTTCACCTTGAGGTACTCTAAGAGCAGCTATTAGTGGAAGTGACACTGCAATATCATGGAGGCGAGGCTGGATGGTGATAATAAGAGCACGCTGGGGAGAGGGGAGGGGTTCACTGCCAAAAGAGGAAGGCACAGCAGTGTGCAGGTACAACGCTGGAGCGATAATGACGTCATGCACTTGATGGACTCAAGGGTGAGATCATTCTACATTAATTTCTTTGACGTTTACATGCTTGGAGCCGACTACAGCTCACTGTACGTCTCTCTGATTACTCCTATATTATATGATGGCCCATAATATAAAAGATCACAATCTGTCAGGATCATCACCTTAAGCTGTGAATCATGACTTTGCATCTTCCTCGTTCACAGAAACGCTCAAAATGGGGCAATTTATGGTCCGATCCAGTCGATAATATGCCTGTTGCTGTTATCGCTGCAGTGACGGTGATTTGTTTCCATGACATTGAGATGAGTCACTATGGAGACGGTCCACCGGGGGAAACAAAGTTAAATGAAAGACCCATAGACCGTGATGGTGGAGAGGTGATGGAGAAATAAAAAAAAGCTGTGAAGTCGCAGTGCATCATATTTTCATGATGTTGCATGAATCTACAAACAAACAAATATCATAAAGGGATAGTTGTGGTGCAGACGATGACAGTTAAACAGACCCCAAAACAATCCAAAGCAGCAACTGTACACTATATTTAGAATATTTTCACTGCTTCGCCTTGTTGTCAGACCACCGTTTGAATGGGAAAATGAAGACAACATCGGAAAACTCTAATGAATGAAGTGAAGATGTTTATTTTTTTTACCTCAGACTGTTCTGACTTCCTGTCCGTCCTGAGTCATTTATTATTCATACTCGGTGAATGTGATGACACAGCCGAACCAGAGGCTCAGGTAAGTTCATCCGTCAGAAGGAGACACCTGGGAGAGCTGCTGTCATCAGCTTTCAGGAGGCCAACATCCAGAGTGACATGGTGTGCAACACTTTGCTTTAGAGACACAAAAACACTCAAAGCAGAGCCACATGCAGACAGAGCAGGCTCAACCAGCTCTGTGTTTGCATTACTGCAGATTAAAGCGCCTCCAATCTGAGGCTCCGCGTCCTTTGAGGTTTAGATCACAACTGGTTCTGTTGACGGGAACGTCGCCCGGCACAGGAAATAGCTGGGCTTGAGAGCAGATAAAATGCCTTCTGGGTCTCCTGGTTTGAAAGAGCTGTGCTGAATTAGTGGTGAGAATATGGGAGATAAAGGCTGGAGGGAGAGGGACCGATAGCACTTCAAACAACCCAGAAGCAAACTATTCCTTGACGCTTACTTCATATATACTCCAACATTTTAGCACCACATCATACAACAACTCCTTCATCCATGAGAGGAGCTGTTTAACACAAAACTAATGTAATGTTAAAATAATTGAGCTTTAAACACAGGCTACAACTTCCTGCAGCGCCTGCCAAAATCTACTATATTATATCATCCTGTAGCGGCAAATCCAAGCACGATCCCACACATGATGATGTGCAACCGCTTGGAAATGGAAGCCTGAGAAGCGTTCCCACTCATAAGAGTGGGAGCTGAACTTTGTGTAAATCACGTCTGCTTCATTTAACCAGCGAGGAGGGTGGCAGTTCTGAGCAGCGGACAACATTGCACCGCTGGTGAGTAACTCATCTGCCCTGAAGCCTCTTTGACCAGTCCATGTGAGGGGTCATGCAGAATAAGGGGTCTATTATGCTGAGGTCCATTGCCCCTGGATAAAGGCAGTGTTTAGCATCTTTCTGAGCCGTCTCTTTAGATGAACCTTGCTTGAAACAGAGGGGGTGCTTAAATTAGGGTGTAAAGGTGGCAGTGAGCCTGGCAAACACTCAGAGCACAAGGAGCTCAAGGATTTTCCTCCCTACCCCACGAGGTAGGAAGCAGATGGTGGCGGATTAGCATCTGAATGTGGACATGCAGAGCCACGGGGGGTCTCCCTCTCCTCCTGCTTCCCCATGGGGGATAGGTGAGCTGAGGAAAAGACACCTCACAAGAGACTAAATCTGTAATTGGCGACCAACAGTGCACAGACAAAAGAACTGTCAAAAAGCTGTTGATTTTGCAGGAGAAACAGGTAATCACAGTCTGGTATTTTTGCTACGTCGCAGACGAGTGGCGTGCAGATTTGAAGCGTAACACAACACAGACAGGAGGAGATGACAATCAGGCGTCAAACTGCCCTAGACATGACAGCAGCAGAGATAACAACAGGACACATGCAGCTTTGAAGTTCACGTCTCTGAGACAGAATCACCAACAACGAGCTGCAGACCAGACTTCATGAGGCAGTTTAGATGCAGAGGGAAGACCCAGAGGACAGCTTTGCTGCTCCTGAGAGACCAGGAAGCTGATCACACTTTACTGTCCAACCCATAACACTTACACAAATAACACAGAAGATAAAAGTTTACAAGGAAACAGATGCCAGGATCATAATCACTTCATAATAAAGACTATGCATTAGGGAATGTAGAGGCTTTATTACTTTTCCCATGAGAGCCTTAACGTCTTTAAATACATGCTAGTACTGTCACAAACTGCAAAATTAAAACAGGCAGTTTAGTGCACATCTGACGGATTAAAACCTGGAAGCTCCTCAGTTTGTCAGCAGCTATTGTCAGCATTAAAAAGAGAGTCTCTCCATTCACAAACATCTGTTGATGCTTGAATAAAGCTCCCTTCTCCAGCAGGACGATTTATGCTCTTTGATTTAGCGAGGAGACCTGAGGCGACCAGACTCTGAACGCTGCAAGAGCAGGAATGAATGTAAAGATTTAAAGTTTTTTAGTGGAATCTCTGAGGTCAAAGGTTGCATCTCGATCAGAGGTGAAAGGAGAACGTGTAAACGCTGTTTTCTGGCTGTATCCTCGTACTACAGAAAGAGGTGGAGAGACACGCTGGTACTCAAAGGGGTCATTCCTTTGAGGGGCTGGTTTCCATGGCAGGGGTTGCCGTGGTGAGGGGGGCCCTTGACGGTTCCTATGGGGGCAGTAGGCACAGTCCACACTTGAAAACAACACAGACAGTCCAGACAGGAGGCTACTGCAGTGCACCATGGGTTATTTGTATTATTCTTTCATTTGGAGAGACAATGATAATTATTTGAATGGATTTGTCTGCTACATATCTAAGACAGGATGTTGGATTTGCTGAAAAGCCCCTCTCCAGACAGTTTCAGAGGCGTGCCACAGTGAAAAACCTCCTGGAGGCCAGCCAGGAGGTCCGCTACGAACACCCAGCTGCTGTGTTCCTGCAGTCCAGCTACAAACAGCCTCACAGGAACGCCATGTACCATCAGCGTCCATCTGTTTCTACGTCCCACACTGGTTCACAGGGCTGCTGTGTGTGAAGTTTCTATGAATCGGGGAGTTTCCATTCATCCAAAAACACGGCCCTGACAAGCAGATGCACACAGGAACAGACTGGTTTCATTTAGGAAGCTCCAGGCCCTGAATCCTTGGAGACTGATTTCCATGACATTAAATTCCTTAATGGATCAACTGAAGAACGAGAGAGAAAAATGTTCATAAAAGCATAAAGAAACCTGAGTCTGTATGTTCTGACGTCCAACAATGAGGCTCATTGATTCCTGCAGCACACTTCACCCAATGTTTCAGGCTCCAGCGGCTGCCAGTCCGCTGTTTGCAAAAGGATGAGGAGAACACAATCTAGCTGTTTAGCTCCAACATCTGGAAATCATAAAGGCTGCGACGCTAGGCAACAAGGAGGTCCCAAGTCCGTTCAGGAAGACGCTAAGGCTCATTAGTGGTCCGGGTCAGGGTCCGAAAAACCAGACCAGCTTCTAGCACACAGCGTGGAAAAAGGCTTTCCCTCATGACACAGTATTCAACACTTTTACATCTTCCACCTGTAGCCTCTGTTGTCTTAAGAATCATCCCCACCAAGAACACAATTCCTTAATTGACAGATCCTTTACACTTTCAAAAGCAAGGCCAATAAAAACCAGCCAAGTTGTGATGCGTACATTAAAACAGATGGAGGTCGCAGCTGGCCTCAGAAACAGCCACAGCCATAATATTATCCAGAATATGTCAACAGCCCAGTTGCCTGCATTCTCGAAGGCCAATCAGGGGTGTGAAACCGCTAACATAAAGTTAAAACATGTCATAACCCCACTAAGACACTTCCTGCAATAGCTCCGTGTGAACATGCAGCACATTTTTTCACAGGAATGTGCTTTTTGGGCAAAGGATCTAAATAAAGAAAAGTCTCCAGAGGCACATGGATCAACATGGCGCTGTATTCTTTGTCTCACAGCCTCTCATGTACGAACCTGCCATTATCATGCTGACCTCATGGATTAGCTGACATGGTAATGACACAACAACAGAGCGAGAATATTACAGATGCCACTATGTGAGCGAGTTTGTCTCTGAGTGCATGAATGCCCTGAATGAGTGAGTGTCCTCTCTGTTGAGGGGCATCGCCCGTGAGGAATGAAATGTGACGCTGGCTGTCAGGGTGTGTTGGAGAGACTGGCTGCAGGTCAGCCATGGATGGAGAGACTGTCCTGCACCGAGGAGGTTTGTGTACCGAGGACTGTACGTGCTGCTTGAACGTGACCAAAAAAATGACCACGCTTTTTCTAAGAGTTGACAATTATCAGTCATCAGATGTGTGCTATCACTCGCCATAAGAATCGTAGATGTGGGTCAGCAACACGCTCTAACACAAAAACTGACAGAAACGTTGTATTTTGCACAGCTTCAGGTTTAGGAAACTTTGTGTTTTGACTTCAACTAACTACCTTATTGGTTTTGCACAGTGTACAGGGCCCTACTGACCCACATATATGAGGCAGTGATAACACACATTTTCTGAAGTGTGTGTGCTCCACATGCAGGTCAGTGTGCCTCTGACGTCTGTGAATTAGATTAGGTCGCTCTCACAGTCAAGACTTAAGTGCTAAAGCACACTTCTGCCAGCTCCCATTAGACACCTGTGGAGGGAAAAGGCCTCAGGAGCAGCAGGAGTCCAGGTCACAAAAAAAAAAAGATCACCGCTTCTGAAAGGCTTCATCAAACCAGAAGACATCGATAAACAAACAAATCCAGACTCAGATCTTTCCGGTTCCTTCCAGCCAGCACAGAGTGTCTTCGTTTCAGTGGGGCACAAAGCGGTTGTGTGGTTTCAGGATTTTGACGGCGTACCTAACCAGAGTTGACGTTGGGAAATGTATTTAACGTTCTTGCGTGGCGCAGGGAGGTGGATTGGGTTTCCCCAGTGGTTGGAAAGACTAAATGCACGACTCGAACACATACTGAGAAGTCACGTGAACACAGAAGGAGCACATTGGATGTAAATAAGTGGTGTTTTTCAAGTAAACACACAAACCCAACCTGTTGTTGTTACGTGATTAAGGTCATTTCAATTATTCAATCAGTGATCAGACACGGCCCAGTCTGCCCTGATAGGAACCTGCCTGTAAGGTTCTGCCAAGAAACACACAATCTCTGTTGTTTAATCACTGCACAGGTGTCTTCTGGTCAATCTTTGACACCCACAGATGTTTAAACAAGTCATTCTTTCCGCTTCACTTTGGCAAAGTTCAACACTTTAATTTAAAAGTCTTCTGTGTTCATAAAATGGGATTAAACAAACAGGGATTATCACACTTTACTTTAACAGTATCTCAAGCCACAAGTATCTCAGAACTGACCCCAACATGAACCAGGGCAGACTGTACTCAGCCATGTGCAGGTTTTCATTATATATCCTCTATTAGTGTAGTCTGAGCAGACAGCAACACAAGATCTTGCGTGCATGTACAGTTTCATGGCAGCATTAATTCTTTTCATAAAAGGAATGTTTTTACAACCAGACATGGGAAATCTGTGGCTCCTGCTTCTCCTCCAGGCTGAGGCGACACTGGAAGGAGGCAGGTTTGGATCAGATCCATGTTTAATGGAAGTCTGGATCATTATCTATGGTGGAAAATTACAATAACAGGAATTACAACCAATCATGATCCATCACAGCTGGCTGTCATAACAGAATCACTGCAGTTAATTCAACTAAAAAACATGAATGATGTTACAAAGCCTGTCTGAATGTGTACATCCAGTGAAAGCCAGGCTACCTTTTGCTGATGCAAGCTGGTAATGACTGCAGACAAGCTGGGCTACTCCCACAGCCACCGGCCGTGGCCCTGGGTGAGCCAAAGGGATGACTAAGGATAAAACAACCTCCTGCTCGACATGCTTAACCTCCTGCCTTTCCTCCCAGGTCACTGTGCTCTCCTGTGCTGCAGTGAGCAGCAGCTTTCAGCACCATCCAGGCGTGGACCAGAACAAAAGGCGCAGGCTGCTGCAGCGCACAGACGCGCACCAGGGCGCAACACAGCCACAAACCTAAACTCTAAATTTAACACATTCTTCGTGCACAATCCTCCCAAATCTTCACTGGAAAAATACATTAATTTACAATCTTCCTATTGCCTCATTTAATATGTACGGGCGCATACATAGCTGCACATCACACCACCAGCTGTGGGTTAGTGGACAGCAGTGCCAACATCCACATACTTTGAGTTTTTATTTCTAAATCAACTTTTATAGCTGCTGCATGGATTTATGGATCGTCATGCAGCAGAAAATGGTAAACAAAGAGCTTCAGCTCTTACCTGGAGGGTCACGCTGCAGGGCGGAACAGTAGCCGGGTGTCAGAGTGAGGAGAGCCGGACTGACAATGAGCCTCAGTGCTACGGGACCCTGTGGCCCCTCCCATCGCAAAGTACACTACCGTAACTGCAGCAGTGTGGGCGCAGTGGGATTATGAGACACGCAACCCTTCCCTGTGATTATGTGATAACTGTGCAACATATTTAGATTGTAAATATGCAAAACAGATGAGCACTGATACGGTAGGTGTAAAAATCACTGTTAGAAGAGTCTGTGCTCCTCCATTATATCAGCTGCTTCACTGGGACGGGCTGTCTGCAGTGGAAACAGTGCAGAGCTGGAGCACCGGGGTGTGGCTGTTGCTACGGAAACACTGAGAGGATGAGAGGATGTGATGCCATGCACAGAGAGAGGGAAGGATGGGACAAGAAGAGACAGAGAGAGTGGAACAGATAGACAGAGAGAGAGCGAGAGAGATGATGGAGAGAGAGACAGGTTGAGATAGGGAGAGAGGGTGAGATGAGGTAGAGAGAGGAGAAGAGGATGCAATGAGAGAGGGAAGGATGTGACGAGAGGGTGAGAGAGAGAGAGACAGAGAGTGAGAGAGAGGAGGTAGAGGGAGACAGAGAGAAAGAAGGATGGGACGAGAAGAGACAGAGGGTGGGATAAACAGAGAGAGAGAGAGCGTGAGAGAGAGTGAGAGAGAAGGGATGGAGAGAGATAATGGAGGAGAGAGAGAAAGAGAGGGTGAAAGAGAAATGATGGAGAGAGAGACAGAGGGTGAGAGGGAGGATAGAGAGAGAGAGGATGGAGGAAGAAGTGTGTCAGCTGTAGCTGCACTCTGTCCTTCAGGTGAGGTGTGGTCATGATGCTGTGCCTCACAGATGTGGATTTTTGGGAGGATTTTAAGCCTCACAGTGTCCAGACACACTGAGCAGATCCACATGGACACAAACACACAGCAGTGAAATATACACTGTTCAATTTAATCTATAAAACTAAGAAAGAGCCACATTCAACAGTTTCCTATCATTTCTCTGCCAGCTTTACCCAAGGATTCACTGACACCTAGTGGTGAACACAAGAGCACTCACAGAAGATGCTGATGCTGTTTTTTCTTTAAAGAAATAACAACTACTTTATTAACGCATCCATGTCATGCTGTTGACTCACAGACATGTCCACACACAAGAAACTCATTACATTCATTTACAAAAATACTGCTAATATCTAATATTTTTCATATATATATATATATATATATATATATATACACACAACTAAGAAAGAGACATAAAAATCAGTCATGATTGTAAAATAAAACTCATGAAGTCTCTGTTTAGAAACAGTTAGTGCTCGCTCTAATGTTTCTTGTCATCCTCTGAATCAACAAATGTAAATTCACATTTTCTGCAAGAAGATTACGTTTCATTTCTTCGACTGTCAGTGTGGAAAAAAACATCTGTACATCTGTGCAAAAACACCACATTTCCCACCTCGAGAGCATCAAAATCTCTCACTTCTGGCTCACAATGGTGCGGGCGATGAGCTCCTTCATGATCTCATTGGTGCCTCCATAGATGGGCTGAACACGAGAGTCCACGAATGCCCTGGACAGACCAGACCAGAGACCAGTATAAGTTAGTAACTTAAAGTCGAACTCCGCAGGGTTTTCAGTCCCACAGTGGTAGATCGCCATAGCAACCTATGCTGCACACCTCACCTGTTCTAGAACAGATTATTATCAGATTATTACACAAAGACGAAAACATTTTAGTGAGAATCCAGACTAAAAGCAACACAAATGCACTAAAAGATAGCCTGCCCACTGCGTCACGTTATGTTTTTATACTTCTTCTTTATTTGCAGAGTTCAGGACGCAGCTTTAAGTGTCAAACACATCACATCATTGTCAACACTTACTTGGCGACCGGGTTATCCCACATGTAGCCCCAGCCTCCATGGAGCTGCAGGCACTGAGTAGCCACCTTGTTCTGGAGGTCAGACACCCTGAAGAGATGACAGAAGACACTATAAATGGCAGCAACATGACCTGGTTTAATACAAAAACACATTCTCACCAGTACTTGGCCATGGAGGCCGTGGAGGCGTCCAGGCGTTTGTCAGCGTGGAGCTGAATGCAGTTATCTACGAAGGCTCGACCCACACAGATCTCTGTCTTCAGCTCAGCCAGCTTGTGCTGCACAGTCTGTGGGGTAAAATTACATGCCTTGCTATTTTATCACCAAAAGAAACCAATTTGATTCTGAGGCCAGTGTAAAAAAATCTGAATAAATATATGTATTTATTTCTCTTGAGTATTTAGGTATGGTAAAGCATTCTAACACAGTCAACTGAACATAAGTCCAAACCTAAACTTCTGAAAATCTTAGCTGCTATGTAAACTGAACACAGAAACCCTTCTTATACAGACCTGTAGATGAGCGATCGTTTTGCCGAAAGCCTCCCTCTGCGTCACATACTTCCTGGTTTCCTCAAACATGAACTCACAGCTTGCTATGGCCAGGCCTGCGATGATCAGACGCTCCTTCATCGCAAAAACAGAAAATGATTTATCATCAAAATTAACCAAACTCTGAGCTGAAAGATCCATGTAGAAAAGAGCCAAGGGAAGGGGGTAATAGTCTCAGAAATAACTCACAAATATGAATTTATTTCAAGTGGATTTATGGGTGTTTATTCCCAATGGAAAGTGTAAGTCAGTCACAAAACTTTTGACATTTTTCCCTTGTTCCTTTCACCTGCGGCAGCTCATTCATCAGGTAGTAGAAACCCTTGTTGACTTCCCCCAACAGGGCGTCAGCTGGGAGCCGCACATCCTCAAAAAACAGCTCACTTGTGTCCTGAAAGAAGGAGAGAAAACAGTGGCATCAAGCTTTTAGCAGGGTGGTAGAAGATAGATGGAAACATGATTTTTCCAATCCGTTTGGCTCCAGCACCTGAGCCTTCAGGCCAATCTTCTCCAGCTTTCGTCCTTTGTGGAAACCCTTCATGCCGTTCTCCACCAGGAACAGGCTGATGCCATGTGCCGCTGTCTTCGCCTCACGGTTCGTCACGGCCACTACCACCACCAAGTCAGCCAGCCAACCATTTGTGATGAACACCTGGAGAGGTGACACAGAAAAGAGTTGAAGGTGTGGTTGCGATGCAATAAAATGAAAGGTTTTACAACACATTACTTTGTTGCCGTTGAGGACCCAGTCGCTGCCATCCCGCTTAGCGTACGTCCTCACACCTTTAAGATCACTGATAAGAGAAAGATGGTGGGTCATCAAAGCTGCACCGCATGAGTGCTATACCTGCAGAGGTCACATCCACGCTAGAGCGCAGACCTGCCTGCTCCTGGCTCCGTCATGGCGATGGCACTGATGCATTTCCCAGCAGTCATCTTGGGGATGAAGCGTTTTATCTGTTCCTTGCTCCCGTACTTAGAGATGTAGGGCATGATGGCGTCGGAGTGCAAAGAGAAACCGGGGCCTGTGCAGTTGGAATACATTCTGGAGGACAAGAACAAAAATGAGTCTCAAATATGAATTACTGTTTTTGGAATTTTAAGGACAACTCACTGCTCCTCCCACACAACAGCCGCAGAAAACAGGTCTGCTCCGATGCCGCCATGATCCTCTGGTATCATTATTCCCAGAATGCCTTGCTCTCCAGCCTTCTCCCACACCTCCCTGCTCACCTGACCTGCCTTCTCCCACCTGGAATAAAGAAAAGGGGACAGTAGTGAGGTGGGGAAAAACTGACTTTATGGTTGTTTAATGGCTCCACTTACTCCATGTGGTGTGGAACCACTTCTTCTTGGTAGAAGCGCCGGACGCTTTGTCTGAAGATGTCATGGTGTTCGTTGAAGATCCGGCGGGTCCCGATGTCCATCATTGTGTTGGAGCTGGAGGTCTCTGGACGGATGGAGGGAACAGGCTGCCTGAACTCCTGGGCCTGACTGTGACGCAGCCTGAGGATAACATAATAACAATGAATAATTGATTATTCATAACAGAAACTCAATCAGTCATGCTCTTCCTGAAAGCCACGAAGTTGCTGATAAGGCAACCCATGGCAAATCAATTCACTTTGGTAAAGCAGCAAGTTATTTTCCAAAGCCTCATACAATATAATCTACCAAATGTTTTGGCCAACCAGCAGTCAAACATACAAATATATGAGTACCGGTATTTATATTCAGGCTATTATCAGAGTAAACAGATTTAAATGAGAATTTATAGACAATATATTATCAGAGTAAACAGATTTAAATGAGAATTTATAGACAGTATATTATCAGAGTAAACAGATTTAAAAGAGAATTTACAGACAGTATATTATCAGAGTACACAGATTTAAATGAGAATTTACAGACAGTATATTATCAGAGTAAACAGATTTAAAAGAGAATTTATAGACAGTATATTATCAGAGTACACAGATTTAAATGAGAATTTATATTCAGGCTATTATCAGAGTACACAGATTTAAATGAGAATTTACAGACAGTATATTATCAGAGTACACAGATTTAAATGAGAATTTATATTCAGGCTATTATCAGAGTAAACAGATTTAAATGAGAATTTACAGACAGTATATTATCAGAGTAAACAGATTTAAATGAGAATTTATAGACAGTATATTATCAGAGTAAACAGATTTAAATGAGAATTTACAGACAGTATATTATCAGAGTAAACAGATTTAAATGAGAATTTACAGACAGTATATTATCAGAGTAAACAGATTTAAATGAGAATTTACAGACAGTATATTATCAGAGTAAACAGATTTAAATGAGAATTTACAGACAGTATATTATCAGAGTAAACAGATTTAAATGAGAATTTACAGACAGTATATTATCAGAGTAAACAGATTTAAATGAGAATTTATAGACAGTATATTATCAGAGTAAACAGATTTAAAAGAGAATTTATAGACAGTATATTATCAGAGTAAACAGATTTAAATGAGAATTTACAGACAGTATATTATCAGAGTAAACAGATTTAAAAGAGAATTTATAGACAGTATATTATCAGAGTAAACAGATTTAAATGAGAATTTACAGACAGTATATTATCAGAGTAAACAGATTTAAATGAGAATTTATAGACAGTATATCATCAGAGTAAACAGATTTAAAAGAGAATTTATAGACAGTATATTATCAGAGTAAACAGATTTAAAAGAGAATTTATAGACAGTATATTATCAGAGTAAACAGATTTAAAAGAGAATTTATAGACAGTATATTATCAGAGTAAACAGATTTAAATGAGAATTTACAGACAGTATATTATCAGAGTAAACAGATTTAAATGAGAATTTATAGACAGTATATTATCAGAGTAAACAGATTTAAATGAGAATTTATAGACAGTATATTATCAGAGTAAACAGATTTAAATGAGAATTTATAGACAGTATATTATCAGAGTACACAGATTTAAATGAGAATTTACAGACAGTATATTATCAGAGTAAACAGATTTAAATGAGAATTTATAGACAGTATATTATCAGAGTACACAGATGTATGTCCGTATTTACATACAGTATATACGTTCTCCATGTTAGCCATTACTGGCAGCTAACAAAGTTAGCATTACTGTTATTATTCAGTCTGTATTATTCATTTTTACGTCATATACCTATACTTCACCTTGTTGCAGTGGTCACAGACGACACCTGTCCTCGTCCGGAGACATTTCTGAGTCCAAAAAGACAAGTTTTACTAACTTTTGCAACAAACATATCGGGTAGAAGCTAACTCAGTGTCACGGCTAGTAAACAAGCCAGAGAGGCAAAGATCGTCTATGGAAGACCCCACGTCAAGACGGATCACTCTGCGGTCGGTTACTGGCTCCCACTCATATTATATTATACTGTATATGGAGCAATTTTTTGTAGTTTTATTACAGTGTATCGATATTTGTTTTTCACGTGTGTGCAATTTAACACAATCTAGCAAGTAAACTCAAAATGTGACATCGAAGCAACAAGTCTTCACATTTTTTGGAGAAGTCTGTGACCATGACAACAGCAGCAGAGTGATCCCTCTGTCTTTCCTTCTCTCAGTCAGATTGATATGGTTGGTAGGAAAAAAATATCAGTATAGAAATACTTAAATAATCAAAATCGTGCCGAAGTAAAAGTAAAGAAGTATTAGCATAGTACCAAAAGTAAAAATACTCATTATACGGAATGACCAATTTCAGAAGACTAGTTATATATTGATGGATTCTTAGTTAATTCCTGGCTACCTGTCTTGGTCTTGTTTTATCTGTGTTGTCCACACCTTCCAGAAGTCACATGGTTGCTTTCTCAATTCAATATGCTTTCCTGGTGTGAATATATCAGGGACAATGTATGTCTACAGGGTAGCAATAAAAGATCAGGAATCAACCCAGATGGGATGTACGTTCGAAAAGTTTATTGTGAAATGAACAGAGTGACAATAAATAAAACTTTTCAGGGAAGCGGGAGACTTTTGGCGGTCTATCCACGACCATTCTCCAGCACCTTTGGCACTGCTGGGCCAGTGATGGTGTGACTGAATGAGGTGGCGGTGGGAAGGGAGGGATCTACCCTCACTTGATGAGCGGTCATCCCTTCTCCCCCGTTCCTCACCCCATGCGGCGAGTGGAGACGCGCCCCGGGTGGAGTAGAGGCCAGGTGATGGTGGTCTACAATGGAGAGGTGTTGGGGGTGTCCCGAGAAAGGAGCGTTTGAGACGAAATGGAAAGAAAAACAAAATAAACAAAAAGATGGGTTTGCTTCAACATCCCTTGTACATAGTCCTTGTCTTTCCTTGGTTGGTCTTTGAGATAGTGTAGATGTCCTGAACACCGTTTTCTTCAGCACTCCTACTGCCGACCTCTTACACAGACATGATGTGCTTGACGAAAGCTGGAGAAACACAAACCCATATGTTAAAATCTTTGCCATATGCGTATTAAAAATAGACATGGCATGCTGGGAGATCAAAGCTTACCCTCATAGTGTACGCTGCCGTTCTCGTCCTCCTGGCCGGTCATAAGAGCCTCAATCTCAGCCTCGCTCATCTTCTCTCCTGTAGATGCACAAGGATCCATGTCAGAGACGCTGCACTCTCCATTTCACGCTCACATACCGTGCACGCTGAGCAGACTATATTTGTGTTCTTCTATATTTGGAGAGCCTCACCCAGGGTGGACAGCACGATGCGCAGCTCAGCGCCCATGACGGTGCCGTTGCCCTCCTTGTCAAAGACACGCAGACCCTCAACATAGTCGTCATAAGTACCCTTTGGCTGGGCATCGATCTCCTTCAGCATGGGCAGGAAACCCTCAAAGTTCAGCCTCTTGTTGGCCATGTCTGTTACAAAAACATAACATGGAAGGAACCGTAAACCACTTGAAGCCTTGAGCTACCATTACGCTGCGTTGACTGCATTTTGCATGTGTGTGATGGCGTGGCGTGTCTCACCGTCAGCGGTTGGGTTGCCCAGAATCTTTGTGACAGCCTTGTTGGTGGGGTTCTGGCCCAGAGCACGCATGATGTCAGCCACCTGGTTGTAGGCCACCTGGTTGTCACCAACTCTGTCGAAGAGGCCGAAAGCCTCCTTGAAGTCTGGACAGCAGAGCGAAGAGAGAACTTTTGAGTCTTTTGAGTGCATTAAACATGTCAAAAGGTTCTATTTGATTTGTCTCTGCTGTTTTTGTGGCCCTCTGATCACCTTCTGCTAGGTTCATACTGTAGTCATGTATGGCAGCTATGTGGTGCCACACTGTGCTGGGGGATCAGAGACAGCAGAAGTCTCACACTTCCATCATTGTTCCCCGATAATTCAAGATGACAGCTGAGCCTGAGCAGGAAGGTACCCACTGAGGCCTTGACAAAGGTTAGCTATTTCTATGAATCCTACCAGGAAGCCAAGTCAAAGTGACCTTTTTGACAGATTAGAGCTCTGAACAGCAGCAGCCTGAACAGCTGTACCTTCCCCCCCACCACCACCACCACCCTTCTGACCTCTCTCCATTCCTGCCTCCGCTCAAATTTGGGAGGCATTTAGGGAGCAAACTGATACACCCTGACAGAGTAGCCCAGGCCATATAGAGGCATCGCCCCGTGGCCCCGGCTCAAGTTAAACACAAGAATGCTGACTGTGTTGTAATTAAAACCTCGTCTTGCATGTATTTCACAGTAGCGTTTGGACCAGATTGTGCAGAAGCAGCACTCTTTTTATTCATTTATTAAGTCCAAACAAACCAATTAATCTGACAGGAAGTACCTTTTCCACCCAACTGGGATTTTTTTAAAATTACTTCTAGATGATTCAAATGAAAGAAAATATCCATACAAAAAGCAGAAAGTAGACCCAAACCCAAACACTGGGTAACATTTCAGCACTGAACAAAAGGGTTGGTGATCAAAGCTTGGATTTCTTATTGACGCCTCTGCTACAAGACAAGGCCGCCTCGGCTTAGAATAGATCAGACAGATCACACATTCTCCTGGAGACTGGAAGTCTGTGGCATGAACGTCCTGTGGAGGTCTTTGTTCATCCCTACTTCCACTTTTTAGGATTTCATATTTAGCGTGACAAAAGACTGAACTATGAAAGACAATGTTTGGGGGAATGATCGAGTAAAAGTCTTCAGACATGATGGTGAGAGACAGCGAGGGATTCTCACGAGCCATTTTTCACATGCCAAGGGATGAAGATGAATCTCGCCACTTCTTCACTTACCCTCAATCTGGTCCGCTGTGAACTCGGTCTGTCACACAAAAACACACAAAAATGAATAAAGACACATACACAGAGAAGACAGAGACATTATTAAATACAAGTCATTTATGAGAACAGACAAAAATGTCAGAATTTATGTTGTAAACTAAAAAAAAAAATATGTATGGTTGCATTTAGATATAATAGAAATATGAATGGATTTCAAGGCAGTGGTCCTGGGTAAAAGTGCCAACTTAAATGATGATTTTTAAAGACTTTTCAGAGCAGTCTTGATTTCTTTTCCCTATTACAACTTCAGTAAGTCCCCATTGTGATGTTACTTTGGAGAGATGGAATCCGAACCCATGCCACAAAGATTTCTCCCTGGTAGGAAAAAAAAAAGTAACTCCATCGGCACCGCCCCACCCAAAAGGTCCAAAACACAATCATGTACACACCATTTTGGAAGAGTAGGAGCTGAAGGAGCGGAAAGAAAGGAGAAGCGAAGCTGAAGTCCCAAGACAGAGTGGTCCTGAGCCATGGTCAAAGCCCCCTCTTATTTATCCCAGGCATGTGACGTCACATATGCTAATGGGGCAGATCAGATGACACGCTGGAACATCTTTAACTTTCTTAGGGCAAACGGAAAGGAGAGCAGTGGGAGTAGGCCTTTAGAAGGGGACAGGGGTATTTTTAGAAGGCCAAATAACTGTATCAAGACTCAGTGTCTTCTGCCTCCACATTTGTTTTTAAACTTATTTCTATGATGGACAGAATGCTTTATTGACTTAACATTTAAAGTCTTTTTGGGAGGAGATACATGGTTGGATGTGAAAAGGCAGAAAAGTTGTCTCGCTGCTCAGAAGGGTCCGAGCCCCCCGAGCTCCTTTACAAGGAGGTATTTTTAAACAGAGCGCTGCTCCTCTTATGGTGAAATGACAGCAGGGCAAAAAACATTTGAAAAGCTGATTCCTTTCATATCAAATATACTACTGCATGAGCCTTATGGATGCTGTGTTTCTGAAATTAGACAATCTACTGGAGAGAAACTGAGGCTCCAAAGTGCTCATGGAGGTTAAGTTACCCACAGTTGATTGCATAATCCATGCAGGTTAAATGAGCCGAGCACAGAGGTGATGTTCTCCAGAGCTCTCCATGGTGCTGATGGCAAAATCAAAAGGAATCTATAATAAATGCAGTAAAACAAAACTGTAACATCTGGCATGAAACATTATTTCTGACGGACGTCTTCTTGAATACAGTCCCATGTCAGTGCCAGGCATCAGGGAAAGAAAGGGGAGGAGGAAGAGCTTTTATTTTGCATTTCCAGAATAAAGTAGAAATTTCTGCATGTGCTAAAACTAGTTTACTGTATTCTCAATAGTTTTTAACATTTTGACTTTATTCTCAATATGAAAAACAAAAAAAAAATCCTCCTCTCAATTTTTCCATCATGTCTGGTCCTGATATTGTTCATCACTACAAACACAAACACAGAAAACGTTAAAAAGAAATATATACTTACTTTAAAAAAATCCTTACTTATTGTTGAAAGTAGTGTAGAACTTCTGGAAAGTTAATGCTTGAATTTGGAAGCAGCAGTTTTATTTGACAAACTGTTCCCAAATGCTTGTTATGAATAGAAATATTTCACTTTGCATCTCACTCTGCAGTTCCCACACATGCCTCTGACGACCACTGCATATTCACTATGATGTTTCCTTCTTTTATAAGCTCATTAAAATAAATAAAATCTCCTGAATCAATAGACACTTTGACAAAGAACATTATTAATGAGGCCTGTGCTTGATTTTGGTGCAGCGTATGGTGAAAAAAAAAAGGTCAGATTTTTAAGTTTCTCTGCCAGGTTTGTGAAGAAGACGCAGCTGAGAAGAAGGATCGGACCACGACATTAAAAACTGTGAGACCCCGCCCCTGGAGAGATGACCTCTATTTTTACTCCCATTCCTGCTGGAGGTGTTCGGTTTCTCCTACGCTGGGTCGACTCTGTGGAGATGGGGGTGGATAAAATGAACGCTCCCGCTCCTCAAGGATCTCTGGTACACTAACCAGCCCTCCCCTTTCGCTCTCCAAGACCCCAGCTGGCGTCCGGTCATAAAGACGTGCAAGCAGTGGGCTTAAAAAAGAGCTGTGGTATTGTGTCGTCGCTTGGTTTTCAGGAGCGTTACATGAACCTTATTTGGAATCAAGACCAGAGTTGAGCCAAGTAGACGTTCTTCTGCAAGATATCTGCCTTAAAGAGTCTATCATGTGCATCTCCTGCATGCATGCTATCGCAGACAATGAAGCAGATGTTAACATGTTTAGACTGAAAAATTCAACCTGATTAGCATAAAATTTAACTGTTAAATGGCCAATTCAAGGTTAATTAGTCAGGTGGAGGTCATATATTAAATGGAGACTCTCTGCTGCCACCATGTGGCTTCTCCTTGCTGCTGCACTAAAACACAACCAGGAGGTCCTGAAAGTCACTTCAGAGCGACAGCTGTAAAAAGACGACAGTATTTATTGCTCAGACAGTGCAAAGGACAGGCAACAGTTTACACGCTGGGGTTAATCCGCTAACACATGGCAGAGCTGGCACTGTTTTATATTTAGTGCATTGTTACTAGCTTTACTGTTGACCCTGGAAAAGCAAACTGAAGCATCTTTTTTTTCACGGTATCAAGCTTAATAACAATAGAAACACACCATCTAGTTTTACCACAACTTTTTTTACAGCAAGATAACCTTGTTACTGAAACCCTCAAAACATAATCTGAGCAGAATTAATTTTTTACACAAAAAAGGAACGGAAAACATAGAGGCAAGCTCTCACCTACAGGATTCTACCTGTTAATAACAAGTTCCCAGCAGAGAAAAACAGGAGAATCATGGCACAATGTCAACTGTTGACTGCTGAATGTGAATGTTTTCATGCGTGAGTGTGGCTGAACGGAGTTTTACACCTCAAACGCCGGGAACCTCGCTTTCATTGGCTGCAGAAGGTCGGCCAAGAAGTAGATGGTGCCAGCCATGCCTGTAAACAGGAAGTGACACGGTGAGCTACAGTAACAGGGACACAGAAAGATGCAGTGCAAAGCCAGAGATCTTCTTCCAAATATACATGTTTAAATATTTAAAGATGTGAACAATTTCAACATGTTGACAGTTGTCAGATTTCAAGTATGTTTGCACAAACAAGGAATTTAACTTGCTATTCTGGTGCATGACATATAAACATATAATATAGTGCAGAGATAAGAACTACAAGATGATGACGTGACTAAGAATAAATATGAATGCAAAAATGCTGTGATGTGACAAAAACCATACAGAAGGTGCAATTTCAGAAATGTACAATTATGCTGGTGCTACTACACCTTTCTAGCTCCGACATTAATATAATCTGAAATCTTACCTGGTGGCACTGATGACAATTACAAAGTAGATCATCATAGTAACTTTGATTTAATAAGATTGGTCTAATTATATTTAATCAGCTCAGCCAGGCATTATAATAACAGAATATGTGGGACATGTCATCATCCATTACCTTCAAAAAGCGAGAAGGGAGTGTCTGGTGTTCGGCATCCATGTTTTCCGTAGTTCATGCACCAGTCAGCAAACTGGAGCCGGACAGAGAGAGAGGCAGTGTCATAACAACATTGCTCTCCTGTCACAACAGTGAACTGGAGCTGAACCGTCTCAGGAGAATAGCGAGCGAATAGCAATGTCAACAAGTGCTAAAAATTGTGCACCTCTTAGTGAAATCTGATCATCTGTGTCGGGGGGGTATCAGATTATGACCAGTGTCGCTGTGGTGTGTTGGGAACATGCAGCGGAGCTTAGTCAAGACATCTGAAGAGACTATTTCCATCCTCTATGAATAGATTCTTATTAATGATAGAGGGATCGTTACCAGCCACGCTCGGGCTGGTTTGACCTGCACCGACAGCTACCAACCTATTGTCAAAAAGGCCCTGTCTCTCACATGCACCCCACTTAGAGAATGAGCTAAGTTAAATATGACTTTCACATCTCACATTAAAGCCAAAGAAAGACAAGGAAAGGCACAATATAACCCCAAAAAATAGACATCACATTAGAACCCATGTTTGTTTTGGCATTGTATTTGAAGAATCGGGCAGCACATGTGGTAATCGATGGTCGATTGATGGTCATCTCACCATGCAGGCTCTGTAGAGGTGCTTGGGGTCCTGTGTTAACCGGTACAGGGCCAGGAAGGTGTAGGCATTTCCTGCAGCCCCGTGACACAGACCGTAGCCCTTCTTCAGCAGACCGCAGTGCCACACCACCTCCCCACACTGCAAGGCGTCTTCCAGGTACTGAGGCACCCCGAAGGCCTACAACAGGGAGAAGAGGAAGCTTATCTCCATGGTGACAATGTTTGGATTAACGGTGCCCTAAATGGCTTCTAAATAATATGCTTTCAGCTGTAAGAATAAAGGGGAAAAACTGATGTTGAAAAAGAAAAAAAAGATTATTTTCACACTTTACCATTATTTTGAAGCAGAAAGAAAGCAAAACTAAATTAAATCATCACCATATTTACACCACTTAAAACAAGCGGTCAGCCTGGTGTGCACCAAACAACTCAAAAGCCAGACTGCTTAGAGTCTGGAGTCTGTTTGTTAGTGGATTTTCTGATCACAGATTTAGAAAGTGATTTACTAAGAGCCACTGACATGTTTGTATCAACTCCATTAAAACGTGCACTCTTCAACGTTTGGATCTTGCATTTAAAATGCTGCTTAAACTTCTATCAGTTACAGGAATTTGATGATACGTGATGACAGTCACTGACAGCGGCCATCTGTCTGCTTCACTTCCTGTTTACTCCTCTGCTTTGTCTGTATAAGGACAGTGTGTACAGGAACTAAAATATGATTTTTCTCCCTTGATCCAGACCAAATGAACCCCAAAACAAAAGATGACTAAACTTCGCCACCAGATGGCGCTGTGACTCTCCTCTTATTCTCTAAACGACTGATATCAGGTATTTGCCTGCTCCCTCTGTGCTCACCTTGAACGCCTGCAGGAGCATGTAGACCACCCCTGGGGATCCGTGGCACCAGTGCACCAGCAGGTCTCGATCGTCTCCGATGCAGGGAGGGTAGTTTCCTGTGGAGAACTTGAGGCGACAGACGTGGTCGACACTGGGCTTCACCAGCCTGTGTACGTACTCTTCAACGTTGACAAAGCCTGGCTGTGAGCGAGAGGTCACATGTTTACAGGTGATCCGGTAGTTTGGCAACAGAGCGCTTGTAAAAGGGAAAGCAAAAACACAAAAATATTTTTAATATGTTTTACATCACTGTGAGCTAGAGATGTTTTACCTGCATGAGGTAGTAGTAGATGCCAGCCAGGCCGTGGGCAGCGCCGACGTACTGCTCCTGGTACCATTCGTACATCAGAGGGCTGTGGTTCTGGACCCTGAACTTCCTGCTGGAATGCTCACCTGACACCAGCACGGCCTCACTGATCTAAGGAGGGAAATAACACATCCCGCCTCACAAACACGCCTAATCTGTGCGATAGAAAGAAATCAATAGAGATAAATTAGAGCCATTGGACATCAATATGTGTAACAGCGAGCAAATTAGGCGTGAATCAAGATTCCTGGGGGCAGCAACCAAGAAGTTAGAGACCTGAAAGTAAGTTAATGCATTTCCACTAATACTTTCCAATTATTTTAAACCCTTTTATCCAGTTTGTTTAAATATAATTTTTGTCTGTGTTTGAGAGCTTTTTATTGGAGTCATCTGATCACAGATGATCAGTCAGCCTGTCCTGAATAAAAAAAAAGGCCTTTCATGTCAGATGGTGAGTCGTGTCAGACCCACCTGCTGGATGTACTGCAGTGGAATCCTGTCCTGTCCCAGCTGCTGGTTGATGAAGACCAGGGAGTAGAGGTAACCCATTCGCCCATAAAGCAGCTCGTCAGGCAGACCGCCTCCACCTTTCACCACATTCTGGTGAAGCTGCAGCAGTCTGTGTGCACCAGTGAATGATAACCAGTTAACAGTATAAAAAATGTGATCACAATCCTACGGTTAATTAAACCGGTTTAAGTGCAATTTTCACACACTGTGATCAGAGTAATTTCCAGGTTTGTGAACCCAAAGTGGTTACAGATGAACAGTCAGGCCAGTCACATGTTCAGCAGCATATACCCACCTGCTGATGCACTCATCGGCCTCTTGCAGCCTCTGGAGTCGAGAGTAGACCACAGCAGCCACAGCCAGCGGCCCGGCATCCCCGCACAGGAAGGTGATGTCATGGCGTCGGGTCAAACACTTCAGACTGCGGGTGACATACTCTAGAGCTCTCTGGAGGAAGAAGGCGTCCCTGAACACATTGTGGAGATGCAGGTAGAGCAGAGCAATGCCTGTGGACAGTCAGGTACATGTTGTTGTTGTCAACTGATAGTGAAATATTCTAAAATCAAAGAAGCTAAAACAATGAGTTGATTCATTCAACCATTCTGGTTCTGGCTCCTTACATTTGAATGACTTAACTGGATGTTTGGGATTTCACCTAATGGTTGAACCAAACAAGGAATGAATGAGGCAAGAATTGTACAATTTACATTTCACAGAACAAATGTTTAATTGAGGGAGGAGAATAATGAATGTTATCATCAGCTGCAGCCCTAATTAAAGTAAAGTTTATATTGAATGTCTGCACTGAACATCTTCCTCTGCAAACATGGTGACCTGTTAATCAGATTAGGGCCTATAAAATGTCAGAAAATGCTGAAAAACCTGGATTAGTGTTTTCCAAAATGTCTCAGGTATTCAGTTTACTGTCATAGAGAAGTAAAGAAACCAGAAAATAATCACATTTCAGAAGCTGGAATCACACAATTTAGATCTGGTGTTCTTTAAAATCTCTTCAAATCAAATTATTTGATAGTCGACAACTAATTACACTTAGTAAAGTATTGTCAAAAGTAATAACAACATAACGCCCACATGACAAAGACATTATAGACAACTAACAAGCCAGAAACTACACACAAAAACAAAGGCTCAAAGGCTTTCTTGCAAATGTGAAGAAAATTGAGGTATTTGTTAAACACTTTCATGCAAAAAATATTCTCTCCACAAAGTCCAGCAGGTAATTAAGATGTAAAGGGCAAAAACAGTGTCAGTGATGAAAATCACAATCATGTATGCAGTGTGGACATTACAGTCACAAGAATGCAATCAGATCACGTGCTGTCACTCATCCAACATGTGTAATGTTGTCATCATCACCTGCCCAGCCGGTGTAACTGGTGCAGTCTCTTGGGTCAGCAGACTTCAGCCCGTTTTCCATCACAGCTAACAGCTCATTGACCTTGCTGCTCAGCCGCTGGGCGAACTCTGCAGTGATCTGAAGGTACAATAAATATACATATATAAATATTAAATGGTGAGGGTTGCTGTACGTGAAACAAATGCAGTATTCACTCTGCTTACAGTACCTTTCCCTGGGAGTCAAACAAGCCCTGTGAGGACGCAGGGTTATAATCATGATAGGGATTCTTCCAGGCTCTCGTGTCCATTTTCCCAGCGTTTCCACTGCTGCACTGCTAAATATCTGGACCGAAAAACAGATGAGTAAGGCAATGTAAGGCGAGAGAGACAGTGAGACGAGGACAGTGTTATGGAAGTTAGGCTAAAATAGAGTGCTGTCGACATTATAGCAGCCAATGAAGCCGCGTCACGCAGGGCTACACACCCACACACTGTGAATAACAGGTTAGCTTAGCTGCGCCGCGAAAGCTAACGTTTGCTAATGCAACTTACGTCGCAATAGTATAACATACTATTTCATACACTCCTAATATGTTATTTACCATTAAAGTCTAATATTATGTGTGATTTAATGATGATACGTAGCATTGCTAGCTGCCAGTTAGCATTACCTCAGCTAGTCCTGTCCACTGTTGTTGATATTCAGTCTTCTTCGTGTTTTTCTGAGGGGGGCGGGTTGTAGCAGAGGAGCCGTCACGCTGCTGCCCCCTGCTGCTGCCCACTGCTGCTGCGGAGGTGTAACTGCAGCTCGCTTAAGTTTAAATAACTATAATACCTAAAAATAATAAAGACAAAATACATAGATGTATTTAGAAAAATAGTAAAAATAAACAAAGCACCAACACAAATGCAAGACACTCAAGCTAGTTAAGAAATGACTAAGATAATTAAAACCTAAGTGAGAATTAAAATAAGAGATGGAGAAAGGAAATAGATACAGATAGACGGATGGCACAAATTACTTCATGCATAAAATCATGATCATGATTTTTGAGCATATTTTTGATTTTTGAGTGTAAAAAATATTTATTTCCAACTGCCATGAGACAGCTTCCTGCTCAATATTGCACAAACATTTTCACATGCTGCCTTTAAATCACCTCGTTTTGTATTTAAGCTTTTTATCTTTATATCTATTTTACACTTTGATTTATTGCTTGGCATTCATTGTGGATTGCAAAGGAATTATTTCATTGTGCATGTCTCCTTACTGTTCACATGACAGTAAACACCTTTAATCTTGAATCTTAAATCTACTAAACAGCTACAACACAGTATGTTTCTTTGGATGAAAATCAAAGGTTTTCCGGCATTACCCAGTAATTTAAATCGTAAACTTTGTTGTGTACTGCTCAGTGACACACAGTATAACTTTCTTGACTGAAATAATGACACAGTTGGAGTGCCTCATTTGACCAAATAATCTATTCCCTTGTGTGTATCTATTTAGGGACTGTGTGCAAACAAATTAGGGATTGACCTGCATTGATGTTCCGGTGCCCTGGATGACTTTGTCACACTGATGCCTAATCTCAGACATTAGCCCATCAACATGACTGTGTCCTGCAGTTACACAGTCAATCATCAATATATGTTGGAGCTTTAAAGATCCTCACGTCTGAATACAGAACTTGGATTTGCAGGATGCAGAAATAAACCTCACCTTCTCCTGGAGGTGGAGGCATTATGAACTCTCTGCAAACAGGCACGTCTCATTAATGCTCCATCTTATTCCTAGAATTCCCAGAATTTTATTTCCATGACAGTAGTAATTATGATTTATGGAGCGATAAAAAAAGAAAAAAGTCCTTTTGTAAACAATCTTTGACTCTAATATACCAAGAAAATGAAAAAAGTCTTTATCTTTGGTCTTGCTGGATTTGGAAATGCATGCAAATTAGCACATATTTAATATGATAATAGGAAAAACAAAAATTGTAATGCATAAGAAATCAAGTGGGGAAGTGTCATGTGATATCTATTAGTTATTTTTTCTATTCTGGAGCTTGATGTGTGGCGTTTGGACATTGGTTATGACAGCCACTGCCATGCTGATGACATCCAAATAGATTACTTTGCACACGCTGCCACCATGGAAACGTCATGCGGCATCAATCTGCTCTTCTTAACCGTCTGCAAAGCCCAAACAGCGTGTCATTGCTGGACGCTGATGATAATTACTGTGGTCATGGAGAACATGAGGCCTGGTATTGATTGAGTCTCTCTGCTGGCGTTCCACATTCTCACTTTCTGCAGAGAGGGAAGCGGCACCAGCGCTGTAATCTCCCCTTTGAATGTTCAGGCCTGCGAACGGCACAATAGAGAGAAAGAGGACATTGTTGTGGCAGCAAGACGTTACACGTTGAAAAGAAAGAGTGCAATGGGACGCGTCCTCTGAAGAGCTGTGATTACTGTTCTCTCTTTGTTAATGGCGTCCTCATTCCTCCCATGTTTCATCCTGATTCCCTGTGATGTCTTTCTGCTCCAGACTTTGTCTAAACCATCAATACAGAGTCCTAATTAAACTATGCTCCACACTGAACACAGTCTGATAATCCTTTGTGACTTGAGAAACAATATTAACCATTTATTTCTCCATTTAAAACTGTTTCTGACAATAATGCTTTTGCTTACTTTTCCAAACCCTGAACTCGTTTTGACTTCACACAACAGCATACTGAGCTGCCTGTATGCAGGATTTTTCTGTCGTCCCTCTGTGATGATGATTTGTGTGACCTTGTCTTTGAAAAGTGCAAATGAGGCTGACAGCTGCATTGACCAAAGCACCAGATTTGCAATAGTCATCACTGTCATTTTTTGTGGGTCTATGCTCCATTATTTCCCTCCAGTCAGAAGCACTTGGCCTCCCATCATTTCCATGTTGAGTGAGCTGCAGGTGAAGGCTAGTCACGTGGCGCAAAGTACAGAGCCTTTGCTCATCTACCTGGGGACTGGTTTACCTTGCCTTGAGGGACGACGGATGGAAATGAGGCTCTGAATGCAACACAGATTGGAAGGAGACCTTGGGGCTTGATTAGAAAGACACAATATTGGCTTGAAACTCCCTCCCTCTGCGCCGCTGGGAAAACCACCTTTATGGAGAGAAAGAAATATTAATTAGAGCAAGTATTGATCATCATCTGTTGCCAGAACCAAAACAAACTAACATATTGTCTGTCTTTTTTCCTCTGTTCCACTGAACCCAACTGTTGTCAATACAAGGCTTAAAACAGTCAAAACATAATGAAGTAAAGCAGCTATTTGTGAGGTGAGGTCTACAGAAGTAATCACCACACTTTAAAATCCACTATGTGGCAGGATTCAGTACACAGCATGTGTGAACTGGAGACACAGGAGCACTTCTAAAGAGTGGAAATGGAGATATACCTGCAAAATAAAGTCAGAGACAGCTTTGCTCCTGCTGAACACAATGTGACAGCCTGACGAACCGGCCTTTGGATCCTTTCTGTCTTCTTCATCTCCCCTCTGTGGCTCTCATCCACCTCTCCCCCCCTCTCTGTCAGCATCACCTCCCGTCTCTCTTTGATATTCCCGTGGACAGCCGGGCTGCTGCTCGAGGGTGTGAACGCTGCCAGAGGAGAGTCTCTGCAGACTCCAAACCGTGATGCACAAAGACGACCACTTGACCTCCAGTCGTTGCCTGCAGCATTATTTCCTGCTCCGTCCCTGCTTCCTGGTCTCTGCTGCCCCTCACTTTGTTTGGAGGTTGTGTGTGTTTGCTCGCTGTATTACCAGGGGCATCAAGAACACAGAAGCGCACAGATCTGTTTCGGGCTATGACTAAATCCTGTGTTGCTCACAACATCGCTGAAGCAAAACTGGATCTGCAAAATGTTTTTAATGTTTCTCTGACTAGAGCATAGGTTTGGATCTGGTTCACACAGAGGAGCTGACACAGCAACAGTGAGTGCTTGTTTAGCCAAAAGACACAATTAAAACCTCAATTTCGAGAGTGATGAAAAAGTTCCCCACCGTACTCCCTCCCTGGATGGGATCCATTTTGGTCTCAGGGATCGGCCTGACAGCTGAGATAAAGAACATTCTGGTCTCTGACATGCTGCCATGGCCCCATCTGTGTCAGCGCTAAAAATACACCAAGTCTGGTGTCGCCATACCAGTCAACTGTCTGGAGAGGGAGGGAGCAAAGAAAGAGAGGTGACAGATGTACAGATACAACCTGGAGATACACAGCAGAAGCAGACATAAGAGATAAAAGGGACAGGAAGCTTCCCTCGCTATGAAAGCTCACATGAGACAGATGACAAGCAAACACTGAGTGATACACCTGGGAATCTCTTTGGATCTGATCCCATTTAGATGCCCTGTAGATCAGGAAGAGACGGGCTGTGAATACACATTACCACACAAAAGAATTCAATCGTGTGTTAAAGGGTCATGTACAGTGCTGCAGGTGATCACTGCTTAAGTTAAGATGCCATCCATGTGCAGCAACATGTCTTCTTCTATTATTCCTCTATTCAGATGCAGAGGATGCATTTTAAAGGTCGCGCTGGGAAAGACTGATATTAGTTGAAATGTTCATGAAATTGAGAAATGAGATGCTCTGAATGTAATGATGGGACGGACTCAGTGTCTTCACAAGCTGCTAGCTGTGAGCGCCAACAATAAGCACGATCATATTTTGGGGCTATGTTCAGAGCGAGGCCTGAAGTGACCGACTGTCACTGATTGTCAGAAATCTAGCGTCCTGTTGCTGCTGTCTGAAGATCAGTGAGCGACCCTGCCTTTCAACTGTGACAGCATCATCTCAGGACTTTGATCAGCTCAGCTGTCATGGAGACTGTTGCTATAACAAGCCACACATGTGATGCCATGAGTTATGGCTAAAAGCCCCAGAGCATTCCCAGAAAGTGGGCTTTCTGCTTCAAAGCTGAAAAAGCAACACTGGTATCTTCCTTGGACTGCATCCCATCCTGCCAATTTAGGCCTATTGTTTTAATATACCTGTGTGTTTTTGAGATGAATTCATCTTTGTAAAGTTTGCTGTTGAATACACCAGGTTTTTAAATATTAAAAATGATCAATTGTACACTCAAACTAAACCTGATTATCATCTTCGGCTTTGAAAGCAAGAGCTCACATGAATGTTATCATCACTGACGCAGTTTCACTCAAACTGAACTGGATGCAGACAAAGAAAGCTGATTACATTTCTACATCCCTTTCTCTCCTCAGTCCTCCCACAGCAACCCCCTCACCTGAAACTGAGTTATGAAAATTTGATCTTAATCTCAGCTTTTCTTGGACTTTAACAGCAGTGTGTGAGTGTGTGTGTGTGTGTGTGTGTGTGAGGGGGTAATCAGCTGGGCATTATTACTGGGAGGATAAAAAGGAGCTGTGGCAGGATGGTGTTGTTTTCCTTGTCATCATGGCTCACTCAGGACTGAACACACACTTAGAGAAGGTGCTCCTCACTTGATAGTAAATGATGGTTGTGACCATGCTGTTTGTGAAACGGTCAGCACCTTCACAGTTGAAATTTAGACCAACATGATGTTTTGCTGTTATTCTGCTGAAGACCACCAGGTGGACTCCTTGTGATGACTTGGCCAGGCTTCATGAGTTTACCCTCACTCACTGTAGGAGCTGCTGGTTTCTTCATCACTGCTATGACTGTTTAAACAATTTGAGCCTATTGTTTGCAATAACAATAACCACATTTTTCTTTTTCTCTCCTTCCTCAAAGCAATCTGCACCTCACGCACAGCCGCCTCCCCTCCTAATGGTCGATCTGCAGCAACAGGGACTGTTTAGCTTTCCTAATTAGAGAGCAAATGCTAAGCACTCGCACAGCCTCCCTGAGTGGATTTAACAAACAGGCTCCTCATTAAAAGCAGGCATCGCTCTGATTGTGCAGAGCCATGAGACCCAAACACCAGCCATCCAGCCAGCACACCACCCGTCCTCCATCCTTTTCCTCGCTCACTCAGCGCCCCAAGAAGGTCTCCAGTGTGGAGGGATGAGCTCTGCCAGGGAACGCCTGGGTAGGGATATGAATTAATATTCTGGTGCGTCCATAGACCTCCCACTGCTCCCAACAGCAACCAGGTCAGGAAGGCAGGTAGCACAAGACTAAAGGAGTCCTGGTCTGAGGCTGAGGCAATAAAAGCAAGAGTGCATCATGACAAGAGAGAAATAAGCAACCAGCAAAATCATCATCAAAGAGAGAAACAATCAAAAACCTGGGCTTCCTTTGGTTTGGTCTAAATATCTGCAGTTAGTTCAAAAGCCAGAATGAACACAGAATTGTTCTGTGCGGTCCCCCACCAACAAACTTCCAACATGTGAGAAAACTAATGACATGATTGAGAGGCGGCACACGGTTCTCACTGCCCCCACCTTCCTCCCGTCTCTTCCCCCGCCGAGCTGAAGTTCTCGCCTCACCACGGGGAATCCCGCTCAGGCACTTTAACCGTCAGTTAGTTAGCAGGTATAACCACCTGAAACACCTCTGTGAGTTAGGAGACACGCTGAACGCGTCTCATCATTCAGAATCACATTAGCCCACCTACCTGAAAACATCACGGCGAAGGAAAGGGGCAAAAAAATATCAAAGGCTGTTTTAAACTAAATGCACAACCTATGACAAACTCTTTCTCACCAGGAAGTGGCTTTGATTTTTATTGAGTATTCAACCAATGTTGCTGCACTGTCTCTATCTATCTATCTATCTATCTATCTATCTATCTATCTATCTATCAGTTTCACTATGTATTTCGATGTGAGTCAGCAGAGCAGTGAATAAGCCAAAGTAACAGAAGTGTGGTCTGCCATGCAGACTGACCTTTGCCTCCCCCTCTCTTTCTCCATGCCCATCCCCTCTCCTCCAGCCATGCTTAAATCTTTCGACGCGCAGATGTGGGCTGACAGCGGTTATTCCTCATCACGCCACCACAGTTTTATGTGTCAAAAGCGCTCAATACAGATCAGAGAGAAGCGTATGGGATCGTTATGAACCCCTACACCTCGGAGGGGCGGCCAAGCACGACCATCCCTGGATCTGCCGATACTGTCATGTTTTATACTCGTCCCCCCACGCAGAGTTTGTGTGCACATGCATATGTGTGTCTAAAGGGAAGGTTCACGGGGTCACAGCCACCAGCTAGCCAGGCCCAGCACTTTACCCTCTGCACAGCTGGAGAGAGAAGATCCTAATGGTGCTGATGAAGGAGAAACGCACCGACACACAAGAAACTAGCAGAAATGCAAAAGTGCAACCAAACTGGAAAATGCAACAGAAACAACAGAACAAAATGAAAGTGTTGGAGCATTACGATGCTAATTTAGCCAGCCTATTGAGACACACTGCTCTGCAAAATCCCAAGCAAGCACAACAGACTGCAGCTCACAAATGAGCATTCACAGCTTCTTTCTAGGCCGATCCACTCAGCAAAGTATTTAGCATTACAAACAGTGTTTACTTTAGCCTCTGCGCTTAAACCAGGACACCATTAAAACATATTACTAAGAACAAGGGTTCTTCAAGGGAAGGTTGGATTGGAGAGGCAAATTGTGCGAGTAATTTGATCAATTAAGCCTTCAGCCAAGCAGAAAAAGCACTGCTACACAGCAGATACACTGTGGGTAGTGTATGGATGATGCATTAATCCATACACATAATTCATATGTTGGATGCTTCAAATTACTGTTAAATTGCTCAAAAACAAACTTCCCTATAAATTCAGTTTATGGGGAAAACATCAGCAACAGACTTTATCTCCTTTTTTACACGGAACCCAAATGAACAGGATCATAAAAGCACCTCTCAGTTTTCTGAGCATGCAAGCATGCACGCCTAAACACAAATACTATGCATGAAATTCCTCTGCTAAGCCATCCACCCAGTGATAGCACACAGGAGTACTCAAAGCCCTGATTCCAATTTAGATGGGACAGACTCTGCTTATGATACATGTCGGCCTCACTGACTGTGGAGATCTAATATCCACTGTGAGACTTCACCAGTGGAGGGAAAAACAGCAGCCGCTTTCTTTCTATTTGGCTGCAGGTATACTGAAGTGCATTAAATCCCCATTAGATCTGTGTTTTCACCCACGGAGGCTGACTGATGGGAGATCCAGGCCAGGGTGAATCTGTCATGGTTTAGCTGCAGCGATGGTCACCGTAGCTCGGCCCCGGCCAATGAAGTCACAATAGGACCTCTGCTTTGCTCAAAGGCCGCTATTGATCTGCGAGTGGCTGGGAATCAGAGGGACGTGGAGGGAATCGTAAGGCTGGCAGAGCCTCAGCTCCCCCTGCAGAGAGGGACCCCTGCTTCAAGAAGCCAGCCCTCTTTTGTTGTTTTTAACCAGAATGTGTGGAGGTAAGTTTCCAAACTATATTCAAGCTTTTGGAAATTATACTTTTTTGCAGTTTAGTGTGAGTTACTTTGGCAGCAGAGGGTGGACAACATCTGTTTGCCTCAAGTAAACACTGGCATCATATTTGAAAGGTGTGCTGAAGAACAGCAGAACGTATGCATGAGAGCAAAATATGTAGGAGCAAAGAACTTGTTTTCACCAGCAAAATGGTATCATTAGTTGGTGTGGGGCAGCCCTGCTATGAGAGCCCGGCTCTGTGGGAGAGTTTCTTTCTTCACAAGCACCAACTCACCCAATAATGCATTTTTCATGCAGGTTGACCAAACACATCGCAGCATGGGAAACTCATTTACCAGAGCGCCTCGCCACAGCCTGCTTCACCTGCCCTCTCTGTTTTTAATTCACATCATGAACATAGCGTTCATGTCCATCCTGACCCCTTCATTGATCACGAGCGAGGATGAGGTGCGGTCCTGTCTTTCCCTCGTGGCTTCCTGTGCATCATTGAAACATGGGAGTGAGTACCGAGGATGTCAACTCAAACAGAGAGTGGAGAACGAGCGTCGTTAGAGGAGCATGTTCAAGGAAAGGAGAGCAAAAAGTGGTGTGTCAGGGGTAGGAGGAGGGCAAATGAGCGTCACATTCAACACAGTGCTCTTTGAAGAGGCAAAATAATGTAAGAGACAAAACTGTGGCTGGTGCAGAGCAGCTTGTACAAAGATCTCCATTTGCTATCCATCTCACCCACAAAGGACAGTTTTGCCTCGTATTGCAAACTTTTGCAACAACTAGAACAATAAAACACATGAACTGAATGTGCAAAGTGCATACATTGCAAAAAAGGGGTGTCTAAAAACAAGATCAAAACAACAAATCTGAGGGGAAAAAGTCCCCAAAACAAGTGAAATTATCTGTCCATGCAGCGAGATAATTTAAGATAGTTAAATCTAGAAATAAGATGTATTTAAAATAAATAGAAATGGTGGTTTTAACATGACATTACTTTAACTTTAAAGACCCAAACCCAAAATATGTGAAATATACTAAACAAAAATGCTCGCAGATGTTTTTTGTGTGACTTGAATCAAGCAACTTGGGTTTGTTACTGAATCTTAAAACAAGATTTACTTGAGGAGACTTTGGTGGAGGGATGTAATATATCTGATTTTAAGAGTTATTTACCTCATTTTAAGATTCCTTGCCTATTTGAGACAAAAATAAGGCTGTGCTTGATGAAAGATTACAGTGAAAATTTGAACACTTTTAAAAAATTAACTATTAAAACAAGATAAATTATCCACCATCTAAGTTTTTTCATCTTGGTAAGAACCAAATAATTTGCAGTGCAGCTCTATTTATTGGATGACAGACTAAAAAACACATCCAAAGAATGCAGGACTGAAATAATTGTCAAGCTCCAATAAAAAGTTGAATCATGTATGCTTCTCATTAGTGGCTAAATACGTCCAGTCAAGAATATTTGGCTTCAAAAAGGAGAAGCAGGATCTTGTTTCCACTCATATCCATGTGCAGACGGAGCGGCTGGAGAGCTTGTGAGAACACACAGCCAGTGAAAGTGATGCATACTGATAGAAAAGCACCTCCAGGAGCCTTATCTCTGCTGTCAGACAGACCCATTGTCCACGGATGAACTTCAGCGAGGCGGGTGAGTATAGGTGACGCTATATATCACAACAAAAGCACTGGAGACATTCATGTTCCAAGATGAACAAAAGGGCGGCATGTTGTGGGCCACGACTGATCTCTGTAGTCAATTTAAGACTTTCGAAGAGGTTTCTGGAGGATGAACTGAGCCACACTCATGCAATTGATCATTTAGTTTGACTGATTGATTTGTTTTTTCCACCAAATTGGGCATATTCAGAGCAGCCGGTCATAATTAAAAGAGCTCATGCAAGGACTCGCTCTCAGCAGCGATCCTCATCTGTCTTCTTCCTAATCACTTTCATTTCCGGGTTCCAGGGAGCGATGTTTCAGGAATTCAATCAGCCACTGAAAGTGCAGCAAAATGCTAAAATATGTCTGTGCCAATATCAAAAAAGACACCATCAAATTAAATCAAAAACAAGTTGCCCAACACACTGAGTTATTTGCTTTCTCCTCAGACACAGCGATGCTTCCAGACAGGATAATAAAGCTTTTCTGTGTCAACCTGAACCCGTATTTGTGCGTATTTTCCAGGAAGGACAAAAGAAAACCTGAGGGTGTTGAAGAAAAGGAAGCATGAATCTTTTAAGATTTCACTCTGGACACAAACACACTCACATAGATGGAGCTCATAATAACAAACGCCAACAGAGATACACAAAAGATCTTTTGGAGAGCAGAGACCTGCAGCTACTCTGACCCATCACCGTCCCTACTTATTTAACTGAGAACATTTTAGTTTATTTCCCCAACTTTTAAAGACGTTATTCCTTCTTCAAAACATCCTTTCATGTGACGCTTCACTGCGCTCATCTGGACCTGCTCTCAGACCCAGACGCTCAACAATATTTCAGTGAACACCCTGAATCCTAGAGGTGCCTTGATGCGCCCTTCAATTTATCCAGTTAAAACAGACTTCTCATCACCACAGAAACGGTACTGAAAACAGCAATTCATTTCAGCTAATAGCTAATCATATAACCTTCATTTGCCTCTTTACAGATGTTTTCCACCTCTTTGTCTCCTTGTGGTGTCTCTTTGTAGTCACTTCATGTTTCTTTGTGGTCTTTCAGTGTCGTCCGTGTTTATACGGCTCTCTTTGAGTGACATGTGTTCGGTAATCCGTCCATGATCTCTTTGTCTTCCCCCAAATGTGATTCCTCATATTTAAACATGCAAAGACAGCAAGAAGGAGATTTAAAGCATTGGTGCAGCTGCTGATAGTTACTCCCACAATCCACGCAAACGGTATGACCTCCACCTTCCCTGCCTGGACTTCATTGTGCGTTCATGACAATCAGCGAGCAGGAGCATCGACTGTCTGTAATTTAGTCTCATGTGTTCAGTCCATCTCTTTTGTGCATCTCTGCTCCTTTCAAGAGGATGTAAATGGGACTTGTAATTATACGTTTGGCAGTTATCATAACGGCACCACTCTCATTGTGTGTGTTCATCTGTGAAGAGCAATGCAATTAGGTACATTCAAATAAAAAAGCCTGTATGTTCATGATACTGACACAGGGAAACTAATGTTTGGTATGTTTGAGAAAACTCCAAATAGTGACAAAAGTGTTCAATATTAAACAATAAAAATGAAATGTTGTATAATAACTCTCATTTCATCATGAATTTTAGCCAGGAAGATCAACAAATGCTACCAAATTTGCTACCAAGTTTTTCTATCCATCAATGCTGATTGTAAAATATCTCCCACTTTCTGGAAAATATTGCACTGCTGATTTCTAGTACCAGCTCATTCAGAAACTTTTTTTTCTTTTTCACCCCAAAAGGGTTTTCTGCCAGACTGCTGTCTTTTTGTGTCTTTCTGGTGGGCCTCCCTCTTCATGATTGCACTCAATAATGGCTGATTAGCAGCCTGGGTGGGGGCCAGCGGTGGGTCTGTGATTATCACATCTCACGCTGGGTTTGTTGATGGTGGGGGAACCCTTCGTCCCCAGAATCTCCCTCGCTCCCCACCACGCCGTTATCGTGGCTGCTTCTCCACACTGATTATCCCACGCCGTCAGGGTCACCGCCCCGCTGAGACCACGGCGTCGCGCAGAGAGGACGGCAGGAGGAATAGCTCTACCTGGTTATGTTGAAGAGACTGTGTGCTCCTGAAGTTCTGTCCCTGATTACACTCCGGTCTGACTTCCATGACGTGAAAGTTGTTCGGCCTGGTTTGTAGACACGGCCTCACATGGGAAGGAGGGAGGCTGAAATAAAGATACGGTGTTCAGCAGCTGAACCAATCAGAGGAAGGTTAAAGGAGATGTGATGTTTGGAGTGCACACAAAGGGGGGTGATTCAGTAAATGGAAAATTGGAGCCTGAAGTGGACTCTGCTGCAAATTGCAGGCTGAAAATTCATCCCAGTTTATCCAAATTAAAGCGTAAAGAATTGTGTTCTCAGCTGGAATCTGTTCATGGCGATTCAAGGTAAACAAACAGGATGTATGCGGCGTGGCCTTGCAGTGTTATTAGGCTATATTATCAGAATAGTACAACCATTCAGGCTCCCTCATGCAGATCTCAATGTTGAATAAAATACTCACAAGTGCAATAAATAAAGGAAAAATCGATTTTTCCGTGTTTGCTTAAAACTACAGTGCTCAGATTTGGAGGACACTACTCAGCCTGTTGAGACTTTTTTTTAAATAACCACAACAAAACAAGCATCCAGGTCATATTGTGCCATCCCTGGTACTTTTATTATTTTAACTTGATTTAAATAGTCCACACTATTTTTTACGATGTTTTGACTCTCAAGTCTTCCTGTAGGCTAAAGGATTGTAAATAACATTCAGGCAAAAGGCATAAATCGACACGCTACCGTTGACAAAATGCTGTTTTTAAGTAAAAAGTCTCACCCAGTGCAGCTGCAAAGAGCAGGAGACAGAAAAACAAACACATAAAGTGAGTTAATTCAGTCAGTCGGAGGCCTTGGTGGTGGCTTCTCCCTGCGGCGCTGACACCAGTATTAGGCAGACAGAGTGGAGGCTTGCCGCCCCACTGGGCCCATATGACAGGGCTCTAACTCCTCCATTCCTTTCCAAGCCAGCTCTACTGTTAGGCATCCTAATTGAATCCCAGCACAGACAGCACAAGGCCCTATACATTAGACTTTTGTCAGCAAGGCCTGGGATAGAGGCTGAGCCGCATCACTGCCTCATAATAGGGCTAGCCTCGAACAGGGTGGATGTGTGGAAGGTGCAAACAAGCCAGAAAAAGACTCATGAATGCGGAGTACGGTGAAAAATATGTGCATGGCTACACGTGCACTATTCTGCTTCTTCCTCCCTGCAGCTTCTCATCTCATCTTCACCATATCACTGCCTCCTCTGTCTGCACGGATCCACGCTGCTCTTTGCCACACAGAGAGCAAGGCGCCGTTTTGATTCACAACAATGGTGACGTCTTATTTGACGTCTTATTTTCTTCTCTATCATGCTTTCCAAAGGCAGGTCAACTCATTGTTGCTTCGCTGCAGTACGCCTGCGGGCTGATTTGACTTCAAAACCCATGGAGGCAGCATATTCCAGACTCACACCGAGGGGTCTGAGGGGTGTTTTAGACTGCAGAGGCATGTATTTAAATAAGACATGGCTTTTAATTATTTTGTCGCAGTGTAATTTCCTAGCTGAGGGCAGTCCATTCCTTGCTGAGGTTGCATTTCCATAATTCCCCAGCATCTCCAACACGGCACAGTCTCAAAGTCCTCCGATGATACGCCGCATGTATTAATTGAAATGGAAATGTCAGTTTTAAAGGTCCCACTTGTGATGTACAGCACCGTCACCTTTTCCCGTGTCAAAAACGCAACACGTTAAATCCAAATAATGTTCAGATTAAATCACAAACATCCAATAAGCGGATGGCTCCAGGCGAAAACTGTCAACACTCAGATTTGATGAAATGTTACTGAGATTGGTGAAGCATCAAAATGTATGGAGGTTGTGTTATGCACAATGATTATGGTGTTGTGTTAATTTTAAGGTGGTGTAGCCTAAAGGTATTTCCCTCTTGTCTACAGGGTGCTAAGGAGAAGCATGTGTTCATTGAAGGAGTCTGAATAGAGTAGGTGGAAACCCCATGGGTCCTCCTTAATCCTCCTCTATTGATTTCAGATGCTCTCCTACTTATCTCTCCTCCCCAGTTAAGTAAAAGACATTATTAGTCATCCTCACAAGCAATGACTCCAAATTAAGATGGCTTGGGAAAAAAAACAGGTCAGAAAAAGTCGATGGTGCTCAAAGTCTTTCTCAAAGGAAGGTCGATGGCTTACGCAATTTTACCGCAAATTTAAATGTACTTATAGAAAGAGTGCAAAAAATATCTTGATTTAAGGACTAATAAAGGTTTGAGGCATGAGTAACTTTCTGCAATTAAACAACCTGGACCGGTTTACTCAAGTGCCCCCTTCAAACAGCTCAAATATTACATCCATTTTCAGAGCTGTGTATTTTGTGGCTGCAAAAAAATCTTCATTTTTTTTGTTTTATTATATTATAAATTATACAGAGCACAACTTTATAACACCACCATGTTGTGTCAATTATCAGTTTCATTTGACTGATCAAAGAAGATTAATACAAGCTAAATTGTTGAACATCTTACACACTGAACATGAGTACAGATTACATTTTTATGAATTCAGAATAGAGTGGTCTTCTGCCGCGGTTTTCCTGCTTTGAACAGTGAGACTAAAGCTTCAGACTCTGTTCATTCTGCTGACAAAAGAAACTATCTGCTAATGTTAGCTCCACCACCACAGCCTAATCCATTGTAGAGTGTAATCTAGGCATCAGTTTGATCCAACCGTCTGTGTGGATTTTAATAGCAGTCCGTTTTGACTGCCGTCGGAGGCTCACGCCGCGGCAGTTTGGTTCATGAGCTGAAGGTAATCATCCAAATAATGGATTTCCTAAGGCAAAGAGAGACTTCTCGAGATCTCTGTGCTTTAAGTCTATCTTTTTTTTCCCCACATGACACCCCTCCTGTGTTCACTCTCTGATGCTATCCACCTCTTACAGTGATTCAAACGATGAAGACAAGATAAGATGATCTTTTGTTAGTCCCAAAGTGGACAGAGCAGCTTTACAAAAAAGGCCCATAACAAAAAACAAGAACAGCAGCAGAAAAAACAAGTGGAAAAGAAACTCTAAAGCTCTAAACTATGAGCTACTGAGTCAAAATGATGAGCTTTTAATTAATATCTTAATATCTTAATATATAATATTTAAACTGTAATCATTCCCTTGTTTATCTTGTGGAGGTGGTCTTCATTCAGACAGTGCCACAGCTGACAAGCTCCTTTTGGACATACAGTTTACTGTATTTTCTGCTTCTCCTCCATTATTGCTGTGACTTCCCCTCATGTCCACCAGCCTCCCTGTGATCAAGCTCACTGATAGAAATGCCAACAAGAGCCGGCGCAGCGTAGACCTCCAAAAGGCCTGGAGATAAGTGGAGGGAGAGGAAGATTAAGACTGAGGAAGTCTGTGAAAGTCAGCTGTATACAGTAGAAAGACCAGCACTGAGTCTGTGTGGACTTCCACAAGACAATACGAGGGAGGTGAAAGCTGCTCTGCTCATGTTTAATTCCTGTTTTTACTGGCGCTGCCACTGCTCACTGTTTACTACCACATGTACATGTACACATGCACATGTGCATTTCCTGCAACAGCAAGTTAAAATGTCTGTCTTGAAAAATGTTGATAACCTTTCATTACTGCTGAGCATTTTCCAGAGCACAGTGTCACACCATCTGAACAGAGGTTGCTTTTTGTTTTCATATCGTGTGAAAATCAACTTGTAGATATCCGAAAAACACACTTAAGATGCTGTGAATGCTGCAGCAGCAACACACAACAACAACTTATGAGCAGACGTAATGTTCAATATGACAACTCACAGTTTCAACTGATTTTGGAGTCATGAATGCAGAAAACATATCCTGCCTTGGAAAGCGTGTTATTTTGAGGAAAAGAGCTTAAATATGCAAAATGTTTGTATCAAATGTTTGTGTCTAATAGTGAAATTTACATACGGACAAATCAATATCATCTCAAGGTCCATTTCTCAGCAGCTCAGTGGAATATTTCCAGCATTTGAAAGCCAGCTGGTGCTGATGAAGCTCCTGACTGAGCACTAATTGATCTGGAGTTCAGATCCAAGGTCAAGAATAAACTTAGAAGCTCAGGTTTCTGCACGCCACCGTCTTACACCTTCCTTCCTCTCGCTGTGGTTATCTCTCCTTCCTCGCCAGTCTGGTCACGACTACACCCCCCCACCCTGCCTCTCATCCTGCCTTGGGCTCACATTGTGTATTCATTACCATTAAAGAGCTCCCGGCTTGTCTCACCATTACTTCGCTCAGCACATCCTGACATTGGTCGCGCTCTGATCGGTAATCTGGTGCAGGATCTCCTTCGTGGGGGGGCCTGAGATGATGTCTACGCTTCATTGAGAAGCATCCGGAACCAATGGCCGCTGCTTCTGATGACTTGCCCACCGTGGCTGAGACCAATTGGAGCAGATTTGGGCTGAAGGGGATGTTACAGTGATGCTGCACTTATGATGGAGAGAGTAAAAACAACTCAAGCAGCTTGTCACCAGCCTCTCTACAGACAAAACATTTCCTGAACATGAATCCATCCTCACACTTAAGGTCCATTTTGAGCCGATGATTCACTCATTTGATTTTTGGGATCTGGCCGAGTCTTGGCATCATGCGTCATGTAGTACACATGGGGTACAGAGAAGCAATTCACACCTCACGACCAGCTCCTGATCAGCGATCGTTTGGTCGCAAGAAAGTCCAACCTGTTTGAAATCCTGGTCGTGAGGGTATCGCTCTGTTGAAGCAGTGAATGACACAAACTGCCAACAGCGTTTTTCGTTTAGCATTCTTAAGCATCTATCCACTTCTGGATCTTCTTCTTCTTACGTTGCATTGCAGCTGCAAACTATCGAACTCTGATTTTCAATGAGCACAGCGAGTGTCTGCCAGCCAAAGACCAGGAAAACAGTCTGAGAACCTTCAACCTTCAGGTATTTGCTTGAAGCTTTAAATGCTTCCAGATGAAATCAGTGCTCACCAGGAGGCTCACATCACTGCGTCTTCAGCAGCTCACGTTTATCAGATAATGAGTGCAACCCTCCGACCAGCGCCACAGGCTTCATTAGGTTCAGCTGGAGGCTACTCGACTGCTGCAGCATGCTGAGTTTCCAGGTGCGGCATCAATTTTTAATCTTTGATTTATCAGCAGTTATTCTTGCGACTATTTTGTGTGAAGCAAAAGAAAAAGAGGAAGGGTAACAAAGGGATCAATACGAATCCATTCCAACTTTAAGTTGCATCTCGATTTACTCTTTTAACCAAGTCTGTTTTCAGGTTTCTGGGAGTGCTGCTACACTGTTCATAGCTACAACTACAACTATGATTCATATATAATCCACAAAATAATTTGGAAAAGACTGTATGAATATAACGGGGTGAAATTGACAAGACGTTTGTAGTAACGCTACACAAGATGCCATATAACCTGAGCCAAAATAATGCCATTCTCACCCCTGTCCTGTTAATACATGGACAACAATGTGCTGACAAACTAACCAACCTCCATCCAAACTCTCTGAAAGAGTCTTGTTTTACAATCTGGAAATGTCCTCTGTGTGCAGTGTCCAAAAGCAGCACTCTCTCCGTCTTCATCCCTTTACAGTGCATGTGACTAGATGTTGTGCACTGATCAATTATGAGGGCCATGAGCTGACATTTCCCCTCCAGAATGGATCATTTATTTGGAGCACCTTGATGGCAGCAGCAGCCGTTAAAACCGGCGAGCCAATTCACAGACGGGGAGCAAGTTATTGTGACAGCCAGCCGCCTAATTGTTCATTTGAGGTAATCACCCGACAAGTCAGAGCAATTTCGAGCACAATGCCAGAGACTAATGGAGGCGGACGTGCTCGCTTGATGAGATCAGAATCAGGGGGCCGCATGCCTGCTGAGTGCCAGGGGCCCCTAAGAGGGCATCCTCCCTGATCCTCAGGATATTATCTGCACCTCTGTGGCACCACTGAGTGCTCACTGGGGGGGGTATCAGCAGGTAAAGCATATAGGATAGTGATAATATTAGCCTCATATTGTTCTTTTATCTTGGAGGAAAATCCACTCTGGAGGAGCAGAATAATGTCGACGCTTTGTGGGGCTGCCAGCATGAGATGCATACCTCCCTGTTAGCATGCACGCCACCACTGTGTGTTTGGAGGGGCTTCGTGTGATGGATGGCCGTGCAGCACTGGGGTGCTCGCACTTTAATTGTGATGTCAGTGCATGTCTGTGGTAACACCAGCAGTGAGCGGTGACAGACCGAGGTGTGTCTGTGACATGATGCTGTTTTTTCAGCTCGTCCAAGGCCTCGAGCAGACTCCCAGGAGATGAGTTAGAGCAGTTTTTGGGGAGTACCGGCCGCTCAGGGAGTGGACATGTGTCACTTTTTATGGCATTTGTCTCTTCCAGCACTTGGAAACATCACCTCATACTCTCAAGTGACTATCACCCGCTCACAGGGGCAAAACCACCTCAGTAAATAACTAAAAAAACACTTCCAACATCCCAGAATATTTCAGTAATTCTGTCTGTGCTATTTTGCCAACAATCCACACTCAAAATGTCCAGCTATTCCCAATATTACTGCTACTTTCCCCTGAATAGCTATGATGACAAATATCCTGGATGCATAATTTGGTTTATGAGTCACACACGGACTCTGGGGACTGCCTGCAGCTCACTGGGATGGTCAGAGGGTGGTGCTGTTGGACCTGGACTCCTGGACCACCCCACTGTTCCTCTGAAGCAAACAGATAATGCATGTTGCATTACACTTAACTGGGAGTCACACAGAGGCATGTGGGGAAATCATCATTTACTCTGAGGCTTACTGGGTAGAAAACATTGTAGAAGTCAGGATACTTTTTCGTCCAATCTGCTCTCGGAGGTGAGGCTGATGCTTCTCGTCACATCTGCATCATCTCCAACTTTCTAATTGTGTTACAGAGCTCTCTCAAATAAAACGCTAACCATATTCCTCCACGTGTACCGCCTCCCTTCTTGCTATTCTGCTCAGTTTCAGAAATCCAGCAGTCGTGTTGTTTGTAAGAGAGTGAGAGTCAGTCAGTGAGTCTCAGGAGCCAAAGCTTTCACTGAACATAGTGTGGAGTTCTTCAGGGGGAATACGAAATAAGGAACAGAGCTGCAGCTCCTCTCGCTTTCTGGGGACTAAGTTGTTCTAGACGCTCAGAAAAACAGGCAGTCTGGCTAAATAGAGCTGACCAACTGTGCTCATCCAGTGCCAATTTAATATTATGGACATGAAAACAGCAGACGGTGCCAGATGTGGAGGGAAGGCGTAGCTTTGATTCTTGCAAGACAGCCAAAGGAGTCGTTGCATCTTTTAATGCGAGGCGGCTGGACAGAATATTACTGTCGAGTGTCCTTGAAATATAACAAAATGAAAATGAGCTCGTTTTAAAAGCAATGTGGAAAACATTCAGTGACAGAGACCCCTCGCTTTTCTGTCTCCTCTAGAGAGATGATGCAGCTGCACCTCAGCAAAACTGTTTTTATTTCAATCCAATTCAAAGCTCCAGAAGTGTCACTGGAGTCTAATGTGATTTGTATAAAAAGGCCAAACATAAGAGGCTGAGATGTGGCCAGCAATGTGCCGGCAAAAGCTCCTCTCCTGTGAATTGGTTGCCTCAATCCATTTAGCGCCACCACAATCCCCAATCCACACTCTGTGACAGAATGAGGTGTTTGAAAGCCCCTGCTGAAGGACTGCGTCTTCTATATGGATTTGTTTTGGTGTGTAGCGACAAAGAGTGTTTACACACAGCTGCTTTAGCTCAAGGTGGTTTCATTTCCCGAACCAATGACTCGTTTTCCCGGAGCTTCACCACAAGGTGAAGGTGCGCTCATTCACTGGTGGAGGGTTTCTGCACTGGCAGCAACAACTCCAGTGACAAAGTGAGCTCCCTGGAAAAAAGGAAATGACACAGGAAATGTGGGGTCCGAGTCTGACCGCCGACTTCTGGCGCTCCTTACTGCCAGCCTGATCCTGCTAATGAATTCCAGCTCAGTGTTTGTGCCCAGAGTGGCAGCATGACGCTGGTCACTGAGTGGGCTCAGGGGACGACCACATGCCATCTGCTGTGCTCTCCATTCCCCTTTACTAAGACCTTTTAACGCACTAAGACCACGGCTAAGACCTGCTGGGGGCATCTGAAAATTCAGTTTACAGCTGTCAATTCAACCAACCCTGTCTTTACACAACCTAGTTATGTGTAATAATTGCAGAGGCCACTGGCGACATTAATTTTGACTGTGTCTGTAATTTTTAAAGCCTCCAGCACAAGTTCCCTCTTTGTGCATTCTTGTGAAGACAGGAGCTTTGCCTTCAATATGAATCCTGCTTGAATCACACTCCATTTTGTTTCAAGTAATTTGTTTTTCATCTTCTAAACAAACAATTTTCTTCTTCCCCCAGTCACGACAAATTCACCTCGTATTATTTTAAATGAAGAGCTCAACGTTTGTCTTCAGACTGAGGTGATTTTAAAAATGCTAAACAGTGAGGAAAGCCCACTTATGGTGCTGGATGCACAGGAGACGTTATGTTTTCCTAACTTATGTTAGCTAGTGCTGTTGTGTGACGTACACATGACACTTCAAATTCAAATGCGCCCTCATAACACGCTGACTGTCCTTGTAACGTCTCCAAATGAACCTCCACTGCACTGTTTTTAACTTCTGTTTTTAAAGCCTGCAACTCAAGTCAACATCTTCAGTAAAGGGCACATTTCATGTCTGATTTTATCACTGCTGAAATGTAATTTTTTAACAAGAGAAATCTGCGATTTCACGGATTAGGCGTCCATCCCCGCTTGGACATTTCTGCAGATCGGAAATGTGAATAAAAAGAAATATGACGGGAACAAAACACAACTTATTCCATCATCAGCTCAACAGTGTCCCCAATAATGTTTCCTTCTTTTTTAAAGCAAGGAGCCACGGTTGTCTGTACAGACTTTAAAAGCTTTTCTTTTAAACAATATACACATGAGCCAGTAGGAGTCCACTGCTGTCACATCTGGTTCCCTCAAAAAAAGAGATTAAAACAAAGCAGAAGAGAAGAGAGTCTCAGAACACTTCGCTGTGAATCCAGTGGAAGGGTGCCTTCCTACTGTCAGACACAGTATTTCATTATAAATCACAAACTTTCTGTATTGACAGGATGACAAAGCTGATTCTGCAGTTTTATGCCCTGACAGATATATTTCTGTATGTCCACAATCTGACCACATGGGGAACATTTAGCACTGGCAGAACACAACGTGCCTGGAGACACAAACAAGAAAATAGGTCTTATCCTTCATCATTAAGCTTTAATCACACAGTTATTAACTCTACTCACTGAATGTGTGTGCTCAAGGTAAGCCCTTATGAAATGAGTCAGCTCTCTTTTCCTTTTACGTCCTCTTTCTGTGAAATCTCATCTCTCTTACTCATTTCTCTGCAGCTATGCACCGCACAAAAAAAACACACAAGCATTTCCACCGGCCGGCATTTGAGGGGCGATTGAAGCTTATTGTGTCCAGTGTAGCAATCCAATTATGAAGCAGGACTCTGTTACAAGGTTACCATGACAGAATCAATGAAAACAATATAGGAGAGTCCCATTTTATACACGTGCTCCTGGGAAAGGGCCAAAGACTTCACTTTGAGGGGAAATGTCAGCATTCCAGAGCTGCAAAATGAAGCTAACAACCGAATGATTTGCAGAGTTAAAGAAGCACAAAGAAGGAGTTCATGCTTTGGGAAAGTTCTCCAACAAGTGATAACATATCGATCAAGCCTCCAGTTTCAGTGCCCACACATCTCCACATTCAGAATGTAAATCCAACTGGAATAAATCCCATAGTCAAATCTGTTCATTTCGCCACCCTACTTTGCTAATTACCAGAGAAATCCACATTTCTGCGCCGTGTCACGGAGCAGGAAGCAGCCTTTGAACTGCTTGTAAGTGTTGTAAAGTGGGGGGTCGTGGCGGCCTTGCTGAACTTGGCTGCATTTCAGACTGGTGTGGAGGAGGATGAAGGCTCGCTTCCTTGCCTCTTTCAGTGAGAGAGCAAAGGCCCTGCAACACTCTCAACCCACATCTGTAGAGGGAGACGAGGGGAGAGGGAGGCGAGGATGAAGCGAGCCGCCCACACGCCGAGCGGAGATGGCGGAGGGGGCACCAGACGCCACTCCAAAGCGTTTGTGGGGGCTATTTGTTTCCCAACCACATGCTATTTTCAGAGAGATGGAAACACACACTCAGAGTTTTTGATTTTTTTTTGTGTCCTTCTGATAATTAAACCTGCATCAAGAGTCCTTCTGCTCTTTTAAATCCACTGTGATCAGCGAAAACACAACCAGGAAAATGTTCATGAAAGAGAGACTCAACTCATATCTATGAGGCTGATAACACCCATTCAATTTGTGGCAAAATACACCCACACAGCCGACTGTGCAGTTGCATTGTGGGTCACATCATTGCGACACGGTAGAATGAGTGGAATAAAAAAAACAACTCATCATGAGTCTGACAATGTTACTGTGTGAGAGCACGAGGCTACCCTTTTAATTCAGGCTGTGGGTTGCTGCCTTGATCCTGTCCTTCCTTCATCACCACCACTGAGATGCCCTCAAGCAAGGCACTGCTTCAGTGGAGCCCACAACATTACTGTGGCTTTACTTCCAGCAACTTCCAGGATAAAAAAGTGGCCTCAGTCAGGAACAAAAGAAAAAGTGGAAGTGACTGACCATGGCTCTACTGGCCCAACCTTCCTCCTCCTTTCTGCTTCTTATCTCAGAGGAGTGTTTATTGGTGGTAATTAGGCCATTAATCAAGTTAATGGAACATCCCTGAATGGACTAACTGTACCTGCTCCCACAGAGCCGTCTCATCTCGCCATGGGACTCCCCCTGAAGGTGAGACTTCCTGTTTCAGAGCCCGCCCATCTGTCAAAGCCACTTCCTCTGACATCCACATATGTGTGCACCACAGGAAGGTTACGTACGGCGTGTAACCACCATCAGCATGCTCTGCTGCACTGCTGCAGACCGCTGAGGTGATGGCAGGATGGCTGTGAAGGTTGTGGCCTTGGCGTAACGCCACGTCACACAGCCGACCTGAGCAAAAACTGCTGTCAGGTCTTTATTTTTACGGATGGGTGGAAGATTTCTGTTATTGAACGCTATTGTTAAACATGCTCTGCGCTTTGTGTGGCTGTGTGCAACAGCGCTGAAAAACCTCCACAAAGCAAGACGGAGTGTATCTAGTCTTCAGTGAACTCCTGTTCAAACAGTGAGGTGCTGCAACGTATAGACGTGGATCGATTTCCATGCAAAACAACTGACTGTGTTGCTGCTACCAAACAAACCGCTGCAGTGAAATGAAAGTTTTTCTTCAGGAAAAACTCTAATAGAAGTTCCTCATAGTAACATTATCATTAATATTCACATATAGATTAATAATGAATTTAGCATCCACAAGCAGCTGCACATCGCCTTGTATAGTAGACAAAGTGAATGTCACTCGATTGTGAGGAATTATTTTCACTAATATTCCAATTCCGATACACTTTTCAGTATTTTCAGTATTGTCATTTTCATGGAAAAACATCATTACGGTATGAGTTTAAAATGCATTTTGACACGTGCCTTTCGATTTATTGCTCTTCTTGGATTAAAGCTGCACTTTGAACCACATAAACATCCTGTGGACACCAGACTTAACAGGATGACAGCAGCAGGACTCAAACATTGAGTCTCTCTTGTTATAACATGCTGCCTGAACACAAACGAGATGCTGTGTTGGTGGTTAATTTGCCCGATTTGTAGCAAATCAATTCCTTCCATCACTTCAGATGCTCCCAATCAACAGCACACACATTAGAATATCATGAAAACAGTGTTGTGTCTGCTTGTCTTACCAGTTTTCTCCCTCTGGACATTCTCTCTCTCGTCTCTGGAGTATTTAATCTTCTGCCCCGCCAGCCAACCAGAGCTCATCCCATTGGGCCTCCCAAACAGGCTGCTGGTGTAATTGCTTGTCAGAGCTGTCTGCGTGCCTGTTTTTCTTCCCGCCCGCCACGCACCTGACAAGAAACACATATTTACACACAAAAAAATGACATTACAGGCAATTTGAGAGCGAGGAGTTTTGGAGGCAACGTCTGCTATCGAGCTGTCCAAGTCGATGAACTCCTCCTGCCCTTTGGCTCTTTATCAAGTCCAGACAAAAAGGTTTAGAAGAAAACAGACGCTCAGTCACACTCATTTTACTGAACAACCGATCACTGTGTCATCATCAAGAAGAAAGAGTAAATTAACTACATACTGTAGATGAATTAATAGATCACTACTGTACGTTTGAACATTTATTGGGAATACTACAAGTCTTCAACAACCACCACCAGCTTCCTCACTGACACCCTTTAATTTTTTCCACTGTCAACCTGAATCTCCCTCACAAAAACCCTGTTTAAGAAAAGAAATATTTTAAGACTGAATGAATGAATCTGTTTTTCTGCAAGGTTTCTTTTCAGAGGAAATGAAAGGTGTGGTCAGGTGCAGAACCTGGAAAATACCTGCAAGTGCAAGGTAGGTGTGCTAAAGACGCTCAGCTAGTCTTCATCTATGAGCAACAACTTACATTATGATAAGTCTGATCTCAGGTCTGCTTAGGCATGCACTCAGTGAGGTTGATTCACTTTTGTCGCACCTATCACATCACCTAGAGAGTCTACTTAAGGGAAAATTAAGCAAAATTATCAAACATGAATGAACATGACAAAAGTAAGTAAAAAAAATCAACCAAAAATGCCAACTAAAAAAATAAAATTCACTTTCTATTTAACACAGAAAGTAGATGCATTTTCTATTATATTAACGCCCATGCAGATATGTAAAAGCTTTAGTTTCCTTTGTACTGTGCCGCATTATTTAAGCACATTTTTCTTTTCTTCCTCTTTGTTCTGCACATCTTGTGAATCTTGTCGCGTTAAACTCATCACATATTAAGTTACCTAGTGATAAATTCCCACCACATTTGTTTCTGAAAGCACTCAGTCTTCCCTCCAGACAACAGTAAGAGCTCATCATTTCCTTTGCTGAGGTGAACACACTGTATTTCAATATAACAGCTGGAAACATCTGTAACGCAGCAGCAGCAGCTACCCAGAGAGAAGGATGACACGCTGTATGGCGGCCATGTTTGTGGGTGTTTACTCCTGAGCTGAATAGTGTTTGACATTTGTTCCAGACGGATCGGTTCGGGCCTGGTGGTATTTCGGGATGGGGGAGTCAGCAGAGGCGAGATGCACGGCAAAGATGTGAGAAGGGTCGCGATGGGGAAGCCTATGATTGATATTCCCATTAGCCACCTGACAAGGTGAGCACAAGGCTCTGATAATGAATTGTGACACATTAATGAGCTCGTCTAGCACAGACAATACCTGATCGGCCCTCTTACCATTTAACCTTTGATAACAACGAGGGAAACTGCAGGAAAATAAGGGTTTTGTGTCACTTGCAAAGACAGAACAGGACTTTAAAAATGGCTGTTTGTGGCCCAGGTGGGGAGAAGTTCAGCGGAGTTGTACTTCTGCAAAATACAGAACTTGTTTCTTGTATGTGTCTTTGTGATGAGACGGGTACTTGTTTCATTTTTAGTTCGAATTAAGCACAAACAGCAATTATTTAAAAATGTCAATGTACTCCAACACTTGCTTCATCACGTCACGGGTCACATCTAGCTGAAGGACATGTATACAGCTATTAATTAGCAACAGATGTTTAAATTACAGCAACTCCCTTAGTTGAAAAAAAGACAGGATAATCAGAATAACAGTCCAGTGCTGATAAAAAAAGAAAAGAATATTATTTAAACTCTGCAGAGAAAGAAGAATGAATGTGATGGTTTTGTTTCTCCTTCCATTATCCTTTTTAAAAATCCCAAAAAGTGTGTGTATGATTGAGGTTTCCATATGTCTTCTTTTTTTGTTGCCACAACCATTAAAAGCTGGTTATCTTTATTCTGTTTAGCATTTTATCAAGGATGCTGAGGCTGAAAGCTAACCCCATTACCATGGCAACAAATTTGATATTCAGTTAAGCCCAACATGCTATTTAGGAACCAAAAGAACATGTTAGATTTTTTTTATGTTGTCTGAAAACCAATAGTACATGAACTGCATACTAAATCCTACAGAAAGGCAATGTAGTAAACAGCATTCACATTTTATATAATGTGATAGAATATAATATTATAATAAGAAAGACATTAGAAGCACAACTTATCGCCACTTTCTAGATTTTTGGCTAGTTTCCTGACACTACAAAGATTTTAATGATAGTGTCCATAGTACTGATGATGACGACAGAAAAAATCCTAAAGAGTCATGACATAAATCCTCTGATTTGCGAGCAGAAAACTCTCCATGAACGGATGGATGAGCTGGAAAAGATATTTTCCTCAGCTATCTTACAGTAGGTGGTGGACACAGTGTTTTCCTGCTCAAACATGTTAGTGTCTGCGTGCTGAGGTGAGTGCAGTGTTTGTGTGGGTGTATTGATGTCGCCACATCCACCACCCCACCACCACCACCTCATTGGGACGCTGGCTGCCTAAAGGCTAATCCCCGGGGAGCTCATTAGAATCAGCAGAGAGGAGAGGGCCCCAGACAGGGTCAGGACAAACTGCACCGCTGAGCTGCATAGTGATGCCTTCTGCTCTGTCTTCATGTCTGTTTGCTTTGGCTGCACGTCAGCTGATCTGAGAGATCTTGACAACCATGCTCACATGCTCACACATACAGACACATGCAGAAATACACAATACAATGTGTGCGCGTGTCATACTCACATGCTCAAACTCCTTAAACACAGTCGTCACCTTGCTGTCATGCTACAGTCAGCAGCTTCCTGTGTGCTGTGTGACAATAAGAGAGGAGGTCAGAGTCAACGCTGCCCACACACGCCCTAATTAAATGCTTATGAATCTTAAGCAGTGTTTGTTTCATACATCTTTTTAATTCATGCATGCTGTTGAGTGTCAGAGTGAGTGCTCCAAGTAGTTCCTCCAGTGTGAAAACACCTTAACTTAAGGAGAACCTTGAGGGGAATCAGTTTTCCTCTGCCCTGAGGGTAACTCCACACACTCACTGACTTGTAACCTCCTATAACCTGAACATGGAGGAAAAATGTAAGGTTCTGCCTCGTCTGCCGCTGCTTCACAAACCACAACATCTTCACTTTCATCATTTTCATACACTGTTTGGTAGACTGGAGCAACTCAGCTATGGGAATATTTCTCACATTTACACATAATGACTCACCTGCTGCATGTTATGTTTTTTTCCATGAGGTAAATAAGCAGCTGCATTTCTTTCCACCTGGAACCTGGAGGTAGTCTCATCTCCTGAAAGAACATGAAAGGTTTAGGATGATGGTGTACACTGATTAATGAAAGGTTCATCACCAGCGAAGGCGCTGCCACAGTTACAGTACTGAAAAGGATGGAGAAGGTTGAGGAAAGACCAGAGATGCTGTTATTTCTCCACAAAAGCCTGAGGACACATAAAGGAGTTGATTATGTGGGTGAGCAGAGAGCAAGCCTGCTGATATCCTGAGGCGATCACAACACCGTCCAATGAAGTCTGATTGACTCAATGCATCAAAGGGCTGTGTGTCCTGGAGAGTTTGACGTCTCTTCCTGCTTTCAGTCGACAGCGAAATCACACAAACACACACTCACAAAGGAGCTTACGACTTTGGTATAATTAGGAAAAGAGGAGTGAAAGATGCCAGAGAGTTGTGTGGTCACAGGAGCTCAGTTGGAGAGCAGGAAGTCAGTGGGCTGCTTTTCTACCCACCGGTATGTTCGCATTATGAATGGACTGAACAGCAGGATGGGAGGCTTGATTGGAAGCAACCGGAACCTGTTTGTTGTTTAAAAATCCTCCCTCTCTTTCCATCTCTGTGTAATTAGGGCGCTGAATGATCAGCTGTCATCCCCAATGGTGGCCTTCCACTGCCTGAATGTCAACGCTGTCTGAGACCTCCTGTCTGAGTGAGCGGCACACTCAATTAGAGGCGCTCAGTCACTGCAGGAGCTGGTAGGACAAACACGGCGACACATTTACAAAGCTTCAAATGCTCAGGGTATATCCACATATCGGGGAAGGAATAAAAGGCACAGTGGTGACGCGAATGAAAACAGCCGAGAGTCTTTCCCCCGTAGGCAAGCATCACTCCTGGATGGATGCAGGTAGGTGGTGGAGAGATGCCCCCTTTGCTCCATCAAAGTGTTAGGAGTCACCAGGTGAGACGGTGTTTCTGTGTCGGGAACATCTGAGGAGCTTCCTCACTTCTTAAAAGGGATTCACAGCGTGTTCACTGTTGAGTAAAAGGGCACTGAGAGGCCTCAGCCAAACACTGTCCTCTTCAGGAAATCTGAGCTGATATGGGAGAGAAACAAAACAGGGTCAGTCTTGTTGGTTTGTGGACTGCAAATGTTTTTAAGCAGAAATCAGCCATAATAAAGAGTGAAAATGTTACTATATATTACATGTTACTCATTCAGGAAAACCTGGATGTCATGTTCCCAACAGAACACAAATGAAATCCAACTGCAACCTTTCCCACTGCACACAAGAGGCAGATGTTTTTGAGGGTTGAATTTTAATTTCTTTTGCCTGTTCACAAAGCCGCCTGCTGGGTCTGCCTTCATATGTAGTCTACAGACACAGCTAATTAAACCATCTTTTAACTGCATCAAGTAAAGAGAAGAAACACTTTCTGCCTGTATTTGCTTAATTTCTTACACTGTTCAGCATCATTTTCTTTGACAAATTATGGAGCTGATTCGCACCATCTGGACATCTCCAGGCCTTTTTACGTGATGGGATTCAGCTGATGCGGTTATCTCCAGCGACAGAAGATGGAGTGAGCAGGTAGGGGTTCGATGCATTCGCTAACACAAAGCAGCAGGAAGTGAAGCGGTGGCTGTTCTGCTTTGTCATGAATCTGTGCGCTTACATGCCAAGCCATCATTCCCTTCCCATCTTTTACAACATCAGTCCTCAGCTGCTGAGACGAGCTCTTCACAGACCTCCAGGCTGGTGTTAGAGGCTCGAGCAAACCCCAGTGGAGCGTGAGGAAAGCAGTATTACGTAGTTTACCCAGCATGACTCTCATCTTCCTCCATCCTGTCTGGGAGCCTAGAAACGTAATCAGCTGTGCAGAGTCAGGAGGTGTCCTGTGATCTGCTGGTGGCAAGAGGGAAGAGAGTATATTACTTACTGTGCATTTAGTTAAAGGACACATAAAGAGTCTTAACTGAGAGGGTTACATGTGTGTTTTATTCAATGCATGTTTGCAAATGTGTGTGTGTGTGATAATTCTGCAAGAGTGTGAAAGAGAGAAAGAGGAGACTGAGTTTAGAGGGATGGAAAGACTTTGCAGTTCCTTTGGAAATAAGAGCATTCCATCTCTGTCCTCAGGCCAGTGTGTGTGTGTGTGTGTGTGTGTGTGTGGGTGTGTGTGTGTGTGTGTGTGTGTGTGTGTGTGGGTGTGTGTGTGTGTGTGTGTGTGTGTGTGTGTTGCTCAGGGTCACTGCAGGAATAAAGAGAGAAAAGTCAGATACCTCTCACTGAAAATCCTCACTAAGCTATGAAAAAGAACTTTTGCAGATGCATACACTGTGAGGGTGTGTGCGTAGGTGGACAGGTGTGTGTTTACCTGTAAGCGATGGATGCTCTCTCTCTCTCTGTGTGTGTGTGTGCGTGTGTGTGTGTAGGAAGGTCTGCTATGTTGAAGTCCAGGATGGACAATGATTCAAAAAACTATAATAAATCAAACTGAAATTAAATTTTCCATCCGCTTGCATGATTGTTTTATCGCCTGATTGGTGCATTTCAACCAATTTGGTCCATTCTTATTTCTTTGTCATTAGAAATTAGCTAGTAAGAGGAGAGAATTCAAATTAAAATGTCCTGAAAACATTGGAAGTTATTTTGCTCATATATTCCCAATCCTTCCTCACACACAAGTTACACAACAAATAGCAAAATTTCAATTTAATTACGTAATTAAACTTAATTTTGCCAGTCCTGGATGTCCATACTGTGCCAAAAAACAAATAAGTAAATTATAATAATAACACAATTTATGGGGGACATTCAAAAATACATAATAATGTCTGAAAATACTAAATAGCACTCTAAGTTATTTGAAAATCAAAAATCAACTTAAAGGTGAATGAGGTTCTGCAGGTGTGTTTGACATAATTTTAACAGCATATTTATTTATGTATTTATGCTGGCAGGTTCTGTCTTTGTTAATGAACAGTACACTGTGTCTCTTATCTTTATCATTACCTCAGGCATTTTTATCTTATCTTCCTGTCATCTTATTGACTTGTCTTGTAATAATGTGAACTTGCAGACATTCGAGCCGAGGCCTTGGTGCGTTGGTCACTTATCAGCTGCTGCTGTGTTTTATATTTGGGCACAGGGCAGCTCGTCAATAAAATATCCCATATGAACCAATACATCCTGTCTCCTTCTGAAAAGCAGCCCACAGTGAGCTGGTTGCTGAGCTTGTAAATTGCAAAAACATGCATATGAACATTGGGGGTGTGCTCTCGCAGCCATAAGGCACACAGTAACAAGAGCAGAGTATATATTTGTGCATTTGTGTCATGTTGCCCTCAAGGATCTCCTGAGTAAACAGCTTGTGGCGTGACTCAGCATTAGACGACTGCCAAACACTTCCTTACATAATCTTGCTCAGAACCAAGTGCAGACAACAGCTACAGCAACATTTTTGTAACTCCAGCACCAGTGTTCGGAGTTATTTAGTCAATAGCTTCAGCTGCCATGCAGCCTCCTGGTGGATGCCTCTCAGAGGTGATTCTGTGCAGCTTTCTGCCCTCGACAGGCCGCCTCAGGCTGTTGTGCCCAACCTTTACCTCCTCTTCTCCTTCCTCTGCTGTCTCCTCAGCCACTTTCTCTGCACTCATTACTATGCGGTGTGGAAAAGTTGCCTCACGGGAAGTTGTCTTCTCGTCTTATTTCCTCCTCCTCCTCTCCACGGTAAAGCTCAGCTGCAGACTGGACGGAGCGTCTTCATTGGCTGGCTGCAGATCAGCTTCTCTGGATCCATCTTTCCCCCAGACTGTTGTATGAGCCTCAGGCATGGAGACAAGTTTGAGCCGACAAAAAAAAAAATAAAAAAATGATGATCCGACATCTGCAACAGTGTTCGAAAAATGTGCACTATTATCACAACTGGGCAACTTTCATTCACATTTAGAAATTAATGAGTTTAATGACATTTCATTTATCAGACTGCAATATAACAGTATTGACAGTATTTGAATACTGATAATGAATACTAATGTTCAGTGATTAACTGGGCTTCTTATCAAAAGCCACAAACATTCCGAAATACTTATGAATGAGATGAATGAAATGACACACGTATAATAATAACCTGCTCAATCTACAGTTATACGAATCATATTTGATGAAGTCTAATGACCTGACCGGTCTGCAGAGGGAAGAGATTCAAATCTACAAACACCATGAGCTGTCAATATTTTACTGGAGTCATCAGCTCTAAATCGAAAACCAACTCTGGATCTCAGTAAACATAACTCACATAATTGTGTGTTATCGCACAGATATAAGCTCACCCTGATTTTACATCTTCACATCTTTTAGCACATATTGGAGGCAACGTAATGGATGCAGCTTAATTGCACATTATACAATGCCTGGGGTGTTTTCTATGTCATTAGTATGTCAATATACCATTCAAAGTTGAAACAAGCAATATAATATGTCAGTAATGATGTCAAATTAGCACTGACTGGATGGAGAGAATGAAAAGTAGCAGACAGTCACCATTTAACAGTAAAGATCACAAAAATGTAGATGTTTTTTTATGCGATGGATAGGTGATATGATACTGAAATGAAAAACAAATAACTAGCAGACTGACTGAATAAATGAAGAGCTAATTGACCTTTTGCTAAACCCTTCCCAGGGCCAGATATTGTCCAATCATTGCTTAGCAACCGTAACTAGGCTCTGCAGCTCTGTCAGTGTTTAAGTGTCCATGGGGCTGTAGTAAGAGCAATGCTCAAACAGAAAGGTGCACTGTGAGAGAGTACAGAAGCACCAAGGCTGCAGGACGCCTTGTTTATTTCAGGAAGCTTCCCAAGCTATTAGAAGAGTAAATCCTCATTTTAAAATGACTTAACGTTAGTTTATGTTGAATTACGGTTCAGTCTGGTGGCCGAAGAGACTTTTGAGTCCTGAGGAGGAAAAATAAAGAAGTGCAGCTCCAAACAAACTAGAGGCTATAACATGAGAGAATCATCAAACTTGTGGAGTCGTTTGAAACACTCGCCTTGTTTCTTTGGCGCCAGGGTGTGAACCGTCAAGGTGACACGCTGCAATTAAACAGCAGCGCTGTGTCTGCGGTGAGCTGTCATCACCGAGCCGTGTCACAGGTGTACAGGGCAGCTGTACGTATAATTGCTACAGGCCTCCGGGACTGAGCTGAACTACAATCTCCTGGCGGCGACGGCAGGCTTCACGCGAAGATCAGCTATAAAGGAGACTGGTAGCACAATGACAAACGATTAGACAGCAGCCGTCGAATTAACAGTGACCCTCGTTTGCTGCCTGGTGTGGGTGATAATGTGCAACGTCCTGTCCTGAAGAAGTGCTTAATGTTCAAGATAATCTGCCTATCATTAGGAACTGAGTAAACCTGACAGGTAAACACTTAAGACTTAATGAATAAGTAGTGAATATAACTGGAAATAGTTGGAGTGGTGTTACTTTTTTACTACCATGGAGGAACTAGATGTGTTTACTAATTGAGGTTCGGCGCTCGGAGGAAACTAATAGAGGAGAGGGGGAGAAAAGGAGGGCAATTTCTGTTCATAAACAGTGTTTACTTAAAGCACCCCATCGCCTTATTAGTATTAATAGCAGTGACTTCAGAAAGCTCATATTCTGCCATTGGACAGTTTTGTATTATTTATGATTGAAATGAAAGCCTGGGAGTGCAGCAGCAATGGAGGAGCGCCGCATAGCAAACGATGTTGCCTACACCAGTTTACATAACCAACACTTGTGTAAACAGTGGATAACACACAGCATGGCACAAGAGAAAAAACGGCAGCAAAATGTTGAATCCACACATTAGCTGATTTGAGGCGGCTAGGAGGACACCGCAGAGCTTTTGATGCAGCTGGTCTTCATCTGCGAGTCCTTTTGAGCATGAAAGTGCGGCACGGTGCAGAATCTCGCCTCCGGTGCAACTTCTGTAATGTTGATCCTGGGAAGTTGGGTCAAAATAAGCAAGCTGCAACTTCTCGCCTTTAATTAAAGACACCATCTGTTAAATTTAGGTTATTAAAGCTGTTAAGAGTGAGCATTAGAGCTCCCATTTTCTGCTCTATTTAGCGGCAGCAGGGTGGCATGTCGAGCAAGTGAGTCTGGTTTAGGACTGTGCAGCTCCCCTGCTTTGACTTTCCACATATATAACATAAATATTGTAAAGATATTTCCCTGAAGATCAGGTATAATCCCTCTGCATAACTTACTTTGAGAATACTTCTGCAAGATTCTTATTTACTCAAACGTTTAAGAGCAAACATGTTTGCATCCTCTCCAAACCAGAGCGTTAGATGTTGTTTTTCAGCTGCAAGACACACAACTAAATCACCACCAAAACCACGGCAACACATACTGAATCAAGTTTTATTTATATTAAATTAAAAATATACTTTTGACAGATTCATGTAACAAACATGAGGAACGGTATTTCTATGATAAAAAGCTTTGGGTGTGATTTGAAATAGCTTGGCGAGAGTGTTTGTTTTGGATCAAGAAGGTAGAGGTGAGGAGGAGTTAGTGCCTTCGTCTCCTCTGAGAGCATGCAAAAGAAACCAGCAAGCAACTGAAAACAGGTTGCAATGTGGACTCTGGCTTTCTGAAAAGAGGAGTAATATTTAAGCAGGGAAGGCAACACAGTTTATCTGTGTTGGCTGGCAACACTGGTTCAGTTTGATGAGTAACAGAGAGAGGAAGAGAGGGAACTGTTCGCTTGTTCTCATTACTGAGTGACAAATTAAAAGTGTCAGGTGTGAGGAAGCCAAACAGACCACTTCCACCTCAACTGAAACATCACAGCCACAAAGCTCTGGAGAAAAAAGGGGCTTCACGTGAGAAAGGGTCAACAAGCACTTTTAAAATCAAATTTCCATTAGTCACTCACATAAAGCAAATATGTACGGCTCTGTTTGTACACGTTGTTATAAGCAGGAGGAAACAGGACAGAGAAGAAAGCATCGCCTCCTTATTTACAAATTCACCACATCGCCTCATCATCTCGGTGCTTTATAAAAATACTATTCACATTTGTTGTTGAAGTGTGTTAGAGAAGTTCTGGAGGAAACCCCAAAGATTCTGTACATTTATACTGATCTGATAATTTAAACACAGGAAATGAATGCTTGTGCAATTTAGATGTGGACACGGCTAAAAACATGTTAAATAATCAAACAAATCATACAGATTCAAGTGAATCACATCCTTGATAATAATATGAAAACAACTTAATATTGCAAGAGTATATAGGGTACGACACACAACAATAAAAAACCCCATGAAAATGTCAGAAATAAGGATTCCCACTTTGTGCTACTGTTATTTTCTCCCACGTTTGAATATAATACTGTCTTCAATGAAGGGATACAAAGGTGGAGGGCTGTAAAACTCACTTTGGGTTCCATGCAAGGTCATATTGTTCTATACATTAGACAACGGCTGAGGATGAAACACTGAGGTGGCTACATGCCTCTGCACCGTGGCTCTGGATAAACAGTAGAAAGTAGAAAGTGATCAGTCTTAAACGCCGGGTTAAACTGCGGTGTGTTCTTGAGCTGCCACACAAGTGTTTAGGGCCGAGACAAACAGCAGCAGGTAACACGGTCCAATGCCGAGGCGAAATGAGATATTCATCAGCAGAGAGGAAAAATGACTGCTTCCATCAAAACAAAACATACTGTGGTACTTCAAAAAAAGCAGGTATGTTTTTGAACTCTTCAAGCAGAAGATGTTGTGGAGCTCTTGAACACATCACTCATCTCATCAGTGCTTTAATCTATCTCAGTTCTTAGTCTGCAGCAGAATTTAGGCCACAGAGAGAACCAAGGCTTGTTTTTCTTTTTTATTCTCCTTTTTGAAACCCAGATTTGGCAGACGCTTCCATCACTCGCTATAAACAAGCTCAAACTCGCTATAAATATTTCATATTTATATTAAATACTGTCTCGATTGCATTGAATTAGAGCTCCAAAAAGGACAACAAAATACTCCTTCATCAAATAATCATGACACCATCAAAGCAGCGTTATAAATCCTGTTTGAAGCTGGTCAGCACCACCTGAAAGGTGTTTCCTCCTGACTCACAGCTCCTTCCTCTGACTCCGGTGAGAGCTTTTTGCTCTCTGAAGTGGTAAACGACCAGGTAAACAAGTTGAACATTTCAATAACGAAGGGTGGAAATCCTTTCTTTCTACCAGGCAGTTTGATCAAAGTGATCCACGGGGAGGTTTCAGCTCACTCACCAGAAGAAGCATCGAAATACCCCAAATAAATATCAGACACAAGATAAGAGCTCGGGTAGAATGACTAAATAAACACATTATGTTAACGTACAACAGACAAAGATCCTGGTCACATTAACTGAGTTAAGATGTGACTCCTGGAGGAGGACATCTGAGGAACCATCGTTACAACATTGTCCTCCTGATCTGGTGATTTGCCACCCACAGGTCAAAATAATGGCTCAAACAGCAGCGCTTTCAGCAGCATCCACTGATGCATCAGTAGTGAGGGTTAGACCATCAGCGCTCTGCTCGTGATCTCAAGACAAAAACTCAGTTGGGATATTTTTGATGGGTTTTGCAGAGACGGTTATATTTTCTGTCAGGTTGGAAACGTTTGGCTCTTCATCCATCTGGGTCCGTTTAGTTCAAAACTGGGTTGTGCATGGACGGGCGTAACCATGGCAGCGACTGACAGTGTGACGTCACTCTCGCTTGGCCCTCTCTTCGTTCGATCGGAGCACAATGGCCACGAACCACAGAGCACGACTTCTTCACTATTCATATACACACCATATGACTACGATTACATTTGTTTACTGGAGCACAAAATTAAATGCAGGCTGCAAAATGTTCTTTCTAAATGCATGATGTTTCCACAGTCATGTGTAACTGCATGGAATAATCTCAATATTAACCAAAATAATGTTGTTGAATGCTTTTCATCACAGCAGCCTGGTGGTTTGACCAACTCTTTCTCCACAGATATGGAGCCATGGTAGTCTCCAGCCCGATCCCAAACCACCCCCTCCACTCCAGAGTGTCACTCCGGCTGTGGAGCCACTTTACCTGAGGGGGGAGGGTATAAATAAGATGAGCAGGTGTGGGATGCCCTCCTTACGTCACCGCCATGGCAACAGAAAGACGCCTCTTGTGCAAATCATTTTAAGTACCATCGAACACATGAAGCTGTTCTCACATTTTAAGGTTCCAGGGCTGCAAAATCAAACCAAACATCAGCACAGAGGAAGATTCTCCAGTTATGTCTTTGTTTTATCTTTCCAAACCAGCTTTTTGTTTTGTTTTCTCTCAATGTGATAAAAGTATGAGTGATGAACTGGACACATGCAGAACTTAAATTTGCATGTTGTTTCCTCCGTCATTTTAGCACAGCTGCACTTCCTGTGCATCGATGCAAGCTCACTATTTAAGAGCTCAGCAGTCCACTCACCCTTCGCCCTACAGGGTTTGGGACTCATAATCACCATTTGGAGCTCAGCTGCTTTATGGATCACACTATTCAGAAAATACGGGGATACATGTTCATGGTGTGAACGGGAATACCAGTGTATAAAAATCCATCATCCCAGCACTGCAACCAGTGTTTATAAAAATGTTTACAGTGTATTTCCCCCTGTTCCCTTTAAGCTCGGTGAAAGGCTGTTTCTGATCAGAGCAGACAGCAGGTGCCCTTAGTATTTCCAGGCAGCTCCATGGTCGAACATGGTAGTTATGGCCATCACAGTATCACAGTTACAGTAGAAAGATGAGATGAACTTCACATAACTGATGGAAAATTCGAGAGGGATGACTGAATATGACTGTCTTTTATGTTACTAGAAGTCCTGACTGACACTCTCAGTGTGTTTTCCTCCATATTTCACTGTTTTGCCTCCCTCTACAAGGTCATTCACAAAACACGACATGTTGACGTCTAGCAGACTGTATGTGTTCTGTTTGCTCATTTCAAAAACCCTTTGAAGCGTATTGTTCATCCTCAGACTTTTATACTGGAAAAATAATAAAACATCTTGTTCCATGAGAGTGACACCGCAGTGGCTGGCAGTGAGTTTGGCTTCCCTAAGTCAAATCCAACACGGTACGTCCACTGCTGTGTGACGGTCATGTGTCTGCTATTTTTTCCGAAAAAGTACCGTCACTTTGATGTTCTCAGGGACACAGAGTGCCGTCTCTATCTACAGGACAGAAATGGACTGGATTGGACATAGTGAAGGCATGAGAGTCGGAGTTGGGTCTGCTTGCCTCGGTTCGGTTCGGTCCACCCCCTCCTGATGTCGCTACAGTCTACAGCAGATGGCACATTATTTGGAAAGTGTTGGGGGGCTCTGCTTGTGGCCGCTCCCCTCGGTGTGGAACAGTGGGACCGGAGAGGATGTCTGGGTTGCTGGAGGCGAGAGTCACATTGAGGAACGATTTAGACCACAGTGTTCCTCTGCCGGTAGGGTGGAGGCGGCAAGACGGCGCCAGACTTCAGAGAAAACTCAGACATGTACTCTGGGTTCTCAGCTACTGACGGGCGTATGTGTCCGTTCTGCTTGTAGAAGAGCTTGGCGTTGGTGGAGCCACCCTGGGCGCCCTCAGGGGCCGTCTGGTTCGACGATTTTGGAGGCAAACTGTGCTGCCAGTATTCTGGATTGTCAAAGGTCACCTTCAGCTTTTTCCCACTGACTTTACCTGCCGTCAGTCCGTGCTTCAGCATGCTGGTGGGGTGTGTGGTGGCGTGGAGCTGGTAGGCCGGCAGACCGCCGTGTCCGATGGTGGCAGAAGTGGACACGGCACCTGACTGACACACCTGGGCTTGGGCAGTAGTTCCTGTTTGGCTCTGGCTGGAGGAGCTGCCACCTGGATTGCCCAGCTGTCCTGTGGGTTTGACGGTGTGGAGGGCATGGAGGGTATGGGTCGGTGGGCCGTGGTGGCAAGGCATGCCAGATGGAGAGGGCTGGGCCGTTGGGAGTGGGTAGTGGGGCAGGGTGGTTTGGATAGTGAGCGGGAGGTGGGAGCCTGACAAAGTGGGCTGGGTGGGGAGGGGCAGACCATTCCTCCTCAGGGCCTCCAGGCCCAGCTCAGCGGGGCTGTGGAAGGTGTTGAGGTATAGAGGCTCGTTGATGTACTCGTCCTCTCCTTTGGGCTGGCTGTTAGGTGTGCTGTGGTAGCCTGGGTTATCCAAGGCGTGGATCTCCCCGTTCTTACGCCGTGAAACAAATGGGTTTTCCTCAATGGGATTCAGATATTCTGTAGACCAGACCAGAAAAGGGAGGGAGGAAAGTGGAGAACAAGAGAAAAGGAGTTCATAAAAGAAGAAGACAGGCTAACAAAAGAGCCACAGAAAGCAAATCAAAAGAAGAAAAAACAAAGGGAATGGAAATTGAAAGAGAGCAAGAGATCACTCGCTAATGAGGCAAGAAGATGGAGATGATAATGGTGATAATGGCAGCCATTGGAGAGCAGACGGGCAACATGCCAGCAGTTCTTTGGTGCTCGAAACTCCATCTGCCGGAGGTGAAAATGCCAGCGAATGACCCCTCTTCACTGCTTCCAAGCGCCATAATAGTGGGGTGTGAAACCTATTGATTTTGCCCACTCTTCAGCCCCTTGACATTGCATCAGATGCATTTTGCTGCAGGCTTTGTTATATTTTGAGCTGCTCAAAAAAATCAAAGACGGCAGCGTGAGAGCAAGGCTGATGGACTGAATTATGATCAAAGGCATAACATGACTCTGTAGTAACTGACACGCACCGTCGACGGAAACTGTGTAGGAATTCTAATCAATGGAATGAAACTGAAACAGGCAAAATGACAGGCGGAATACACTACGAAAGATGGTATTTACTTTGTGAATGAACAGAGAGATGACAGTACAGGAGAAGGTGTGCTAGACTAGAACTCAAACACATACAGAATTGTTTTACATTTAAATTGTGTTCCTCTCTTTGTGGAACTTCACAGAAGATGTTTGTTCTTATGGCACTACCATGCGTCATCACAGTGAAATGACCTGCATGGCCACAGCATTTCTACCTGCATTTATTTAAAGTGCCTTGTGCTTGGTAGAAGTGTGTTTCACTGAGAGTACCTGAGGAGCTCTTGTCCTTCATGGGTGTCATGTATCCGTCCTCATCGGTCTCTCCTCTGGGCACCCTCTCCCCCAAGAAGATGGTGGGGTCGGCGCTGTACCTCTGCCCCCCGCTGTCCTCTCCTCCAGTCTGGCTCAGGCTCTTCTTATTCAGGCTCCCGTTGCAGCGCTGGTCCTCCAGGGCCGGACCCGGTCCACCTGTGGCTTCCTGGTTCACGCAGGCTTGTGCTCCTGCCACAGAGGCTTCTGCAGGGGTTGGACCACCGTCTCGATAGCCAAACTGGTTCTGAAGCAAAGGGAGGGTTGTGGATAAAGAGGAGAAACTTTCTTTGTTCTCAGACAGAATGACAGCTGTTTGTAGATGTCTTGAACAAATTCACACAGCCTGAGTGCCAAAAACCATAAAGTTTGAGTCAGTTTATTTCACCTGCAGCAAAGGTAGTGAGACTTTTAACCTGTGTAGCTGCCTGTTGAGGGTAAAACTCGTCAACAAAGTTCTGACAGTGTAGTCATCAGCCTTAAGGGATGGTGAAGGGCAGCTAGGCAAAGCCACGATTCAAACACCTGAACCTCAAAAAAGGAGTAAAAAACCCCGCAAGACAACACAAAACATGACATGTGAAGCAAAGGGCTTGTTGTGGTGCCATGTTGGCTTGCCGTGGGCTATTTAACCCTTCTCCTCATCACTCTGCCAGCTGCTAGCTCTACAGCAGCAATTACAGGAAGCAGAGCTACACAACAGAGCAGAAAAAAACAACGTCCTGAGGTTTTATCCGTCCACCTACTCCCACTGTCTTCCCTCAACTGCAATCATCTCCCCCCTCCTCCAAGCTTCTCTGTTCATCCCTTCTTCAAAGCCAGTCATTATCTGCTCCTCTTTTCAAGTGTGAGCTTCAGAGCAAATCAGCCCAGATTAGATAACCGTCTGCATCTGCAACAGCACAACCTGAATGACTAACTTCCTGTGGCAAAGTCATCCAGTTCACAGATTTTCACAATGACTTTGCTTTCCCTGTGTGACTGCATAATCAAAGCAGTTTCAATTCATGACAGAGGTGCTGACCTTGAGCAAACAGGACCCTGGATGGATGTGGGTATTTTTTGGGGCTATGTGCGTTCGTTAGGGAACAAAATGGCGAGATCAAGACTTCCTCAGAGCAAGCGGTGAGCCTGCGATCATCGTCTATGAGTAAACGGCTCCGGCATCTTAAGAGAGCGTCTGTTTGCTTGTAGAGCTCTGAGTAATGAAACCTGGGGCCTGGGGAGCTTGAAGCGACACAAGCTGGGATGGAAACGATGGAGGTGAGCCATTAGCAGAGGAAAATCCTCAGTGTGTTGGAAGTTCTTAACCACCTTGAGCACTTACAGAGGACAGTGAGAGTGGCAGGTTTTGACCAGAGAGGAAGGGAAATAGTATGTTTTGAGGTTAGATCAGTAGTGGTTTTATAATGAGACATAATGTGTTAATATTCAATTCAATCGTATCTGAACAACCTCAAGACTAAGCAGCATCTCCTTACTCTGTTGGAGTCAACGCGAGGCCTGGCTGTGTATGACGGAGGAGCCATGCTGAAACTTCGAGGCACCAGGTACTCGTCAGCATCCATGAAGTCATTCAGGTCCTCCTCGTCCAGAAGGCTCTGGAAAAACTTGCTGTCGTTGGGGCTGGGGAGCTTCATGCGGTCGTCTCCCTAAACAGAACAGACAAGTGATTCTTGAAGCAGGCGCTGTGCTGAAGTTCCTCTGAAAGGACCCATTAAATCTATCTGATCCAGTGAGCCAGGTGAGGCAAACACACCTGGATGACCAGGTATCGCTGGGGGTCCCGGGCCATCCTGCAGAACTCAGCAGCCAGCTCCTTGAACTTTGGCCTGCTGTCTGCGTCAATCATCCAGCCTGAGGAGCATAAAGGATGTCATTTATTTAGTTAATAAAATAAAAAAATATCACTGTCTTGTCAACATATTCGAAAAGAAGGAGGAAGTAAAAAAACTTAAAATCTATATTTTTCTTTTCAAGTAATATTTGACACATTACGGATGCTTAATAAGAATAAAAACCAAAAAATCCAGATAGTACCCATATTTCTTCAATATGTGCCTTGCTTAAGGGCAACTGGGTGTTAGTTTTGAAAGTAGAGGAAAGTGTGTTGTCCCTCCCTGAGGCCTCAGCTGCAGTAAACACCTCAAACCCCTGCAGGCCAGGTGGTGTCTCAGCTCAGATTAGACAGTCACACACTACACTGAGCTGAGCTCTGGGTGCCTCCAGCAATCCCACAGGGACAACATAATTGCTTCATTTCACTTTCTTTCAAATTTAGACAAAAAAAAAATAACTGTCCACCCTCGCAACGTTTAAGCAGTTCAGATCAGAGCATGTGCTTCCTCCCGTCCATCTGAGCTCTCCTTAAATAAACCCTGACCTTCTCTGTCGTCACTTCGCCTGCCACAGTCTGCACTCAGTTTATCTAATTTCCACTTCTAGCGCCCCACGCAGGCTCATTACCTAAATGAGGCACAATTACTCCAGCAATCAAACTCCATTTCATCGTTACTGGGGTGGCGCTGAGGCGGCGGTGGCACGCAGTGTGACAGCACGCCAAATCACAAACAACGGCTCTCAGTCAACGTGTAATTAGAATTAATGCGGCTTATTGTTGAGCTTCCTTCTTCCCTCTGGATGGGTCGGCGTGACCCTCCTGCCAGTTTGACTCTGTGCTTGAAATGTTTTGGCCATTTCTGATCAATGAGATGGATATGAGTGGCTATAAAAGAACACAACACATGAGGTCGATCTGCCCTAAACCACTGATAATAAACCAGTTTTGAAGAGGGGTCGTATGACCTATTTATGCAAAGTCAGTATATTACCTGCAGCAGATGATGGCTGGATTTCTTACCTGGGAGCAAAGCAACATACTGCTGGATGGAGGCCGAAGCAAAACAGATTTTAGAAGACTAACCACCACTTCATCTTGCCACCAAACTCCATTGAAAAGTACCTCACAGGAGCCAGGAGTTGCTGGTCAGTACCTCATAAAACCCCACTTCAAAACAGCTTAAGTAACCCTTTAAGGGAATCCCTTTGACCTCAGTATTTCTACCATTGTCCAGACAGTTTAAATGGCACATAAAATCCATTCTCCTCCAGGGGGAAAGACAAAAATCAGCTGGCATCGTTATGAGGCTAAATAGCTGCAGGGCTTTTGTGCTGTCAAAAGCCACTGATGGAAGTATTTCATTTGGAAAAAGAACAATTACATATTATGACATTTCAGATTGGATCAACATATTTTTTTGTCATGGGAATAAGTTTTGATTTTCAGACTCCAAGCTGGATCACATCACTCTCTCTCAACACATTTGGCATTTAAAGTGCACGCTGCTGAATCCTCAGCCACAATATAATAACAAGAATGAGTTTCTCTGAGCTACGAGCGAGCAATAATAAGAAGCATATTCATAGCGCAGATATAATATTTACAGAACAAAAAAGGAACGGCAGTGTGGAAGGAGTGAGAAGGGAGAAGTTGATGTGAGGTAATGTTTATGAGACGTTCAGCCACCAGAAGGAAGGAAAGTCACTCCACCAGAAGTCGGGTTCAGGGTGGAGTGACGACCAGACTGGTGCGAGGAAAACCACAGCCAAGCAGCCGTTAGCTGGCACATCTCATGGCGTTGACTGGCATGCATGTTTGGACCGTGTCCTGGAAATATGGGAGGGTAGATCCCTCTGCAGCCATGTACACCAGAACCCGGTGTCTGAATCCAGGAGCTGGAGAAAAGGCTGGTTTTTGGATGGACACTACGAGCTGGAGGGAGGTGTGGTCATCCAGATGGAGGAAGTGGTCAGAGTCCCTGTTGAGGATGCGCACCATAAAGCAGCATCTCATTGGCTCCTCATGTCTCGTCTTTACACATCTACTTCTCCTGCAGTCTTGAGTCAAAGCCCCTGAGCTCAGAGAACACCCTACTGTAGCAGATGCATATTAAAAATGAGCCTTTTTTATTAAACAACAACTCATGTGTGACACCTGGAGTAAAAACAGCACTTCATAATGAGATGACGCTCTCTGTACCGCTGAAGCAGGGATGGTTACTAATGTGTGATATGCTTCTTCTGTTACACTGATGACAAGCTCTCATGTTCAAATCATGTCATGGTGCTTATTATGGGTGTACAATTTGGTGATATGTACCCTCCTGTTTTGTTTATACTGAGACAGAAATTCACCATCCACAGTGACCTTCTGCACCGCCCTTTTTTCTCTTCGGCCTCTTTCCTGTCAGTATGTTTTTTTTGTAGGGATTCAGAATTCATATTGAGCATCAAGTGAAACACAACTCAAATAGTGCTCGAGACGATGCCTGTGATCCCATCAGAAGCAGCTCTCTACTAAAAAGTGAATATAGTCGATATGCAGCATTCTGTGCATTTGCTCTTTTTGAGATGAGAAGATCAGTCCCTCTCTGTCATCTCATAAACTATACTCTCCATGCACATGTTGTTTGTGAGTGTGTTTCCTCACATTTGACCATGACCATGTAGACATCTATGGTGCAAATGGGAGGCTGCGGCAGACGTTCCCCTTTCTCCAGGATGTCTGGGATTTCTCGCGTGGGGATGCCGTCGTATGGTTTGCCTCCAAATGTCATTAACTCCCAGATGGTCACTCCTGAAGGATAAAGGGGGGAGAGATGTGGAGGTGAGACAAAGAGCCAGACAACAACAGAAAACAAGACAAGCAGAAAGATAAGAGGGCCAAATATATGAAAACAGGATGTTGAGCCATAATACTGTACATTTAGCACCCACCATAACTCCACACGTCACTCTGATGGGTGAACTTCCTGTAGTGGATGCATTCCAGCGCCATCCATTTAATGGGCATCTGAGCAGAGAGAGAGAGACAAAGATTTTATGATGAAACAAACACAGAGAATTTTCCATTCTGCTATTTGGCTCACCAGCTGCCTTACTGTATGTTTTAATCAAATCAGTCATATTCTGCTTTGCTCAACATCATTCAAGCACCTTGACTGATTAGCTTCAGTCCAACTCAGTGATCATCAGTAGACGGCGTACTTTTTAAGGTGCTGAATGGGACGGTTTTGTCTCACATTATCTCAATAGCCTGCAGGTTCACAGCGGGCAGTGTGTGAAATAGTCACAAAAACGAGCCCTTTGACATTCCTAACAAGGACAATGGCACACATCCCCATATCCTAACTGCCATATGATCTCCATATTCCATATTCCATACTGACTGCAAGGTGGGTGATTTTCAGCCGTAGAGCCCAATGAACAAAGCAATTATCTGGACGTTTGCATGTGAACGCACATATGTGCGCATGAGGACGCATATCTATATGCATCTCTCATGGTGCATCTATTTTTACGACATACATGTACACATGTGAATATCTCCATCACTCAGCTGAAAATACTTCCCTCCTCATTTTCCCCGTGCTGTCACATCTCAAACTCACGAGGCAGCGGCTACCTTCAGGCCTCCAGCTGAATAGAAGCAGCAACAAACGAGCCAGTTTAATAAAAGGAGCTCATCAGGACAATTTGCATCGCAATTCTCCAGTGAGGAAAAGAGAAGGGGCTGCTGATGAGGGTAGTCTGTGTCCCCAAACAAAACAATCTGATTGGAAATGTGGCTGCTTTATTCTTTTTGGATGAAGAGCTTATGAAGAAAGTGAGTTCCCCAGACTTTGCCTGACCAAAAGAGTCTCCGTGACACATCACATACAGATGACTGATATGAAACAGAAAACAACAAACAACTTCTTTTCCCTCCCTTTTAAATTAGGAAACAAGAAAAGCACTGATTTCTACTCTGCTGACACCTGATAACCAGCAACCCTCAAATGACATGCTTTCAGTGTTTGCTGTGGGATTCAGAAAAGTGTGAAATGCAAACAACACTGTGACATTTTGTATGCATGTAAATATGCAAATATCTTGACAGCGAGTGCGCCGATGATTATTTGAGTAGCTGCATCTTTAAATAAACACGTTATATGCTTTAAAGTTTAATGACACCATGATAATGATGATGTGTTAAACTGCCAGGTAAGGAGTGAACACACAGGAAAACTCGCTCACGCCTCCGCTTACACCAACCTTTCCTCCGTCTGCGTTGTACTCCTTCTCGTCGGCGTCCAGCAGACGCGCCAGGCCGAAGTCGGTGATCTTGATGTGATTGGGCGACTTCACCAGCACGTTGCGGGCTGCCAGGTCTCTGTGGACCAGCCTCCTCTCCTCCAGGAACATCATCCCCTGAGATCCAGAGAGAGAGGTGACTATAAATCCTCTCATGAAGCCATTCATCATTTCATATCCCATGATCGGAGCAGTCTCAGATCGTTGATGCAGTAAATGTCAGCGCTGACATAAAATTATTGTCATAACTGTCATCATCATTTCCTTACACCCACCAAACATTTACATTCAAAATGATCACACCCCCTAGAAAGGATGACGGCGAAGCTTTCAGAGAAGTCAGAAAGTCAAAAAAATCTAACTTTTGACAGGTGGAAGGTGCAGCAGATCAGCCTCTCGAATTACAACTCCACAAGTACAGAACGTTTCTCAACTATTATGACATTATCATCACCATCCAGACGATCCAGGGTGCCTTTCAATGCCTCTGGCTGCATGGTGAAACAGCGGTTATGCTAATGCCAGATACTGAAGCTGATATCAGGAGGGTATTTCTCTCCACTGTTACTGGCCCAAGCAGCTGATTGAAGTCTTTAGAGTGGAACATCAATATCTACTTGTTGCAACTCAAGTGTAATCTTGTTCTGTCATAACTGAGATTGTGTCTTTGACATGTCGCCTCCTCGTCCTCAGTAATTGGGACCATTTTCAAGATGACTAGGCAGGCAGGGAGAACAATGCATGTCTTTCCAATTTGTTAGACTTGATTATGAACACCCAATAAGCAAAGCAAGTAAACAACAAAGCCTTGAGCGGGAGGAGAATGGCAGCTTTGCTTTGCAGCATTAATCCGTTGCTCAATGGGCTGGATGGAGCGAGGGCTCTTTGAGTCACACAAAAACCTATTTGCCAGCATGCTCGCACTCTTTTTTTTCTCTCATAGACGCACACAATAAGTCTCATCACGCCGTCATGGGCTGGGCTCCTCTGAGCTGAACAAAACAGCCAGATGAGCAGGCAGACAGACGAGGCCGGGCCAAATGAAGTGTATTAGTCTGGATGTTAAACAAGTGGAAGCCACTTTGCAGGTGGATCAATAAAAACACCTTGATGAGGAGGGAGGCGGTCTCTGCACTCAGCAGACGGTGAAAAAATTCAAGGCTCACGCCTCCACTGGTGCGAGAGAATCATAAGAAGTACTTCCAGTGAAAATACTGTACATGTGTGTGACTTTGTGTGTGTGTGCGCACATATCGAAGTGGTAAAATGGTCATCGCCCCGCGCCGCCTCCTCCCAGACGAATGTGAGGATAAATCGATAGCGTCGACATCTGGCTCGCCACTGGCTGAGCCCTCATCCATCATCCGCCGGGCTCACAGAGACAGACACATAGACACTCACACTGACAGAGACCACCCAGAGACCACCTAGACGCTGAAGCAAGACATATTTCATATCTGTCAGTCAGTTTGCATGCTCTTTTTTTTGTTCGTCTACCAGCTCGGGACGCTCCCTACATCCTGCTCTTTTTTCTAAAGAAGCCTCTCTCCTCGCCTACGTGCTGCGACAAGGCTCAAAAACACCTCCCTTTGCCTGAAAGTGTATTTAAAATAGATTACTTCTGGAGGGTTCGGGCAGCCGATCAATAACAATGCTGATTACAATAAGCCTGAAGACGGCCGTGCCACGCAATATTTATCCCCAATGTCAGAGTCAAGAGGAATTAGGAATCAATGGCCCACGCAGTCCATTAATACACTTCGACTTAAAGTGACAGCGCAATAAGGGGTGGCCATCGCACTGACAGGGGGAATGTACAGCAGCTCAAGGAGCCAATTAATTTCCAGCCACTCCGGGCGGTAAACACCCGCGTCCCAGCAGCGGCGCAGCGCCAGTTTCAGGCCGAGAGGGTCCCGCTCGTTGTGGTGCTTTAACACAGGCTAAGTGCTCCGATCCCTGGAGTGCTGAGGTCCTTAAAAATGGAAGTGGACCTGGATAATTTGTGATTACACGATGTGTACATTGTACAGGAAGTAATTACACCTGCCGTATTTGGTAAATAACATTACAGTTCTTCCTGTTCTGGAGCCTTCAGCTGCTCATAATGTTACCAGTGTGAGATGGACAGGTAGAGGTGGCCCTGTCATATCACTGATTGGATGTAGCTGGTCATCTAATCAACCAATAAATAGTGTAAAGTCCAAATGGACTAAAAGTGAATGAGTGAAACACTTGTCTACCTCAGAGGAACACCTACACCTGCGGCTGTGCATGACTTCAAACTTTCCATTCAGCTGCTGCGCTCAAAGTACAAAGTATGTATGTTTTACAGGCAAGATGATGCAGGAGAAAAATGGAGGAAAGTTGCATCTCCACAGTCTTCTCCCTCACATTTACAGTAAAAACGTGTTCACCTGTATATACCAGGGTAACACCATCTATTGACATATCCAAAGCTGTAACTTTAGCACAATTTCTTTTACAAAGTGTGCAGATTTGCAGACACTAACAGCAGCATAATACTCCTAAAGATCATATCAGAAGGCAGCTTAAAGTGACACTGGACAATGTATCTGCAACATCCAACCTCAGCAGGTGAAAAGAGGAAGAACGCTGAAGTGAGCATGCATTCATCCAATTCAGAGTCCAGTTCCAGAAAACACCTCCTTGAACCTGATATGATCATGACAGCTTTTTCCAGCTTTTTAAGCCACATGCTTATGCTTATGATTTTATTAAACATTTTGCTTTATGGAACTTTTCAACAGACCTTTGAAAGAGTCAGAGTGTGCTTGAGGACAAGCAGTATCATCCATTAGCCAAGCTTGTGTTACCCCTCCATCCTCAGTTGTTCTGCGCCACCAAAACAAACAACTGATTACTATTTGTTTCCTGTGTTTAAGCCAAAGAAAGCATGAATACTCAACCTTTATCCTCATCTGACCTGATGCTGGCTACCAGGCAGGATAAAATCTCATTTGTAAACAACTCATAAAGGTCTTGTTTTATCTCTGCACAGCCCTGAATTGTTTACAGAAATTGAAAGTTACCGAAAGCACACAATAGACCGGGGTCACGGTTGTCCTGCGACCTATTAGCATCTTTTCTCTGCAGCAGGAAGAAATGAGGATAGAGTCTTCAGTAAAAGTAGAAAACAAGAGGGTGAGGCCAGGATGAAAAGAGTGGAGTAGTGTGAACTGCAGGGAGCAGCACACCTCAGCGGGAGACAAAGATGCTGTGGAATAAAGCATGTTGGGAATAAAGGAGAGCGGTTGGCCGGTAAGTGGAGAAAGAAGAGGACGAGCATGATGGAGGAGGGCAGGGAATAAATTCAGGTCTGTGTTTGTCTGTTATATTACCAACAAGAGTTATATACTTACATTAAATTGTTGTTTCGTACAACTTTTCTGTATCTGTTGCCAGGCAACATGCTTTTTGAGGAAGCTGTGGGAACCATCAGTGGTTTAAATTGTTTTAATGATGCAACACAGGTAAAAATGCTTGCAAATGAGCAATGGATTATTTGGAAATTCAAGTCAAGACAATCAGAGATGGACAAAAGGCAGCATGCAGAGTTTTTTCCAGGAACCAGAAGGGGAGGTGCCTGTTTCCAGAGGGAGTGATAAGAGCACCACATGTGGCGAACAACCCTCCCGCCTCTCCATCTTCTGCAGAAACCCCTGCCGCCCCGCCGAATGGGCAACGGTGTAGCAACAATGCGAGCAATATGGGACTGTCTGCACGCCGAGAACTGGGACCAGTGCGATAAGGAGCATGCACAATGGGTCTGCACAGGTGGAGCAGGTGGTCGTCTGTCACGCGCTGTGTGCTGCACGCTAGATAGAAAGAAGAATCCCACCGAGCTGGCAGTGCTTGAGAGAGAAAGAGACAAGAAATAAAAGCAGCTAGAACGAGCCAGTCCATGTCCAGATGTGCCTCCCTTTAATCTTCTGCATATTCACACAGATTTTACTCTGCAACACCGTGACGAGAATCAAGTCAAATTTATTGCTAAAGCATGGGGCAATTTGCAAAAACAAGTGCCGGGAAAAAAGGAGGTTTAGATAGCGTGCTGCCTTGAATTATCTTTTAGGAAACCAATAAGCTGTAAAGCACGCCCCCAGATGGTTTGGATGGTTAATGAACGATCCAGGTGAATGTGACATAATGTGACGCATATAACGGCAGCTCGGCGGCAGCGCAGCAGTCGGAGTGCAAGCCCATTTACTCCGCATTCAGCCGTTCTGGAGCCACAGTGCAGCAAAAAATGCAGCTATCTATCAAGCTGAGCTGATAACCTGAGCATTTATGTGTGCGTAGCTGATAATGCAAGAGGGGGGGAATTCCTTCAGTGGGACTGGAGTTTAAGAGTAATGACAGACAACAACAATGGGCGCTTGATGTCTTCTTGCTTCTGTTCTTAATTAGCTCCACCTCAAGAGAGGGAATGGAAAATTATCTAAGCGCTGTCACCATGATCTCAAGCCCCCTGTGGGACAGAAAGATCCTTCCAGAATGTCACCGTGCAAACAATAAAAGACCAGCGCTGGCAAACTGACATGAACAAATGTCAATAACTCTTTGGCTGCTGCAGAGGAATGTGAAACAGGGAAATCAGTTTGATTCATTTCCACTGTTCTGAGTAAAGATTGTAGAGTTCCTTAAAGTTATTTCAACATATGCCACACAATTCTCTCAATCAAGTCAGTGAGGAGCTGCAGCAAAAGATGACAGTTGCAACGATGCGGCTAAATGTCCTTGCTGGGTGACAACACCACCCCAAGCATCATTTAACAACGCTGAGGCTGTGGGCAGTAATGATGGGTTTCATCTGAAGCTGACACAAAGAGGGGAAGGAGAAGGAAACAGAAACCAACCAAAGAGAACATCTGATTCTTATTTGCCCACTACTTGTCCTGAAACTGAGAAGTTACCATTTTTAATCGTGCTGGATAATTATTGCTGTGAGAAGCCGTCATCTTGCCCACTGGCTTCTTCTGCTATGGAAAGGGACAGACTGTTCTGGTGTGTAAACACAGATTTCTGCTCATATTCAGCGATTTATCCTCATCTGATGAGGCTTGTGCTGTAAAGAACAGCAGGTGTCATGTCATGGTCTATGGTAATAAAAGTTGACTAGACTTACAAAAAAAATCACATGCATACTTGATTACACGTGTGGACACATTGTTACTTCCCTTCCTTCTGGCATTCCCTTTGTTCACAATAAAACAGCTTTTGTCAAGAAAATGAAAACCTGGTTGGAAAGTTGGTTTGATGGTAGAAAAAGAGAAGCTTCATGCAGTGAGCAGATTTCAGAAACACATGCAGAAATGCATCTGCAAATTCCATCTGCTCACGTGCATACGCCTGCGTCTAATGAGCCTCAGCGTCTAACGGGTGTGTGTGGAGAGAGGTGACCGATCCAATCAGGCCTTCCTACCTGCTGGATGTGGCAGTCAAATCCCTCCCCTCATGCATCCTTGAGCGCTGCTGATCCTTACAGATAATTAGAAAGAGCCGGGGGACTTATCCCTCGCTCGTCCTCCCCGGTCTCTCTCCACCCTGTTTCCTGGTTTTGATGCATCAGCAGGGATATGTGGGTACTCCTGGGAAACTGGTCTGTGTGCGTTTGTGAATGTGTTTAGAGGAAGAAACTGCTCAGGGTGCACATTAGTTGTTTTTTATGATGGTGGATAGCATTACGGACTGCACTGTTTGGTAATCACGGTGTGCTTTCTGACACGCTCAAAGATGCAAAGAACAGTGGGACTGCATTATTAATAACGCCTGGGGAACATGGATCAGTACATTTTAAAATATGTGTAAAAACAAATTTCAAGTACACTTTACTATACTTTCACCTAAAGTATATTTTAGTATAAAATATTTCCACAAAGTGTAATAATAGTATAATTATTTTCAAGCATGTTTCAAGAGTTAGCGTCAAAGTGTGATGTCAATATACTTTTTATATATTTACAAAAAGTACAATTTGTGCAAGCACATTTTCAATATATTATTGAAAATGTGAATATACTTGAAATACAATAAATAAGTACATCTTTTCTTCACCAGGGTGAAATTGTGTATATTGCTGTCTTAAAATAATAAAATAAATAAATATTAAATATGAATTGAAAAACGTAAAACAACGTAAAAACCTTCTGCCGAGCAGTAGTACCTATTTTTCTATTTCTAGAAAGGTATCGATAAGATAAGATAAGTTAAGATAAGAGAGGCTCTCAGGATGAATGAGGACAAGCACTGTGGCCGTGTCGTGCCGCCATGTTGTTCTGGTTGACATCCAGGAAACAAAATGTAAGTACATGAAGTGTTTCTGTATGCTGCGAGCAAACATGAGGTCTCTGTCACAGGAGGCAGCAGCATAAGTGTCTAAAAACTCGTGTTGCAAGAGTCCATTGAGACGTCGTCCCTCTCACTGAGATGTGATGACATGATAGACACCAGAGCGCAGGAGAGGATGCATGATTTGATTCAAAGCAATCCATCCTCCACTGAAGGAGGGGAAGGTGGAGGATGTGCAGAGGGAGGAGTGTTGAGGCTCGGCTAATAAGTGTAGTCGAGATGTGTTTGCTCAGCACAGAGTAGCGTTTGTGAGGAAGCGAATGACACCGAGGGCTCCACGCTAAGCTTGACCACATCGAATCTCCTGCCGGGGAGCCGCCGCCGCAGTATGCAAATCTAAAGCGTACACATCTGTGTGTCCACACAAACACACATGAATGCAAATATCTGAGGCCCGAATTTTCCTTTTCCTGACAAAGCAGTTCATGGCGATGCCTGCTGAACTGTTTCTTGACTCTCAGGTTTCCACAGACACAGCTGAGAGCGTCTACTGTAGATTTAAACCATCATGCACCTGCTCCTGCGTACAGTCTTCCAAACATATTTTAGCACAGCGCAGTACAGCATTAAGCTCACCTTGGGGAAATCATTTGAGGTCAGTGTTCAGCGGCGTCATTAGCACTGTCAGTCTGTAAAACGCCCTCCAGGGCCACCATCACAAGCAGAGCGCCACTCTAACCAGAGGGTTTCCCTGCAGGGCATGGCTTGCTTATGTCAGTCCACAAGTTCAGTGGTGGGTATGCTTATACGAAGCACTCTACTTCCTCACTGCTCACAAGCTAAATGCCTGAAAGCAGCCGAGATACGAGCAGCCATCCCACCTCCATCGCCCTGAAAACCAATCAAGAGCCCCGTCCAGTCGAGTCTTCACTGCCAAAGCCAAACATCTCACTGGCAGCACAGCGACTTGCCGAATCTATTCTGCTTTCATTATAGTGAGCCTGAGGAGGGACACTGAGAGAGGAGAGAGGAGCCAAATTAAAAGACTCAGTTCCCATCTCATATTTAATTCACTGATTGATTTGTTCATTAAAATACATCCCAAACCTAATTATTCCATTAATAATCCAAAACCTAATGAAAGAAATACTCTGTATAAGTGTGTGTGAGAGAATGAGAGAGGGAAAGAGGGAAGCAAGCCACTTTATTCAGCTCTCAAAGATTCCTTGTTTTCCACAACACACAAGTTCACTTGAGGATATGAGGCCTTCTGTGGCTGATAAAGAAGGATATATGAGGGACTCTGACCATGGAAACAGGAAGGAGAAAGGCAAAGGACAACAGAGAGAAGGAAAGGAGAGAGCTCTGTGTGTGTCCTGTACAGTGTGAATGTATGAGCGTCAGTCATTGTGTGTGTGGTAGCGGTGGTGCTGGTGGTGTTGTGGGGGGCAGTCCTGAGTGTGGCTGGAGATTAATGGGGGCCATTATCTCAATGCCCAAAACACTCAGTGATGAAGAGTCACTGCCTGGTGACAGGCCTCGGCCAATCAATTTGCGGCATGGCGGTCACCTGCCCGGGTCAGAGCCCGCACACGCTCACCGCCTGTGTTAAACACAACACACAACAATGAACGCTCCGTTTCCGTATTTCCATTTTATGCTCCTAAATATTCCACTTTTTTTGTCAAATATAATCAGACCAATTCAATATCCCAAATTAATTGTGCTGTCATTCTTTTATTCTTACTGTGGAGCGATGATGAGAAGGTTTTCCTCGTCTTAGGACTGAATAAGAGACAACGGAGGGCAATTATTAACAGCAGAGTAATGATGTTCTCATTCTTTGATTCATGTCAGGATGGAGTGAAATGATGCATTCCACTCGCTTGATGTTTCCCTCATTAGTAAAAATATTTACAGCCACTGGAAACTTGTAGGTGGAAAAACCAGCAGCTCAAGCTAGAATACATGCTACAGTATGATGAACACCTCTACTTTTGATCATAAAGCATACTTTACTGTTGACACTCCACTTGTTTGGGGAAAAATACAGAAGTGAAGCTAACTTGTTGCTGTTTCCAGCTGAACACTGAAATACAGACTCTCACTAATTCCTCTAAGTTCTCATGATATAATGTGATTGTGATAAATGTGTCATGTTATGGCCCTCACTGGCTGTCATTTAATACTCCCTCTCACTGCCGTCTCCTGTCCTCCACCTTAACAACACCCTTTTCAAAGCTACAGTAACTGAGGACCAAGGGGAAATTATTCTCCCCTTTGCTAGAAAATTGTGCGTCTTCTGAAGGATGCTGTTTCTCCTGGAGGACAGGTTCCCCGTCATTACTTGGGAGTGCAAAGATCACTCAGAGAAGAAGGGCTCCCGAGTTATTTATTTGTGCTCAGGTACACAACCGCACACAAAGGTGCACACATGAATGGAAAGACACATTAGTGCTCATGGACGCTCTGCAGAGGAGGTCTCTGGCTTGGAAAATATCTCAGGGCTATGTGATGGAGGGTCTGTGAGGAGGAGCCAAGAGGCTAATTCAAGGGAAGAGACATACTGTCTGGCTTTAATGCTGTCAGAGTTAAGCTCTAAGTGCTCCTGTTGCTTGGTCTGGAGAACACATGCTGTTAAATGGATTCCTTGGGAATGTACCTGTATCAATAACTAGTGCAATCAAAATGAATTCATGAGCACTTTGGTGCAGTTTAGCTTTTTTTTTTTAGCCATGCTAGTGACGTGAGGGTGGCATAGTGGGTCGTCCACCTCTTTGGTAAATCCTTAAAGCTGTATTCTCTGTATTAGTCAGCACATTTCCCTCAAAGATCAACAACAGACCTAACACATAAAGCCCTAAGAAACACTGGGAGTGCCACATTTACAAACCATGACCCACATTCACAGAAATGGAAGCAAAAGCAGGAAAAGAAACACAAGAAAGCCCCCTATACCCACTGATTTCATTCACTAATCCACTCAAGAAAAGAAAGCATCAATCTGTGATTTCCAATAAGTAGGTTGAACATCTTCATCCACACTAGTCAATCACACTCAAACTGTTGCAGGTCGTGAATTATCCTCCCTCTTGTTCTTCCTCACTCACAGAACCACTAAGAAACTGACACATCCCCCGTGTCGCCACAGGTGAAATCGAATCCAATCACAGCAATAAGTACCTGCTTAAGTAACCTGCTCCTCACGCTCCTGGGAATCATCCATCATGGGAGAATAAAGGGTTAAGACCCCCACCCCATGAAAGCAGTGCTGTCCTCCCTGACCCAGACAGATGAAACAAGAGAGTGCTGATGAGAAAGTCCTTTAGAGAGAGGAAACTACCTGAAGAGCGGCACGTCGGCTCATTGTTTGACAATATATTTGCCTCAAAAATACGTTTGAGGTTTAATTTTTGGCAGCCCCTGAGGACAAAACCAAGTGGACCAGATCTCCCTTGAGAAAACCTCAAATTTTACTGCAACAGAGTTTGAGAGTCTTGCTCAGTACCGGCTTTTAAAAAAAAGCATAAAATAAAATCATGTTTCCTCCTAATAAGAAAAAAATAACATTTGTTGTGATGAAAAAAAGGCAGTAACTACACAACCGCATGTTTTGATTTCACTGTTTTCTGCAGCACTTAATATGTGACAGTGAGAACTACGGCTAATTTCCCTGTTAGTTTCGGTGTCACCTCAGTTGCCATAATCACAGGGGACAGATATTCGGTTGCATTTGCAATATGTGATATCAGATAGTACAATTTGCTCAAGATGCACAAAGTAGCTGTGTCAGCTTCCCTCATTGGTGCAGCAGCTATGATGGCTATAAATACATGCAAGACCTGCAGTAAAGCAACACATGCATATCATATATTCACAGAGTATTTGGCTTGACCGGTAATAACAATTTTAATTATACAAGCACTTCTTGTGGGCATGCACTGGAAGCAGGAAGCTTGGTGGAAACATCCTCAGAATGCACATTAGCAAACCAAACCAACACTTTCAGAATATTAACAGTTGTTGTCTTGTGTAAAATCCTATCAGGCTGATCAGTGCCAGCAGTAAATCCGCCTTTTGTACCACAGCAGATGTCTGCCTGCACATCATGTAATAGCACCCTACTGCCATCCCAGAGTTATAACACAGAGAAGAGAAGTCAAATCTCACCCAGCAGTTAGACTATCAAGCAGTCTGGCTACATCCTCGTCATTTGCAAAGAAAACACAAATGTTCTAAGTAATGTAAGAAAAAGTACGAACAATATTTACAGCCTGGCTGCTGTTTCCACACTTCTGAGTGCAGACTTCATTTCTTCTTTCTTTCTTCTAATTTCTGGTGCCGTCACTCATTCCCAGAGAGAATAATTCCCATCGATGATGTGCTTTTAAGACTGTAGTCTCCATCATGCCATTGTGACTTTTTTGCAGCACATATTTTGCTTGGATAGCAATAAAAACTGATTAAGCAGGTAGAAGCGACAGGTGTTTAAATCCGAACTCTCCTACCTTGGCAATCTGGACACACCAGTTGAGCAGCAGCTGCGATCCGATGTTGTCCTTGTGCTCGTGCACGTAGTCGAGGAGGCAGCCGTGGGGCATGAGCTGGGTGACCAGCTGGATGGTGGGACTCAGGCAGACGCCCAGCAGACGAACCAGGTGGGGGTGCTCCATGCTGGCCATGATCAGAGCCTCCTGGGTGAGAGGGGGGAGAGTGGGACAAAGACGGACTAAGAAGGCTGTTGCATCCACTGCTCGGTTTATCCTCTGTTTACCCAAAACGAACACTGGACGTTCCCACTGTGTGAACACTGTCACTGTGGGTTTAAGTGATTTTAAATAAAGTTGTTTGCTTGAACTGATCTAAGTAGTTTTGCTATGCTTGTTTTATGTTCTCTCAGGTGTCACTGAAATGTCTACATGCAAAGTTAAAAACTGCTTTCCATTAGTGTATCAATTGGTGTCTTGGTAATAATTTAATGTCCTGACCTCATGGTTCAGAGCCACTGCTGTAGATCAATCAAGCAGTATTAGGTTCTATTTATAAGTAGTGTGAATTCATGTCTGTCCATGCATCTATTATCTGTGAGACTTCCTACCGGAGGTGGAGTGAGATGCATAAATTAAGCCTTGATGACTATATCTGCATGCAAAGCATCTGTCCACAGAGTATTCCCACTGTGCCAGAAAATCCTGCAGAAATCCTCCTCAAAGCTGCACAAACACAGCCTATATTCATCTATATTTTAATACGCATGAAACACAGAGGCTCTTAAATGTTGCACCGACGTTGAAACGCTGCAATGCGAGCTGTGCATATTCAATAATTCCTGGTGCTGTTCAATACAGAGTCACTATGTGTTTGATCTCACCGGCTCCGCTTCGTCTGCGGTTTGATTCGGTGTGCAAATGCATTTTCTGTCTCATCTCTTTCTGCAGCAGATGGCCGAAGAGGTTTGAACAGTTGGGACCCAACGTTTGGTAATTGTTATTGCGGAGCTGCAAGCAGAAGGATGTGTGGTGGTGATGAAGTGTTATGATGGCGAGGGCTGATACTCGTGGCCAGCGAGAAAATGCATTATGGCCGAGCAGAAGCTGCACTCACATTCCTTGCTTAAAAACACTCACTTCAGACGCTCTCCTCATCTCCTACTGCCTCTCTCGTTCACACACTCTCACATGCAGACTCTTGGCATCTCTCTAAAACACGCCACGCTCACAAACTCAAGGACACTCTTGGACTCCTCTCTGGCTGTCTTTGCATACAGCGGATGGTCGAGGAGGAGGTGTATAAGCAGGCTTGGCCCCCAGGGCAGCTGCTAGATAGATGAGGTGCCTTTTTAAATTTAGATGCTAAAGAATGAGCTCGGAGGGAAAGGGGTGGAAGTGTGGGAGTGAGTAATTCTAAACAGGAGGGGGCAATAGGCCATAGAGAGGCTTTTGGCACCAGCAGTGCCCTGATTTAAACAGAGCCTCCCGGCCTGCTGGTGTTACTACATCTCCACTTCATAAAAGCACCTGCTCCCTCTCCAACTTCACCGCATTATACAACTCATCCACCTCTGCACCGGGCACATCTCGGGTTCAAGAGAGGAGGAAAATGGGAGTGTGTGTGTGTAACAGAAAAAAGGAGGGAGCACTTTTATTCTCACTCTGTGATCCCAAAAGACCCGCGACTCATAAACCATGTCCGGCTACACTCCTGCTTTCCACTGCCGTGTGTGTGTGTGTCTGGTTTCTCTCTCATCTCCCTGAGCGCTGACCTCCATTACTGCCGGCTGACCCTCCCTTCCCATCCAGCCCACTTGCTCACTTTCCCCTCACACACACTCAGCCCTGCAGAACTGCTGCACGTTCCAGCAAGTGTGTGCATGCATCAAACTACACTAAATTAGTGCTATTAGGAATTTGCATTCACACGGGATAATCAACCCACTTATTCAAATTCACATATTTGCCAACACAAGCAAATCAGCCTGCAGCTCTCACATGCGAGGCCACCACCACCACCACCTGGGGGGCCTTTTGTTGTAGTGTGTGTGTGTGTGTTTATATGTGTGGCTTTTCAGAGTGTGTTTGGAGCTGGCAATCCAGTGGCTAGTTTCCCAATGGCGAGGCGTGAGTCTGCCTTTAGATTGCTGTTTAACAAGCCGGCAGACAGAGCATATTGGCTCTGGATGGACGGAGACCCCCGCTGGGAGAAACAGGGAAAGAGGAAGAGAGGGAAAGGAGGTGGAAGGAAGATGTAGGGCCAGAAAATTGGGCAGAAAGGGAAATAGAAGACTGAAGCACAGTGCCGCTTCAGTAATACAACATTTCAGTTGATTTATCATCTACGAAAAGTCAGAGAATACTGAAAAATAGACATCAAGAATTCAAAAAGCCCAGGGTGACTTTTACCATTTGCTTGGTTTGTCTGACCAATGTTCAAAAACCAAAAGGGCCTCTGAAGAGTTGAAGAGTTGATTTTTGACAAACAATTTTAGCTTTACTATCAAAGGAGAGGCCAGGGCATGAGGACAAAAATCTGCACCTGATGGATCATTTTGAGAACATTAATGAGGTTTTGACTAGAGTAAAAATACTGTTTGGTTAGTGGGCAAGAAGTAGAAAAGATGTGTTGGAAGAAGTTAGTTAGATGAAGTGGTGCAGAAGATTTAAACAGTTGGGCAAACATCCAAAACAATATTGAAGATGAACTACTCTCCTTTTGGAAAAAAAAACTGGTGATAAGTAAATTGCACAGTGACAAAGAAAGATGGGTAAAAGAGGGAGGAAGAGGGGAAGGAGGGACGGAGGAGAGAGGTGACAAAGATAAGGTGGGAAGAACTGGAAAGTCCACTGCTCACTCCCTCCCTCCCTCCTCTCCTCCTCCATCACTTCTGGACTCCAATAAAGCCATATCTCATAAACAAGTGCTGTTTTTTAATAGAGTCTCGTTCAATACATGCCTGGCTGTACAGCACAGTACTGTTCACTTTATTACTGAATTTACCACCGAATGCACAACCCCACAAAGTGACATCTCTCTGGCAAGGCTTCACGGCTCGGCCACACCGACACAAAAATGGACACAAATTGCCGCGATATAAATACTCACGTCCATGAACTCCACGTTGGCTTTAGGGCCGGTGGTCTCGTTGAGGATTTTAATAGCCACTGGGATCTTCACAGTCTCACCTTCTGGGACCCAGATGCCCTGAAATGTAGAAGTAATCACCATAAACACCCACAGCTCGGGCCCTGATGGCTTTGATTGGTACTTCCTGTGTTTAACAGCGTCTTACAGTCCTCAAGGTAAAAGAACATTTCTACTGACTGAGCAAAGAGCTCCAAATCTTAATCTGCCAATAAATTAATGCATGCTGATTAACTGTAATAAAATAAGGTGATAAAAGCAAACAGGCTGTGATTGAGAGGAATGAGAGGAATTTAAAGCTGCTGCTGGAAAACACAGTATTTATTCAATGAGTTTTGGGGTGGTCTGAAGAATTTTGCCAAGGGCAGCAAAGTTGGCAAGCAAACATCACTTTGTGTTCCAGGTCCTTGAGACTCAGGTCTGTCAGGAGACAAAGGGAAATGTTCATGTTTATTGTTTAAGTTGTCAAGCGAAAGAAATGTTTCGCTTGTCTCCTTTGCCATCTAGCTGCCTCGCTGATGTGTGATTTATGCAACACCAACAAGCAGATCATGCAGATCAACACACTGACCTTGTAGACCGTCCCAAAGGCTCCAGAACCCAGAATCTTGACCCTCTTCAGCTCAGTCTCTTTCAGGATCCGCAGCTGAGCCTGGTTAGGGGCCGTCCCACTGGGGGTCAGGGGCTCCACCAGCTGACCAAACACACATTTCAACTGTTGTAAAACCTCAAGCTTGACATATGTTTGCTTCAAACTAAAACAAGAATTTGCTCCTGGCACTCTGAATGTGAAAAAAAATGTAAATGTACAGTATGTGCAGCAGGGTTCCTCTTAAAACAATGAGCACAAAGGTGGTGAACATAAAGGTTTGTGCAGAACAAACAGCACAAAACAGTGACTGCCCTGTCCTGATAGTCATGATGCTGGAAAGCACATGCACATTTATGAAATACAAATAATTCAGTTGTGTGAACGTGAAGTTTTGTCAGAACTGGCAGTTACCAATGTGCACCGCGGCGAGCCCACCGCTAAACAAATCACAGTCTGGTGTCAGCTGCTATCAGAGTAGCAGCTCACCAGCTGTGCACATACAAAACAATTTCAATTCAAGGTTATGACGAGCCTCCTCCACGCCGCCTGGCTGCCAGTAACAGCTGACACTGAACAGCATCCCAGCAGCTGCCCGGCCACCCACCCGCCTCAACGCTAGCCGCTCCACAAAGCCTCGACAAATATACACACAGACACGGCTGAAAGTAGTGCACATCTCATGCACGTGGACACATGTATGCATATATATATATATATATATATATATATATATATATATATATATATATATATATATATATATATATATATATAAATATATATACACGTATATATATATAAATATATATACACGTATATATATATAAATAAATAAATAAATAAATATTGACAACATTTATGTCAGCATTACACACACACACACACACACACACACACACACAGAGAGACAATAGCATACTTCAGACCACAACACACACGAGAAGTCAATGGCTCTGATCAATACATGTCTTAATGAGCCTATCGGGTCCCTGGTTCGCTGCCGTTTATCAGCAGCATAATCACCCAGCTCAACCACGGCCATCAAACAATATAATGAGACCATATATCAGTCGGTCAGCCATACAAGCACTTACTTAATGTGATATAAAACCATCAGCACAATAGGAGCGGCCATCACAGCGCCGGGCCAGGCGGCAGAATGGATGACATTGTCCACCGCTTGGCAATGACATGCCATTTAATGGCTGTTGTTATGGCTGTGCCTGAAGGCGCCGTTCAAGCCTGCTGGGATGCCACGGCAGGAAGTGAGTTAGCAGATGGGGCAGCAAGAGGAAGACGAGGGATAAATACTGAGAGGAGTGAATGAGATGACAACATGACTCATGTGAGAGTGAAAACCTCAACGGTGGTCATTTACTCCACTGTGTCCTGCATTTAGCTGAAATAAGACAGGGTGTAAAAGAAATAATACAACTGAAGACCATGTGTCGTGATCGAGAGCTCCTGTTTCTGCTATCTGACTTTTGTGTGCAAATAAAGCACGGGGAGGGAAAATAGCACTGACGAAGACGAACATTTTTGATGTTCTGACTCATGTTCTAACTTATCTTCAAATCTTAAGTGCATTCAATATTTATCTTTAATGAAATAAGCAGCAATCGAGAAGAGCTCAACAGCCAAGATCTCAGCTTTGATTTTTAATCACATTAAATAAAAAGCCATACATGAACAGCTCAGTAACAGTTAAACTGTGGGTTGTCAGGTTGTGAAAGATAAATTTGGCTGCTGTATGTCCTAAAACGGTCCATCATCATCAGATCACTGTACAGTCCCTGACACATGCTGCTGGCACAAATGTTGGCATGAAATCTTTGCTATTATTTCATGCCTATTATAAAAATCAGGGTAAAGGTCATGTAGTGTGTGATGATAAGGTGAAGAAAATGACTACAAGCTTTGGTCGCATCAGCCTGTATTTGCTGGTGATGAAAACAAGTGATGCTGCAGGTGGAGAGAGATGGAGAGAGTCTTAGAAAGAGGCAGGGAGGAGGTGATGGAGCAGTCGTACGAGCAGATGGTGACAGACTGTAGCTGTTATTGTTTCATTAGGACAGAGCAGGACCGGACTGATGAGGGGATGGGAGGAGAGCTCTATTAAATAAGACGCACAGCCGTGGCCTACAAAACTCTCCTGAGCTCACTCTCTCTCACACACACGCCACACCACTTTATTTACCGGCTAATAATGCACCTCGGTTTGCCAAATAAGCCTCAGCGGCGGTTCAGCGAGGAGGACTCGGTTGCTTCATTGGACAAATAAGCCGTGTGTTCAAGCCTTGAGCAGGAATACATTCAAAGACTCACACAATGTCCTCAAACATGCTGCTGCACCGCGGACCCTCGGGTATACACTTTAATGCTAACATTACCCATAGAAAATGATGCATTTGTTGTGTAATTGAAATCAAGTGAAACAAAATTGCCATGCCTAAAGCAATCAAACTATATATATATATATATATATATATATATATATATATATAAATATATGCATGGTCATATTTCAATTTAATGTTAATATGCTGGCTGCTGCTGCTGCTGTTCTACAAATACAGACATTGTAAAAACAGGAAAAAGGGAATAATAGTGTTTCTAATAAACCGACTCATGGTCTCATCTCCTCCCTTATTTTCTTCTTGAATTTGGGGGATCTTGATGGCCCACTGTTCTGTATTCTCATGCTATACTTTGGAAACGACGCAGAGTGAACTCATTAAGAGCATTTGTGCGTGATAGCACGAGAGCGAGCTTATCAGTATGCGAGAGCATTCATTCTTGGTATTAGCGAGCCCATCCCAGAAGCAATAAGCTCACTTGTCCTCCGCTATCTACATAGAGCAGTCTTTTACTGCGCTACTTAGTTACTAAACATGAATTTATGTGGGTATCTTTTTCTGCAAGACCTGGATTTTAAGGGTTTAAGTGTTTGGAATTGGCAGTAATCCTGAAGTACAGTCATGAGGCTCAGGGCTGAAAAGAAACACTGCTCTGATTCCCAGGACTACTGGCTCATACAATCTGTAAACACACCTGTAATAATCCATCAGTGAAAAGGGCAACTATGTAGCATATAAAACTATACACAGGTCATGATGTAAACTGAGATGGAGCTTTCTGATCATCTTACTTCTCCAGCCCCATCTGACTTATTTTCACAGAAGTTCATCAACCATAGGAATTATAGCTAAACCAAAGGTTAGTTACATAATTTATACATCATTCATACATTATACAGCCTCCTTGTTTTTATTTAACATGAGGTTCGGTGTATTTGAACAATGCTCGGCAGCGTTACACGCATTTGTCGAGGCCTCAGCATGAACAACAGGAGCTGTCCGAATCTCCTGAACGCTGAAATCTGTCTTGAGAGAGCAGCGTGAGCGCTGTCCACAGCCTGTGGTGCTGAAACACTCCAGCCATGTCTGCACAAAGCAGCTAGAGGGAGGACGATTCCAAGTGCATTAGTCCTGCTTCACTGAACTGGGGCCAAAGGTCAAGGCCTGGGGTTGCGGCACAACAGTGAGAGGACTCTGCTGTTTGTGCTGCGAGAAAAGCAATTTGTTTCCAGGGACTTCTTTTAGAAGCGCCACCGTGCAATACTTTTTTTTCATATTTGTCTGTTTCTTTCAAGGTGAGAGAAGAGAAAGCTACAAAAACAAGACAAGAGTTGAAACAATAGAAGAATAAAGTGTTTGTTTGCCTGGGAGACACACAGATAAATGCAGATACATAGATCAAAATGAGAACAAACACGAGAAATAGGATGTGAGAATGCAAGGAAATACAGAGAATATTAAACAAGAGTGTTTTCAAGCCATCGCACATGTAAATGTCGGCTCAGATCGCACTCTGACAGCGAGCACTGGAGGCATCTTTTTCCTGTCTGACACCAGAGGTGAGCTCTCTGTTTAAAAAGCTGTGGCAGAGACGGAGAGAGGGGGAGTCCCTGAGCCGCCGCTGTCCCAAAATCCCTCATCCAGACAAGCTTGATCTCCATTCACACACTCAGCTCTATTATTCGTTTGAATAGAGAATCCACATTCGCCAACCGTCCACAGCCTATCGTGTGGTTTCATCAGCCAGAAAGAGCCTGTGGAAAGTGCGATACAGGCTGCGAGGAGTGCAGTTTTTTAGTATGCTGGGAAGGTGAGAGCAGAGAGCAGCTTTCAGATGGAAAGTAAACAGTGTGTGTGTGTGTGTGTGTGTGTGTGTGTGTGTGCTGTGAATGCACACATTCATAAAGACAAACATTTAAATTCCAGAGAGAAACCCACAACTTAAAAAATATAATCTTGCACGTTTTGCTTACTCGAGGAATATGAGCATGACAGAAGGCACTTCAACATGTTTTCTCTATTGTCTATCCTGTCCGCCAACCTGTCGCAAGCATTAAAGATTTTATTGTGTCAGACTACTTTTACATCCTATCGGGCCTCCTTGGAGGACAGGGATCGTCTCGGCTGGTTATATTTCATGTTTTCCTTCTGGAGTAGTGAGTCAAGCTTTGAAGCAGGAAGAGTCAGTCACAGGGAGATGCAAAAGAGGTCAAGACAACCCCCTCCAGGCTGATCCTCGCCAGCCTCTCCTCCTCTGTGACAGTACATTAGTGAATCTGCTCGGACTGAAGACTTCCCTCCAAGTCGAGAGGCTGTCGGAACAGAGTCCAGCTGATTAAGATGGATGTGTGTGGCTTGGATGAGGCAGAAACTGCCCACGGTCGCCCTCCTCCAATTCCCGTCTCTGGCCTGACAGCTGTCTATAACACTGCTGCTTCTACCTGTAAATTATCCTAATGCAGACTGACAAGCAGCCTGCACCACCCCATAGGCTGGACCTGCAGTGATGACATCAGGAAGCACAGCGTGTCGCAGCAGCACAAAGGTGATCAGCACACATGCACATGAAGCGTGCACTCACCTGCACCTCAATCTTTGACTTTGTCGTCTGAATATAAAGTCTGCCCCTCTGTCTAATGCTTCCAGGAATGAACCCGCTTCAAGGCCAGATCGATGGCCGATGGCGGCTGTGCATGACTTTTCTGCGCACTGCGTGGTTTGGCTAAGCACCTTCGCCAAGGTTTGACGTTTCAAGGTTTGCTTATGAGTCTAGTTTGTTTGGCATCCATCTGGAAAAGTGTACCGCAACTTTGAGGTAAAGGTTTCTAAAAAAAAAAAAAAAAAAAGAAAGTGGGAACCAAAAAGTAAAATAAAAAGTCTAATTGGTTTAATTATCAGTTCATTTTTGTCACATTAATAACATGGCAGGCATCTTTGACGATGCTTTTCCCAGTTTCCTCTCTTTGATCAATAATATTCATTATACTGTGGAAATTTGTCCAAAGCTAGTGTCAATTTATTCTACAATTCTGTGTCCGATGACAAAAAAAAAATAAATGAAAGAAAAACTGTATTAATCGACTGCTTTAACAACCACTTCCTGTCTATTTTTAACCTCGACCCTCTCACCTCTGTCTCCAGGAAGCGCCTCAAAGCCCTCTTCTTCTTGATGCTTTTGCGTCGGACAGAAACGGCCACGCTGAGCGCCAAAATGACGATGATAGTTAGGCCGCCGATAACGCCAGCTGCTATTAGCGGTGTCCTGTAGAGACAGGGGGAAAACATTAACACTGCTGAAAAATTAAGAAACGAAAAAGACACTTTCAAACCTCAGCTCCAAGCTCAGGTTTGAAACCACCTGAGATTGAACCCTCTAAAATCTTCCACTTGACTGGCTGCAGCTCAGGAATGCAATGCAGGAAATCCAGTGGATTCAGAATTAGAATTTTTTTGGACTATAATCAATAACAGGGATGGCTGGAAGGTGTTAAAAGTTCAAAGCTCTTCCTCTTCACTAATGATGGCACTAATGCTTTTGCCACTTACATTTCTCTTACACTTGTGTCTACTCTTATGCTCCACTGCACTCTCTTTTGTTTTATCCTTAACCGTCACCTTCTTGCCACAATCTTCGCTGCCCTCTGTATTTTTTGGAAAACATAAAATAACACATGTGCTCTCCGGTAGTTGTACAGGCCATTAGCAGCTAATGGAAGACTCATGTACCATGGAGCTATGGTGGAGCAAAGTGCCGCAGCTTTTGCCATATCGATTGTGACTTGAAATGCCCAAAGAGGCTGTGGGGTTTCGACATAATGAGATATACAGTCCAGCCATGTGGTGAATAGCAATGCAGCAGTTTGGAGAGGATTAAACAGAGACAAGGAGAAACAACAACAATAGAGAGGACCATAGAGGGGGGAATTAAAAGATTAAAAGGAGGGGAAAAGACGGAAAAAAGAGAGGAGACAGTGTCAGAAAAAATGACTTTTACAATTAGGAGGAAAGGGTTTCCAGGCGACGTGAGGTCAGTGGACGAGACGGGGAATAATGCCACAGTAACCCTGCCGATAGAGACTCAGCAGAGGTCTCCTTTCTGCTCCCTCTGTTTAAAAGCAGATCAAGACCTCTGTTTTATGGACGTGCTGGTTTGGTTCACGTTAATGAGTTTGTTGGAAAGATCACACTTGTTGTGGTTATTTTCACAGAGATTGTGTCTTTGGGCTATTTAAGTTCACAACCAGAACCAGAATCTATAAGACATGTAACAGGGCTCCATTTTAAAAGTCAAATTTAATATTTTTTAGACCTCAACAAATATAATTTAATGTCCAAAAATGTCATAACAATTTTTCTTTGGTAAAAAAAATAGTCAATCTATTGTAAAGCCTAACCAATATGGAGTCTTTGAGGCCAATGCAGATATCGATATCTGGAAGGAAAAAAAATCTCAGAAATATCTGAAAATATTTTTTTCTGATTTTTTTCAGCCCTTTAACACTTTCAACAACGCTATAAATTGAAGGCACAATGCTTAAATTTTTCTACAACTTTAATTTTACAACTTTCAAGAATGAAAAAGTGAACTTTGTGAACAAAATAACATGAAAAATTGTATTGGATGGATAATTAATCTATCTATTGATTTTAATGGTAGACAAATTTCACTGGATTTTTTATGAGTATAACTATAAGTGATCAAAGTGTGCTAATGATATTTGTTCTAATCATTTTGCATATTTTAATCATCACTATTATTCCATTTTATTTCTGACCGATTTCAGGTCTCAACATGAATTAAAATCAGGTGAAAACTTCTCGTTTTTCACTCTCTTTCATAATTAGAATGACACACACTGAATGCTTACACTAATTAGCCCACAAGGTTCAGACCAGAACAAAACATCCCTGAATCATCCATCAATTAGAAAACACAAAAGTGCCTGCACTCTTGTTAATGAGCATCATGACGGAGTTTAATTAGTAGTGACAGGATCTGATGGTGGTCTCAAAAGCAATCGCACATTACAGAAGTAGCCTGAGATCCCTTACCTGTCCAGCATCCCCAGGCAATCTTGGAGTCTTGGCCCGACGCACCTGCAGGGCAGACAAACCCACAGAGATCAGCCGTTAAATCAGAGAGAGGATATGAGCGAACCTCATGTTGTCTTTCCTCCATGTCAGTCAGCCGTCACTGAATCCACTGAGGAAGGGGCGTTTGAGTGGGAAAGCACTGTTGATGTTTGTTTCACGTGATTTAAATAGTATTTTCTTTGGCCGGAGGAAATATTTCTGCATCAGCTGGGGGGGCTTTCACTGTCTTTAACCTTTTGGGAAATTAACATGAAACAGTCCTTTTATCTAGTAAAGATGTACATCCTCTACAGACTTTCTAGAGAATTCCTAGAAACAAGGTTAACATCCTCATCACAGCTGCTTTACTTTTCTACGCAGGCCTTTAGAAATAGAATTCTACATGTTCTACATTCTACATTACTGTCTGCTGTGATCACTGCAATGTATATGAGAGGATTTAAGACATATTTACATCTGATTCAGCATCTTCACCTTCATTTTCTGTCTTTCTATCTCGACAATCAAAGCTGCTGGAGCATAGCGGTGATAACACGCCGATCAGTGACAGGGGGAGTTTTTAGCATGAGGTAAGCAGAAAGTGATTAGAGCAGACTGTTGGCTGCTCATTAATTCCAGCTCCTTGAGTGGAAGACTTTGAACAGCAGGATGGACACAGGAGAACGGTTTTTGAATGCTGCTGTGTGTGTGTGTGTGTGTGTGTGTGTGTGTGTGTGTGTGTGCTGCACGATCACACAAGACACAACAAATTACAGAGCAAATTAGGAGAGCAGCCCAACTTCAGAATTAAAATCAGTGACAATTGTGGCTCCTCCAACGTCACTTCGTTGTCAATTAAATGACGCAGCAAATAGCTAATTAACAATCAATGTTGTGTGTGTGTGTGTGTGTGTGTGTGTGTGTGTGTGTGCGGCACACAGTTTCCTTCTTGAGGACAAAGGAGTGATGTGGTAATAACCACCATGGTGCTTTTTATTATCTCATCTAGTAGTTTTTTCTAACAGTGTTTGGAGGATGTAAACAGAAATGATAACGTATGCTACTGTTTCGGCTTATGTTTGTGTATATTTTTTTGGCGAATTGACAGCAGTTGATCAGCTCTTGTTTGAAATATCGCCGTGCATGTACAGACAGCTATCACTGGAGTACTCTGATACTGAAGAAAGTTTAAAAACTTGATGAATCTTAAGTTCAGTAGTAGCATCTTTTTTTCTGTGATTTATGAGCACATAGGACGTGATGTGACTCTGGGAAGTCAGAGATTGCAGCAGCATAAATTGCAGCAATCAGGTTAAATTATCTTAACTGCCTCCCTGAGCTGCTGTGTGACAGCCGCTGCTGCCCAAATCAGTGGGCCAAACCACACAGACTAACTTCCTGTTGTTTTATTTATTTTATATATTTGCCTCCCATCTGTCCAACCCCACTGTGAGGCTGCTTGTGGTTTTAATAATTTGCCCTGTTCAGTTGTCTTTTAGCTCTCTTTACCAGCCATTGGGGCCTGACACTCACCTTTGAACTCTCATAATCTCTAGTAATGTCCCACTTTGGCTCAGCTTCTGCCTTGGTGTTAATCCAGAGCGCCCCGCGGATGGACGGCAGGATAAGAAGACAAGGCATGATGGAGGTGTTGTCATGCCAACGACAGATTAGTGTTCACAGAGTCGTGTGTCTATCCGTGTGAGCGAAAGCTGTCATTTATCCTCTCCCCTTCTTTCTACCTTTCCTCCCTTCATCACTTGTTTCTATTGTCTTTCACTCTGCAGTGATATTCCCATCATTTAAAGGTGAGCTGCGGTAAAACAAAACAACCTCCTGCTCTGTAAGAGACAGGAGAGTAAGTCCCTTTCCATCTCAAATCACCTCTCCAGCCCTGTTGCTAGGTTTCAGCGCTCATCTTCCCACTGTTTCCACGATGGTGGAAGGCCAGCTCAAGATCAGAGCCAGCTGCCTTTCAAGGGCAGGCTTGAGAGGATGAAGATGTGAGCCCAGCACACGGCACTCTGGCCTTTGCCTTAAAGACTTGTTTATGGAGCGACTGGAAAGACGGCTGGCTTAGCGGCTGAGCTGCGAGTTTATTCACTGTCTTTGACACGCCGGGCTTTTTAGGCGCATTGTCCACCAGTTTCAGAAACATTTTTTGTTTGCCAAGGTCGATACAACTCATGTTGTTGACCTAGAGATACAGCAAGGTTAGCTTAGCATAAAGTATAGAAATGGTTGGAAACCTCTAGCCTTGTACTGTGGAGGTGCTGCTACACAGACTGAACATGTGGTTCTGTTCCAAACACGGTCTAAATCCTCACTGTTTTTGACAGCAAGTAGATTCCACTTTCTTTTTATGATTCTGGTATAGACAGGACTTTATTTTCCTGTCCTGTGGCTGCAATAACACCCTATAACGAGGTACATGGAGACCTCTAGGATCTCCAGTGCATCTACAGCATAATGATGCAGACTGGAGAATCATTTTCCACGAATCCCATTCTCTCTCTTTTTTTATTTAATTTTATTTTGGAGTGAACTTTCTTTTCCTCCAACAGATGTTTTCATTTGTGTTGGGTTATGCTCTTTGTTCCATACCATGTTTTTTCTATAAAACCTCCACCACCTGCTCACCTGACTTGCAACCTTTCTTCTGTCTCTTCCTTATCTTACATTTTCACATTGTAAACCCCCTCCTCCAGCTTCATACCTCCCCCTCCAGCTACTGTCTCTCTGCAACCATCCCTTCATTTATAGTTCATAACATGGCCTTCAGGGGTCAATGCATTCTGTCCCTGACTGGAGAGCTACCAAATGCCAGCTACAGGTTGGGGAAGCTACTGTAGTAGCCTCAAGATGAAGTCATCTTCTCTCCCTCTTCTTTTTTTCTCTCTCCCTGGGATGGAGGCGCCTCATGTCCAAAGCAGAATATCTGCACGATGCTTTTAACAACATAAAAGCACCTGCACCAGGGATGTCCGAAGGCGAGCACACACTTGAAAGGACTGCAATAATCTTTATACACAGACCCAGATGTTAATGTATCATCCTTTGCTTACCCCTGGGTGCAGTTGGCATGGCAGGGATGACACTCGTTGTTGGCCTTGGCGTATTTGAAGATGAAACTGTTGGCTCCCTGCAACCCATCGGGGCATTTTTCCACACAGTTGGGTCCGTCTTTGAAGTGGAGGCATTTTACACATTGGTCCGGGCCCTGAGAGGAGATAAGGGGAGGAGATGGTAGACAAGGGATGAATAAAGAAAAAGAGGGTGCAGTAAAGGGATTAGTAAGATGGAAAGAGGGGGAATCAACACAGACACAGAAATGTAGGACAAAATAATGTGCAAAGAGGTGAAGGAAATGCAGTTAAGGGGAATGGGATGAAGAAAGAACAAAAAATATATAGGAGGGGAGAGAATAAAATTGAGCAGAATCTAATTCAAACCTGGCAAATCACGTCAATTTGCTCACTTCCTGCCACGGCTAAAGTAGCCGGCAGGACCCACATGAATCCCATTCGGTGATTTATAATGTGTTGAGCAAAATTGTACTCTGCTGCATCCCTTTTAAAAACTGTCAAAATGCAAAAAGAATCAGGTCATGTCAAAGAATGTGATGGAGATGACAAGTGGTGACTGAGCACGAGCTCAGCTGCAGCGCCGGCATGAATAAGTGAGGCGAGTCGTGTGTGTGTGTGTGTGTGTGTGTGTGTGTGTGTGTGTGTGTGTGTGTGTGTGTGTGAGACGAAAGTGCGATAGCAGCATGTGAACTTACAATTGTGCAAATGCAGATCTGTATGCGTGTGTTTGTGTTTGTGTGAGGCTGGAGTCAAGGGACTCTGTTGTATTCTGGAAGCTGTGGGTTTTGGCGCCGTGCTCTGTTGCTAATGACGACCACAGTGACCTGATGGACAGCTTCTCACAGTTTGACACATGGAGACACGCGGCATCAATAAACATTATTCTCACTTTGGCATGCCTGTGTGTGTGCATGTGTGAGCGCCAGGCATACAGATGTCTCAATGCATTGAAGTGTGTCTGCGTCTGCATCTGCGTCTGTGGATGATTGACTCTGCTGTTATTTACTGCTCAGCTGTGACCAGCATCTCAAAGTCTCTCTCTCTCTCCACGGGCAGTCATAAAAGGTTACTCACACACAACTTTGAAATTCCAAAATAAGTCATGCGAAGCATTTTGACACAGCTTTCTGTCTTGTAACACCACAAATGTAAATGTAAGCACTACAGCAGACGTTTCAAAACTTTTTGGGCTAACGACCTCTGAAGGACAAAAGGGACTTGATGCTCTCTGACATCCCTTATTCGACACCGAGTTCATTCATAACAAAGAATATCTTTCATTCTAAATGTTCAGCAAATGTTACAAAAACTGGACAAATACATATTTGTTAGGGACTATTTCCGGCAACCATGAACTACGGTGCCAAAGTTTGTGCCAAATATGAAGAATTTTCACAAGAATGGACCGGACATACGCACATATTGTACATACAGATATATAGACGGAGAACCTAAAAACATCATACAGTACCTGCTGCTAACTCTTTGAGTGCCACTGACGGATTTTTGACGCCATTTAAAATCCGACACTTGAGTGCCATCGACACAATGATACGTCAAAATGTTTTTTCGGCAGCAGGTTGCCGATCGCACTCTCGTGCAGCCTGTGAGTAATATTGGGGCATCTGGGAGATGTAGTCAGGACATAAAGAGACGGTATACACCACAGAGATCAAAACAGTAAGTGGAGATGATCGAGATTAGAGAGCAAAACAAACAGAATCTGGACAAAAAGTGGTGATTTTGGTGAAAGTGTCCTCTACTCTACCTCTGATAAAACAAGAATGGAACAAGGTAAAAACAAACATTTTTTTCATGATGAAATAGAGAGTCTCTTCTTTCATTTGAGCTATTCAGTGTTCTCAGAGTCATAGTACAAAATATTCTGTGGGTCTAAAAATATGACTCAAATGAGTAAAAACGCTGGAACAAGACACTTTCTGTTTTATAAAAACGGCTGGCTCTGAATGAGTTTAATTTATGAATAATAAATAATAACGCTATTCAAGAATAACGTTATTCAAATTGGGAACTTTATTCGCTTTATTTTCAGGGTGACGTCGTCATAAAATATGACATTTGAAGATTCATCTAAAAACCTCCAAATTCAAATACAATGCAGCAGTTTCTCTTTTGGGGGTGACATGATGGGTATAGAGTGAAGTGCTCTATTACTATCAGCATCGCTTTAAGGGTATTTTATACCAATGTCAACCAGTGCAACGCAGTGCCTCAGTTTTTGTAAATGCATGTTTCACATGTGCATCTCTGCTGGCACTTTGAAAGGGAATTTCTACCTTTTTGGAGTTGTGCTGTGATCACGTTCGAGTCTCTAAAAGTGACTTTACGGGAAGGTCAGAAACTAATCTCATTTTGCTGTTTTGTGTATGTGTGCTTGGCAAAAGCAAACCTCCTAAAGTAGCCACAGCAGTTTATCATTCCTCCCATTAACCTCCCATTCACCTCTGCAAACAGCACGTATATCTTCTGAAATGCTGTGTGCAAAATAGATAGACTCTCCACAAATAAGGAAAGTGAGAGGAGAGATTTTAATCTAGAAGTGACAAAAGCATCATGAAGTGAAGAGGAAGATGTGTTGTCTGAAGAGGATTCAGCAGTGTCTTACCTGGCCAAGACACGTCATGGTGTTTCCATCCATCTTCTCACACTGACCATCACACTCCAGGCACACAGATCCGTTGGCAAATTCACGCATTTCCCTGATAAAGGAATGGAGATAGAGGTGCATGTATTATAGATTTGAGAGCGTACCCACATTGAAATATTGATTAAGAGCCTGCTGAGGGAGAGTTTTGAAGTATGCGGTGCGCTGTGCATAGTACCCACCCTTTTGATTTTAAACCATGTGGTATGGCATCGAGAGAGCAAGGTTAAAGCTTCGTTTACCTATGCCCATCTCCTCCACTTCTAATTGCACTGATTGCTGAAGTGGCCTCTGGTACTGGGGCATCCAGGGCAGCTTGCTGCCTAAGACTATTTGATCAAGTTAAAGGCTTAGCATGGTCAATATGCTAACAGAGAGGGCCATGAATAATGAACAGCTTTCTAAATCATAGGCAAACACAAGGAGATGCGAGGAGGGAGGAGAAAGTGAGAGCAGAGCTGATGGAGAGAGTCAGGAAAGAGATGGCTCTGATAGGGTGGAGAGGAGGGACTGAGAGGACCGAAGAAAGAAAGTTTGTGCAGTGAGAGCAATGCATTCAGAGCATGATGCCTTTGTTTTCCACTTGGACTTCTGGAGGAATGGTGGCATACACTGCTGCAATTTACGCACTGCACAGCACCTCTGGCCACACTGTTGAACCCTTATATGTGTATGTATGTGCTCGATCTATAAACGTCTCCCTTTGTTTGTGTCCGAATCAGCACATAATCTGCGCTTTTGAAGTGCGAGGAGGATGGCTGCCGTCAATAACGACCACTGCCGATCAAAAACACTTTTCACATCAGAGGGATCGATTGGTTGACGCAGAGGACAGACGTCCTCAGAGGAGGATCCCATGAAACAAGCCTCTTTCTCACAGTGGTGAGATAATACCAGTAACTCTGTGTGTGTGTTGTTTGTATCTGCATGTGATGCTATGAGGGTGGAATAATGATTCAACAGATTCCTCCCAGCGAGCTGAAAAACTCTGATCTCCTGCGGGTTTGTGTGATGGAAACCTTTTAGACTAAAAAGTACAAAAAAGAAAAGAGACATTCAGACACTCCTGAGTTGCTCCAGATCACATTAGAGGGCAATAAAAGCAACGCAAAAATACTAGACTTCACCTTTATGTTTGGACAAACTGTTTGCTGTGTAGTCTTAAACATCTAAACACACAGTATCATAGCATCGTTTCATTTTTAATGTTTTCAGCAGACTCAAAGGAAACTCTTTTTACATTTCTCTGTCGTCCTTCTATCCGTTGTTCCAAAATAAATTAGATTTCTCTCCTGGAGGCTCTGTCCAGGGGAATCCTTTAGAAAAGAGCCCAGACAGTGGAGAGACAGTTCTTTTGTTGGTTGAAGAAGAAGAAAAATGCATGGAGGAGAATGGCTGAGAGACAAAGACCTCAGCAGCGCTGCTCTCCAGGGTCATTTCCATCCTGTCAAAGCCGTTCCTCCTGATTGGCCCCCTTCACGGCTGGAAGTGTGCACCAAGGCCCCATCGGGGGACGGCCTGATGAGGGATTAGTCCTGTTTTAGCAGGAATTTAAGCAGGACTGTGGCTACTATTCAGACCTCCAAACCAGAAAACCAGAGCATGGCCAACCCACCAGAGCAACTTTTTTAATTAAACACTTTCTACGCCTCCCTAATCTGCTTCCTCCCTCCTCCCCGAACCCCACCGGACACCGTCTCAGCCGTTTCCTTTTCCCCTCTTGCGCTCTTTTGCCCCTTCTTTGTTTTATTCAACAGATGTAGAAACGAAAGGGAATTAGTACCTTTCCTCATTAAGAATGGAGACACATAATGAGGGCAAGCTGAGGAATTTTAAAGTTTACAATCACCAATGTGAAAACATAGTTAATGAGCAAACACTAAATTGTAGACAGAAAGCAAAACCCAAATACAGTGACTAAAAACTAAATTTGGAGCGAGTCATTCGCTGGACTCAAAATGCTCCCTATCTGAAGGCGTCATTGTAGGCTAACAGAAACATATCCACTCTTAGGCTGAGCATATTATATACTTATGAAAACATGGTTGTGGATATTATATTCCCTCTCTGCTAACAGAGAGGGAATATAACTCTCGCGTCACTAGGCTTTAAGGAGAGGGGCATAGCCACCAGGTGAGGCTAATTTGGCTATATATATGTGTGTACAGTTTTTAGCACACATTTTTACTTACAAAGAGGGCACTTTAGCATATAACTCTGAATTCATCAGATTTATTGCTGTTGAGTTTGATGAAGTTGGTTGATGGGGTGATTGTTTTTGTGGATAAGTAGTGTGTTGTCGGCGTAGCAATGAAATCAGAGTCCATGGTGGCGAATGATGGTTCCGAGGGGTGAAAAAGGGATGAAAAGGAGGGGACCAAACACTGAGCCTTGAGGGACACCGTGTTACTGCGATGGTGCTGGATGTGCAGTTGTTTATGGAAATGTACTGAAATCTGTTGGTGAGGTAGGATGTGAACCAGGAGGGTTGAACCAATGGTGGACAGGGAATTGAGTGGTCTGTTGTATTCTGCTGTCCTCTTTCAGTGGTACCAGTCTATATCACACCAGGATGAGTCAAGACTCTACTAAATGTACTGAAACGTGCTAAAGTCACTCAGTGATCCTTGCTTATTTCTTTCTGGATGTGGTAAAAGAGGATGTTCAGTAATTTTTGTTCAATGGTATTGTTCTTATGTTCATTGTAAATAGGGTCTATTTTCTCAAAGTACTCTTTACTCTGAGGCACCAGCGACTGGCCTAAAACAGGAAGTATACAGTAATAATCACCGGGGGGGAAACCTTATCTGCCACAGATACACGGTGATTTGTTACAACAGGCCGACCTTTAGGTTATGGACGTTTCAATTCCATGGCTCAAGCCAGCAGCGCAAAGCATGAAGTGTTGGATGTCTGTGCAGCGTTACTTTCAACGCATCACAGTGCCTGGCTGTATTTACAGTACAGGAGACAAGTGTGCTTCAGCAGCTCCCTGCCACACTACTCTTCCTCACCAGTCTGCTTCAAAGCCTTTGCTGTGAGCTGTTTTTCCGGCAACTTCAAAGCCTCCCTCCCACAAACCGGTGCCGGGAAAAAGGACCAGCAACAAGTCAACATGACCGAGGGTTGCTCGCTCTTGCTCTTACTAACGTGCTCTCTCCTCTTCCCCCGGGGAGAACACGAGCTTGACATCATCGCTTGCAAGAAAGTCATATTTATCTTGTCAGCGAGGCTGCCGGTACCGTCTTACATTAGACGGATGCTTTCAAGTGTTCTGATTCACAACACAACTTGTTCATTCAAGAGCAGCACAAAAGACTGGGAACTCCGTCTACAAAGAAGTGTTTCTTCCCAGGTGAGTTGGCAGTGATCTTTTTGATGTGTCTCTCGCTGGCATAAAGCAATGACCTGAATGCAATTATTCATGATGAAAACAGAACATCAGTGGATTGTGAGGACACTCAAAGGCCCTTTGTCGCAAATGTCACTCATTTCCCAGCTCGGAGCCGTAAACACTCTCGTCTGTCAGCCCAAATGGGCAATTTGTAATAAAATATAATACTTTAACAATATATTCAAATTGATTTTGGACTATGGATATAACAAGCAGCCAAATGTTCCTTTAACTGTTCTCAGAGTGAAATTCCTTATTGGTTCATCTCATTACATTCCTGCCAATCTGCGATTAGACTCTCCTCCTCCAGAGCCCTTGAGAATGCTTTGACTTCATTCTCATGCATCAAAGCTGTTTAAATTGATTTTTATTTCCTCTGCTTGTCATGTATGGCTGTGTGCAAGATAATTAATACCATCATGATGTGACACTCGGGAAAATTTGAGTTTTTGGGGGTTTTCACTCAGACATACTTCTGGACAAAACATGTGCCCAGAATACATCAAAATGTTTTCCTTTCTCAAACTGTGTCTGTGATTGGATCGCTCACCCGTCAAAGAGATTGCAGGACTCCACACAAGTGCGGCCCCGTCTGAAATATCGACAGGAGAGACACTGGTTGGGCCCCGGGCCCCAGCAGCCGTCATCAGAGCACATCCGATCACACACCATTTGCTGCTGAGCTGCAGAGAGAAAGAACGCAAATTAATTAAAAAAACTGCTACATACATATCAGTCCAGATACACACCCACACACAACATGTAATTCAAGCATACAGGAAACACGAGACAGCATATATGGATTGACCAATAACACTGGAGCAAAGTGTAAATGCATCTGATAACAGTTTATTATGAGCTTGAGTCTGTTCTGTATTCACATCCAGAAGATGAGTGTTGTGTGAGCATGCATGGCTTCGCCTCAGGCAGCCCAGCTGTGTGAGTAAGCATTGGTATTCCCTACACCCCGGCCATTAAAGACCGCCCCAATCAAGACCCTAAGCCTTTTTTTTTCCCCGTTGAACCACAATCGATGCTGTTCATTGGACTCTGCGTGTCCTCCATCCGGCAAGTGACACCCACGTCCAAGGGAGTGTGGCCCGGAGGGGGTTGAACCCTTTGTCAGCTGAACAGTCAATGGCAGACAGGGGGTTGAGCCTAATGAAGAGGCCCGTGTAAAGCCCCATCGATCGATCTCTAACACACACACGCACACACACACACACACACACACACACACTCTGCACTCATTAACTGGCTAATGATATCAACCGCAGCCTGGCAGGGCCAAGAAAAGCTGTGCTGGTCCATGTTTTTATGGCTGTGTCTTCCCAACAGTGGGCTTTACTGGCTCAACACATGCTGCCAAAGCTTAATGGAGATAATAATGCAACACTATGTGGTCAGTTTCCACCATGTGCAGCTGCAGCTGAAGCCACATGTGGCCTGCTCATCATTCTGTCAGTCCTCTCCCCTGTGGCTCGCAGCGAGCTTAATCCACCTCTGTGCATGATGCATTAAGCACTTTCCTCACAGGGAGCTGAATAAGGGCTTTCATGGCCAGGGAGTGAGAGACGCCAGCGACACGGTTGTCTTGGAAACAGGCATGTCAGTGTGGAAGGGCATATTTGTAGAGCTATGAGGGTAAGAGTTTGAAATTAATTATTATTTTTAATTATAATTAATCCTGTCATGTGTTTCCAGCCAGCTGCTGCACTTGAATGTATACCTTCTGCCCTGTCTTACCATCTAAAGAAGCTGCTTTAACTGTGCACATGTGTTGCTAACAGGCTACTCACTGCATTCCTTTGGATCTCGGTTGTTGCGTATGAGGACTTTCTGGCTCGGCGTCCTGAAGAGCGAAGTCCAGTTGACGGTGTTGTAAAAGCACAGGCGGCTGTTGTTGAAGATGTAGACGTTTCCTGCGCTGATCTCGTCCAGTGACTGGAACTGAAGCGAGGAGATCCAAAGCTGCTTCAGGATCAGCAGAGAGATGCCACTTCCACTGCAGGAGGAAGAAGGGAGGAAGATAACGTCAAAACATGAGCAGAAAGACAGTGAGCAGAGCAGAGTATGTGTCCAGGAGATCAGGCTACAGACAATTTTCATTCACTATTAATGTATGTACATATAATGGTTAGACATACCTGTAAAGAGATCGACCTCCAATGGTTGCCAGACTTGAAAAAACACTAAGATCTGTCATGTTCTCAGGCCAAGACTGGATGTTGAGATAACCTGAAGAGAAGACGAACTGGTAAACTTATTTTTTAATGGAAGTGATGAAAAGGAAATGAAGAACGGGAGAGCAAGAAAATAAAAACAATCCTCGTGCTGTCTTCTTTCATTCGTCATGGAGTTGCAACGCCTCTGTGAAGTTCCAGCAAGAAACCCATTCTTTTCAAAAAATGTGCTCGGAGAAGACAATGCATGCTAATTAAAAGAAGGGATTGAATATTCGGTACAATTTGTCCTTTAATGACAGATTATATCAAATCAGGATGTGTGCAGATTGCATTAAAGAGGTAGAGCAGGAAATGGCTGGGATAGGGAGGCCATTGCTCTTTCTTATTGCTTGGGTTTTCATTATGAAAATGCAGTTTCACTCCATTAGCTGTTTGGCTCAACTGCAAGTTGCAGTTTAATATGACAAAAGGCTTTGTGTACGAGGTATTGCTCATCCCTCAAGGCCTCTAATAGTTAATGAATAAACACACACACACACACATACACACACACACAGCAATGCACTACTAAGCTGGTGTAACTATTAGAAACACACACATAAAACCCACCAGAGCACCTTTCAGAGTTCACTGACAAAAATCAGCTTTCCACCTTAAAGCTTCTGCCTCAGAGGCGACATAATTCACACACAACACAACACATAATAAAATTTTTTTTTTTTTTCCAGTGTTTCCATGGTGACCCCAGTGAGACGGTCTCACCTGTGATCTCCTTCACGGTGCGAAACACATTGAGACGCTCAGGGTTCAGAGGTCCAATCCCATGATACATATCCCTGAAGAGAGAGACACGAAAAGATTCTTAATATCATTTATGACAGATGTATTCACATACTGCTGTGGTATGATCAGCTCCTAAAGGAACAATTCACCACAAAAAGCAAAAAAATAGAGATTTATCATCTTACCTGTGAGCTTTTCTCTGTCTAGACTGTCTAAGTGTTGGAGATATTGGTGAATATGATGGCGCTCAGTGTGTGTTGTGCCAAAAATGTCAAGATACTTTTTTTGAGCAGTTCAATCTCTGAGATATTTCCTTTCCACTGTGCAGAAGCGTGCATCTAAAATAAACTAAATGCTGCTCGCTCAGCAATTATTGTCCACATCTTGTGCTATCATTCCTTCTGTTCCTTCATCCTCACCTATTTTTTTTATTAATTTTGGTCCCTTTAAAGTGCAAATGCTGTGGCACTAAAGGCAGCATCGAGGAAATAATGTTCATTTCCTCTAATGTGCTGAGTGATATTCATAGTCAACACATCCATCTATCCTCGGGCATGATGGGATATGAATGCACCTCTCTGAGTATCCTGCTGCTCTATCTCAAACAGTTAGTAGTTCATTTAATCAGAGGCTAAAAAAAACAACCAGTGAAAGCGCTGTCACTTACCCTTTAATGCCTGTAATGAGGAAGATGAGGTTGCCGTTGATTTTGGTGCAGTTGACAAATTTATTGATATTGCTGGCGTCCACTGTTTGAGCTGTCTGCAGGCTGCCTGTCCCGATGCCGTCACACACTGATGGAGAAAATGCATGATCACACATTTTTCAAAAGCGGTTTCCTCAGGTATGAATTAGCTCCTCCAGTGTGTATGCAAAGCGCCCTTGTACAGCAGAGACCTTGTTTTGTGGAACCGCTATTAGATATTTGTCACGTTAATTCGCGACTGTCTTTTATGAAAAAACAGCCCTGCTTTGGTGCAGAGGCAAGGCCGCGGCCCCTCTCCATGCATTGAAATTCTTTTGATGAAAGCACGGGCCAATCCACAGCCAATTCCTCCCCATAATGAATTCATTACATCTGCATTAATTACACTTGCGGTCTGGTGTGAGCCAAGTATTTCTGACAGAGACAGAGGGGATGATGAATAAGACTCGCATTAAGTGGTGTAACCAGTTTTTGATCGTGATTTATACCAGCCAATTCTATATCTGAAATGTTAATTTGTTATCATTTCCCCCAGTTCCTCGGGCTATCCCTCATTAACCCCTCCCTGCTGCGTGACGATGTAATCAAGAGATTAGCCAATCAATGGCAGCCCCATATGTGGGGCCTGGAGGAAAACACCGGCATCTTCCCTCTAAGAGAAAGGGCAGATCAGTTACCTTTGTGAGAGCAATATCATGAAGCGCCTAATCCTCCATATTGAAATGAAGCGGCGCTGTTAAATTTCACATTAGCCGTTTTAGGCATTTATCTGACACTCACACCAAATGAGTTGTAATTACTGAGCAGGTAGCAGCAGTTTCTCCTTATGGGAGCGCTTCATGTTAATTAACTCTGCTGGGGATCAAGCATGCGACCTTCATTTAAGCCATATTTGTCATATTCATCCTCCAATATGTAATGCGTAATACACGCACGAAAGTGAGAATATTTTATAATAAATCAGAGCTGCTTTGTCACAGAATAATTCTGAATCTAGTAATAACGTGACGTACAGTTTACTGAGGATGCTCTTTCAGCTTGCTGGTATCCTGGTGGGTACACTACAATATTTTTACAATGCTATGTTTTGTGTTGTATGAAAATTAGTATGAAATTAAATTATATTTCCTATAAAGATTTTCCTGAATTCCTGTCGTAAGTACATGAGCTCTTGTATATACTGTGCAGTAAATGCAGTGCAGGGAAGCAGGAGGAATTAATATACATCCTATATAAATGCTTTCCATCCCTTTGAGTATTAATTCCACATTCTACACAGAAAAATGGCCAAATGTCTGTGTTAAAACACAGTTTTTCACTATGTGCACAATTCCTGAACAATCATGATGTTTCACACGCTTTTTATTGCCTCAAATAATTCATTAAAACTAATCACACTAATTCCAGCGTGATATCTAACGTGCGGTCCATGTTGTTATTCTGCACAGGGGGGAAAACCTTACCTTTAGGACAGATGTCGGTACAGGGGATGCACATTTTGATGCGGTTCTCCTCCACTTCCATCTTGTTGCTGGGACACGCTCTGACACAGGAGCTGTGGTCCACCACGAAATTATCTGCCGGCGATACAGACAGATTTGTTTTTAATCCCAGCAGATGCTGTGATAAGTCAGGATCATATACCATTTCGAGTGGAGCACTTACAGCACTATTTCCTAGAAGGACCCCTCTAATGGTGAGAAATTGATTGTATTTTAATCATGTTTGTGTAATGATCAGAAGTAATGGTCTCAGGCTGTATTGCTCAGGAAACATAATGAATCAAAGTGTGACTGGTGTGTGCTCATTTGATGATCTGTTGATGGAGCTTGACTTTCAGTGCATGCTCTCTGGATTACTGCTGCACTCTGACTCCAGAAGCATGAAAGAAAGAAGCACAATTTGCTTTCTTTTCAGCTGCCAGAGGCTGAAACAGATGGTGCAGCGACTGGTTGATTGAGGTGCACAATTTATTTATGTTTGAGTAATTTATCTTGACTTGTGATAATTGTCTGGAGTCTTACTTCAGGAGGGAGAAGAGGATAAATGCTTCCAGTTCACACTCAATAAAGCTTAATTATGAGCCTCTTGTGGCGTAATGTTACGGTAACTCTATCTACCTGGATGTGCATGATCACTTGAAGCACACTTACGTGGGCATTTCTTGACACAGAAGGCTCCATAGGTGTACTTGGCTCTGGGGTTGTGCTCTAACTGAAAAGATGTGGGACTGTACACAAAAGTCTGAGGGCACTGGGTCACACAAGCTCCGCTGTCGTTGAAGTTGGTGCAAGCCTGCAGAAAGCAAACAAGAAGAGTGAGCTGAGAGGTGGAGGACACAGCCAGTGATGGAGGGAGGGGTGAAAGAGTATTACGCCAGTATTTCATTTTTACGTTGGAGCGACGTGCGGATCATGCCTTGTCTCTTTGAACGCCAAATGGGAGAAAAATTGGAGCCATTGATCCACGGCCATGATGTAAATGGTGAAATGTTTTCCCCATAAACCTCTTAAGTGTTGTGTCGTCTGTGGCCACGGGCTGAAGCGGCAGTAATTGAATTGGATGTGCTTCTCTGTGAATTACAACTACAATATCTTCTCTGTCAGCAAGCGCCTGTGTGTCGTGCACGAGAGTGTGAAATAGGACGAAGTTGAGGTGATAAAAGGGACACTAATTGGAACAGTGAATCACTAATTTGTTCTTTGAAGAGCGCCGCTGCGGAGGACTTTTACAGCCACTGTAAAATGACAAACTATTTATCAGCCGGTAAACAAAGTGTATCATCATGACATGAATGGAGGATGATGAAGGGGAGGTTCGAGACGAGGCAGAAATGAAAGAGAACAAGTCCAAGAGAGTGTGAGAGTTTGGGACGTACGAAGCAGTCCGTGTCCTTGGGGCCCGAGCAGCCGCCAGCACACTCCCGATGGCAGCAGTCGCTGACGTAAGGCCCGAAGCATCGACCGTCACACTGCTCTGCACACACTGTCTTTGTCACTGCCCAGGAAGTGTAAAGAGAGGATTTTAAAGGTCTGACACACACATCCACTTATGAAAAACCTTCCTCTCATCAGGAATAAATGAGGGGCTTCGGGAACATAAAGGGTTTGTGACAACAAGGTCACGGGGTGCTTTCTCGTCTTCCAACAGTTGCTCTGGAGTGGGCTTTGAACCCTTCAAACGAGTGCTTGGCAGCTGCAAAGATTCGGGCTCAATTGGTTTTCTCTGAATAAATAAAGTTTGGAAAAAAGTTCACAGACCTCACTGATTCATCATATCTGTGTTTGTACAATGGGTGTTTTCTGCCAGGTGGGCCGATTGGCCAAAGACACCTTCCAACTGTGTTGATAATTCCCAGAAAGCCTGGCTTTATTTGTTGCCATGCCAACTCTGGTGGTAACCAGGGAAATATTAACAACTTTTCCTGCATTTCTATGCTAAAAGAAGCTGAATCATTCTGTATTATTAGCACAGTACAAATACTTGGAAGTGACTCGTACCTACTGCATCAAAGTTGCTCCAATACTTGTGCTAAAGAACAGCCTCCCACACATTATTGGTAGAGGAGGAGAAATACCAGCCAGCGAGTCAGCAGGAGCTCGAAGCCGAGGCATTAAAAACTGCTGCGCTCACTCTCTGCCCGGTTGGGAACATAATGATGCAGTGGTGAAAAAAACAACAAGGCCCCGTGGTCTATTAGTCTGTGTTAGTTTGAGAAAAACAGGCTAGTTCCTCTCCAAGATTTGATGACACCAGTAGAACCTTAATTAAACAGAGAGCAAACAGTTTTCTGGTGCTTTTTTTGGTCATACTCATAACATGACAGATACAAATCTGGAAAACTGAGGAAAAGGTTTCCACATTTATTTAATTTCTTGAACTAGAGCAGATGTGCTCAAACAATCCCAAATCTGTGCCTAAACAGATTATAGCAGATTATAGATTATTTTAAAGCAGACTGTACTTTATCCTCAATTTTCTCCCTTCATTCAATAAATACAGTAGGTCACTCTGCCTTAAACTAATAACTGATTTAACTGAGTTTCTCCACAAAACCCTATCTTTAAACCTCGGTGAAAGTGTCCTCTACTCTACCTCTGATAAAACAAGAATGGAACAAGGTAAAAACATGATGAAACAGAGAGTCTCTTCTTTCATTTGAACTATTCAGTGTTTTCAGAGTCATAATACAAAATATTCTGTGGGTCTTGAAATATGACTCAAAATGGGCAAAATACGCTGACACAAGGCACTTTCTGTTTTATAGAATGGCTGGCACTAAATGAGTTAAAATAGTTCTTCAATTTCTTGGAAATAAGTCATTCAGCATGGAAAAAAAACAGAATAAACATCTAACTGAATAAAGACATTATCGTCAACTAAGATCAAACTTACAGATTAGACGACTAAAAGTGAAAAATGTCATGAATTAACTTTCAGGACAGAGAAGCTTATTGCCCAAAATGTTGAACTATTCCTTTAAGTGTGCTCGTCACCGGTGTGTGTGGATACTCACAGGTTTGACACTGGTCTTCCTGATGGCCCCAGCAGCGCCCGTTACATGAGCGATGGCAGCGTCTGCCTGCAGAACAAACACATCAGACAACTCCTCAGCAAACTTAACATGCAGTTTTGGAGACACAGCCCCCTCACACACCAAACCCCTAATCGTCCACCCTTAAAACTTCTGCCGACTGCTGACAGATCCGCCGACTCCTACGCTCTGCCGACAATAGACCCAGAGCCGCTGTGGCGACTTGTGGCCTGTAGAAAACACAAGCGTGAAAGACAGGCTTCTACTCCCTTCCATCAAGAGCTCAAACAGGCAAAGTGGGACCTGACAGAGCACTAACAGCCTTCATCTGCCAGCGGCCCATCATCAAGGCTTAATTGACTATGGGTTAATTACAGAGTAAGAGCAGATTGTCACCCGGCCCCTTCAACCACTCCCACTGTGGGGTTGTTAATGTTAAATACTAACTACGGCTTGGCAAAGGGCTCCGATTCGGCATCCTCAACTCCCACTTGCTCTCTTGTCATTTTTTTGGCCCACCTCCTCTGTTCTTTGCTGCATTTCATCCTCCTCCTCATCCATCAGTGCCATCTAATCAACAAAATTGCATGTTTTGTCCAAACTGTACTTTAAAGTGTCTTCTTAAACCCTTTATTTCAGAATAACCAGCACTGTATGACATCTAACTTCCATATTCACTTTCTGAGTCTGTAAACAAAGAAAGGTCACTGCGCCTCCTCATCAAAGGACATTTCCCCCATCGTCTGTGTCTTTGCTCACTATTTCAGCTGTCCCTATTCACCCTGACATGTTTTGATAGAGAGGGCATAAAGAAACTTCTATGTTTTCCCTGTCTCTGTCTTAAGACGAGCAGGAGGCTCATGCATAAGTGTGCAGAAAAGTTGGAGAGAGTCGCAGAATGTCCGCCGGATAGTGACGCCTGTTATGTCCAAAGCAGGGGGAGCTGAGGGACTGCAGAGACCACGAGGGGAAGTGGGCAGCTTCAAACCAGCTGTCAGATTCACTGAGATTTAAAGGGAGCGCAGCAGACAGCAGCTCCATGGGCCTCGCTGCAGAGCTGCTACCATACCACTACAATGGAAAGGTTCACACGTTGATCTAACACTATGTGATATGGCTTCCAAACGGCCGCCAGGCAAACGGAATAAATAAAAAGAGATAGAGCACGGCTGCTGCTGCCAATGTGTGTGTGCGTCCACAACATGCTGGCTGAAACAAATAACAAGCTACTGGTTCCACTGGTTTCCACCCAACATGCTTCACTCACATCCAAGGTTGCTGTTGTTGGATGGTACCACCAGCAGCTCAGCCTGAGGGTTCTTGATAATGTCACGCCAATGGATGGTGTCCGCATGGCACAGGAATTTATTCTGGTCAACATAAACGCCTCCGTTCAGGATTTCTGCACAGGGATAGAGAGAGAGAGAGAGAGAAAAAAAAGACGGAGAGAAATGAGCACATAGCTATGGATATATAGTACATGTAGGAGATGGCAGAAAATCAATACTTCAAGGTTAACTCCCATCGTTCCTTTGTCTCACAATACCGTGCTGCATAAAGTGCTCCCTGAAGTGCATCTGAGCATGAAGATAAATGCTATTGACAAATGCACACAGTAATTCAATGCCATGTCCAAAGACAATGATGTTTCATAAAGAACCACTGCAGAAGAAAAAAAAAAAAGAAAAAAGTAAATGGGTTTTTAAGACGTAAACAAAACAGCCTCGCTTCTGAGAAGAACTCCAAATTGTACGCCGGTGTAAATTCCTAATTAAGCATTGAGTATTAAATAAATTTCATTTGCAGCTTGTGAGTTAATGAGCTTGAGCATCACTGGAAGACACTGGATACTTATTGTGTTAATTAAAACTGAAATACTAAACCAGAGCGCATATATGGATTTCCTTAATTCCTCTTTGAAGAGCGTTCTGAAAATGAAGACTGGGAATCAAGCTATAGGTGGAGATCACATGATATCTGGAACATGTTCAAGTTTTTATTCTTCCACTATCATCTCAGAGAACATAAGGGGTCGTAGCTCTCTTGACCTACTCTGCATCGCTCTGAAGACAAAAGCAACCCAGCATGCGCTTAACAGCAAAAATATGTTTCTTTTCAAGGAGCAGTGCCCTTAGCAGATGCCCGCGCATGAAGTATGATAATAAATTCTAATCCCTCTCTGTTACTAATCCAGGTTTTGGATATGGACACAGAATAAAATGATGCTGCTGTAATCCTCCCCCCACCTCCCAAGCCGTGACCCGTAGCAGAAGAGAAACATCCCATCAGTGTCTCTCTGGGACGCCAGCTGACTGAGGGATTTAGATACAATCACTTCGCATCCTCTTCTCCTTGAATATGAAGTACACCGGATTCCATGAAAGTACTTGTCATAATAAATTAAACTTAATGTAAAAAAGTAACAATGTGGTTGAAATCAGAGCTGGATTAGCTGAAGGTAAAGAAGGGTATTATCCCCCCAGGCAGATTATTAACACTGTGTGAGTTATGCAGACGATTCAGCAGCACGCAGGAAGCTAATCATTACCATCCGACACCCTGATTAAGGAAGTGGGCCTTGGTAGGGACGGGGACATTTATTCAAAGCCCTCTTAGAGGTGACATGGTGCTTCGTCTGCCCACTGAATGGCCTACAGCCGTGGCTTCATGTAATCATGTTCCCGTCACAATGGACCATTTATCACGAGCTGCTTTACATTCATGGATGGTGCATGTGTGAAAAAAAAAAACTTCAGTCAAATAACATGTGGACCGTACTGTCAGTCCGCTTTAATGTCATTTCAAAATACTGATGAAACCAGCAGATTTCTGGTATTATACAGAGTAATATACTATAATACATGAGATGTGAGCGTCTGTGTGGATCATAATCTGGTTCCCCCTTGACTCACCTTGACACAATTCAGAGATCTGTTGTGTAACTTCTGTCCTTGAGAGATGGACACAAATGTCTGTGTGTTGGACCATATTTCAACTTAATTAGCACAGTAAAAGTAACAAAAAGGGTCACCACCAGTCTCACTGTGGTCTGGCCAGGCTTGTTTTAAACATATGAAACTTTTAAGAGTGGCAACATAAGACAGCAAACATTTTTCTCAACTTTTTGAGGCAGTAATTTCTACATTTGAAGGTATGACAGATAAAATCCATTCTGCTATTTTATGGGGCCCCGTCTCTCGGTCCGACCCGCCCAGCATCGTCCCAAATGCTCTTTTAAGTGCTCGTGTCCAGATCCCGTCTGCTCGCTGAGAGACAAATTGCCATCTCTGCTGTCCATCCAGGCAGGAGCACTAACTCTTCCAGCGGGATGACAAGCCAGCATCGGCTGGTCATTCATTAATGTGAGACAGTCCCACGCCACCGCCCACCCCTCCTTCATGCTCCCCTCTAGTACCCCCACCTCCACGCTTCGATCTTTCCATCAGGTCTGGAGATCTACAGCCGACCATCCGCCTCGACGTCCCCCCGTCCAATCCCCTCACCCTCCACACGGCTGTGAATCACGAGGTAGTCATAAAAGCTATTGTCTTGCACCAGAGCATCGAGGGCGGGGGGTGAGGCAGCGAGAGGGCAGCAGGAGACGAAGAACATCAGGGAGTTATAATTTCCAAACCTTTTCTATAAATACACATTAACTGGTCGTGCTCTGCAATGCAATGTGCAGCTTAACTCGTGATATGAAATATGCGTCTGTGAGTCATTTAAGAGGTGCCTGAAGTTCAGGAGGACCCTTTGGTCGATGTGACTTTATGAAGAGGAGAATTTTCATAAATACAGCAGATAGAGGGCTGCAACTAAAGATGACATTCATCATAGATAAATCTGCTGGTTATTGATTAATCAATCAGATCTTTAGATATAAAATAATTTCTGTACTGTAGAATTTCAGAAAACAGTGAAAAATCATGATGTTCTCAGTGTCAAAGATACCGTAGCTTAGCAGGGACATTTTCCTGAATCCCGAGAAGGACAGCAACGTCAGAGGGATCCAAAACTTATCGTGGTATCACAGTTTGTTCAGTTCTTGCACTATAGAAGGAAAATGTCCTTTAATGAACTCTTCAGCCTTTAAACTAGACTGGTGCCACAGAGAGAACGCTGCTGTGCTCTTCATACTCAGTTGTGCTTTGCAGCGATGTCGTATTTCTGCTGAAGGCTCCGACCGCCATATGCTCAGGTCATGTTTGGTTCAAGACTGTTTCTCCAGGAGCATCTCTCTTGGCAGGAACACAAAGTGTCTCACTGTGATGGAGAAAAAAAAAGTTGTGTCGCGCTGAATCAGAGCTGACTTGCTCCAACACCCAATTTAAAGGGTGCACTGTGATAATGATGATGATGGGATCCTGCTAAAAGAGACGCTTCATTACTAAAAGAAATATTTAAAACTAAACTGAAATTAACAGATGAAATCCAGGTCCAGATTTTGCACTTTGCAGGTCACCTTCTGGACACAAAGCCTCCATCACCCAATCAACAAAAGTTTGTGCAGCTTCGAACGCTGTAGTCCCAAACCGAGACAAATGTTTATGCTGCTGTTGAAGCTGATAAATTAACCAATTAAAGAGCAGAGCCCTGGTCTGGAATTAATGACTTAACACTTGAGGAAACGTGAAAATGTGAAGGAACAGGAAGAAAGTGGACTTTACTGCTAATCTTCTCCATCATTCACATAAATCAATGTAATACTCCTGCGACACGTAGAGCTAAACAACAAATAAAAGACCAAAAGAATTTGGCAGGACTAGTTCATAAAAGCTCAGGGTTCTGGGAATATTTACTCATATTGTGCATCACATGCAGTCAAAACAGAGAACAGATTGTCAAGGAAGTACAAAATGGTCCCTGTGCCGAGTCGCCTTTGCAAGCCAATTACGTTCATTTTACTGCCGTTAAGCAGTGCGAGGAGCCCCTAGTTTGGAGCAGTTTCTAGACAATGATGGCCCCAGCACCACTCAGCGGCCATAGCTCTATAGGGAGCCTGCTGATGAGCTTTCATCAGGGCTGCTAGCCACTTGTCCCACATCTCTTCCTCTCCCTAATTATGCTGATGAATAAGGCAGTAGCAGTGATCTGTCCTGGGCTGATGAGTCCATGCGTTTGCCGTTATTGCCACGTATCACACAACTCAAGCAGAGTGCGGCCGTCCAGGCCAGCCACTCTGCTCTTTTTATTAGCATCATCTCTCCATCAGCCGACCGTCCACTCCCCTCCCTGCTTCCTCGCCCCGGTGATGGGCGACTTGCTGAGCACGGGGAACACAGGGATGGAGATGATCACTCTTTCTTTCCACAGTCGGGTGCTTTCCATCTCTGAAACCTCGCACACACAAGCACAGGAAAGCCCTTAACCAAAAGACGGCAGACAAAATGCACATTTAGTCTTCTGTGATTCTTCGCTGAACATGAAAAATCGCTGCACACAGACATGCAACAGCAAAAAAAGCATCTTGGAGCTGTGCTCCATCAGGTCGACAAAGCCTCACATTAGCAAGCAGAGCTGCAGAGTTAAGCCCAGGCTTTACCTCTTAAATGCCAATTAATCACTCAGCTTTAGAGAAAAAAGCCCAAAGGAAGAACATTCTTTTTGCATTTTTTCCTCCAAAATAAAACAAAGTAGGATACACATACTTTATTCTTCCAGCACCTCAGCTGGGTCAAAAGGTGGAAGTCTTTAATGTGAAACATCAGCAGGAAGACTTTCAGTGACAGTGTGCACATTTGAACTGACGGGTAAACAAGAGTGACAACTGATAACTGTGTAAACTTGTGCCATGTTCGTGGTGTTGTACTAAAGGAATTAACGCTGTACATAGAATCCACCGTGTCAGCCAACTCATTTCACCCCCCACAAATGTTTGTGTTTTATGCCTCCTTTACTGGGGACCCAGCAGGCCGAGGCATTATTTGAAAAGCTTTTATTTGAGAATTTAGAGGAAGTGTGTGAGCTCTTCGCACTCATTTACATGCATCAGCTCCCGGTGCTCTGTGTAGACTGTGACACGGTGTAGACAGATGGCGTGACAGAAGGTGGCGAACTGGGGAACAAAACAAATGGCCTTCATTTTCTTAGAGTGCAACCTCTTCAGGGAACACTGACGAACACCGCAACAAATCTGCAACTCTGGAAAAATAATGACTCGCATGAGAGCCAATGAAGTCAAGTTGGAGAGACGGAGAGACCGGATGATAATATATCTAGGACAACCATCGATAGGTGGCCAGAAGTTAGCACAATCAGTTAGCATCCACCTCAAGGCTTTCACAAAGCACTTTGAACTTTGCACATTCATGCAGCTCAGTGCACCAATCAAGACCCAGCTTTCTCAGAGAGAGACCAAAGAGACGTCATGAAAACATGAAAACAAGTGGGAATTCTGCGTGTGAATGGGATGTTTAACTGACAAGTCTGAGTGTGCACGGGTTGCAAATGCAACTCACCAAAAAACCAAATCCATAATTAAAATAATGCTGTGGATTTCCCTCCTCAGCCAATTAACACAGAGACGATGAAACCCTGCAGTTTGAGGTAAACACATGACTGAAAAACAAGCAGCCGTCCTCTTAGGGAACCCTCTGTGTGTAATTGTGAGGCACTCCACTGTACAGTGCCTCCAAGCATGTTTACTCTAAAGAGGAAGAAGAAAAAAAAAACACAGAGGCTGTTGAGAAAGTAGCTGCTTAAGTGAAAACGACTTCTCAAATTCCATGAATAACTGTTAAGTCTCCAGACTGCAAACAAGCCGCTGCTAGATAAATGGCTGCAGATCGCCAAGATAATAGAGACAGAAAAGAGCGGCCAGTTTGCCTCGAGGCGTGAAAAAGCAAAGCATCAGCAAAACGGGGGTTTGGTGGTACCAGTGGTCAAATGAACTCCTCATGAGTGGTGTCTCCTTCCAGTGGGGGAAACGTCTTGCTCATTTTATGAACGGCTGTATTATTCACACACCTAAAAAGCTGTCACGCAGGCGTGCTGTGTTTTATAAATGAGTTGAGCCTCACAGGCGAATCCACAGCAGCTCAGGGGCCTCTGACTTGAGGAGAACTTATCTGATCTTCACGGCGAAGCGGAGGTGGGTCTCCAGAGTCCCGTTTTCCACACTTCTCCATTATTAGCTCTGCCAGCCAAAGAGATATTGTGCTTGGTGACAAATGGGAGAGGAGCTGCAGGGTGCAGACAGTGCGGGGGAGGTCCTCTCCACCTCCCCCCCATCCGAAGCGCTGCCACCGCGTCCTCCCCGATAACCATAATTGTGTTTTAAAGCCCCTGATTAAATTTTGTAGTCTCGAATGATATTGTTTTGCGATGAATCCTTATGAAAAATGCTTCATGTTAGGAGATTATAGGAGCTGCGTATGTGCTGGAGGAGGCGGCTAAAAGGTGGAGGCGGAGATGGCACTCATTTTCTTTTTACTTCAATGGATGCTAAATGAATCCCTGCCATCACTCTTCGTCTCTTCCTCCACCCACTCTCGCTCCACCTCGCTTACACTCCCTTCCTCCTTTCCTTGCTCCCTTCCTCTCTCTTCACAAAACACTTTCACAGAAGTTTGGCTCGGAAATAATTAAACAACAGATCTCTAAACTTTTGACTATGTCATACTTTACCATCATAAAGTCTCCCATCTGAGTGTCACAGTACCTCTGGGGGAGGCTGATTTTTTTTTTTTTTTTTTTAGAGGTGACACAAAATACAATCAGGGCGAATGAAGCCAGCAAATTCAATAATGGAGGCAAATGAAAATGGAACTGGAGAGTCTGCACTTAAGGCGGGATGGGCTCACAGCCCTAATAAGCCCTCTTCTGTCATCGCTTCCCTGCATCTAAATTAACCAGAGGCCCTCCAATCAGCGCAGGCAAACAAAAGAGCCAGCCAAAGAGATGAGAGCGCTGCTGAATGCTAATCAAGGCAGCGGACAGCGGTGGTCAAAAACGACCAACGCTGGCACCAGTGCATGTGTTGGTAGTAACATCAACATTTAGTTTACAAGCACAGAAAAAGTGGCCAGCTTTGAAAATGACCAGCTCCACAAAAGCCACAAATCTGCAAGAAGAAGCACTTTGTAGCAGTGTTTCTGAAGTTTAACACTGAGCTTTAATAGGTCTCAGTGACCCACAGGTCAAGCAGCTCACTCCTCAAATAAACTGCCAGGTACAGTCTCAAAGTACAAACAACTCCAGAATTGCTGTCCCATGTTGTTTTTCTACCGCCGAGTAGTTTTACAGCGACACTCTGTTATTGTGCTGGAAATAGTGTTTTGGTCGAATTGCCTGAGCTGAGAACACGGAGCTCAAATTTAGAGGGCACTATGAGCGGATCATAGGGGAGCCATCAAGACTGGAAAAGTGCTGAGGAACAGAGCACATCACTTGAAATGTGGGCTATTATTAAACGTCCAGGAAACGTGTCTGTGCAAGCGTTTACACACAAACGCCTCACCTGACATGCATTTTGGGATTCAAATCGGACTTTTCACAGGGCAAAATGCTTAAGAAGTGTCGAAAGCAGAGCTAACCCTCTTCATTAAAATTGACACCTACAATTGGCTAAATGGGCAATTTGTCATTTCCTGGCACAGAGCAGCAGCACTCATCCCTCCACTCGGGTAATTTTGGACACGCACACACCAGCAAATCAACTATGACCAGTAAATTGCCTCCATCTGCTTCTACCGTATATTTAGTGTGGGTTTTCTCCTCCCTTTGCCCAGCTCTACCTTTGGCTCATGTGACTTCCTCCACAGATCGTCGGTGATAATGATCGGCTATGCTGTATGGCTTAGCAGCGTGGAGTTAGACAACAGGCAGACCACTTAAAAAACATAACGGACCCCAGAAATGTGATGAGAAGTCGTCAAAGTCAAGCAGCTCGTGGACGCCTGGGAGAGAATACAGACAGAGACTGCACACAAACAGCAGCGAGAAGCGTAAACTATTCATTTCTCGAGAGGCCCCAAAGCATACAAATATGTTGCATTGTCAGGAGGGAGCGTGAGCCTCGTAGCGAGACAAACAAGCAGACGCTTTGAATACAATTACTGTCAAAGAAAACCTACCACCATCAGAATGCCAACCAAAAAGTGCCTCGTTTCATTTTTTGGGGGGGGGGGGGCACATGGCCTCAGTCTGCAGAGAAACCTCCTTCAATCGAGAAGAGAGCGACATCCTTTACAGCTTGACGCTCAGGCGACTTAATAAAGAGGAACACGTGAGTCTTTTAAATTAAGGCGAACCATCCAGCACTCTCACTGTGAACCATCTGATCTAGATTAGCAGCTTGTTCCTACAAAACACATCGCTGGGATCATTTTTTAGGTGCATTATGACATTCAGGCACTGGCAATATTTGATGTGTTATTAGAGGCTTTAGGTGAAACAAAACAGAACTACGGAGCTGGTGAATAAAGTTATGCATCTATGAGAAAAAGGGATATTCTCTGAGATTGTAAGCTCTTAAATTTGCAAGAAGTAAATGATTCTCTGAACTGATGCCACAAATGTCAAGAAAGAACACTGTTCATCAATAGAGAAATACTTTTTCCCTGGGTTTATTCAGAACAAAACCATAAACTGTATTTTCTCTCAGAATTTTGTGATCTTTTTTTCTTTGCAAATTTACTAATTTCATCCTGCAAACCTATTTTACACTGTCATAATGTATATTTATGATATATTCATAAATATTTAATTTTGTCAACCTAATGTTTGAGCTTCAAATACTTCAATACGGTGTCATTAAAGTCATAAAAAAATAATCTGTTGTTTGGCAGCTTAAGGCCGTCCAGACTGCTGCTTTTTGTCCTGAAATCAGCTGAACTTCTGCTTTCTTTGCTATAACTTCCACATCCCGACCTCCAGGATCATCCATCCATCCATTTTCTACAGCTTATCCTCACATAGAGTTGTGGGGCTGGAGCCTATCCCAGCTGTCTTAGGGTGAAAGGCAGGGTACACCCTGGACAAGTCCCCAGTTCATCACAGGACACATAGAAACAGACAACCACTCACACTCACATTCACACCTATGGTCAAGTTAAATTAGCCAATCAACCTAATCCCCATGCATGTTTTTGGATGGAACCCACGCAGACATGAGGAGAACATGCAAACTCCACACAGAAAGGCCCCGGTGTGGGAATTGAACCTTCTTGCGGTGAGGAGACAGTGCTAACCACTACACCACCACAGGATCATCATGAACCTTATCATTTTTAAATTGTCAGGTAATCAGGTAAACCCCTCAGATATCCTTATCATCATCACTCCTCAGTCTCTACTGCTTACCGGCGTCCACACTATTATGGAGTGAGGGCCATTATTGTGCGCTGGCAGGTGTGCGGGCAGCTCAGTTAGCCAGGGTCGGCCGGTGGAAGTGAACCTGAGCATCAAAGAAGGGAGCAAAGAGCAGCAGACACACCGCCTTGAGGGACTATTACCATTCCATTACAGATCATTTTGCTCTCCTTCCAGACATGCCTCAGCCACTAATGGAGACAAACCCAAAGGCCCCAGGGTCTTCACGTCAAACGAGTTAAACAAAAACCAGCAGCAGCAGCAAAACACTGATGTGACGGAGCACAGGAACGGCATTACAATGAATTCTGGGTGCAAGAAGTAAAGAGATGAGAAAATAAAGACATGGCGTTCAATCGTCAGTAATCATCACTTTGTTTTAACGAGTCGTGTCTCGCTCAGGTCATGGCGTTAAGTTAGCCTCAGATGTAAAACAAAGACCCAGCTTTGCATGAAACTTCATGTCTGCACACAGCTATGGGTTGCATGACATAATGATTGTTTTTTTCTTTTTTCAAAAAGAAACACTGGTGCTTTGGGCTTTCAACGCTGCAAAAAAAGGGGGTAAAGATGAAAGAAAAAAAAGCTTAACTTTATTTCAGAGGCAGAGTGAAGGGCTCGCTCGTTCCGCACATCCACGACTGCAGCATTTTCTGGGCTGGAAAAGCGCCGTTTGAAGCCGGGAGATATGTTTTAATCATTTGCCGCCTTAATGATGACATTGAATTCATTATTAATGGGCACCATCCCTCTACTCTCCCTCTTCCTCACAACAGTCCTGAGCCAGAGTGGGTATTAACATGAGCCGCTTTGGCTCTATTTGATCTTTCTGTAATTACACCACTTTTTGGAGATCACACCACAAGCTTTACGTTAAATAAAGAGGGTTTTTTTCTGTATGCATTTCACAAACAATTACTGTGGTTCTTTTTTTCCACCCCTGTACCCTGGATCTGATGGTGAAATCTACAGAAATATTACCAGATGCCTCTAAAGTGATTTGAGTTGTATGTGTGGTGGAAAATAGTTGGAAACGGAGGTGAGCATGAATGCATTAAAAGGCAACATCAGTCAGCAGTGAGCTCTACGAGTCTCCTTTCAGGTGTGCACTCTTTTTTTCCAAATAAGCAGAGGGGATAATATCTTTGATGTGCTGGATCTTTATTCTCTCCACTGAGGGGATTTACTGTACACATCAAATTCAGCCTTTATGACACTTTAGAGAAAAAGGAGATAAAAAGTGCCTCAAAGAGATTTTTTACATATTTTAAAATGAAATATTGTATCTACGTCTAAATAACAGATGTAGGACCAAGTCATACGAAAGTCTCGAGTCTTTGAACTCAAGACAGGAACGTCCAAAATCAAAGTCAAGACTGAAAAGTTTCAAGTCAAGTCCTGAATCAGGTCAGTTATGTTCATTCTTGGTGGCTTTCTGCAACTTGATAAGATGCTGTCGGAAGTGGGTTTGAGCAATTATGTGTAAGATATCCAACCAGAAATAAAACAATAAAACAAAAGCAAGAAATTCAGTTCAGTTTTTTTCTTCCATGAGTAAATCAACAACAAATCAATACAGGATCTCTGAAAAAGTAAATCTCAGACACTTTCTTTGACTTGGAGGAAGCTATCAAGTATTTTCAAGTAAAAGTCCAACTGAAGTCTCTCTCTCCAACTTTGCAAAAATAATTATTTGCCTTGATCGGGCTGCAGCTCTTTTGATTCCCCCCCATCATCACTTTGCAAATCTCCTTAAACATGAAGAAAATCTCCACGTTTTGCTGATCTAGCCGAACACACTGACTGAGCTGTTAAATCAATAGGCACGTTCTAAAAATGAAAACGCACACAGGGTTAATTATAATGAAGTCTATTAATCAATTCATCCCAGCAGCAACTGCTGTTGGTAATTTGGCCCGAATGCATTCAAAATACTCACAAAAATGCTGCAATTAGCGAGACAGCAGCGGTGAATTATTAGCTTTAAATTAGGGGACGCTTGGCTCGCTGCCAGGTTTGTTAAATCATGACAGTGCCGTTAAGGAGAGCAAAGCAGGTGAGAAGGCAGAGAGGTTACAGGAGGTAAAAAAGGGGGATGGCAATGCTGGTGCTTTGCTTTCAGCACACTGCTGCCAGATGGGAAGCTGGAGTCAGAGCTCTCTTTGGGGCACGCTGAGCCATTTGGCCTCCCTCCAAATGGGCAATTTCACAGGGTAGAAAAAAAATTAAAAAAGCTCACAAACAAAGCAAAAGTTAAGCAGAGAAGCTGGATGTTTAAGCATTTCATACACGCCACCTCATCAGCTCTGAGAATCATCAGCACTGCTGCTCAGCATGGGGCAATTAGCAGTGCACAGTCCATGTGTTGTGTATGTGTGCTGGCTTATTAAGACGCTGCAGCAGCATCATGGGGGGAAGCCGAACAAGTCGATAGCTGGGGAGTTTCTTTAACACAGATTACTGTATATATCCCTGCTTCTATACCACACCCATTCCACAGCCAAATTGAATTCAAGGCTTTCTGTGGACTCCCACTGTGTGATGAACCCACTGAGGGATAAAGCAGCAGTGACGCTGTTTCATGCATTGTGGATATATTCTCGTTCAGGCACGTACTGTACATCCCCTGCAAAATTGATTATAAATACAAATTCATCATACAGAGAAAGTGTAGGGAGCTACTGGCCTAGTTGTGAGCTTATTTAAAAGAGAGAATTCACTATATTTTCTTTTGTCCTGGGCTGAGCAGTGCAGGGAATCAGGGGGAACAGCACTGATCCATATGCATGGTTAGTTCTGGCTTAATTGCAGCGTCGGGGTGCACTGGGATCACATGGTACCAGTGAAGGGCTATCCAACCTGAGGAGAAGTGAGGCCAGAAAGGCAGCAGGAGATTCAGCCAGTGAGGATCAACACAGTCTCCAAAAGTTTCAGGAAAATAAGAGAAACTCAGAGATGTAGATTATGCGTTGTGGACATAAATAATGCAAGGAATACCTTTCTGCACCCAGAGAGGATCATTTGAAGATACCTCGCTTATATTTTTCCGATGCGCCTTTCCAGTTACTGAAAGAAAAACATCCTGATCATTCCAATAAAAATGTACTGAATGTTGGCTGGACTTCAGCCGGTTGGTTATTCTATATATTGTATATATGAGCAGCACAGAAGCATTTCTCCATTAAGTCAGTTATTGCCTTACGAAGGTTACGAAGGACGCACGATAATGCAACACATACACCTCAAAGTCAACAAAGTGCCTCAGAGCAATTTCTCATGAAGCATAACATATATAATATAAGGGTCTGAACATTTGTTTCGGTTCCTTTCAGCCCGAGGTATTTGTAGCAGTCCTTGGTGGGGACAGAAAGCATTCATTAGTGCCGTTTGAGGAACCACAGAGAGACATTCATGGTGGAAAAAGAAAAAGAATAACATGGGTTTCCTATCATGAGAGTTGGGCCTGCCCTTCTTTGTGGAGGGGGGGGATGCTTTAGCGGTTTATGGTGTCAGCATGCCCTTAAAACTCTCAGGAGTCCTTTATCACCGTGTTCAGACTCCATAAAATGCTGCTTATTACACTAAATCTGTCATGATCCTCCCCCATCAATCAAAAAAACACGATGGCAAAGTCAATGGCATCAGAGCCAAGAGTGAATCCCTGCTGTCCCAACTTTCAACACTGATGGCATTAACTCACCAGCATGTGGAGGCTCGAGACTTGATCGTGTTTGATTTCCAGCTGCAAAAAATTGTTGGTCAAGGACTGCAAGACACGTGACTTCTGTTTTACACCAAAATGCATTTAGCTCCTCTTTGAATCATTTGACACAGACTTGCCTGCAGGAGGAACGCAGGATGGATGTGGGATGAACTGCCATGGCCACAGGAGAGCGCTGTAAAGTAGGCAGATCGATGCCAGGGACGAAGCCTTAGGCAAAGTACAACTAAGGGGGATGCAGCCGAGGCTTTCTGGAGGCTTGGCAGTTTATGGACACACCACGTGATCAGGTCACGGTGGGATTCAGCCCAGTTTCTTACCCTTTCCTGGTCTGATGCTCTGGCACCCTCCTCTGCAAAATCACACCTAATCATGAAGCATTTTTTTTCCCATTTTTAAAGCAATCACAGGCTAATAAATTACTTCTGACACTTTGGATATAAAGAAATTGTCAGGAGGTTTGGCAGCTCCTTGTGCATCAGTCTTCGTTCCTTGGCTGTACTTTAGAGGACATACGTGTTGGACATGATTTTTTTTTTCATTGGATCTTGAGAGACGCCTTAAAAGATTTAGCTCCATTTGTGCTGTTTTTCCTGCCATAAATAAATCCAAAATCTGACAAGAGGACAGCCGAAAACACAGCATATCCTTGCCATGAGTCTGGAGAAGACATCCCACTCTCTGCATGGTGGTCTTCTTGTCAAATAGTTAAATGAGATTTAGTTTCACTAAAACTGAAGAAGACTGAGAAAACATGCTTTCTTGTCCTGCAATATATTTTTCCATTACTCACCAGGTGATGTCGACGCATCCAGTAAGTGCTGACACTGTCTCATATGGCCTTGGACATCTTCTCACAACACATTCCCCAGCTTCCCTGTGTTTACCATCTTCTCTGTCACTCAAGCATTGCATCAAAAAAAAAAAAAATGGCGTAAAAGAAAAGGAGTGACCCTGGCTGAGCTCCACTGCTTCTCCTCAGATTGCATGTGACAGTTGTCCCTCAGCCAGTGATTCTCCCCGGACGGCTTGTGTTTCTGTCCCAGAGCGATGCTAATGCCGCCGCCAAAACAGGCACGAAATGACACCACCTGACTCCTAACATGAACCTTTTAGCAGTTAAATCTGTCACAGTTACATGTTTGACTTCCACAGCCATGAGGGGAGATATGGAGATGAGATTCAGGAGGAAGAGGGAAAAAAAGCAGATGCATTAAAAGATGATTTGAAAGCATGTGACAGTGTTTGCTGCTATTATTCTGACCAGAGGTGGAAGGTCACTCCAGCAGGAAAATGGCAGAGATCAACTGATGCCAAGACAAAGTTATCGCAGACAAAAGCTACCCTTTACAAACATAATCCACTTTAGCGCATTCCCATAACAACAAGACCAGCTGTTACATAAAACATAACGCAACCGCTTCCAACAACTTACTCCATGAAAGACATTCATTCTGGAGCGTGTAAACAAAAATGTAATTAATGGGAAAACAGGACTTTTCACAGACATTTGATCCCTCTAGTATACAGAGAAGAGAAGATTAATTTGCCAGGGTAGCAGATACGTAGCTTCAAATGTTGACTTCCAATTTTGTGACTTAATTAAAGGCCCTATTAAAGCTGTACATGTGGGTGGAAAAACAAGTCAAAGACTTGCATGTTTAGTGCAGAGAAAGGCTGTATTTTAGTAGGGTGCTTTTCCTCCAATGATTTATGGACATGGTAATAAAATGTATGCGATAATATGTAATTTGGTGATGAGAGTGGGCATGGTTTACCCTGGCTTATTGCTCAGGCTGTTATTAAAGCTGATCTTTCTGACCTGTGAGGTTGCGCAGGCCCAGCTGCCTCAGGCCGTAATAGCCGTCCCGCCTGTAGTTGAGGAAGATGGCCAGAGAGTAGCGACCCTCGTACAGTTTGGTGCCGCGGATGATCCGCAGGTTCTCCAGCGGCAGGTAGTCCATCTGGTTGAGAGCCACCAACACGTAGCCGGTCACCTCTCTGATCGACTGCAAGAAAAAAAACAAGAGAAAGACCGTTCAGTTCGATTCTCCCAGAACTAAATTATTCTATAAAAAATACTTAACCATATTTTTTTCAAAACTCAACCATTATGCATCAAGTTTTTTTTTCAGCAGGTAATCTGCACATATATTTTTCCGCTATTGTTTGTTGTCTTTCACACAGAACCCAAATATTTCACGGTGAGATTTTCTAAGCTTTTGCACTGAGCTTTGTCTATATTTATGAGTGTCATAAAACAACAACACCAAACCAAGATGGCATGTCTGCCTCATCGAATTAACTTAAAGCTATAGTCTGCAATCCTGTTCAGAAACACTTTTTGTTATTCTGGGTGAAATGGTCCTTCCATACAGAGCAGTCAATACATTATGTGTTCAGAAAAAGGAAGGAAAAGAATCAGACCTCTGTGGCAGCTTCAAGACTGTAAAAACTCTGACCAATGGTCCAAATGTAAATAACCAATCAGATGCCTGCCTGTCTTGTTCTGACCACGCCCCCCTCTGTCCCTCCCTCCTCCCTGCTGTTGTTGGAAATATCCAGCACACTCCTGTACAGAAATACAGAGTTAGCAGAAGAAATATATAATGTTTGACAACTTAGCGACTTTTATAGCATGAATTAGCCTGATGCTAACATTAGCTTCTCTGTGGGAGTATGCTGATCGTGGGTGCCGCTTGTATTGGAGAGGTTATAGGATATGGGGGGTGTGGCTTTGGAGGAGGGGGTGGAGCTTCAAGGAGGTACCACTTTCAAATCTTGCTCGCTGTCTGACATCACGGACTATAGCTTTAAGGTAGTAATGCATTCCTCTCATTTCCTGTGCACGCAGCATGTTATTTGCATTTGGAAATGTCAAGCTCATGATTTGGACACTTTGATTAAAATGTCAGCTCAACTGCAGACTGATTACACCTCTCCTGTGATTACAGTCCCTCAGCTCTTCTTTACAGCTTGAAAGTCCATGATATGAGTAAATATGACATTTATACAGCCTCTAAACAATCACACAAAATACTTTCAAATTCAATTAAAGCCTATTTATATTTGATTTTAAATCATGTAGGTTGAATGCATCATTCGGAATCACGGTCAGGTATGACTGGATTCCTCCTAAGTCTTGGCTGACTGCCTGAGTCAGACACATCATGTGCAGAAGCAGAGATCCAGAGTGCCTTGCTGACAAACATGGCAGACCTCAACTATCTGCCTCCTCGTGCATCAATTGACCTTCTCAAAAGTCACAAAAAAATCAGGCTGATTACATCGGAGTTATGCACTTGATGAGGCAAATTAATTCAGCTGCAGAGTCAGGCTGAAGGATGGGGCCAAGGCAAGCGCGAGGAATCTTTGAATATGTTTATTACTTCTGCAGAGAAGGGGTTATCCTCATCTTGGGGGGGTCAGCTCTAAATAAATATCTGTAGGGTTAAAGGTCAGTGATACCAAACTGTGTGTGATCACACAGAAGAAAGAACCTCTTTTAGCTGACAGACTTATCGATCAATCTGGCAGCACCATCGCCACATAGAGCGTCACTGCCAGATAGCTTGATGTGTGCGTCTACACCACTGCCTCTGTGGCCATGCAGTATTCATGTGGGTCCCTCACACTGCACACAAAGAACACACATGCGACAGCTGGTAAATGCCACACTTTCACATTTTACCGACTACCACTGACAGGCCTAATGAGAACCCTGCATTTAAAGTGTGTGTGCACTCACAAGCTCTGACACTGACTTGTACAGCGGAGGCTTCGTTTGCAGCTGTTGGCTGTTCTTTTCTGTCTGCTGGAATTGTCACCTTTTTGTGGTGTCGCACACAGTGTCAAGAGATGCTTGTTTTCACAAGTGTAAGGCATGCAGACATTCGTATAATCTCCCCGATAGCTTCCAGCGTCCTCTGTGCAACCAGCAGGGATCAGTAGTGGAGATGTTCTCATACCAGGGGAGGAAACATGTCCGATACCGCTCAAAATCCAGGATAGCGTATCAATGGTGTTGCATTTGTAAAGCGCTTTTCCAGTCTGCCAACTGCTCAAAACGCTTTGCACTACATTCACCCACTCACACACACATTCATACAACAGTATCAGTGAATTAACTTGTTTAGCCAGGAATCAAATCTAACATGCTCATTGCAGGAAGTTTGTTACATGAAGATGCAAAACCACATCAGCAGACACTGGTCTGAATTGTTAACAGAAAGTCGACACAGATATGATCCCTCACTGGCTTCCCACAGTGAAAACAACGGCAACACTGTCATGCCTTCGAACTCTCAATGGTCATTAAATAATAACCTCTCATTTTCAAGGGTTCTGAAGAAACGAGCAACACTAATGACCACAGACAGGCCAGATGATTGGTTAGGAGAGAGGGAGGGAATGAGTTATGTGAGGTTTGATTGGCTGCTGACCCCTGGGGGGACGCCAGTGGAAAATGACAGCATGTGGAGCGTCTGCTTTGCAGGATAATAACAGGTAGCTGAGATTTGCTTCTATATTGAGTGCTCGACAAACACGCGCACCTGCCATGCTGGCATAGCGCAGAAACAATAGGACGGAAAGACAGTGGAGGTGCTTATTAGCAAGATTACAATGTGTCAGTCACCTGAAGAGTGAGAAAACAACATAATAAAAGAGCAGTAGAATCCGTTTCAGCACAGGCTTTGATTAGCGTACTCATCGCAAAAAGGATTCCTACTGTGAGCGTCAGAAAATATCACTTACTGTCAAATGTTTTTTTCTTCACATAGAGTTAGAGAGTTGTGTAACTTTGAGCCGATCATGACCAGGCCTCTAAAAAAAGAGCTCAAAAAAAGGCTCTCCTGCAGGGGTCTCGTGGCAGGAAGTTGTTCTGTTTTATCACTTTGACCTCACCATGACCTCATGCTCACCGCTGGGGGCTGGGTTCCTCACTATCATTAGCGGCGCCGTGACCCCCCAGGTGCCTGCCAGGGGGCGCCACGACTAGTCGTGAGGGCGGCCGCTCCACCACCCAACCCAGCTGTAGGCCTGCGCTCGGCTGCTAGCTGGCAGGCTCCACAGGGCATCCACTGTGCCCCCTTCTCCCGCTGGCTAAACCAAAGACAAACTGTTTCCCTGTTGCTTGGCAACCACAGAAAAGCCTTCCAGCAGGAGCGAGGGAGAGCAGAGCGGGAGAGAGCAGGCAGAAGACGGGAAAAAACAAGACTTAGAAAGGATTTCTTTTGTTGTAATGCAACTAATTAAAGGATTACTCTGCCCTTTCTCAGTAATTTTCTTTCTCTTTGACACCGTTTAATTTCCTTCCATTGCCATAAATTGTTATTTTTTTACCCTAAAGCTTTCTGGATCAATATTTATTTGCATTCCTCTGTGCTGGAGGAGGGAGGGAGCAGGGAGGCAAGGATGGAGGGAGGTCTGGAGGGAAGTAAACACAAGCACCTGCATTTCCCCTCGCATCAAGAGCTCAGTTTGAGAACCGCAAACACAGCAGCTGAAGGAGACGCCACCACCACCGCTGCCTTGTGTGTGAAGTGCTCAGACTCAACAAGGCAGATGATGATCTTCCTCTTTTTTTCTCAAAAAATCCGCACTAGACAAGGTGAGTGGGACGACTAATTTGTAGCAACAAGATGCATGAACCCTCCACCTCCTTCCCTTCATCCGCATCTGAAATGACCCTTAGTTTGTGGCATCAAAAAGCATCAACATCTTACAGTCTGGCACAAGTCCAGGTCATTATTTTAGAATCTGACTGAATCTTTTCATTGCAGCTTGACTCTGATGGATCTGAGTGTTTTCCCTGTTGCCTCAAAGGGTTTTTTGTGCAGAAACCCACACATACAAGCCTCAGATAATCCAATAACCTCCACCTACGCACCAAAGAAAACACCGCCACAAGGCACAGACACAGGTCAGCTACCCATGATGCACTGCAAGTTTAACGTTTCCTCTAGCGCTTTTCTCTATCAATCGCAGGCAATTAGTGGCCTAGCGCAGAGCACTCAGTCAAACAGAAGCCTATTCGGTCCCGGCAGGCTTGTTTCCTTTTGTCTCCCTCTTTACCTCTGGGCAAAATGTGAATTTCACATGTTGGTAAATTGCTCATTGCATCTCCAGGATGCATTGCATCGGGGCCTAGGCTGGGGAGCTAAAAGTGCTTTATCTACTCCACACAACCACATAATCATGATAGAGGGAGGCTGTGCTGTCTTAGAAACAGAAACTGGCTGAAAAGAGGCTGTGAGTTGCAGTGCGTTTCAACCGTAACCCCTCCAGGCATGTGGGAATGTTTCGCACTGTGGGGACCGACTGTCATGGCGCTATGCAGCAACTGTGGTGTGGAAGGAGGAATATTTGTGCTTGAGTCAGTATTTACATTAACCAACTTGAATAGTGAATGAATCAGGAGCTAATTCAGCTCCAGTTAGAGCAAACAGTGAAGCCACCTCAGCTAATTCACCAAACATGCATGGTATTTTTAGGCTATTAGCCTGTATGTCAAGGAAACCTTGCCAACGTGCAGCTTTGCATACAAATCTCTCCAGTTTCCCAAGAGTCGCCATTTGCTTCAGAGGAGAAACACTGCGCTCTCCAGCTGGATAAGAGCTTATTATGATCTGCTTTTGCTCCTCCACGAGGATGAAGAATGAAGGCTGACACATCCAAAGATAATCAAGATTAATAAAAGGTAAAAAAAAAACAAAAAAAAACTTGACTTCCTGTTAATTATTTACTATTACAAGATCGATGACACTGTGTTGGTGACCAACATGAGGGACGCATGGCTGCTCTTTGCTGATTATTTTTTTTTATTTTTGATCAAATAAATTGTTATTGCTTTTGTATTTAATGCAGGACCTGTAACTGCGTATTGTTATACTGTGGGATATACGTTTACTTAAGTAACATATCTTCTACCCAAATTGAACTGATTCTTTCCTTAGCCCTTGTATTGATTTAAAATTGATACCCATCTGCACGTCTCACTATAATAACTTAAATAGCTTGTTATACTGTTATCTAACATGATGCTCCATCAAAGTGGGTTTATTTCCACCGTGGAGATAATTCTCTCTCCTTTATTTCCTAAAATCTAATCTTCTCTGACTGTTGCTTTCATCAGACTAAGCCGATTTGGATATTCTCTTAAACTACATCGGTGAGGTGAAGCAGCAGGATCTCCGTCAAAAAACACAGGGCTTTGTTATCTCAGAATAATGAGATATTTAAGTCGAGCTCACGAGAAAACAACACTTGATACCTTGAGATAACAACGTAATTCAATTGTTATCTGGTGAACATGAGCACTACAAACTGGTGAGTTGCTGCGCTGAGATAATGAGATAGTCGGGACATGATCATGCGAAAACAGTCTGACATCTCGATATAATGACATAAGTTGTAATCTCCCCTACTAGGATGCAAATATTTGACAGCATGAATAAACTGTTTGGTGAAAGATGGCCACACTGAAGTTGTTTAGGGTTAGGAGGTGCAGCGTAGACTGGAGTATTTGTAAAAATAAGGAGAAGTGGCGCACGAGGAGGAGATATATTTCAAAGCATAATTAATAGTGCACCTGTTCCTGTCATCTGGATGAGTGAGAGTGTAAATGAGGTAGATGGCACAAGAAGCAGCGATAGAGGGAGGAAGGAGTCGGTGAAGGAGGAAGAAAAGACGGAGGCACAGCAAAGTGGAGAAGGAGAGGAGGACGAGGCATCAAGCAGGGAAAAAGTATAATGACACCATTATAAAATACAAGAGATGGGACACATATTATGGTGATTATGGCTCATTTCCATACATATAGAGTACTCTGCCAGCGAGTCAAGGAGAGTGCAGCGGCGCATGTCAGCGGCACTGCCGGCTCTCAACAGTTTGATCCAACCTGAGCGCCGGTGCAATCTGACTCCTCCATGCGGTGCAAAGTCAACGGGCGGGCAGGGACCTGTTTACCAATTCACCTCAATGAGCTCTGTAAGAGCAGCATGCACTCCTTCACTTCCCGTCACTGTTTGCCTGCTAAGTATGCTGAGAGCACTCGGCCGTGACATTCAAGATTTTTGAGAAATCCTGTTAAAAAAATAAATAAAAATCAAGGCCTTTGAGAGGAGGGCCATTGACTTTGGGATAAATGGAAATGCAGCTGCATGAAATGTCGCCGTGAAAACGACTGCGTCACCGAGAAGGGCTTTCATATTTTTAGGAAACATCTGCAGTTTGTTGGTCGTACCTTGAGGTACTCCTGGGGAGGGGAACCACATCAAATATGGCCGTGCAAGCGTTTTGAACCCACGCATCACTTTTCATGTCGGTGCTGCAGAGTGGTTTGAAATCCACTCCACTCATTTTACGGTACTTTAGCTTCTTCACAGGCACATTAGGGAAAAAGGAAAGTTAATTTCTTGCTCAGCTCAATCGAAAGACTTTCAGCGAAGGAGCATCAACTCTCAGCCATGATCAAACACTGGCTCATTTTCACTCTGGAGAAGGTTCATCAACACAGATTTATATTATTTATCAACTCTTCTCCATTTTCCAAGTTTAGAAAATTAGCTCCATGCTATTTCCTAAGTATTTAAAATGTTACACTTAATTTTATTGATTTATGCATGCAATGACGTCTGTGGAAAAAATTCAATACCGCCAGCTAGTGTTGACAATGACGTTTGGATGACACAGTGGTGTGTGTGTGTGTCCAGGGGTGAGCCTCCAGCAGCAGCTGTGCTACTGGCTTTCGGCGCTGATATTTATTGTCTCAGACAGCCCGACAATCTCATGTAAGCCGGTTTCATGAGCGGCGTCCGTGAGGCGTCTGCCTTGTCAAGACACATTTACAGTAAAGACCCTGAGTCTGAAATTAAAATCACCAAAGGGGGAAGTTTGGAGCACATTAGCAGGCGAAGCTAAAAACAGTGACAGCGCCATACAGTATGTGATCCTTGAGCTGCAGTGAAAAACACCGATACATAACTCATGAGGCGAAGCTGTGCTGGCGACATGGCAACATCGCATTATGCTGTAGCCTTTGGGGACCCTACATAATGCAGTTATGTGACAAAGCCAGTGCACGTCAGCTACAGGCTGGCCTCTGCTCGCTTGACAGTAGCTATGGAGGAAAAACCAAGTGAGAAGCATGTTATCTCCTACAGCACCTCGCTCCTGTAGCTCATATTTAAGGCCCTCATTATTCATGGTCATCCCAGCTTAGGGGGTTTTAAAAGCTGGCTGGATCCCTGAGGAGGAGGGGAGGAGCTGCAATCTGGTGCATAAGGGGCCCGACAAGTCCAGGGAGCTGAGTGGCCTCCGAGGCCCAGTGTCAGTTCACTCCTCTGGGGAGAAAAGGTGCTTCACGGCCCCTCCAGGTGATTGATGACTGGGCCTGGTGCAGAGCTGGGCCGCAGCCATCAGGAGACAATGCAAAACTCTGCTTGGATAATCAATTTATGGAGACGGGGAAGAAGACAAAAACATATGGATTCCTGACGTGGAAGGTTGTGAATGTAGGGACAGTTACAGGTAATGATCGTGTAGAAGAGGCCATAAATCATACCATACACAGAATGCTGCTACACTTTACCACCAAGACATTCCCCTAAATACACAAATATTCAGTCAGCTTGCAGTTATCATACTTTAAACAGTCCCTCTTCTCCCTCACATATAACAAAACAAACACACCGAGGCCAGTCGAGCAGCTGGGACTGATTATAACCGTGTCACATTTCATCTGTGGCGTCTCTTTATGAAGTGTGGGTATACATGTGTGCTGGGTAGGGAGGGTGAAGCGACGGTGGTGGCATCACGAGCGGTTATGAAGCACGCCACGTTTCAGCGCTAAACCACTTCATTACTCTGGAATCAAATTGCCCTAATCAGAGATGGATGTACTGATTTGTGGCAGTGCGAGCGATGCGTACGTCCCTGGGTGTCTGCTGGTGGATGTGTGCACGTTACCGAGGCATCCATGCATGCACACGATGACACCCATGCGTTTTTGTGAAGGGGCGGGTTGGCAATATAAATCAATCTGACTGCATAATGAAATCTGAGAGGAAGCACATGTGGAAAATGACAGTTAAAACACAAGACTGCTCAATTCGGTGTGTCATAATATACAGAGTAAAGCAAGGTGGAGGCCTAATATGCTACCTGGCTAAATGAAAAGAGAGTCAGACAGTGCATAAAGGATGCTATCCTGGCCAATCAACAATGGCACAATTTGGTTTTCCTTCTCTGCAGGAGGTAAAGCTCATCAGAGACTTGTCATTGTATAGCTTCATTCACACATGTGAAGGATGGCTATATGTTTGCACACCTGTCAGAGGGTGTTATGCTAAGCTGCCGTAACACTACAAACCTTCAGTATACACTGTACTGTGTATCTACTGATGTCGACAAACTGAAGGGTGTTGTTTCTGTTTGGCTCGGATCTTTAAAGGCTTGTAATATTATCTTTACAGTAGTGTTTCTGACTTTGTGAGGAGATTTTCTGTGAAACGAGGCAGACTGCAGCATAAAGTTGAAAGTTGGTTGGAAATACACAGAAGAAGTTTTCTGCCAGTATGGAACCAAAACCTGAGGCACGAGTTGAGGAGTATAAAAGATGAGTGTTTGCATACATATTTCAAGAACGTGTATAATGCTCTACTGTATATACTGTAATAAAAATAGGAGAGGCTTAACAGTAACTCTGATGGAGTTACAGCCGTTTAAGGACAGAGAGGAGCAGTGGAAGCTGTGGATTGTGTGTGTTTTGTCTCTTAAAGCAATGTTACATTGTTTTGCTGAGCTGTCATAATTAGCCTGTGAATTCCAATCAGGCAGCATTTCCACCATGCTAGCGACTCTGTGTGGCTGCGCTAATGCACAGTGGTGCTCTGAGCTAAATGCGAACATTATCAGGCTAAAAATAAATGCTAACGTCATCAGCATCAGGGGACCCTGAGCGTCAGACCAGAGTCGTGGACCGACAGCAAAGAAGTAAACATCAGTATGAGTATCTATGTAAATGTCACGGAGGAACCCAATCTGCAGTCTCAGATGCTGCGAGCATCGGGAATAACAATCGACATACACACATATGTGATGATGAGATGTGTTTTTTGGATCTGGAAGGCTGGCTGCTCGAAATGGGAAGAGTGGTGACGGACACCACAAGAGTGAAACGCCCAGAAAAGTCCCAGAGGGTGAATAAGACAAAGAGCAAAGAGGACAGCGACAGCAGGCTGGTATTAAGGTATAATATCACTGATAACACACTGATTGGGCTCTTTGTGCCACAGAGTATGAAACCAAGTGTGTCCCACTTGTGAAAAATGGCAACAGCCTTCACACATGCACTTGATGCACACTTATAATAATGACATTCAGCAGAGAAATTCACTATCTGCTGCAGTCCAGTTCTGCACTTGTTTTGACAATAAAAATAAGGACTTTTGTAGTAAAGGAGGAAGTCTTTTTGTCACTGAGCCACTGTCACTGTTTCTCCAGGACCAATGAAATGTGAGCCAATACAAGCACATTTCACACCAGTCAATCAAGCACAGGAGCTGTTCAGTAAATTCAACTTTTCCTGGGTTCATTGTGTGGGAAATCACTGAGGTTCACTCATGCACAACATTTAGGAAATGTTTTGATGCAACATGCATCCAGAACGTATCCTGCAGTTAGGACACACTGGCTGCATCTGAACATTTCACAAAGTTTCTTGGCCTTCATTTTTAATTAAAAATATATGACTTCTTCCTTTTTATTTAGTAGACATTTGTAAATATTTCTTACTATTATTATTACTTATGCTATTATTTCATTGCTGTTGTTTATTGCTTCTTTATTACCGTAACTTGTCTATGGCTGCTGTGGTTGGTGAATTTCCCCCAGGGGGGACAAATTAAAAAATATTCTATTTATTCTATGATTGGGTTCCTTCTTGACATAGACAGTTATAATGCTGCCACACTCTAAAGCCATGTTACACACTCTTTTTCAGCTGTGTGTGAGTAAATAACCATAACAGCAATAAAACGGTTGAGAACCGCTTCGCTCAGAATTCATCATCATCCTTGAGAGAGAAGGCGAAATAAAACTAGAAACACTCATCTCTTCTGTTTAGCGCTTTGAAGACGAGGATATGAATGTTTTCATCAAAGCGGCAGCCGGGTGGCGAGGGATAATGTCCCAAGTTTTAAAATAGCGCTCACTAATAAAACCATTTGCACCTGCTAATAGGATAGCACAGGTGGGAGTGAACAGAAATGAAAGCCTGTTTTCCACTCAGTGAGTCAGAGGGAACGGCAAACTAACTGGATTGCTGTAGAGGAGAGCTTTATCTGTTGCTCTCGGCCCCGTGCATCTGCCACCATAATTTGTGGTAATGACGGCATCCCAGCAGGGCCACTCTGCACAGAGAGATTCACAATTGATTTAGTGCATTAATTACGCCCCTGTTACGCCGGTGTCATGGACAATATTTTACAATTTGATAAGCAAAAGACGCGTCGTGGGATCATTTTGATGAATTGCGAAGGTTCGGTCGCGGCACGCTTTTATGGTCGTACCTTTTAATTTAACGGTAATCACTTTCCCCCTCCACTCCGTAGAAGCAGCAAGGCTTTAATTCCACCTCTGAGACCTCTGATCTGCACCGTGTCTGCTTTGATCAGGCCCACAAAGAAAGGCAGGCATGCAGCCAACCGCTCACACCAGCACAGGCATGATCAGGTAGGGTACATGCATGTGTTTCCATAATATGTGCTTGAGGAATATGTGCATTTATTCTGCTACTGGAGCTCACTCTGCACTGAAACAACAGCTAGGAGTCCAGTAATGATGTGTCTCAGCCGTACCACCTACCAAACCCCCCTGGGGGCAGAAGATGCCCCGACATCCCATCTGTGGAGCTGCAACTCCCACAGGACTTGAGTCCAACAGGGTAGTTTGCTAAAAAGTTGACAACTCTGGAAACAATATGCATGCGTTGTATATTTAAATCAGCACTGAGCATGAGAGGAAACGGCTGCACTGCAGATGAACGACAGCCCTTTTGCCGTTTCAGCCTCGACGCTAACGCTAGCTGGTGTGTTTCTGTTGCAGCACACAGCGGGCAGGTCTGATGGACAGTCTGAACGACAGGAGGGGGTGACAGATCAGTCAACGTCCATCTGTCAGCCATCAGGATGTTTTGGTGGTTTGTCTTTGCCCCTTTGTATGGCTTGAGGGAAGAGGATGGAAGAAAAAAAGACACACACACACACACACACACTAGAGTTGCAGAAAGGTAAAATCTCTGCATCAGGGGTTTTGGTCAAATGTCATTTTTCAGCAAAAGTTTTTGCAAGAAGAGTTTCTGAACTTTGAAATAAAGTTTGTTAAAACAATACTCACGTTATACATCTGCCTGTTCAAGTCATATTTTTGTAAAAAGAGATGAAATCATGTCACTTTTCCAACAAATCATCTGGAGGGATGAGCAAAGATTCCCTTTTAGCCGTATTTGATAAAATCCCCACTTCCCTTCGCAACAAATTACTCAACTGCTGGTGAGAGGGTAAAAGAAATCAAACAAAGTAAAATGTTAGATTTTTGGACACCTCCATTAACCCACAATTATCAGAACATAAGACAGATCAGGGTAGTGCCGCTGTGATCTGGCAGGGTGCTGGCTGGAGTGAGCAGGGTGCTAATTTTCCCAGCGTTAAGAGCTGTAATTATGCAGACGCTGCCGGGCGCCCGTGAGGCGCTAACAGCCTCCCGTTCCAGGCGACAGTCCCAACCTTTTATGAGCTCCTCAGCTGGTTCAGAGGCTAATGAAACTGTGTGATCCGTTTGGCTAGCACACCCCTCTCCAACCATCGCTCGGATCATGGTGTCATTATTTTGTGAAGAGGCGCGGTTGACAGCCATTGTGCTGCACGGCGTACAATAGAGCACTGCAAAACATTTAGAGAGAGCAGGAAGAGTGGGAGACAGAGGAGCGCTTGACCTCCTTACTGGCCTTGTCCTCAGTGTCTCCACGTAAATAACACGTCTCTTCTCGGTCTCAACAAAAAGGCGGAACGGATTCATGGATGGATTCAGCCGGGGAGCAAACTCCACAAAAACAAGAATTACACGAAAATGAGCCACCCTGAAAAACAGGAAACATGAACTGGTCTGACTGTTGTTTTTAAGCCCTGAGTTTGGCATTTTAATGTCAAATAATAATGAAGCAGAAGTAGGATTATTTTCTCACAACTTCTGCACAAATGGAGGACTCCCCCACCTCATTCTTCTAACATCATGGGCCTTCTGCTGCAGAAATGGCCACAACATTTTGGACGCTGGCTGCAGGGATTTGCTCCCATCAGAGCATCACTGATGTCCAACACCAACGTTGGCTCACGAGGGCCGGCTCACATCCCACAGGAGTTTGGTGGTGGGTGGGCTCTGTGCAGGCCACTCAACCCATTTCTTTAAACAGAAGCCACATAGTGCGATCTGTATGGTGGGTGAAGGACAGACACGGTGAAACAAGAGTGATAGAGTGGAGTCTGAATCACTGCCTCACAGTAAATTAATAGCATGGAGTCACACTCTGAGACTGAGTGCTGAATAATGACACAGGGAGAAGCCCTAATCTCTGACTGGCACACTGATCTCAGCAGGTTAGAGCAAGGACAGCAAAAAAAAGTGCAGCTGACAGAGCCATGGATGGAAAGTTTGTCATAATATATGAACATCTCCGCTGCAAAATAAGCAACCATTACCCTCTGTAAGAGCATCCTGTAACCTCAGTTTGACTCACCTTCTGCTAATATAACATCTACACAGCATGCTGCAAGTAGACACACACACACACACAGACACAGTGGTAAGCTTGCTATGCATAAGAGGCAGCGGAGCACAAATGCATGCTTCCATAATAGATTTCTGAGGATGTACGCTTTGAGAAGAGCTGAGCTGCAAGAATCGCTGAGCGCTTTCATTCGCAGCAGAAATACAGCCCAAGGAAAACGAGAAGTCTTTGGTGAGAGGAGACTCTTTTCTCTCCTCTGCTGCCTGGCTGTGCTGAACTCAACCATGGGAGCCACGTTACCACTCTTTTATTTTATTTTATTTTTTTTAAAAAAAGTTGGAAATGAGTGCTTGTTAAGAAAGCAGTATCTGTCTTTTCTCGCTGTCTCTCTCGGCTGGTGTTTGCAGGAGATAAGCTCAGTAAAGAGTGTCTCTGTCTGCATGTCGACACCTCAGTGACCGTGTCATTCATCTCTCTTTATTGCTGGAGCTTGTGTGAGTGTGCGAGCTTCAATGCGAGCACATATTTTTATCCCAAACTTGTGATGAATTGCTCTGGGGAGCAGTTGGATTAAACACACCTCGCTCTATGGGCAGACGCCCCCCATCCCTCTGCTCTCAGCTGCAGCCCTGGCATCGCGCCCTATGTTTTGCAGTGCTAACCGCCTGATTGATCCAGCTTTAATGAAGAGTCCTTCAGCCTAGGTGACATCATTAGCTCATTGTGGGCCACTCCAGGCCACTTGGCGCGTCTCCCCGCATCACTTTTGCGAAAATGGGTCATTCTGAGTGACAGACGGATAATGGCCAGGCGACGGCATGGTGACGCCCTCGGGTGTATCCACAAAACATAGAAACTCTCAAACAAAAGTAAATCTTTGAAGAAATGATACGGAGACTCAACTTCTGTGACCTCTGACTTTGTATCTATGGTAATTCAATTTATATAGAAATACAAAAAGCCACACTTTACTGCTCTCAATCCCAAGTCTGGCAGTATGAAGCAGACTGCGGAGTTCAAAGGGTTAAACAGTCTTGTTGTGTGGCTTGAGCACAGTGTCACAGCCATCAAAAGGTCAGACGCAACTAATGCAACCTCAGACACAGCATGCTGCTTTATGGTGACCTGATGGAGCAAGCTCCACCCATGGGGGCCTCTGAGCTGCATAAAACAAACGCTCTGGAGAATTCAACTGCCCCCGATCGGAGTCAGACGGCGCTGTAAAACTAACTTCATCACATTTCTGGTCCTCCTGCACTCCTCTGAAGGCAGGAAGCTGAGCCCGAGGAGGCTTCTCATCCATCTAGCTGTCAGCGTCTCAGCAGGCAAACGTCCTCCCGTCTGTCCCCTCGCTGTCTCGCCAGCTTTGCCCTGCTCTCTGCCTTTCCCTGCTCTCTCCTTAGACACACAAATATATGCGGCACAAGCACACAGCCCCGCGGCACGGTAGCTAAACATCGTCATTTTAGCACAGCAGCTGTTTTTGCCTGCCATAAAAGTGACAACCCCTCTAGCTCTTCTCTTGCTCCCTCCTTCCTCCTTCCCTCCATCCCTCCAACTACACTCTGTCCATCCATTCGTCCATAAGTACTTACGCACCTCCCAGGCTGCAGTTTTGTACAGAGTGCATCTCATTTCCGTCTTGGGCCTGCAGCTCAGAATTGATGTCTCGGTATCTGCTGGAATGTGAGGTAATATGTGTGCTGCATGCTGGCACTGAACTCTGCATGAACTGCAGTGTGCTGCTTTAAGTTCAGGTTAAGTTTAGCTCAGTGGGTAATGAAGGTTGCTGGTTTGATCTCTGGCTCCTCCTGTCTGCATGTCGTAGAGTGCTTTCTATCAGCCCATAATATAAGTCATATTTTAAGTGTTGAAAGTGAACCATCACACCAAACTATACACTGTCACAGTTTAGCACTCCCAGTTCAGAATTAGTATTGGGTCTCTGATTTCTTGTGACCAATAGCGTGATTGCTACAGAGTTTCCATGGTGACGCCCCCCCACATCCACTTAACAATCCCCCAGATGCCTAATTGTTTCCCTAATGATGCTCGGCCTAATGGGACTGTTTATGGTATTCATTTGATAGCTCTAGCCCAGTAATTAGACTGCACCTCACTTCATTAAACAGCAAAGAGGGAGCGATGGTGCCTGGTGACACGTACACTGTGTGCACATGCTCTGTAGCACGAGTGAACACAGACACACACTGAGACCCGCTGAGTTCATTTTCCTGCAGCGTCTCTCCTCCTCTGAACTCATGACTGTCACACCCTCCAGATAAGAGATCCAGCAGCATCAGATGCTCTTAAAGGAACTGTCTATCTTTCTGGAGTTTGATAAATCAGTAACTTTATGTATCACACTGTATCTAACAAAATTAGAAATGCCACCACCAGTGGATCAAGTTGCAGAATGTCTGTGATGTCATCATGACATCATTTCAACCTGCAAGACGTGTGTGCAATTGTCATAATTATCATAGAATTATTAAGGTATGGACAAAACTGTGTTTTGTGAGGCTTCAGTGACCTTTTCCAGAATCTAATCAGTTCCAGAGCTATATTAGAAGAAATCCCTTCAAGAGCTATCCTGAGATATTGAATAACCCGAAAACAAAATGCTGATGCGGAGGGATAAAAATGTCCAACTGCCTCTCTGTTACTCTGACATGCTTAAATGCAAAGGTTGTTGTTATTGGTGACAATGAGCAGATCTCTGTCCATTTCGTATCATGTGTGTAGCCGAGCTCAAAGAAAGAATTGTCTTGTCTCCACTTTATGTTGTGTGAGCTAACATGCTAGTCACTATCTAAGAAACAGCAGGCTGTTGTTCACAGCGAGTCTGTCTTTAAACATGCCTGTTCATAACTCGCTCCAGTCTGCACTGCTGAGAGGAAACAACAGCATGTGAGTGAGTGACAAAGCCTTCGTCTCTGTCCATGGTGCTGAAACAACCCTCTGTCCCTCTGTCTCTGTCCAAGGTCCTGAAGCCTAGTCTTTGTGCTCTCTCTGTTCAAACGCTCAGCCTTTGCCTCGCTCTGTCCACCCACTGCTGTGTATAGACTAAACAAACCAGAGCCGGTTCCATGTTCATACCTTGAGGAAGGAGAGGTTGCGGTTGCGATCGATGCTGGTGATCTCCAGGTTGCCCATGACGACTTCGCAGTTCTCGTAGAGCTTCTTCAGGGTGCGGTACTGCTGGTCCAGGTCAGACAGGGTGCTCAGCTTGTTCTCTGTGCCGGGACAAACTGGAGACAGAGGAGGAACAACTGGGTCAATCAAAAGGCTAGGAACAAGCCATTTTCAAAATATAGATTTAAAATTCATGGGAAGTACTTTGAATATCTACAAAGTCCAATATTTTTCAGTCACGCTAGTCTCTGTAGATGATACCCAGGCTGATTCTTTGGCTGCACTCAGTGAGGCCTGGGTGAAAACAGCACACTGTAGATGCATGGTTCAATAACTTCTATGTTAGATCAGTGAGATAATGAATGGAGAACGAGAGAAAAGACAGAAGAGGAGACATTCAGGCAGGGTCTGGGATTTCAGGATTGAAAGTACAGACTGTGTGAGTGTGAGCTAGAAAGAGGGGGAAGGAGTGACGGACAGACTAGGTCTGGAGATTAGGTAAATTGCTAAGAAGAGCGTAGACGTAACCCCTGACGATGAGGGAGCAGCCAGAGTCGAGACTTGGGGAAGGAAAGTGGGGCGAGAGGGTGGGTATCATTTCTCTGAGGCACTGACCTACAGTCTGGCTGCAGTGTCGGCACACCGTTTAATCAAAGACATTCAAATTGCATTGGTTGACCTTTACAGAGGGTTTCACTTGGAGACTTTACTCAGATGACGAGATTACAAGACTCTGACGATATTATGTGAGTAGAAACAGATCTACTGGTGTGTGGGAGCCAGGCATGCACACACACACACACACACACACACACACACACACACACACACACACACACACACACACACCTGTCCGTCACATCTGTGATCGCTTCCAACACCCTCTGGCAGACATGCTTTTACCAACTTGCATGAACGGCACTGACAGCGACAACTACACCATCCACTTGTCATGTAGGAGCTCAAGAAAAAAAACATGCAAGCTACTATTAATAATATAAAAATGTCGCTGTGCATGATGTGTGCCAGGAGGTTATGGGTTTGACCTGAACTGAAAGGCTGATGACACAATCAATAATTGTCTTTTCAGGCCTAAAAAGGCACCTTTAACTCCTAATCTCAGGAATTTACCCGCTCAGGAGGAAAAGACTGTGTTTGTCTGCAACACTAATGATAAAAGCATGGCTCTGGACTAATGCAGCAGCTACCACTGCAATTAGTTCCTCCTATTTCCACCCATCAAGCGCGCTTTCCGTCCCTGCCAGCCTTTCCACCAGTCAGTCAGTCAGTCAGTCAGCCTCCCCAGCCTCAGTCCTGCTACCATCTGCTCCGTTCAGCTGGCGCCTTCGCCGTTACCGCGGGCACGACTGGCGGTTTGTGTGCGGTGGGCACCGGAGTGGAGATTGGCTCAGTGTAATTAAACTGCTCATTAAAGTTTGTCACTGGTTCAACTTTGAATAGGTCTCACTTTTAAGACTGGATTTTGGACTGGTTTGGTCTGTTAGAGGGAGTATTACAACTCAATCACGCTTCACACTTTTCAAACTTATTCTTTGGACGGTAGACGACAGAAATATGACAGGAGTCTTAAATATCTTTGAATAAACACACAGTCATTGGTTTTAAACACACTATATGACTGAATTTGCAAATAATTACCAAGGTGACACTGTCCAGTCCGTGGTAAAATGGACTACACAATCACAGATTCTTGTCGCAGGTGAAATGATTTAAATGTATAGCTGTTTGCTCTTCATTCAATGTCTTAAATGCATTTTTCCTCATCCCTTATCTTATCTCCAATCTTATTAAAATGATCTTATAATTATATTCGAATATTATAAAGCCAAAAATGTGATCATCTGAAAGTTTTATATGTTCGCTTTCGAGTTTTGTGAAGTGTCACTTCCCCTAAAACAAGGAAGAAGTACTGTTTTTCTCACGCTCGATGAATTAAATCTGCAATGCAATTAACTATTTTGATGATCCATTATAACAGCTAGTCAGGTGTGGATATTTGCTGGACGTCTTAGAAGAAGCTTCTCTGGGCCAGAGATCATAAGAGGCAGCGTTTCACCTTTTGTCATGTCCTTTAAAACACCACTGTACATTTTTAACAAGCTGAGAAGTTCAGGGAGGGAAAAAAACCAATGGACTATTGCATAGTTGAACTTGCCCCTATATTGAACAACATTGAGAGCTCATAAACTCCCATATTGCTTTATGGATCGTTGGCTGTGCAGAGATGAGCGGCTTCCTCTCCTCTGTGATCCTCCATATTGCAGCGTGGAACAGAACAGCAGTGAGGGGACCTGAGCTATGGTGATAAATTACATTTGCTGACCACACACAGATGAGTTATTAGATGAAATGATTTAAAAGCGGCTACAAACTCAGCGGAAGTCTGCGGGGATCTAAAATTGGTCAGATCGATAAGTGTGTGTGTCGGTGTGTGTGTGTGTTGATGAAAGGTTAGCGGGCATCTGTAATAATGTGTTATTGAAACCTGTTCGCAAGTGTGTGTGCGTGAGTTTATGTCTGTGTGTGGTGATGAAAGATCAGAGGGGAGAGGTGAAAAGTGAGGGGAGAACAACTGTGGAAAGCTAATATCAGCTGGCAGCACACACACACACAGACACACACACACACACACACACACACACAGACACACACACACACACACACACACACACAGAAGAAAAGGTAAAGAAAATAGAACAGAGAGAAAGAGAGGCAGAAGGATATGTGTGACGTCCAGGAGCGTTAACATTCACATCAACACGCTCTACTGTACCCACTCTTTTCTCTGGACTCATTTTGAAAGTGTCGACATCTATCTGCTCTGCCTCTTTCTCTCCTAATTTCTTTTTTCTTCTGCCCTCGGCAAATCTATTTTTCTGTCTCAGTGGCGATGAAAGTATTAAGTATAAGCCACACATGACACAGCACCTGCCAATAAGGACAACATGTCCACAGCTGTGTCTTAGACACAGGCTACAGTGATATATAAAAATTACAACATACAACATAAATAAACTGCAATCATAATGACTGTCTTCGTGTGCAATGCTTCTCTCACCTTTCCAAGTCGTTTTTATTTTAATCCACAAAATACAGCAGCCTTAAACCTGCATTTTCTCTATCAGCCAGCAGGGGGCGACTCCTCTGTTTCTATAGAAGTCTATGAGAAAATGATCCGACTTCTCTCTTGATTTATTCCCTCAGTAAACATTGGAAACATGAGTTTATGGTGTCAGACTCTAGTTCCTAGTCTTCTTCAACACAGCATGATGCTCATTTAGTGAATCAGGGTTTCATTTAGAGTCAAGCAGACCAGAAAGTAAGGGATGCACCTTGTGATTGACATGGTGTTACCATGATGTTGTTTGTTTCCATCTTTAGTTTTACCTTTCACAGTGTTTTCACTTAAAGAAACAAGATGGTGACAACCAAAGACCAACATGGCAACGGCAGACACAATGTTCAAAATATATCACTTATTCTTATTTTAGAAAAGCCATCATTTTCACAGCTGACATAATTTATTCACGCTGAGAAGGACGGAGTCAAACAGAGAGAGATGAGTAGAGGAATACGGGAAAGAAAGAAAGCAGACATAGAGAAAAGGAGAAAGACAGAGAAGCAACATTATGGCGTCATATAATTAACCTCCTCTGCCTCGACGCCTTCCCTATAGGGTCACTTTGATGGTATTCATGTCTTTATAACTGAAACATAATGAGCAATAATGAAAGACATGAGCTGGCCTTTACAGGCGGCGATCACTCCTTTTATCCTTTTTGGTCTCAGCTCACTTCAAACACAGATGGAGTGTGTGCATTCAGTGTGTGTGTGTGTTCACATATACATTAAATAAAAATATAAAATAATAAAAAAAAACTTCTCAGATGCATAGCATCGAGTTGCCTTCGTCGCTGAAACCTCCTAAATTGAATAAGCAATTAGCACTCCTGTCTCACTCGTTCTTGCTGCTCAGTAAAGAGGGAGCGTCGCGGCGTTTTGTGGCTGCAGGACGGGAACGAGCTCGTGCAGCTCGCTCGCTCGCTGGGTTTGGCTGTAGAGCCAATTTCTGATGCGTCCATGAAGTGAGAGACGAAGGCAGACAGCTACCTCCCCTCTGCTTCTTGCTGACATATTGAGCTGTGCTTGTTCTCATTTCTCACTTCATCTCTTCTCCCTCACACTACTGCCGCTTCTTTGGCTTTTCATTCCCTGTGCATCTGCTCTCGTATTGTGCCTCCGTCCTCCTTGTTGCAAATGCTCTCATTTTTCCATCGTTCCTCTGGTCTTGTCCTCTCTTCACTTCTGTCCCTTCTTTTTTATTTGTAATAACTCACATTCATGCCTTGTTGTCCTGTGAATCCCTCGAGCTAAGGCTGGTGGATCGATGGCGACGGCACACGATCAATAAAAAAAATGGTTTAATATCATGAAAAACTTAAGAAGCATGACTTGGGAAACATATTTTTTCTGTATCTATCTAATGTGAATTTCTCTGTGAGATGGATAAAGTATCTACATGACGATTACGTTTTCATGATTTTGTTTGCTTTTTAAAATTATTTTAGATGCACGCTTCAGCTCTGCCTCATCTCCGAGGATGTTGAGATTTCTTGTTGTTAGGGAAGCAGCACACATTTTTAGTGGGAGCAGTAATGTTCAAGCAGAAGTTCAGGCAGTTGGTGGTGCAGAGTGTGAATGCTCCATGTCTTCACTGTGTGGTTCCTGCAGCTCAGTCCAGTCAAAGCCTCCTGCACTGCCTCTGAAGGAGCGTGTGGTTGTGGGTTCCTTGTGGTTTGTATTGGGGTTGGAGAAGGATGATGTTGTGATATGAATATCTGATGATATGAAATCATCAGATACTGCAAAGCTGATTAGTTGAAGAGGAGCAACAGCGATGGTCTACCTGATGGGTCAGACCACCTTAACCAAGGCTGGGCTCAAGTTGTGGCAAAATTCTGGCTTCGGTCACCACACTATGGTGAGTAAGATGCAGGAAGTTAACTTCATACTTGATACACCGACACACTGTCGTTAAGCTCATGTTTGCTACGAGTGGAAAACATCCTAAAAATCTATCATTCTCTAATGTTTAGTCCCTGTGGAGACTCAGTATGTGCCCATCAGGCTGGTGAGGATTCAATATGCTGGCAGAAACCCTGAGCTGAAGTCAGGGGGAAAGAGCACCGAGCAGGGGGGGAAGGCTGTGACCTTTGGTTTTAGAGCTGTAAACAATGACTGTGTGTGGGGGTCAGCTAAACAGAGCAGGGTCACACCTCCGTTCACTGGATGCTGGTGTGTTTCCAGCAGATAAACATTACAGACACATCCCAGTCTGCTGCTAAGACTCAAGCGTCCACCTGATAAACGCTGTGTATAGTAAAGTTCAGAGCTCTCAACTTTAGCAGCACTAGAGATAAACATCCAAACGCAGCCCAAAAACATTTTCTAAGTGTTGTTTCCTGAGGTTTTTATCTTCGGTAGCTCGCTGTGGATGTTTGTTAAGGATGAGATCCTATGAGAGTCAGGAGGTTCTGTGTGACCGGAGCTAAATTATGTACCTTGTGATGTTTTTGGGGTTGAAGTGAAGTAATGGCACAAATCTGCACTGAATGTTTTATTTTCAGAGGCCACAGTCAAACGGAGCATACATTCAGAGTGCAGGGCAAGGACACACATAACAGAGCGATCCTTTTGAATTTGAAGGGCAGTGTGGCTCAATTTTTAAGAATTTATTCAGTTTTATTCTCACCGCTTCAGGGCGAAAGAAATGATCTATGAAGTTCAATAGAAACAAGTTTTCCCAAGGCAGAGAAGCATCAGCTGCACCTGTGAAGCACCACTAGTGTTCAGTCTAGAAGATGAACATGTGAATTCATGGGAGAAATCACTCTCAATCACTTTTACAAATCCACTGTTCACCTTTACAACCACTGATTAGACTGTTAGCGTGTTTATTTCTACAGGAAACTGACTTTTTTTTTTTTTGTTTACAAGTAGGGAGGATCTACTTTTTACTGGCGTCAGCAGTGTTTGAGAGAAAATGTGACTTCAAACCTTCTTAAAAAATAAAAACGATGAGCTTTAGTTTTAACGTAATAAAAACACCCAACAAAATATTGCAGAGCAGAGGACTGGTGCACTTTAAAACCAATCAAACACAGTTTATGTGGCTGAAAACTCGTCTCAACACAAGCCACTATCCAGCCTTTCATCACTGACCTTGACTTCCACTCGCCTGGCTTCAAACAGGACCACATCAGTGGTGAACGGTTATTACTGGAGCTACCAGCTTTCATTTCACTCATCACTCCACCACCACCACCATCACCACACAGTCCTGAGGTGAGCTGACGAGGCAGCCGTGCAGCTTATAGGCTCAGCTCTTTCACAGACTTATTCTATATGAAATCACCATTTAGAAAAGAGAAACCTCCTCTTAAAAAAAGACTGATAGCACAAATTAAACTTTTTTCGAGACTTGCAGGAACCTATTGGGTAATAAAATGGTACTTTTACAGACAGTTAATGATGAAGGGAAGAGATTTCTAGGCTTTTTAGTTCATTTTAATTCATTGGCAGTACGTGTAGAGGTCTTTAAACACATAGTGTGACCCCTCTATTGGATACTGGATTACCATTAATAACCTCTAAACAACAACACGATTCTGTCTATTCTGAGTGGTTTCAGTCTTAAGCTAGAATGAATCTAACGAGCGCAACTAATAACAATTTTAACGATTAATCTGTTGAATATTTTCTCTCTTAATCGATTAATTGTTTGCTGGTCAGAAAATTGCTAAAAATGTGGATCAGTGTTTCCCAAAGCCAGTGTTTCCGGGTCGCTGAGTGCAACATGCAAAAAAAAAACAAAACACAACAAATGACAGCGACGCAAAGAGGTAAGATTCACCTAATGATTACTTAATCGGCACATATTGATTATGTTACATCAAGATAAGTCTAAAATAATATGTGAACAGATGTATATTAGACATGTATAGAGAGATCTGGTCACATGAGGCACAGAGACACCAGCTGAGTCGGTCCTCTGCTGAAAGACTGAGACCACCTCAGAAAAAGGTCTGCTGGTGAAGGCGTCACATGACCGCGCCAGGTCTGAACTATACGAGTCACATTTTCATTTGTTTCTTTTTTCTTTGCTTATTATGGCGTCCTTACAGTACATCTCTGTGGGTTCAAATTATCCCTGACAGCTCTGGGAGGCTGATCTGGGTCCAGCAGGGGTCCAGAGCCATCAATCAGACTTCAGCAGGGTCTCTTCCACTTCATGCTCACTGACGGCCTCCCTGCTGCTCCTCTTCCTCTGATTTTTGCAGCACCCTCTGTATCTTGAACCCGTCTTCCTGTCTGCATCACTTCCTGTCACTCCCTCCTCTCCTTCCTCCAGCTACACATCTTTCCTCTCCATCTCTCTCCCACAGGGCATTCCTATGTATCTTAATCCTCTTCCCTCACAGTCACCATCAATTATCAGTCCACATGTCTGTAACACACACTCACACACACACACACACCATGGCTTAAAGATGTCTCACACACACACACACGAACACTGGCCCTCCTCCATCAAAAGGGCAATCATTTCTCAGCGGGTGCTGGGATATCAGCTGCTGCACTGACACAGGTGGGTGTTGAGGGGGTCATTTGTATAACAGATGTGTGTGCGTGTGTGTGTGTGTGTGTGTGTGTGTGTGTGTGTGTCAGACACAGGTTTAATGACTCGTCCAAGCCAATTTTCAGCCGCTGGCTTCTCTTTGTGGGGAAATGAGGTTTGTAGTTAATGTAGCACAGAAGGGCTGCTTGTGATCCTGTGTGTGTGTGTGTGTGTGTGTGTGTGTGTGTGTGTGTGTGTGTGTGTGTGTGTCCGTGTGCATGTGTGTGTGTGTGTCAGCTCCAGTGAGTTGGCTCCAAGCAGAATATTAGTAGGAACCATATGGGAGAATCAGTATGAAGGAAGGTTCAGGAACATTTATGCTGTGAGGCCTCTGCCTTACAATAGCAGAGCTTCAATGTAGTGTGTGTGTGTGTGTGTGTGTGTGCAAAAATGCTAATTTCTGCTTGTTCAAGTGTGTTTAGCTTCACCCTCCTTTTATAAATCACATTACGGTGTGTGTTCGTGTGTGTCCAGACTCCCTAACTTGAGCTATCCCAAACATTCAAACTGTGTCCAGTATAAAGTGTGGCGTCCTCACACCTCCTGCATGTCAGCAGCACGCATGCACGGCTGCACATGTAAACACACACACTGATGCTTGTGGGTGGGGAGGCATCCCAGAGGAGGAAATAAGTTCGGGTTGGATGTAATGAGCGACTGAAAGGCAAATGAGCCCTTGAGTGTGACGGCCTCTATCTAAGCGCAGACAGCCTGCGTCGTGGGAGCTCCTTTATTGCTGAGAGAATCCAAAATGTCATTCATCTATCTGAACCTCCCTCCTTGCGCCTCGCCATCGCCTCATTCCTCTCCTGTCATCTCTTCCATTTCCTCTCTCCCCCCATTTTTCCCAGCCTCACTCTCCCATCTATTTTCCTCCTGACTCAGAGCCGGCCTGCTGCCATTAAAAGTCTCGCCTTTTCTCCACCTCCTACTTTTCAGCTTCTGCCTTTCAAAACTCAAGTGTGGAGCACCTGGGTCCAGCTGGTGTCTCCATTTCCACATTTCAGGCCATCCTTAAAAATCAAATGTAGAACTCTGCAGTCTGTGAGCCAGTAATCATACTTCGGTGTGACACAGAATATGTTAAAGAAAACACAAAATGACTGAAAAAGTTAAAATGATGAAATAAGTGAACAAATGTCAAAATAAGGCTTATTAATAAAATCAGCTCATGCTGGGTCAGTGCAGTTAAAGGAGTCTGACTAATGCTTTGACTTCTATTCACAGTGTTTGTTTCCACACTCTTTACTCAAATGTTCAGCAACAACACAAAATTAAATCCACTGCAAAACGATCTTTGGATGTTCAGAAAAAATAGCTACTAAAGGACTTTGCAGCTTGTTTTGCCAACTGCCTTTTCCAAACTCCTGAGTGGACTCTCGGTGTCACGCTATCGATCAGTCCTGAATGTCTCCACTCAGTTATTGACCTCAGCGAACCTGCAAAGCAGCCATAAGTTGTCACGTTTTGAAAAAAAGGAGAAAACCACAAGCTCAAGACCAAACACTCATTTCTTAGACAGAGAACTCCTGGGATGCTTCTACAGATTATAACGGAATATTTTTTTTTTTTTTTTTTTTTTGCTGGTAAAAGAGTAAGACGAATGCTTGGAACAGACAGAGCTGCAGTCTGGCTCTTGACCATGGACTGTAGCCGTAGGCGCAACAATTCAATGGAGACAACAGGCCGAAAACATGGCAACAGCATCAAACAACCCGCCATGTCTTGAGCTAAGTCCCGGTCCATCAGAAAAGCGGCACCAGGAGTGAAATATGCAACTATTTTGTTTACAGAGCCGACCAAGATGGACGACCAGCAGAGCCACTAAAAGCCTGGTGCGTATTTTTCCTAAAAAAAAATCACCCAGTGAAGTGTGATCTCAGTGGCTGCTGTTTTGGGACATGGCTTGATGGTTTTTCTGGCTCTAGTATGAATTTAAAGACACTGAACCAATCTTCTGTCGTCCTTTAACTCCAGTCCTCCTCCTCCTCCACCTCCTCTCAGCCCTTTTCATCTTTTTGTTTTTAAATTCCTCACGACTGCTCCCATTCATCTTTGGCAAAATCAATAACCATTCACTGGCGTGCAGGAGTTGAGGGATGTAAATAGCAGAAATCTGACATTCGCAGGATATAAAACAACAGGCTTTCAATATAATCAACAGTGGTGCCGGTGCCATTCCTCAAACAATCCATAGCCTTATTAAAAAGAGGCCAATAATTTAGCCCTGTGTGCCGCCAACGGACAATAGTGTCTGATGAGTCAGGAATTTGACAGAGTGAGGACGGATGGAGGCTGAGGGTGAGGGGTGTTTAATTTCCCTGTTCCTGGATTCATACATGCTCCAGTTCCCATATCGCCCTCTGTTTTCATAAAGCAGTAGCCTCCATTCTCCATCCAACAGCGGCAGAAAACGAGCAAAAGCACGCAACATGCAAAGACCTGAGAGCTGTGAAGGAGCGTTCACACTGAGAGGAAAGATCTGGCTGCACACTTTCTGACTGTGGTGTCTTTATGCTGAAATGTGAGTGGATGTGTGCGGTTTTCTACATGTGTGTTGCATGTGTCCTCATGTTAAAGTATTTCTTAAGTCTTCCTTAAAAAAAAAAGAAAAATAAGGAAAAATATCTATGTGTGGATATCAAAAGGCATCAATCATTATGAAATTAAAGGGGTTATGGGACTCTATGCTAACTAAGGGACTCAGGAGCACATGAATAATGCCATGCAGCTCGCTCACAAAGGCCGAACCAAACCAACACAAGTCGACAGGCTACCTTCATCCAGACCACATGCTCACCGAGCAGCGCTGCAGTTCACAATCAGAAACAAGTTTAGTGCCACGTAAGTTTGCACAAAGAAGGAATTCAACTTGGTGACTTGGTGCATGACATAAAGATATATAAACAAAACCTATATACATGTAAACATGCAGGTAGTGCAGAGAGAAGACCCGAGGATGATAAAGTGACTCAGAATAAAAATGCTAAAACTCTGATGATGTGGTAAAAAAACAGAGACAAAAACAGAGCAATACGGCAGATAATGAAAGGCAAGAACTGGTGCAAATATTCAGAAATGTGCAATTTCTGCTGTTAACTGTAAACTCTCAACTCTCAGTTATTCATCAACTATTTTGATAACTGAATAATCATTTGAGTTTTTAAAAGAATAAGTACACATTCTCAGATTTGCTCCTCTGGCAGTAACCTGAATATCTTGACATTTATGACCATTTATTGACATCTTATCGACCTGTTGACTGGAAAATGGAAATAATCACACAGAGTTGCACCAACTCTACTCAGATGAATAAACAATAAATATGTTTTTGAACTGTGCCACAGTGAGTGAAACACGCTTCATGTGCTCAAAGAAATCTGAATCAGTCAAGCAAACAGTAACGACAGAATAAAGTGGAAGGTTTGAATTGAAAGCAGCATGTGAAATGAGCTCATTGAGTGCATTTCGTCTTTGCCTTTAACCCTCCCTCTCCTTTGACTTGAAAGCAGAAGCTGAAAAACTCGGAGGCTTAATTGCTTCTGATGCTTCAGAGGCAAAGTTAAGAAACGAAGCGCAACCTTTCTGGAGGCGACTGACAATGTTAAAGCAATCAGTGTGAAGAGGAAACATGGCTGTGTGATGCTACGCAGGAGAAGTCCTTTCACTAAACTCATCGCTGCTTCACTTCTACGATGTGAAATGAAGTGTAGCCTCAGAGCTACAAAGTCCATATTTTTTTCTACCACCAATTTCAGTGAGTTTGTTTTTCTAAATACTACTGGAGACACATAAACTGTCAGAGGGAATTTGTGTCACTTTTCACAAAAGGCCAATGAACTTCTGTGACTTCGAGTGTTTAAACTTTGGTTTCAGATGAACCCATTTTCAGAAGAACTCGCTCGAAGCAACAAAAAAAAATAGATCAATTTCACATTTCTGTGACTATGAAGCAAAGAGACACTGAGAATCAGCTTAAGGACGTGTGACGACGTCTGAGTTTGAGAAACTGAGAGCTTTCTGATGTAAATTTTCTCCAGATCAATTCCTCTGTTGATTGATGTTAAACTCATCGGTGAGTATTTTCTCACTGTCTCCTTTTATGTCCTCAGAAAGTCTTGTAGTGATTGGAACCGGACCAGGAAAAAGCGAACATGTCGTATGTGCTCAGATCAAACAAAAGCTTGGAGATGTGTTAACATGCAAACAAATCACACCGTGTCGTGCTTCAGTTCACTCTTCAAGGATTAGATTGTTTCCTCGTATGACAGCTTGACACAAATAAGCAGCTACAATCTCAAGCCTTTAAATTCTGTCTTTATGTTTAATGAATCCAGCTACATCGTTAAGGATCTGTTCCTCAGGAAGGTTTGTGCACATTTTTCCACCGTGATGTGGCACTTCTCCATCATTTCCCTGTGTGACTCAGTCAGTCTGAAGGTGATGCTCAGAGCTGAGGTGGGATTTGACATGAAGAAGCCAGAGTGGGCGTTAACGTCGGTAGCTCGGGAAGTTTCTTTCCATCCAGGCTGACAGTGTTGACAAACGACAGGGGAGAGTGCATCTCAGCGGGTGTGTCTTTTCTCTGCCAGTTAGCACACAAGCGACAGAGAGAAGAGGAAGGAGAGAGAGGGAAGGAGCTTAGTCTGCCTTCAGGAGGAATACATCAGCGAGGGAGGGATGAAAGTTTGATGTTTTCACAGGTGGCCTGGAGGGAGGAGGAAGAGGATGAGCGAGAAGTGGAAACAAGGTGTAGAAAAGAGGATGGAGAGAGCAGCAAAACAGAGGAAAACTCACGAGTGAAAGTGGTGGATATTTAAAGATATGCTGTGTAATGATCGCTCATGTTTTGGCTGTAGTCAACATGTATGCGTCACAGTGTGAAAATCCATGAGCCTTAGGACTGGGTTCAGAGCAGGACAGAAAAAGAGCGATGTTTGGATCACTGTCATGCATCCAGTCTGCACAAATACGCAGCGTTTTAACAATGGAGCAGGGAAAAAGAAGAGTAAATAGTTACTGTTTGGCCAAACGTTAGATGAGAAGATCAATACTACTCTTGTGTCTGAGCCAGAAGACAGAGAGCTTAGCATAAAGTCTGGAAACAATGGGAGAGAGCCAGGACAGCTCTTCTCCTTTATCTTTATGCTATTCTTAGTTCTGCAGGAAAGAGCAAACTGAGAACATCAACATGGATTTGGTGTTCACAAAGCAGCATCATCAAGGATGTGCTCTACTGTCTCGAGCCCTCATACTTCACATTTACCATTCGTACCATCAGAGTGGAACGTTTCTATCTTGTCTATTTCTATCAAGTTTGATCATCCACCCATTTCCCTGCATCCCCCTCTGACAGATTTGTCTCCCAGTCGAAGTAGCTGGACTCCAACCAAAGTGAAAACTCTGTCACAGAGATGAGGAAATCAACTTCATTCCCAAACCTGAGCTTTATAATTGGTTGCCAGATAAGTTAAATGGCAACACTGGCATTTTGCTGACAGACCATTCATCAGGGAGAAGAGTCGAACAGTTTAACTTTCAGACCACTTTAACACAAAGACATTGTGTTTTAAATCAATTAGATGGAATTTCTATGCACAATATACAGAATGAGACAAAAGACCAAGCCAGTGTCCTCATTAGCGACAATGACCTGCTGCTGGTTGCATTAAAGTAAGATGAAGGGATCCCCTGGTCTCAAGGAGTCTGCCTGCTTAGCTTAATTAAATCTCTGATCATCAGAACCGGCTCTTGAACCTTTTAATGCCAAACCCACACGACGAGCAAAGCATGAATATTTATTGTTCTCAACAGAATTGTCAAATCTTGCAAATTTGTCACAGAATATTCAGCGCAAAAGTTACTGCAGACGATTTTGATTCACCTCCATGTCCTTCAGTGAACACATATGAGCCCAGAACCTGGTGTTGTTTGAGGCGCTATAGCCCTGCTGCTGCAGTCCTGCAGCTTAGCCGGGGCACTTTTTTTTCTTTTACATCTTTACCTTAAGTGACAAAGCCCCAGTAGCCTTCTCAATTATGTTGTGCAGGTGCAGTCAGCAAGAAAGAGTAATTGCACTGGGTGTTTGCAGCTCCCTGAGACGGATTGGAAGCTCAGGGCGAGCTGTCAGGGGCTCCCGAAGGACTCACCAGGTTGAATGTGTGTTTCATATGTGTGTGTGTGTGCTGCTGTCACATCGCTAGAATAACATTATGTTTCCATTTCGCATGTGCATGTACCACACACAGGCATGCCGCCATGCACACTGCGTGTTTGCATATGCACGAGCGCAGCGACGATATGCATCTATTAAGAGACAAATGAATGTTTGCGCTGCCTGCGTTTCCTCGCCCGGTGCTTGACAACTGCATCGAGCCGACCCGCCGGCTCCCTGACAGTGACAGTCGAGCCCCCAGGACCTGTCAGCTCCATCACATCTGCCCTCAGGCCTGTGGAACCTCCTAGATGCCTGGGCAATAATGCTGCAATAAGCTCCTTGTTACGGGCATGTCATCAGGCCTCGAGGGACAGGCTGTGAAGGCTGGAGGGTCACCAAGAATTACCCAAACAGGAAGTAATTTGAATAGAAACTCCCATTAGCATTTAGCAGAGAGAGGAGATAATAAAGTGTGATGCAGAGCATGCAGAGGGATCATGGGACGTGTGAATTTAGATTACAGATGAGACATTATGGGAATTTTGATTGACTCTAGCTAAATGACCTTTTGATTTACACAATAATCATAAGGGCATGAAAATAAAGACGTCCTTTGCGTTGGCCCAGGTGGAATTCAACACTCACTGCTGTTCCTGCTGGTTTCAACACTCCTCCACCACCCGTCTCACTTGATTTCTCCTGGATACACCTTCACTTATCCCCACGGGCCCGATTGAGACTTTGAATCCTGTCTGTAAAGAGATTTCAGTTTGAGAGGTTCACTTTTGTGTCAGAACTCAGCAGAGGTGGAAACGGGAGGAGAAGTTTTGTCTCTGGGACCGACGGGAAACGCTGCTGATCAAGTATAGAGTTTTATAACTGTATGTGAATTTGGGGAGACGATCGATCCTTTGGTGAGTTGAATGAGTTCACTTCTTTTAGCTCGATGACTGGGTGTGCACAGGGGAGCTCGGGTCCCCTTCGTCCTTGCAGGCCCGGCTGCTCAAGCTAAATGTGCCGTCAACTTTCACTGGGAGACTAAAAAAAGACAACAGACAGAGTGGGAGGTCTGCACTCGCCCTTGCAGTCGTCATTGTTTAGCGGTGCAGTAACGAGGCGGCGGTGGCAAGAGGGGAGGGGAGATTCTGCAGGCAACGCCGCCACCTGCTCCAGATGTGGGATAAGGCACAGATGTGCTGGTTTAATTAGCCTTGCCAGAGGTGCTGCGGCATGATTACGCCGCTCCGCCCCGAGAGAACGGCTGTCTCAACGGGTGTGTTTGCGTTTCGCTGCCTTTGTAAGAAGATGAGAGTTTGACAGCAGCAGAGATGGAGGGAGAGGTTGAAGAACAATAGGCCGTCCATGTATGGCTGTCTTTCCCCCGTCTCAGCTCAGTTTGACAGCAGGACGGCGGTGCAAACAGCGACAGCGAAAGCGAAGCAAAAGAATGCGTGGGTCTCTTTCAGGAGGAAAGACTCGAAGTGTGATTATGCGTCTGTGTGCGCATCATTACGTGCCTGCTTGCTTGTCTCCACGCCGCTCAGGCTATTCCATCTGCCAAGCAAACCTGAATGACCTAGTTGGGAGTGAAATGTGCCATAAAGGAGCTCTGATGGACGAGGGAGAACATGGTGCTAATGACACGGCTACATCCACACAGCCACGCTGTCGGCTAATGAAGGCCCTCGCACCAGAAACAGACGCCTTTGATGGAGTTCACCACCAGGGGCGACACAGGGTTTGTGCACGTCACCGTCGGAAATCTTCAGACGACTTTTCTGATGCTTGTCCTCGTCTCAGCATGAATGAGTGAGACCAATGTCAGCTTTGGGAGATTTGATAGGAAGAATGTCAAACGGGTTGGCTCATATTCAGGCCGTTTTCTTGCTGCATCTTCAAGTATCTGGGTTAGCCCTGTAATCATGAAATCTCTTTGTGGGAGAGCTGGTCTCACCAAGCTAATGTCTGTGAGACTACACAAAGCCCAGAAGCACACAGCCAACAACACACACAAACTGTGTCAAACTTCAACAGTCAGACAAGTCTGAGATGCTTGTGTGTGATGTTGATGTGAGGGGAAGATGTTTTAATTAGCACAACCCAGGAGACACGTGGAAAGCCAAGGGACACACTGGCAGAAATCTACACTTCTCACACAGTGAAAAACAGGGAAGGGAGAAGGAGAAGGGCTCACAAATAATACATTTAATGGATGGATGGATATATGAGAGGAGACGGGAGCATCCAGGAGAAAATGTATGAGTATAGCTGCTGAAAAAATGTGCAGGTAACTGGTGTCTCTGGTGTGTTTCAGCAGGCATGCAGACATAAAGGTGGATCCACCCATTAAGTGCAAAGGATTAACCCAAACAGGCTTCAACATAAAGGTTAATTTAGCCTAATGAGATGGTCAAAGTTAAAGCTGTGGTCCTCACAATAGAAATGACAAAAAAATATTTTTTAAGTCAAAAGTTATTTCAATGCCATTTAAAATTGTACCCCAAAACTTTTTTCTCCAGGCCTTTAAAGGCTCCTGGAAACCCATGATTGGTTGCCATAACCGCTCCTCCATCTTGCCAGCGTGGGCGAACAACCCTCGCTGTAAAACTGCCTCGGTGGATGCACAGCTGACCCTGAACACGAGGATGGAGAAGCAAGAAGAACAGCTTTTTTTGCACGCCACAGTGTCATAATTCTAAAATTAATGTGTGAGTTTGTCTATTTTCAAACAGGGAATCGGATGAAACGACCCCATAAAGGATGAAGAATGGCTTCTCAAAAGAGTCTGCGTGAGCACAATGGGTAAATGAATTCCCTCCTCTGCACGGGAAGGAACACAGCAGGGCTGCATCCAAAACAAAGGAGCAAAATGATCCTGAATCCGAGCCCTAAATATCCCAGACAGAAAACAATAGTACAGTAAACGTGTCATTTAGCACATGCATGAGGATCCAAGCTGCATTGATCAGTGACGACAGAAATCAATAGCACAAAGCACCGAGTCCTTTGGGAGTTGAATTAAATTAAAGTTAACTCATAGCGGTGGCATTTGATTTGCATGCTGAGCTTGTATTGCAACACGACGCCTTTCATTACATCCTCCTGCAATCTGAAAATTACACCACGATGTGATTTTAATATGTTTTCAATTGAGACACCCTAATTAAAGAAAAGCTGAGATGAAATCTGAGCACATCTGTATTCATCCACAGGCACACACACCGAGAATCACCAACAACCACTTATGCTAATGATGCCATTACTTAAGTTAATTGATGTATCATTAGCACATACTTTTTTGAGATTTGAGGAAATCATTTTTTTTTATTACTGGTTGAAAGGCAAATTAATAACGAGTCAAATTAGGTTTGAAGTGTGATGACGTGCTGCAGAGCTACCGGCACAAAGTTCTCTCAACTCTGACTTTTGTGTTGCTTCCTCCCAGGAGCCAAACTTCACTTTTCGTCTTTGGTCGAGTCAACTGAAACAACCTCCCTCACTGTATCTCCCGTCGTCACCTGGACGATTTACGACCCCCTCGCCTTCGTTCATTTAGCGGCCTGATCTTCTCGTCATAAAGCATGTGTGAAGCCAGCGGTGGGACGGGGGTGGCAGGGAGATGCCAATTTATGAGGGTGGGCAGTGTAGACAGGACTGCTTTTACAGCTCACAGATTTATGCTCTGCTCAGTCACAGCTTTTTTCTGTTTTTCTGGAGGGATGGCTGAGGCCTTCAGCTGCTTTAACCTTCACCTGTTACGCCCCCCCCCTTTCTTAAAGGTAATTTGTGTTAGCATCCGAGCCTCGGGGGGCTCTGCTTGTATCATTTAGGCAAACAGCCGTCCTGCCATTTAAAGGGTTCAGTGGAAGACATGAGCTGCAAAGGGGAAGGTCAGGTTAATTTGAATTCAACAGAGGACAGATTAACTTTTGAAGCCCTGTGAGTGGATGTCAAAAGGCTAAGAGTCTTTAATTTTATGTTTCACTGATCCAACGTGCACACATGACCTGTTGAAGGAGTAGTGAAGTGGCGGATTTCAGCACCAAGGACAAATAGTGGCTCACATTAGTAGGTGAATATGTGGGGAATAATGTACAGAATTGATATATGCGTAAGATGAATCAAAGTGTGCAGTACGTGGCAGCAGAAACCTTCAAAACGATCCCTTTGGCTGTTAATGACAGTAGTGTATTTTAAACCAGTGGTGGAAGACGTTTACTCCAGTAAAAGTACTAAAACAATTTCAAAACACTCAGTCCTGCATTCAAAATATTCCTGAAATAAGTCTGTATACAATCACAAAAATCCTTTTACAAATAAACATATCACCTACTTATCATTACTGATGCAGTAGCATGTGAGATGCATTTTAATATTGTAGCTTGTTAGTTTTATTCATTTTCTACAGTGCTGGGTAGTTTAATGCACTGTTTAATAATGCACTGCATGTTGTGAAGTAAGAAGTGCAAATTAATTATTGTACTTAAATTCAATACTTTAGTTCCTTAACAAAGAACCTAATTAAGTAAGGAAGATGAGGTGAAATGGCTTACTCAAGTAAAACTTACTTTGCATGAATGTTAGTTATTGCACTTGTGTAATTTATTAGCAATGATTTCAAACCTTCAGACTACTAATAAAATCAAAATCAATGGAGATGAACTCCCTCAAGAACATCAAAAGGGAATACTACACACTCTTTGCTGACTTTACAAGACTGATGAAGCTTATATTTATGTTACTTATTTTACTGTAAGTGATGAGCTGAACAGCAGTTTTTTTCCTGTTTGTTTGGTGTTGGGCTCAGCAGGCGTGTAATAAAAAGCTGAAGCTTTCTGACTCTGCTCTGCTCGACGCCTGAGAACATTTGGACTCGCTACAGATTCTGCTGTTTCCAAATGCAGCAGCCGGCAAATTTCTATTCCACCTCCAGTTAAAAGACTTTGTATCAGCTCTGTAACGGCAGCGAGTGAGACAGAGGTCACAGAAGGGGAAATCAATCCACTTCCACCAAAACATAGAGAGTGGCTTACCGTTTCACCCCCAGCGGGATACACAAATCCATCGCTCTCTTTCTTTCTCCATCTCGTCCTCTCCCTCCTTCACTCTTTCTCTCTCTCTCTCTGCCTGAACTCCTGGCCCTTCCTCCTCACATCTAAGAAAAATCGGCACCTGGGAGTGTTTGGAAAGCACCTCTCACTCCTGTGAAGTTCAAAAGAGGAAAGTGTAGCATCTCCTACGCTTGTTTCTGTCGGTGTCGTGGGGGGCAGTGGTGGATGTGTGAGAATCTACTTTTTCACCATGCCTCCCTCTAAGATATAAATCACCATAAATGCATTGGGAGAACAACAAAGCAGCACATTCCCTGTAAAAAACGTTAAAAGAGGAATAATGGGCAGCTATGAGCTATACTTTCTGCTGGGGAAAAACATCCCCTCTGATCATAACAGTTATTGTAGAAAAAGTGATGAAGCAAAGCAGTGATGCAGAGCTGCAAAGTTACTGAAAGACGTGAAGACACAGATGCACTAATATGAGGTCAGCCTGCTTCCACTGTTAAGTCACTAACAGCTGAATGACACACGACAAGATCACTTTCCTCAACTGCTGCGTACATATTAATAGTCATCAAGTATTCTGCTTACAGCGCTTCCATAAATGAAATCATCTACTGTGTTTCAAGAATATGTTTGTTTATGTTCAGGCCTGTTAAAAATGTAGAAATGAATAATACAGCTGAAGCCTCTGTAGAACTTGAATTACAGTCAGTTATATTTACATTATTCCATGTGAACAGTGATTCAAAATGAAACAGTCATTTCATAAGTCTATAATCATGCAGTACATACAGCAGCTGTTTATTGGGTTCATGTGCCCAAAAAGAAATAGATTTAATGACAAATAACACAAGTTATAGTTAAACGAATGGAACTTTTTTGCTGATTGGATTTCAGAATCTCTCTGGAATATGTGTATTTTATCTGTTTCTTTATGTAAACCTGAACCCTAACGAGCATTTCCTGATCGGACACCCCTATAAAAGACACGGGACGCATATTACAACTAAAATTAATAAGATATATAGAAAGATTGTGGTCCAACCCAGTCTACTTTGCAGAGTGACGACAAACAAGTTGTAAACAGTAGATAAGCAGCTTCCACTGCAAGTGCAAAGAATCTGGAAGTACTTCAACCAGCAGACACACAAAGAAATACACAAACCAAACACAAAGGCACTTAGAAGTGAGCCACCAAGTGAAGCATCATCCGTCCTGATGTGAGCTGAAAACACACAGCGACCAATAGCGAAGCCACGTCCCAGACAGATAGATGCTCTCTCACTGCATCACCTTTGGAGAGCAAACAGAGAGACAGTGAGCGGGGCCCTGTTTTCCTCCAGCTGTCTTGATTTTGACGAAAACTTTGGTGCGGTTTGTTTCGTTGTGCATTTTCCAGAAGCTAAAAGCATCATTCAAGAAAGAGCTGCCACATGTAGAGTGAAAGGCGTGTCAAATTAACGTGTGATTCACTAAGACAGCAGCTGATGACACAATAAACAGTGTGGTGACTGTCTTCCTGCCATTCATGTTGGTCTTGACAAAAAGGGAGAGGAATTTGAGAAAAAGGTCTAAAGGAGCAGAAGAAAAGAAGAACTCACTTCCTCGCTTTGTGGCTGTGAGACCTCTCAGTTTCTTTATGTTTTCCTCTGTCTCTCTCCCTCTCATACATAGAGCTCACAGAAAACCCCTCAGAGCATTGAGCCTGACAAAAAAAGAGGAGAGGATAAAAACACTTATTTTTGATGGCTGCTTCAAAGACCATTACTGGTGCCTTTGAAAAGTTACCAGAGGCTGGAAGTTCTTTCGAGTGTTGAGGAGCACAGCGAACAGGTTACAAAGTGATGAGGTAGCCACCCTGTCTTCTTCTTCCCCTTTTATTCTCACATGCTCGTTCCTCTGCCTCGGTTCTGGATTTGTGTGGATTCTGTGAAACTCGTGCTGTCTTTTCCTCAAAGACTTTTCCACGACTTTAATGGAAAACGTCAAAAGGTAAAGGAAATATTTGATTCGCTGAGGAAGTCCAGGTCTGAAAAGTGTTAAACCTTCATTCTCTCCAACAGCCAGCAGTAGGATCTTGAATCTTGAAAATCTTGCAGCAAGTAGGTGTTAAAGTTGGTGGCTTCCTGCTGTTAGCAGGACACCAAATTATCATCCTGGTCTGCTTTGGGACGCCAAGATCATGACTTTAATTGGCTCGAGACAGCTGATGCAAGTTTAATGCGTGTGCATGCTCATGTCTGCCTGTTTGGCGGATCTTTAAAGTCCCATAAGGCCCCTGAGTGATGTCCAAACAATAACTGTTCACATTGTTCTCTGTCGGCTACAGCTGAAGCCTGGCATGGCTGGTCCACTGTGGGCCGAGGGCCTCGCTTGGCAAAGCCACAGTGTTGGGTTGACTGGACGCACCTGTCAACACAGCCGGGGATTAGTGGACGTATCAATCGGTGGCGGCACAGATCCCCTCACCTGCTCTGTGGATCTGTCATTTTCCTGCCTTTACCTTCCAACCGTCTGCTGTCTGTTGAGCCAACCTTTCCTCTCCACCTGCCAGCTCTCTCCTTCTGTTATTACTGAAGCTTTGCTTGACCAGTGCTTTCCCAGAATGAGATATGGATAATAGTTACTAGCGGACATTCTTTAGAGGCAGCGCTCAACACAAAGAATGGTTAAATCTCTTCATAATCTTCACCACTAACTGGCAGGAAGAAGAAGAACAATGTGTGCTGATTAGTATAACCCTCAGAACACATGTAGTCTGAAAAATTCAGCATCCAATGCAAAGCTTGGTTTCTGCATTAACGACACAGAAAAAACTAACCAAATCACACAAAAGCTCTTTAAATTAAATTCAGCCTTGAGCTTCCACTGCACCACTCTGCTAATGCAAGCAGCCAAATGCTGGCTTATTCTCGTCCTTGGACTCTGGCACATCGACATAGTTAGCACAATGTGCCCAGGGTCCCAAACATCAGCCTTGAATCAGGGCGTGAGCGCGCACATTTAACATGAACACAGGGAGGAGCGCTTGTGAGCGCTGGTGAAAGAAGATGGAGAAGGACAGCGAGGCCAGAGACAGATGGGGAGTGAAAGTAAAAAGAGGCGTCGGTGGGGTGGAGGAGGGGAATGAGGGAGAACGAGCAGGACGAGGGGGAGTCAGTGTGTTCTGCAGAGTGTGTAAAGACCACCCTTCTCCATGCTGTAGTCCTCGACCTTGAGAGGACATGGGGGTGGGTGGTGGTGGTGGAGGGTGGGGGCATCAGTATATCTTCAGAGCATGTCATAATCCCCTCTACACACATGCACATAGATCTTTTACAGCACATACACTAATACCAACAAGAAAGATGCTGAATCCTGCAGTGACATCACAGTCATGCCTTCCTTTCAACGACCACACTTAAGGTCTTCACAAGTGTTTCTTTTCAAGTTGGATTCATTGAACGTGACCCTGAACCATCTGGATAAGAGCATCAGTGCATATACATCCATAATATCCACAGTGCACAGGCGTCATGGCTGCAGAGACACATTTCTGTGTTCTGTCCCGACATGATGCTATAACCAAACACTGTCAGTGTTCAGTTCTGCTGCACCACAACACAACAGGACTGGAGTGTACAGCAGTGTAGAGCTCCTTCATCTCTCTGGACACTTCACCCACTTTCCACACATTGTTTACACCAAACCTGTCTGTTCGACACAGGAAGCAGAAAGAGAGAGAGAGAGGAGGCAAATCATACACGATATTACGAACTTGTACACCTGTCAATGTATATGCCTTACATGTGTAATAACTATCTCCCCAGATGTAAAAACCCACTGTATAAAAAAGCTCTTGCAAGGTCAAGTCTCCCTGAATCACAGCTTACTTTACGACAGTTGTGTCCTTATCTCTGCTCAAACGACTCCCACGTTTTGGGTTTTGAGAGCCTCTTCGGTTTATTAGATGTCTGGCTTGTTATGAGCCTTTATTTGAATTCCTATGAAACTCCTTTCACTGCGTGAAACAACTTCATAACCGAAAAACTGCATTTTTTTTCACAGCAGCATCGCCTGATGAGTCTTTTCACTGAGGTTTAATTAACTCGACGAGGGCTCCGTGTCCTCTGGATGATATCACCCGCAGGAAGAATTTCACAGTGAACAATGGATCTGAATGTATGTTTAACTGCACACGTTATCAAATATCTATCTATCTACAGAAATATGCATGCGACTTTAACATCACACAACAAGCTTTATGCACACACATGCACTTTTAGCCTGAAGGTGTGTGCATTAGCTTTTCATTACCATAAGTAATGGGAGTGGTTCCCCACCCTTAAAATGCCATTAGTCCCTGCTTCCTCCCTCTCCCTCCCCTCGCTCCCTTCGCCCTTCCCGATCCAGAGCCGAACGCCGTGATTAGCTTTATGGAGCGAAGGCTGAAGGCAGAGAGGGAAACGCTACAAATGATATTACTTTGAGCCTGAATAAGCATACGACACATGACATTATCATCACGCTGGATGGAGACACCAGGGAGCCTATCAAACGCTGGGATCCGCACTGCGTGTGATTGGATGAGCCACCCTGGAGGGGCCCTGTCTCGAGTCCTGGTGGGAAATTTACTGATAAGGGGGACACAGTGGAAGAGGCTCCCTTAGTGTCACATCAGCAGCTCAGTTGGCCGGGCGAACACCTGCAGGTTTGTCACAGAAACACATATGAAATTAAATTACATGTCTGTAGAGCAATCCTGCAGGAAGTGGTGCGCTGCGAGAAGAGGGAACTTAATGAGCAGAGACAACCAGGGGCAATTAAACTTTGAAATGACCTTCAGTTTGTCATTTTAGGGGACAAACATCCTGTCTGAATTTATTTGTATTATCATAGACAGATCTAGTTTTTGAATACACAGTTCTTATTTTACACTCCTTTCCCCCCTGCATCCAGTCTAGATGCTAAGCTAAGCTGCTAGTTGTAGCTTAATATTTAACAGAGAGTGCTCTTCATTTTTTCATCTAACTGCTTAGCACAAAAGCAATTAACCATATCTCCTACAATCTTCTTAAAATCTACACTTCGCCACATCTACACATGTTATGGCTCATTTTTGTCTCATAAGAACACCTCGACGAGGCTTTACTGGTTAAAAAAGGTTAATTAGAAATTAATATATTAAAATTCAGAAGCAGGACAACGAGTGGGAGCATATTCCTCATGTGCATGTGTACATGTGCATTCCCATAAACCTATTTATAAACCTAAACATATTTTTTTTAACATGCATATGTCATAGTTTCATTACATTTGTGTTCCTCTCCACGTGCTGCAGTGTCAATGTTTGGTTGTGGACGCCGCCTCGGTGTATTTTATCCCTCGTATTGTGTGTGTGCACCTATTTAATCCCTCACACTGTGATGTGGAAGCATGTGTGTCCGTGCATGTAAACATCATGGAGCGTAAACGCCCTAATCTGTTCCCCTTCCTCGGTAATTAGACCGACTAACGAGCACTAAACAGAGAGAAGGACAGAGGGAGGACAAGAGACGAGTGAAGACGAGGGACAGAGCTTTTATTTGAGTGCCCGTCTCTGAAGAGTACACATGTGTAGGTAGGATGCCTATATCTGTGTGTGTATATGTGTGTGTGTGCGTCAGGGCCAGATGCCGGCATCTAACAGCCCATCTGTGAGGAGGGCCCTGCCAGACCACTAATCAGGCAATCCATCACCCCTCTACCTGCCACTGGCCATTACTCCTGAGCCACTCACACACACACACACACACACACACACGCACACACGCACACACACACACACACACACACACACAGTGTGTGTTGTTGGGTGAGTGAGAGAAAGAGAAAGAAAGAGAGAGAAGTCCTGAAAGCTCATGACAAACAAACTAATTACTACAAAATTTAGCATTTTGGTCCTCGCACATGGAGGTCACGCCCTCGTGCATACACACTCGAACATATGCTCATGAGCAATATAGCGCAATTATGTATGTTCACATCAGCAAATACTCACACATGAGCACTTTTTTGTGATACGCACTCATTTGCACTTTAAATTAAAGGAATAACCCACCAAAAAGACGGTGTGATTCGGAGACATTTTCTGCTCTTTGTAGACAAAAAATCTTTAGATTTGATGAGTCTGGAAGTGGGAACATGTGAACATGTGTGAGGGACAGTTACCCAGAACCCCCTTCTCTCATCGATCCTGCATCTAGAAATTCATATTTTAATTTTTGTCTCTACTTCTCTGAAGTCCTGTTCCTTATTTGGGAAAGAGAGGAACCTGCTCGCCTGCCTGTCTCACTGGTATGGAAGCAGATAATGGTTCAATTTGGCTGTTTTTTTTATGTAGCACTGCTTTCATATCACTTATCATTTATTCCCTCTCAGTTCTTGTGTTTTCTCTCTCCTTATCAGTCTGTTTTAGTGTTTCTGTCCTTCCCACGTGCTTTTTTTCTCTGAGACAAGACGATGCTCTAGAAAGCAAAGGGAACTGGGGATGTGTAATGAGCTCCTCAGCCATATTACTGACGACACACACACACACACACACACACACAGTGTTAAATCCACCTGTGTATGGATGAGTGCGCTAGCCTGCGGCGAAGACTGCATGATACGCCGTCTGATCGCTGCCGTAGAGGCAGGAGGGATTTCATTCTGGCTCTGAATGAAACACTTTTCAAACTAAAGGCAGTAGTAGGCTGCCAAAACACACACACACACACGCACACACACACACACACACACACACACACTGTTAAAACTTCAGTGAATGAGCCACAAAATGAACAGTAGAAAAACAGAGCACACAGAGCAACAGTACACCTCCACAGCGGTGTGAGTTCAAGTTCTCAAGTTCATTTACATCATTTTGTGTTCGCACCTGCAAGAGCAACAATGAACAGCATATGGCATATAAATATTCCATGTTGTGTCGGCACACTGTGACAACCAATCACATGCAAAGATGATTATGTAATGATTATGTAGGGGAACATAAAACCATATATAACTATATCTATTGCCAATATTCCCGCTGACGGTATCAGGATTAAATTAAGTCTTATTCATAGCCTGTTGAAATTACTCACAGTAACTTTAATTTTTGACTTCTATACAAGGATATGAAATGTGATTACATGCTAATGCTTGACCTACTGTATATGGCTTTACAGCAACACAATGACACCCTCTAACAACAAAACATTTGAACAAACAAACTGGCTTGTAAAATAAGCTACCCTATGGCATGGCCAGGACAAATGTTAACTAACTGAAGGTGTTACTAAAAAGTTCAAATCCATAATTAAGTTGCTTATCATGTACGCAGAAGTGAATGTAAAAATGTCATTAATTCCTACTGAGGTAATAATGGTTTCATTCAGGTCATACTGGTCAGTGTTTGTGTGACTCCACAAGCAAATAAGCTTCAAACAGTCTGTGGAAGATCTGCAGGGTTCCCAGAAAACCAGTGTTCATTCCTGTGAGGGGGAGACATGCTGTATTTAGTGGTTGGGGTGATAAGCTGCAACCCCTGTGGCGCTGCACTGATGTGGAGGTGTAGCGATGCAGCGCTCATGCTGAGCTGAAACACCATCCATGATGCCGCACGCCTCAGCAGACCTTCACTCTCACACTGAATGTCACAGCCTGCATCCAAAAACAAGGGTCCAGTGCAATAACTTTGCATAGCATAAATCATTTCTTGGGTGAGGAGGGGAGGAGGGGGACGTGGAATTGTAATATGAAAGTTTGTTGTGTTTGTGTCAGGGACACCCTGGGAACCAAGAGGAGACGTCGCATTCATTGCCATCTGTTTTCTAGCCTGACAATTAGGGCAGTCTGAGCAGCAGAAGCCAAGTTTGCCCTAATGCAATATTCTGCCTGACACACACACACACACACACACACACACACACACACACACACACACCTCCTCCCCTGGTGTGCTGGCTGTCGATCGATGCTGTGCCTTGTCTGCCACTCTCTTGCTCTCAGTGCCGGACTGTAAATCACATAGATAAGCCAAGACCTATAAAGCACATGACCTGAAGGCCTCTTGGGTGCACACACACACGCACGCACGCACGCACGCACGCACGCACACACACACACACACACACACACACACACACACACACACACACACGTGCACGCACGCAGGCACACACACAGGATGGATGGTTCCCAAAAGTATGGCAGTGAGGGAGCAAGGTAGGAAAAAAAGCCACCTGTGGCATTAATCTCACTGCTGGGCATCAACGCCGGAAAAACTATACACACAAGCACGCATGGCTCTTAACACGAGTTAACGAGTGTAAAGTACCAATAATGAACAAATATTCTATGGCACACAACAACATGGAAACAGGCTCTAACATAATTAGACCTCCACTGTGTTTGTGATGGTGACACAGACAAATGTAAATGAGCTAAACTGCAAAAATCTGGCGACAGCAGTACAGAAACACTTTCCACACATTTCAATCAGTGGGAAGCTCCTCCAACGCTGAACAGCCTTAAACCTGCAATCTCTCCAACAGCCAGCAGGGGGCGACTCCTCTGGTTGTACAGCTAGAAGTCTGTAAGAAAATGATCCATCTTCTTTCTCGATTTATTCCCTCAGTAAACATTGCAAACATGAGTTTATGGTGTCAGACTCTAGTTTCAAGTCTTCTTCAATACAGCGTGATGTTCATTTAGTAAGTTATGGTCCCATTTAGAGGCAAACAGACCATAAAGCAGAGGATGCTTTAGGACGGGACTATCGTGACAGTGCATTACCATTCAGGCAAAAAAAAGCATGTGCGTACATGTGACATGTACTTTTTCTGTACATGAAAACATGTTTGTGCTGCATCAAAGTCGCAATAATATGGTAAAATAGTATAAAATACAATAGTAAAATATCATGTGTCTGAATAAGAGCCAGGTTGGAAAAAAATCATATTAATGTATATTTCTGTTTCTGCACTTGCATCCCTATAAGTCCTGGCACAGGTCTCTTACACTGGAAATCTCTTATTCACCTAAGAATCCCACTGAATAAGATATTTCTACATTTTGAAGTGAACACTACAGCCACATGACAGCTAAACTCATCCAGAAAGCAGCAGCAGTTCCACTGAAATTAATTGAATTTGGTACAAAGTCAAAAATGCTGGTGTAACCGGCCACTAAAGCTGTTAAAACGGCTGTATTCAACTGAAGCCAAGGTGGCACTGATGAAAGAAAAGAGGGCATTAGGGGATGACTGTAAATGAGACAAGGATTACAAACAGGAAGGTGTATGAAAGGAAGAAAAAATGAATCAGGAAGGGACAGAAAAAGCATGGATGGATGGAGAGAATAAGGGATGGGGAGGAGTGACCAGCCTGGACTCGCCTGGAGTTTCACCAGTAGGAGCAGCTTGTGTGGCAGCAGGACGACTGTCACCGCTGCCTGCCAACCACGGCCACACTGGCGCCGCGAGGCATCCACCTGTCACTCAAAACTGCATTCGTTTTCAATAGCTTCCAGGCAGATTACTGAGAAAGAGGACGGATGTCTGTCCCAACTACACTCAGAAGCAAGACACAAAACAAGGCTGCTGAACTACCAGTAATCACTTTTCTATACATCCATTTAAAATGAATCCCAGACAGCATGAACCCCAACAACAGGAAGCCTGCATCCTCCTGCAGAACAAGTCGCACCGTCCGACCGCTTCAACACCGTCCGACCGCTTCAACACGAGTCACAATAATTAGCCCGTTGGAGAGCAGAGTGGGAGGTGAGCTGTTTGCACATAAAGCAACAGTCAGCAGCTCTGTGTGTGTGTGTGTGTGCGTGTATGTGTGTGTGTGTGTGTGTGAATGTGTGCAAACAGCGAGGGGTAGCGATCTCACAGCCTGTTCTGACCGCCCTACCATCTGTGGGCATGCCGGGCGCCCGCCTGTTGCCGCTCTGATGCCAGGCACTTTGACGTGGTTGCATGGTAACAGGTTCGAGAGAGCGGCTGGAAGGTGATTTCAGCCTCTCGGTAGTAAAAAGGACATCCATTTCCATGCTTTGAATGTTGCATTTAATGTGGGATATGTTCTTATAAAACATCCATTTGGCTTGAATTTCGGAGCCTTTCACACCAACAGCAGCGCTGCAGAACCTGTGGCTCTCCTCCTCCATAGTGCAATGCAACATCAATTATTTATGCATAGCTCTGACCAACCTCATACTTGTAATATTCATGCACACATTGGAATATGTTGCAATATGGCTTGTTTGGGCTGTTTTGCATTCAGTCTTCTACAGTGATCTGACTTGTTGCCAGTGCTTCTGAGAGCTCGGACACAAACACAGCATATTGGAGGTTATTTCTGACAATTTCTCCTTGGATATTAAATAAGCTTTATTGTATTACTCTCTTTCAGATCTCTTCATTTTTACTACATCAGGGTCACTCAGCTTTCTTTCAGAGACTCTACTTCTTTCCAGTTCATACATATTTGTTATTCAATGCAGACTAAATCCGCTTAGTACAGATAAGGGGAAAACTAGTCTTGTGTGGTGAACAAGCAAGAACACAATTTCTTTTTCCTTTCACAAACAAAATGAGACTCCGTGCAAAAACATCACTGCTCCTCGCACACATTCAGGCACACGGTGTACTGCATATGCATGCAGGGTAGCTGCCTAAAAATAAAATAAGATAGCGAAACGGTTGCTCAGTCATCTGTGACACCATTTTACTCAGCAGCGCCACAGGAAAATTAATTGCACTAATTGAGTAACAGAGTTCATCAAACTGGTATTCTCATTTTCCACATTCATTAGGCACTCTCTTTGTGAGAGCACCCCTGAGGTGACGCTGAGTGCGTGGCAGCTGAGGGGAGAGGGAAGTCGACAACACCGCCGCTGGGACCAAACCCGGAGGCATCGCAGCTCAAACACTCACAACTCCACGTTTGTTTTTTTACAGCCATTTAAAAGCTGCTTGCTGCCTAAAATTTGCATGTGAATGTAAACATCCGTTATGTTTTTTCTCCCATTGTGCAATCTGAACCACACACACACACACACACACACACATTCTCACTGTGTGAGGCTGCGTCATTATTATAAGTGGGATTCAGTGTATGCCTGCTGTCAGTTTTCTCACCCAGGGTTTCCTTTGCAATGGATTTCACACAATTGCAGCGTGTCTATGTTTGTGCACACGTGTGTGTGTGTGTGTGTGTGTGTGTGAATGACACAGCGGCAGCTGACTCCAAGCTGAATTACAATACGAGCAGAGACAAAACAACACCGACGAGACTGAAGAAATGCATAAACAAGGGTTTCCCCACCGGCGCTTCAGAGTGTGCACGTAGGGTTGAAGGTGCGTGTTTGTCACTGGGGGTGAACGTGCACACGGTGGCAGTTGATCTGTGTTGGAGCTCACATGCAAAACACGCACAGCTCCACTGCCGTCTGCAGCTGCCATGCACGGGGGGAAAGAGACTGTGAGTAGAAATAGAGAGCAGATTGAGAGCAGGAAGCAGGAGCGTCAACCTTATTTAATAAAGTTAAACATCTCAGCCTAACGCTGTCTGTCAGGCAACTCAAAGCTGTGAGCATACTCCTTCACACTTTGAGGTGGACGTTTGGGATGTGCATGAAGCTGAGCAACCAGAGAAAATAACAAGTTTAATCGGCCTCAGTCACAGACACTACAGTATTTCACTGACTTGTATATGTGCTCAACAAAGCATTTTGCAAGTACAAAAATACTGGATAATATTGGTTAATATTTCACAGGAATTGCTGCAATCAAAATGCAAAAATTTCCATGCAGCAGCAAGTACATGCACATGATGGTTTTTTTTTCTAAAATTCTCCTTCTTTTGGTGTGCAAAGGCATTTCAAACCATGTGAGCTTTGAGCTAACAGCTGTGTACTGGAAGTCAGTGAATTACCTTATTAAATATTTATCTTTTGGAATAAGAGTCAGACATCTATCTCCTAGTATTAATTAGTCCAGTTTATCTCGTGTCGCAGTTACAAAGAGTTATACTATGTATGGATTTAGTAGCAGTGACAAATAGTTTTAGCAGCCTGACTTTCAATCAGAAGAATTCAGACATGTTAGTAGCACCACTCCTACACAGTTCTAAAACTTAACTTAATGGAATTAATTTGTCAAAACTAAAAATAAAAACTGCTGTAACCATGGTATGGACATGCAGAAAGAGAACTCATGGAGCATGCATGTGTATTGGTGCAGCAGCAAATTGACCTCACACGGTGTTTTGTGCAAAGTTCAATGTTTCTTTGACACAAAAAGCAATTTCAAACCATCTTGACCTTGTGGAAATGGAGAGAGAGCAAAACGAGTCCAACATGCAACATGTTGGCTTCACCAACTCGTTTTACATAACCCTGCTCTGCTCATACACCTTTTTTTCTTCTTATCCAATCTGCCACAAACAAAATAAATGCAAGGGAGCCAAAAGCCAACCTGCGAGCAGTCCGCTCCAACCTTTCTTCAAAAGAATTAGAAATGAAGCACGGCTGGATCATGTCCACATTACACTGCTTTTATCACTTTCATATATGTGCTGCTCTCAGTGTACAGTTTGAATTGCTTATTCACATCAGCCTAATAATGAAATAAAGGTGCTAAACTCTATGCTACGCCGGCTAACACACTCCATCGGTTCTGCACATTAGCATTAGTGAAGCATTGAGTGAAATGAATGAGAACGCCACTTGAGCATATGGAATCACCTCACTGCACACATGCTTGTATATAACATAATGAATGTGTGTATGTGTGTGTGTGTTTGGAGGTGATAGAGTACGGTAGTAGGTGTGTATGTTGAGAGAAAAAGAGCATGGAAAAAGACTGTGACAGAGACAGAGAGTCCAGAGGGAGCAGAGACCGTCTAGTCCAGCCTTATATGGAGCATCTCAGACGACTTTCCCACATCAACTGTGCACGAAGCTGCCGACCCTGTGTGAAAACAGCAGCTTTATGGAAACTAATAAACATCTGCTGCTAATGAGAGGTGGTTTCAGCCACACTCCTCCAACTGGCCTACAGGATGACTGATGACACAGACAAGTCCACTGCGAGTCTTGCTGCACCCTGTGTCACCTGTCACTCAAAAAATCCCCCCACTCCCATAATCCGTCATGCCCAAGTGGGGCTGGATGGTTCACAGTTCTCTGGCTAATTGCTTTGAGGCCAAAGCTCGCCGCAGAAGAACTGTAGCGGCGACTGAACAGGAAGGTCAGAAAGGTCGGAGGCGAGGTGAGGAGACAAAAGGCTTTACAGAAAGTGAGGTTTAACGCTTTGTTATGACCAGGGACCATTACTCCATGTCGTGATCCTCTCTGATCCATGTGCCAAAGTCAGCAATATGGAAAAATGCTTTATCAAAATCATTAACAAGCATATCTCATTATGCATTAGAAGCAAGGAAAGATGTGACATTTCTTTGTCGATTTAAAAATGAAACCAGTGATTGTAACATTAAAAAACAGCTCTTAAAACTAGATCGTGAGGGTCCCTCTACAAGACAGCACCGTAATGCTAATAACCTGCATAGCCGTGCAAATTCCCTGGAAAATTGGCAATGAATCTAATTACCAAAACCAATTCATATGCAGTGGACCTGGACCCCCAGGCGGCCCTCAGGGTCCGGGGCCTTGGGGACGTTGCTCACTTTGCCCAAGTCGGAAGAAGTAATGCATTTGATATTTGCCGACAATAACAGATGTGGTTTTTAGTCAGCTTATGTCACTATCTTCTCCTCTTTACATACATTTTCAAATCCTCCGTCGTCGTCTTCTCACTCTCCTGCCCTCCTCTTCCTCTCGACGAGTAAGCCAAGTGGAATAATCACCTGTTATGCTCCCTGACAAAACACAAAAGCTGGTGTAAAGCCAACACGAAGAGCGACTCACCAGAGTGTGAAATCTATCTATCAACCAATCTCACGCAGTCGCTGAAAGCGCTCTGCTCGACACAGTTTGCCACGACATTTATCGAGCCTCCGTGAACTCGTGCTGCACCAGTGACAAAGTACAGCCGCATGGACACACACAGCTTGGCGAAAAAATGTCTATTTGTAATCTGCGTTAAATGACGTTCTTACTGTGTCGTCTGAGACAGACATCATAATTACAGTCAAAGCTAACATTTCTACACGCTTATGAGCTGTTCAGTCATGCTTGTAGATGATGATTATAATAGGAACAGTAACTTTCTCTGCAGCCAAGCCAAAGATGCAGACAGACTGCCTGAACACAACCTCAAACACACTGTAATGTCAAAGAATGATTGAGATTCAGCCAATTTACAAAGATATAAAACAGAGAAAAGCAGCAAATCCTTATCATTTAGAAGCTGGGATCAGCAAATACGTGTAAACATGAATGTAATTTGTGATTATGGATTATATCATTGATATTCGCTCTATTAATGAAATGTTTTGTTGTAGCTCAAAGTAACACAGTGACTTTCCATAGAAGACAGCAACACCTTTAAGGTTTTTGCTGTAGTTGGGGTCTCGAGCCAGTTGCTGCATCAAGGACATGATGGGACGCACGGGAATCCTCCAGTGATTGTGTCGCTAGTGAAAATGACATGATGTGCAGCGAATGGCCGCACTAAATATTTACAAAAGCCCCATAACTGATGTGAATGAGGCTTTTGAGAGTGACTTAGGTGGTAACACAATGCGAGAGGAGTGACCTTGCAAAGGAGTGCAGGAGGGGAGAAAGGCAGCAATTATGTGGCAGCGTGAATGCCTCAGCTGTTGGCGAGTGGAGGAGGCTGGAGCTCATCACTCTGCAGTCTGCCTGTGGAAAGAGGGATGGCTTCACTGGCTCCCAGGAGCTGTGAAGTTCCTGCACAAACGCAGCCTAAAGCCACTCGACGGTCACTCAGCGTTACTGGTCCACAGCCAGGCATTTTAACTAGCAGCACATGAGGAGGCGCTGCTTCCTGGCATATTACACAGTTTATTTTTGGGCCTCTCTGACTTTCTCTCAGTTATCCTTGAGTGGATTTGACTCCAGAGAGCGCTGATCTGATGTGCTCGGCTTTCCTGTGTGTCAGGTGTGTGTGTGTGTGTGTTTGGGGAGGCTGGGTAAAACGTTTTTCACGGGTATCTGCTGGTTGTATCGAGGGATCGCATCGAGCGAGACAACTGTGACAAGTGTGTGCTGCGGTGTGTGCAAATGTTTGTGTGTCTCTGTTGGGCGAGTGTGGCTGTCAAAGATATGGACAGACACACTTGTTCTTTTATGAGGCGACCTGGTGGAGATCCGCCGGGATGAAGTGTCAATGCTGAAAGGAGAGAGGAGAGGGGAGGGGAGGAGAGACAGAAGACTATGAATCTGAAGGGGACATGTCCCCGTCCATAGAGACATCTAGAAACATGGTAACGCACAGTGACTTGGATAAGTATCTTAAATCTGATTACGTTCAAACACGTTACTAAATGGTCATATTAGAGTAACAAGGCATCACGGTGACTGTGATTGGTTCCACTCCTCCTTGATGGAGGAAACTGACCACTGTGGTCACTTAGTTCGTTTAATATTAGTTTATTTTTGTAACCACATTTAAAACTATGTAAAGACAGTGAAAAAAAAAGAAGTAAAACAGAGCATGTAAATGATAACAAATGAAAATCAAACATGTCAGATCCCAAGTCAAATAGATAAAACATGACAAACTAAGAAAGTCAAAAAACCTGTGTAACATGTCAGAAAGAGTTTCTGGACAACTGGAAGTGACCCACGGATTCATTGGAGATATTATTATATTACTGTGTCTCAGCTATCCCTGCACACTCTGCTCCACAGGCAGGATCATTTGGTGTCTTCCCCACCCCTGGAAAGCTGATTTAAGGGATCCATCTCAGCGCCGTATGTGCCCACTTGGTCAAGGCAGGGCCAAAAGTTCACTGCCGTCAGCTCTGAAGTGATGGCCGGCATTTTTACAGCCTTTCCCGGGCAACATGGAGGAATCATGGTCTGTCAGTGCGGTATCGGCCGCCACTCATCAGCCATTCCACACAAGCCCTCTGTGTCTCTGTGCCTTACATTAGGAGAGAATGAGCCCGCTAAAACATTTCCATCTTGGTATTACTTTTCTCTCCTTTTTATGCTGTCTGCCTTGTTCTCTTTCCTCCCTCAGTCACACCTCAATTCTTTATTGTCCTTGGGGGGGCCAGCACTTTAATTCCACCGCTTCCCCTCTTTGACTTTGAATTAATGTACACCGCGCTGAAACTGGCACAGACAGGAAGTATATTTCCCCTGCTTTGAACCTTGCCTCTCTTGATTTCTGCGAGGCTGCCGGGTGGCAGAACATGTTTGATTTCCAGACATGTCTTGAAGTTGCAGAGTCACTGGGGACGTTTCTCATATTTTACATGGAAGCCGGGCGCCTATGTAGCTTGAAAACACCACTTATGTTTCTGCTTTTTGAAACTTCATGAAGGGTCAATCGGCCTCAAAGAGAATCGGCAAACAGCTGCCCAAAAAAAACACTGTTGACTCGCAATTCCTCCATTTGATACAGTTAAGTTTAAGATGTTTTTGCCAAAACAAACAAGATTTTTATATTTTTCTATTAATAAATTGATGCAAATTAAAGCAATTCAAACAGCAGAGAATGGTTGCCATGGTGCTGCTGCATCATTAAAGCAGTCACAGTAACCCACCTGACATTTACGACTTTGGCCAAACAACACTGCTGCAGTATTTATATCTTTGTCCAGAAACAGGAATGAGTGAAGGAAGGTGAGCTGCTCTTCCTAGATATCTGTGTTCAGGTGAAGACTGACGGGAGCATGAAGACCACTGTGTACAGAGCGGACATGCAGCATGTCAGACAATAACTCCTGGCCAATCGGTACAAGGAACAAATGATGATAACCCCAAGCAAAGACGAAGACCGACAGTGCCAAGTCAACAGGGACTGGCCATGTTGTCAGAACATGTAGCCAGAGTCCAGCACAAACCATTTAGCACCTCTAAGATCTCTGCAACCGTCCAAAAGAGACAGTCTTGCAATGGGATGACACGGCTGCAATGCACAATTGAACCAGTAAATCGAAGGGCTGAGTGGCCCCCGCCACACTTCCTACCTTCTAACTTCTGGTGTCCTTGTGTCTTTGGATTTAATTGTAAGTCATCCACCAAGATGATGCAGCCAGAGACAGCTCCATAGAAACTAAACTAACTCCATGACAACCAGACAAGCTCCATAAACCCAAGTGATGAGGCTGAAACCATGAAAGCATCTGCAGATTTACCTGTTGGTTGACCAATCACAACTTTCATTTGTGGTCTTCTCAACATTGACTCCAGCATCCTGAACCCACCACTTTATCTCACTGTCAAAATATCTCATGGACATACTTGGCAAAATGTC